>CM032402.1:3655372-4405372 GCA_019049475.1 Eueides isabella
ATGATCCAAATTTCGTTATCAAACTAGAAATCTGACATATCAACACGTGTTTATCGTAAATTGCGTCGTTTTCACTTGAAATAGGTGGTGTAATGAAGATTCATGAATCACTTAATCAGTTGTTTTTCAAGAAATTCACAGACAATGTTTATTTGTTTGCGATTTATTAAGAAAGAGATGATAATATTATCTTTCAATTTCCTTTATTTTATTAATAATTTTTACAAGCTTTATCTTCGTAAACGGAAAGTGGAGAATAGAGTCTCTTAATTCTAAGTTTTTCTATTGATGCTGCTAGACGGGAAAAGCTCTAGCTGTTTAGTACCTTGTATAGAAAATGGTAAATATGATATACAGTATCTTATTTTTAATCGACGCCCACGGTGGAGTAGTTAATGTAAGTCTGTCTGTAGAGATGTTGTTTCTTTGTTATGGATTAGATATCAGGGTTAGCTTAGGATATTACTATAATAAATATTTCGTTTTCTTTAAATATAATCGTATAGACTGATTTTTACGCAAACAATAAACGATTAGGTCCGTGAGTAATATAAATGAACTCTCTCTGCCCTCTTTAATTTTGCTGTAGGGAAAGAACTTGGAAGAATACCGAAGACTTGCTTATTTTGTTTAAGCTTAAGTTTTTCTTAATACTTTCTAATAATAATGCTCTCGTGAATTGGGGCACGAGCGTGTTTACTGTAATGACAGGTGTGGTTCGATCCCCACTCGAAGGAGTGAAATATTTATATTTTCAAATGAAATATTTGTTATCTATTATTTTTTTCGCTCTTGAAATAGGTAAAGTGCAGTGTTGAATTCCATCACTCAACACCTTAAATTCGGCGGAAATCAGGAACGGAACGGAATGTCTTAAAGCTAGGTTTCCAAGCTCCCTCTGCCTACCCTTCCGGGCATGTTCCGGATCAACGTGAAGCTAATATTTATAATTATTATAAATAAATTATAAATAAAAAATTATTTGCGACAGATAATATTACATAATAATACAAGTTCCTTTAAATTCCATATTTAATTAAAATGGCGATTAACTACTGTTTTAATCGTAAAATTAGTGCATAGAGAATTAATAATAACTAAAATTTTACGTATATAGAGTATTCAATTTCGTATGGTGACGAGAAAGGTATCAGTATATACATTTCTAGTAGATTTTTTTTCTGTTTATAAATATTTGTTTTTTTATCTTCACGCTTTATCCCGCACGAGGCTGGGTAGGTAGAGGGAACCCGGAACCTAAGCAAAATCAAAATCAAAATCAAAATATTCTTTATATTCATAGGCCATTTAAGCCCTTTTGAATCGTCAAGTTACATAGCTTGTTTGTGGTGTCAGTCCTTACAGAAGCTACCACCCGGCTCGGAAGGCGGGTCTGCGAGAAGAGCCGGCAAGAACTCAACAGTTGCTCTTTTCAAAATATCAATTAAAGTAAATATATAACAGCTTTCCTGAGTGAGTACCAACGCAGTTAATCCCACTCACCTCTTCCTTGTAGTATTCTTGAATATAATAATATCTTGCTAACAATATATTTTTAACATTCCTTTAAATTTTTGAAATGGCAAATTTAAAATTACTTGTGGAATTTTATTATACATACGTGTACCATTTCCCATAAAAAAGATTTACTAACTTTTTGAAGACGAAAACTAGGAGTGATCAGCTTGTTTTAACTTCTTTGTATTGATAATTCGGTCATGTTTTTTTTAATAAATGTGGCTAGTTTTCCGAACAAGTATTATTTATCATATTGTCTGTGATGCCACCGTAAAATACCCGTCTTTAAAAAATCTCTCAGGATTCCCGAGCTCCCATGCCGTAAATGGCTCGAACTGCTCTAGTGTTAAGACACTCCGTTCCACTTCCGTTCCCCACTTCTTCCGTTCTCCCTCTATATTATTTACTGTTTAGAAATTTATAATGCTTTCAACACACTAGGACTATTTGGACGAGTAATAAGAGTTTTTTTTGTGTGTTTCTATATCTTTCAGCTTTCCATTTTTTTTATATTTAACACGGGTGCCCTAGTGATATGGTATACTGCAATGGCTTTTGACTTACTGTTCATTAATACATGTTGGTAAATAAATGGTAAATATATTTTGTTTGCAGCTTCACCTTATTTCTCACTTGAAAGGGTCCGCTATAGAGAATCTAAAAAAAAAATCGAGACATTGCGGTTTTATATAATCAATGCACTAATATCGTTATGGTAAAATATCATACACCATATATGTAAATGAATCTAATCTGTTTCATAGAGGAGAATAATTAACTCAACGATACGTATTTTAACACATAAGGTTCGATAAGTAAATATATAATAAATTACTGTGGTACAAATATGAATTTTAAATAGTCATATTACTGTAGATAACTTTATAAGTTACGATACATTAAAGGCTTAAAGCTTAAGTTTAATAGAAACCTACACCAAGTCCTTGTCAGTGCGAGTAAAAGTTCACATTCACAATATTCTTTATTAGCGTATAATTATTTACTAATACTTCTATAAAGATAATTCATGAAAAAGGTATTGCTACATATATCTAGATTCAGTTTTCTCACTCAATTCAAGCTGTATAACGTATACCACAGAGGGAACTTGAAAACGTAGTGTTAAGACACTCCGTTCCATTACATTTAATTTGAAAAATTAGATATTTCATTTCCTCGAGAGATTTTCCTTACAACATACCCGATATTGTCATGTTTACAGTTACACGCTTGTGACTCAGCGCTACGACAGGCATATATATTAAAATTAAATTTAAATACATAATTAATAATTGAGGCCTGTCGTGGCGCAGCGGCACAAGAGTGTGACTGTAACCGACAGGTTCTGGGTTCAATCCCAGTCGAGGAAATGAATTGTTTAATATTTTCAATTTAAATATTTAATGTTTCATTCTTCGCTCTGGTAATAAGGCAAAGCGCGGCGTTGAGTTCCGCCACTCAACACGCAATGCCTCATATTCGGCGGAAAGTGGGGAACGGAGTGGAACGGAGTGTCATAACACTAGGTTTCACTTTCGTTCCCTCTGCTACCCCGCTTAGTGCGGGATACAGCGTGAAACTGAAAAAAAAGAGAAAGAAAAAAAATAATAATAAATTTAATACACAATGCCTCAAATTCGGCAGAAAGTGTGGGAATGGAAGTGTAACGGAGTGTCAATACACTAGGTTCACTTCGTTCCCTCTGCCTATCCTGCCTAGTGCGGGATACAGCGTGAAGCTGGAAAAAAAAATACATAATTATTTTTTATATGTGTAATATTCTTTCCTCTTACCGCCTGTTTTACGGTTTTTAGCCTCTAGATAGGTGATGCCTTTATGTCTCACATACGTACATCCTAATTCTCACCGGTTTGAGAATGAACTGAGAGGTTGAAGTAGGTGTCAGAGACTAAAATATTTGTATCTATATTTCTTCAAAATTTTTGTTAGTATTATCCGTGATGTACTATAATAATTTCACCTTGAACTTCCAAGCCATCTCGAGGTCATTCGTCTTAACAGACGACAGACGGTAAACAAAATGTAGGATCACTTTCTTTGTTGTTCTTTCTTCTCCATTTTTTGAGGAATGCAACGTTAAAAATTATGGATACTAAGCCTCGATATTTTCTGATACATGCAACTATAATGGCAAGTGACTAGGATAATAAATCATGACGAAATAGTTATGGTAAATACATAATATGTACGACGTACGACTCAAGCGCCTTGAAATACTAATTTGCATTATCCGCAATCGGACTTCCGGGTTTCATCGTTTATTGGTAAGCTGAGATTTTTTCGTATATACAAATGTAAAATGTGCATGTATATAGCACTCATGCAAAGAACTTTAGTTCTTTAGGCATAGGGTTAGGCTGTAAAACATATTTAAGTAATTATCACTTATTAATTTATTATATTCCGGAGGCAAGTGGAATCTGATACTATGTCCTCATGAATAACCTTCACGTATTCGTCTATCTTGCAATCATATATTATGATGTGGTAATATACGGTCAACATGATACTATACGATGGAAAAGCATTTCTGATTTAAACAGAACGAATATATTTTACAATTAAGAAAAATAAATTTAGTCTAGTGAAAAAAAAAAAAAATAATTAAAAGAGCTTTTGAGAGCCAATGTTTAACACCTATGTTATAATTTTATACGGTGACCACAATGTTTATGGAATGTATATCTTGAAGTACTTAACAAGTTTTCTAAATGGGCCGAACGTTGAAATTGAAAGATTTTGCAAAAAAAGTTTGAAATTGCTAAAATATAAAAGATATGGACGTATGTGACTCTTGAGAAAATCAAACCTATTTTTAACATATTTAAAGTAATATTTTATACCTATGGAAAAAAAAAGATATTTCGATAACATATACAATTTTGAAATAACAGTATAGCTATAAATAAATTTTTATCTATGATAAGTATATAAAAGTTAAGAATTATGCGCTATACACATATAAATTCATACATTTGCTACAGGATCATGTTGCATATTTTGGTTATAAGTTTTAACACCTAAGTACACAAATAGGTACACTAAAATATCATTAACTGCATATATTTACTGCTTATATTGACAAATATATGAAAATGGATACGCCATTTGCATAATGCATATAAAACTGTAAAGTTTAGCAATTTCGTAATTCACTTGATATTATCTAATATACTATCAAAGTGCTATCGGTAGTGACCTCAGAGTTATCAAGATATGGTTTCTACCTACTTAGTTGCAATAGCGAGCTTCTATTCTTCATTAAAAGTTTATTTATTATAGTCATAAAAATATGAGATATATTAGAAAAAAAAATATTTAAATAAATTAAATAACCCTTAGTTTTTAGGGTTCTAAAACCTAAAAATACTGTCATACCTAAAAAATAAATAGAACCTTTATAAAATCACTTTGTTGTTCGCCTGTCGGTCTGCCAAGGTCAATCATTTAAAATCACGTGAAAAGCAAGCTGAAATGAATATCAAATACACATCGCTTAAAGTACAGAAAAATTATGCTTGTAAGTCAACACAATCAAAAGATATGAGTCACGAGAGGAAAAATTCACGGTAAAATCATTTCTAAAATGCTTATAGAAACGGTTAAAAAAGTATCTCTTACTAAATAACCATACCAACCTTATAACTTACATAAAGTTTGTTACACAAGTATTTCCAAAAATAGAAATCCTAACTATCACATAAGTAGTGTATGGTCACCGTACAGCATAAATCATCTTTACGCTGATGCGCGGTCGTCAGATATAATAAATCCGATATCGATATTGAAAACGTAGTTAGAATCAACTGGAGCAGATGTTACAAGTGCTTCTGAAATAGAAATTAGGTTAAGCCACTTATTAGAATACGTTGGTGGCTAAATGTGGACTACTAGAATTATATAGAATTTTTAGTCTCATGATATATTTTATATAGCAGGGTTGCAAAGGCAACGTTGTGTCTTTTCAAAGGCAAAGGAGTTAAAATAAGCTGTTACCTAGAATGAGAAAAAAATCCACAACTGACTCGTTTACAGTGATGATTCTGCCCCAAACCAAAATAACATATAATTAATATCAAATATTCATCTTGCTAATTTACTTAAAAGTTAAATCATCGTATTTTTTTATTTTAATTTTTATTAGTATACATTGTATCCTCCATACACTAGGGGAATCTGTGATCAGTGATTCACCTGTTCCCATTACGTCAACTCTTTCCATATGTTCCGACATTTTTGAGGAATTGCATATTGAGTGGTGGAATTCAATGCCGCGTTTTAGTATCATGAATAGATCGAAAAAAATAAAAATATAAAATGTCTAATTTCATCGAGTAGGAATCAAACCCACAACCGTCAGTTGTGCACTCGCAAGTTCATCTGAACCAACATCTCCTTTTATTTAAATAATCAATTTAGAAAATTAAATAGAGTATAAAAACGATAAAAATGTTCAAGAGCGTTAATTAGTTTATAATTTTAACGCTATCATATTTTTATTTACATATATTTTATCGTTGGTCTTTGTTCACATTCGTGATTAGATATCTCAATTATGTTATGGGCTCTTTAACCTATTTCCTCATATTAATGTTATTGTATCTATTTTTATATCGTACGAGTATCGGTATAGTTAACAGAAAACTACGAAACCATTATATGAAACTATGTGCTATAAAAGTCTTTTTAAGTCAAATTCCGCTACCTTAAATATGTGTTTAGCGGAAATAATTGTAACAGGCGTCTAAGAATTCGACGTAGCTAGATGAGAATCGTATCACTTAGTTGGTCAGGTTGGTTGGAACATATGTGGTCAAAAAAGAACTGTGACCATACTTATGTTATAGGTTAATTTTATAACCTTATAGTAGGTTTAATAAAAAAAAACTAGTCAATTTTAGCTGTAGAAGTTTTTCCCATTATATTGTAACTGTTAATAAAAATAAGTTTTTAATAATAATTCTTGCGAAGCTGGGTTGAGCGATAAGACTCATCTAAAAATTGAACTCACAACTATCGAAATATATTGCGACGCTGTTAGGAAAATTTAAATTCAATTCTTTATCTACTGAACAGAACGAGATAAACTATATAGTCTTTCTAGTCACTAGACTGTCTAAAGCTTTTGCAGCAGGAATCATCCATACATCTTCTAAAGCTTACATCTCTTTTTAACTTTACGCTGTATCCCGTGCCTGACAGGGTAAGCAAAGGGAAGTTGGGAACCTAGTGCCAATACACTACGTCCCGTTTCCAACTATTCGCCGAATTTAGGCATTGCGTGTTGAGTGGTGATAATCAGCGCTACGCTTTGCCTTTCAACTAGAGCGAAAAAAATTAAATAAATAAAATATTTTTTTTCTTGAAAATATTAAATATTTCATTACTTCGAGTGGGAATCGAAGCCTGTCGTTAACAGCTTGTGCCGCTGCGCCACGAGCGACCTCTAACTCTACTTATATAATAAACATATTATTTTCCTTATATTTTGTTTAACATGCGACCTCCTACGAATAACGACGTCATTTTTTCGCAGTGAATTAAAGGTCAGTTAATCATTTAAAGGCTGTTCAGTTTTAAATTTCAATTAGTGAAATATTAAAACATTATAGTTTGTTAAATTTATTCGCATACCGCCCTTGTGAAGAGAATGCGTAGTGACTCAGCACTCCGTTTTAATACATATTAATTCAACAAAACTTTATTAAGTACTGTATCATATAAAGCTGTTAAAACATCAGAATTACTAGTGATGTTTATTTAAATTTTTATAGATTCGATTTCATTTGCCTATGAAATTCTGTTAATAAAAAAACTAAGGAAAAACGATAGAAAAAAAAACAACAGAAAGTCTTGTCAGGTTCAAAGCATAAATAGTTTTGACTTCTTTTTATTCTACGAACTAAGAAGGTGAAAAAGTGTCGTATAAAGACAGTAAAGGAAGGAGCGATTTTTTTTCTTGATACTATTTTTAAACTATTAATTCACACTTATGAAAGAATATATTTATTTATTTTAAATGAAACATTTTTAACTGTATTAATCGCGTATATTGAATGGTTAACTAATTTTGGAAACCCGACGTTTTGAACACTTAACAGTGGTCCTGGTCACGGGTAGGATCTGCTCGAACGTCGGGGTTTCCAAAAAGTTTTACCATTATATAATTATACGCGATTAATCGGTTAAAAGTGTTTCATTTAAAATGTTAACAATCGCGAAAATCACATTCCTAAATATATAGTATTTTTCTGGATCTTTGGGTAATTGGTTAGTTGTAATGAATTCAAAAGCACATCGAAACTGTAATCGTCGCGTTTACGCTAGTAAACGCGACGATTACAGTTTCGATTCCGACGCAGGTTGAAATTAATATGGTATTTTTTTGCCTTATATTTCTACCCTATATAAAGCAAAACGCAAAATTCTACTAAAAGTCTATATGATTATATCAGAAAATGGATGGACTGGACTTCGATATTTGCCTTAATATATATTTATTTTGCCTTACCTGCTACATGCAGGAAACAGCGTGAAGCTAACTAGAAGAATAAAATATTTATTTTGTGATTCCTTAAGAACATAGTGTTTTAAAACTAGTTTTTCTCTTTTATTATTATTATAAGTGGGAGATGCGTGGGGATTTATTCGCTTTGGGTGGTCGGATATGACCTATTCCAACAGCGTTGACCCGCACAGGTCATTTCAGTACGAGTATATCTAATGTTGACGTACGCGTTTGTAAGAAAAGGTTAAGCTACTCAGTTGTATTGGAAAGTGGATCGAATTTATGAGGAATTAACTTTTAGTTATGTATGCAATGTATACTTATGTATATGTCAGTATCATCATTTTCAACATAGACTTTATAGCTGGGGCAACGATAATATATAATAATCGTTCACTATATATATATCACACTTGCTCGCTTTATATATAACTTTTTTCTAGTTTTCTTTACTCAGGTAGACTAAGTGCGGTATGATGAGATCTTAAATATCACAGTTATTAGGCATTTTTATAAAAAAAAATTTAGCGGGTAATTTACCCCTAATCATGGACATGGACAAAGTGCTCGAAACGTTTTTCTAATAATATTCACTCGCTCCCCTTACAAATATTTCAACGTTCCAGCAAGAAAAAAAAACCCGCGACCACCGACTAAGCTGTACATTCCAGCATTACATATCGTCAATAAAGTTTTAACTTTAAACATTTCCTCAGTTAGAAGCACATAGTAGGATGGCGCCATAAACTGTGACGAAGACGCTTGATGCTTTTACGACAGTCCATGACGAACGTATTATATCCTTATTTTATATGTCGTTAAATTTCAACCTTTGTAGATACATTTTTGTGTTTAAATTCTAGTTTAAGTTGTATTAAGTATAGGGCGTTGTAATAAACCTCCTTGAACGTAATACGGATTTTACAATTAACTATCAAATAGTTGATCTCGTTAAGATTTCTTTACTTAAGTGGATATAAGATTTATTTTTAAAATTTTTACACAGACACAGTTTTTAAAACATTTACACAGATACAGTATCTAGGCAGTTTCACGGTGTATCCGGCACATGGTAGTGTAGGCAGAGGGAACTTGGGAACTTAGTATTTAGACACTTCGTTCAACTTCCGCCGATTTGAGCATTGCGTGTTGAGTGGCGGAACAATCGCCGTGTTTTGCCTTGTACCAAGCAAAGAAATGAAAAACAATAAATATTTAAATTGAAAATATTAAATATTTCACTTCCTCGAGTAGTAATCGAATCCACAACCTGTTGTTTACAGTCACGCTTGTGCGTTGCGCCACGATAGGCTTGTTATTATTTTTATGTCCCTTAGTATATGTATTTAATACCCTATATTATATAGGCTACCAGCTGGAGTGTTTAACTAAGTCAAGTAAATTACAAACGAGAAAAGTTATAAAAATATTAAATGAGACAGCAATCAAATAGGAACACTGAGGACTCCATATCAATTTCAGGGTATCTTAAACAGGACCATTGTTAATATTGATAAAAACTTAATGAACTGCATGCGTTAATTTTCTATGAAATGATTACAAGTATAAGTTTGTTTTTTTTTAAGCTTCACGTTCTATTCCGCATAAGACAAGGTAGTTATAGGGAACTTGGCAACCTAGTGTTAAGACACTTTTTCGCCGAATCAAAGGTATTGAGTATTAGATGGCGGAATTCAACGCTACGTTTGTCCTTTACCAAATATTTAATTAGAAAAAAAAACAATATTTCATTTTATAGAACCCGAAACTTGTCATGATTACAGTCATACGCTTGTGCCCCTGCGCCACAAAAGGCTTCAAACCTGTAATAGTTATGGTATGGTTTTTTTCGTAATATAACCTAAGTTTATTTGCACTATAAGTTTTAGCCAAATTAATTCTAAGTATACGGGAAATATCATGTAAAAAATACTTTAACATATTGTATAAAAATATATCAAATAATTTAATCTTTCTACTTCATTCACAATTACCAAAAATATATTGTTCTAGGCAAATTTAATATAATAAGTATAGCAAAGAAATACCTATAGAAGATTAATCAAAATAACGTTATTTGTACGTACTACCCTGCCACAGCAAGTTCCCATAGATCCCGTGACTTTTTATTACATTGCGTACATCCGCTTAATAAATTCTCGTAATAGGTCATTACAGTGTAGAAACTGTGGCTCTTCATTAAAGTAATAAGACTTACTTAGTAGGTGGTCAATGGTGAATGAAGTTGTTATCTACATCTTTATATTTATTTTTTGTTACGTAGTCATTGGCAGACAAGGAAAGGCGTTAAACGCTGTATCCCGTAGATTGATCTAACACTAAGACACTGCGTTCTCTATATTCCGCTCAATTTTTAAGACATTACGTGGTGAACGGCAAACTCAACGCAACACTTTGTTTAAGTTAGTAAAGCAAATATAAACATAATTCAATACCCTAAGAAGTAATCGAACCCAGAACTATTACGGTCTTACAGAATTGCGACACGATAACCTCAATAAATAACTTAACTTACTTACATATTATTATACAACAAGATTTTTTTAATAAAATTCTTAAACCAACTAAAAATATTTCTCATGGCATTACTACTTGTATCGGTATGCAACACCTGTCATTTGCTTAATGCTAACTACGTAGCGCAGCAAAGAGGCATTGAGCCTTATCGACCACAAGGTGATACGACTGTAATTCCGCAGACACTGTGTCAGCTTAAACGATTTTTTTTTCTTATTTATTTATTGGTCGTTCAATACGTTGATAAATCATCATGTTATATTATGCTTAACAATATTTTTTATCTCTACAGTGTATTTTGTATATAGCAGATTTGTTTAAGAGAATTCAGTGTTCACACTCAGTTTTTGCCGTGTGATTCCGGCTTAGAATAGGATCACCCTGGTACTGATGGTGTCGTAAGAGGCGACTAAAGTGCGTGTGGTAGAGTCACGTTGTCAGTAATGGCAACACGCATGGGCAGACTCGATCGGATTATTACCAGCCCCGGCATTTCAGACCGGCGTTAAGTAGTGGCTTGGCCACTGCGTTTCGCATTAGGTAATGCCGGGCCCCGGTGCCCTTCCACCTTAAAGGACGGCAACGCTCCTGTAGCTCCTCTGGAGTTATTTGGGGCGTGGGCGACGGTGATCACTTACCACCTGGTGACCGTACGTTCGTTTGCCGTCTTTTCCATTAAAAAAAAAATCCTTTCCCAACTTTCCGCCAAATTGAAGACATTGCATGTTAAGAAACCGGTACTCACCGCCGCTCTTTGCCTTGTTACTAGAGAGAAAGAAATAAATGAAAATAAATATTTTATTATTATACAATTAAATATTTTATTTCCTCGAGTAGGGATCGATACTACAACCAAAATAATAAAATACATAATAAAGCGCTATTAGGATGTATGTAAGGAAAGCGCGGCGTTGAGTTCCGCCACTCAACACACAATGCTCAAATTCGGCGGAAAGTGGGGAACGGAAGTGGAACGGAGTGTCTTAACATTAGGTTCCCGGGTTCCCTCCACCTACCTAGCATGAAGCTAAGGACAGAAAAGAAAACGATGTATTTATGTAAATTTAATTAAATATTAGGCTTGATTTCTTATATAAAAGCTCTACTTGTTTTGTCTTTCATTGCCTTCACCCAAAGAGTTGGTTGAAAAAGGCCGAGATTGATTTGTTTTTTTTTGCTTGGCTTTTATAATCAAGTAATCGAAACGTAATTTCGAGTCGGCTTAAGAACTTGATTAAAAAAGGAAAATTTAACATGAGCCAAATAAAATGTTCTAAAAAACGGATAACTTACAAGCACTTTTTTTTTATGGAAAAGACGGCAAACGAGCATACGGGTCACCTGATGGTAAGTGATCACCGTCGCCCACGACCCCTGACCTCCAGAGGAGCTACCTCCTGTAGCTCCTCTGGAGGTCAGGGGGTCGTTCGTTGCCGTCCTTTAAGGTGGAAGGGGCACCGGGGCCCGGCATTACCTAATACGAAACGCAGTGGCCAAAGCCACTACTTAACGCCGGTCTTAAATGCCAGGGGTGGTAATAATCCGGTCGAGTCTGCCCATGCGTGTTGCCATTACTGGCAACGTGACTCTACCACACGCACTTTAGTCGCCTCTTACGACACCATCAGTACCAGGGTGATCCAATTCTAAGCCGGAATCACACGGCGCACTTTAATATAAATATATAATTTACAATTTCCAAACGATATATTTGTTTTACTAAAACCATTTTAAAATATATATTATTATTATATATCGTATCTGCTTGCATTTGTTTAAAAAACACAGTTTATCATTTTCGTAATTAAATTTGTATATTAATTGATTGTTTAATGCCTATCGTTCATAGAGTGTGGGTTCGATCCCCACTCAAGGAAATAAAATATTTTATTTTATAATAATTAAATATTTAATTTAATTTTATTTCTTAATTCTGGCAACAAGGCAAAGAGCGGCGTTAACTTCTGTTCCTTAACATGTAATGGCTCAAATTTGGCAGCAAGTTGGGAACGGAACGCTGTGTTTTAACGCTGGTTCCCAAGTTCCCTCTGCGTACATTGCCAGGTAACGGATAGCGAAACGAAAGTGGATAGCTTAAAAGAATAAATGATAATATTTTTCATTTTTTTTACTTTCTTCACCGTATGATAATATTTTTCTTCTTCTTTAATGATAATATTTTTCTTCTTTTTACTTTCTTCACCGTAGCGTTTGGCGCTCCGTTCTCTCTGCCTACCCCGTTAGGGATATAGCGTGAAGCTAAGTAAGTAAGTAAGTACTTTCTTCTGCTAGTCACGACATAGGCCAATAACTTGAAGTTATTAAATAAGACTCAATGCAATGATTTTTTTCATAATGAAAACGGCTATACAAACGGGCATATGGGTGACCAGGTGGTAACTAATCACAGCCGTCCACAGCCCCGTGTAACACCAGAGGAGCTACAGGTGCGTTGTCAGTGGTTGATTAGGATACCTACTTTTATAATAAACTCTTGAAATAAGCAAAATTGCAGAATCTAGTTAATTATTGTACAAAAACGAAAAAAAAAATAATATTATTGCAATGCCATCGTGATAGAGAGGAGCAGCGTCTGGCTGTAAACGCGACAACTGTGGGTAAATATTATTGCTTTATTGCGCGGTTTTGTGTTGCGCCGCTCAACGTATCTCGCATTTTTTTTTGAAATTGAATAGCGGAGTGTCTCAAACACTAATTATCCAGTAGAAAACAAAAAAAATGTGTATGAAAAAATATATTAATAGATAATAACCAACCACATATAAAAATACCTACATAGGTAAAATTACAGGATTTATAGACGGGCCCGGAGGTCGCTTGACGATTAAATTTTTACAGCCTAAGCGTTACAAGATTTCATTACGTTTTGTCTCTACGTTTTATTTACGAAACGCTAAAAGACGCGAGCAGATTGCAATTCATTTTTATGTTTATTCTAAATTACTTTGCAATGTTCACAGTATTCAATGTTTAAATTGTTCTATTTATTATGTTCAATTGAAATATTATTTTTTTTTATTTCTTCGTTCTGGTAACAACGCAAAGAGCGCCGTTGAATTTCGCCACTCAAATCAAAAATCGGCGTAAAGTGGGAAGTATTTTAACTTTAGGTTCCCAAGGTCCCCCTACCTACCATGCTATATGGGATACAATGTAAAACTGAAGAGAATGAGAAAAAAATATATTATTTTGGTGTATTTAATAGCTATATATTTTTACTTTTAACCCCCGTAAACTGTGGCATCGTAGCTCTAAATAATTAAACTAGTTTGAGTGTTGTTTATCTCAGAAGTTCTTGTCTTGAAAGAAGGAAAGGAAAAAATTTATATTATTTTCATTTCTATGAGTCAAAACGGAATATTTCTTCATTTCTTCGAGCGGGTATCGAACCCACAACTAATTGCGATTACAGTTGCACGCTTGTGTTCTTACTCCACGATCGGACTCTTGGAAATGAAAGTTTTATCCAATATAATAAGACAATAGCATTGTTAATAGCAAAACTCTACGAAATTATGCAAATTAAGTCAGTTGCATAACATTGGATTCGCGGTACGTTCATGATGTAACGCATTAGCATCCTCCCACACCATCCTACGATAATACGGCTGAACGATAATTATATTAATGATTTCTTAATATTTTGAGTGATGATTTCGCTACTTATGTATAAATAAGAATTTTTACAGGGGCATCAAAAAAAGTGGCCTGTCAACAGGTTGTGGGTTCGATCCGCAATCGAGAAAATAAAAATATTTAGTATTTTCAATTTAATTATTTAATATTTTCATTTATTCGCTCTGGTACAAGGCAAAACGCGGCGTTGAGCTCCGCTATTCAACACGCAATGCCTAAAGTTCGGCGAAAAGTGGAGAACGGAGTGTCTTAACACTAGGTTCCCAAGTCCCCTCTGCCTACCCTGCCATTTGTGGGATACAGCATGAAGGTGAGTATCAAAGTAAGTGTTAAAACTTTCCCTTTACTATGGTCTCGTCGCTGTTTCATATATGTTAGCAGAAGGAACCTTATGTTAAGACTCTCCGATTCCGACTTTGATT
Organism: Eueides isabella; assembly: GCA_019049475.1. Classification (NCBI taxonomy): domain Eukaryota; kingdom Metazoa; phylum Arthropoda; class Insecta; order Lepidoptera; family Nymphalidae; genus Eueides; species Eueides isabella. The sequence goes on from CM032402.1 coordinate 3,670,037, forward strand.
TATGGATATCAACGTTTTTTTTTGTAACCATAGTGTAAAAAGAAATACTGTCCAGACTGGGAATCAAACCCATACACGATATGCCGCTGCGTCATGACAGCCTCATTGATATTTTAAATGTATTGGATAGTTTTTTTTTTATATAATTCAAGGCGAAAATGAACTCACAACTAACGCATCAATAATTAAATTATATGCAGTTTAACATATCGTAGACATATTTAAGCAAACATTAATGTGAAACAATATAATAAACTAACGCCTACACAAAACTATTTAGAAATTGTAGGAAACAGCAAAACAACGTAAGATTTAATATGGCGAAATAAGCTAACAGCTACTTTATCAGTCTCTTTAAAGACAAATAATATTATTAAGAATCATTTTAATAATAAAAATATAATATTTTTAAATACTATCTATTATTAATACCCATATTAGTACAATCGTAGATATTTCATAGATCTCATTGTGCTTACGATAATCTTAGGTATGACTTTAAATCACATTTGTATCTGTATTTCAATATTTTGTTGTATCTACACTAATTATTTCGTTTAAAAAAAAATATTTTATTTATTATTTCAGATTTATGAAAAATTAAAGGTAGAAGAATGTATTATTTTTGACTCTCCAATAATATTTGACTGTACATGCAATAATTGTAGTGTTTTTGGTTATAAATTAAATTGTTCAAAATCCTGGTGTTATGTTGGAATTATTTTAATTTTCACAAAGTAATCTAGCTTAATGATTACTTAATTAGAGAATTAAATGAAAATTTCAAGTGGCTCATTCATTGCAGACCTTTATGGCAGCTCAATACTATTATCTAAGACAAAACGCTGCGTTCAAATGTCTGACTGATGCCTATCGCGGCTCAGAGGCACAAGCATGTGACTGTAAGCGACAGGTTGTGGGTTCGATTCACACTCGAAGAAGTGAAATATTTAATATCTTACATTGGTAACAAGGCAAAGCGTGGCACTGAATTACACCACTGAACGCGCAATGCCTTAATTTCGGCGGGAAGTGGGGTACGGAACAGAGTGTCTTAACATTAGCTTCTCAAGTTCTCTTTGCCTGCCCTGCCACGTTGCTGGATATATCGATAGAGCGTGAAACTGAAAGAAAAACATGAGACTCGTACTTTGTAATGTACCTTTCAGATACTCCGTCATGCTGCTAACGCGTAAGAAAGTTTAGATAAAAATTGTAACAAAAGGCAGACTTTCAACTTAAGTCCTGACATATAGAGCTTGTTCAAAGCTTATTTTCATTTTGTATTTGTGGTCGTTCCACGTGGAAATTGATAAAGGGCGTCCATTTGTAAAACTTTTTGTACTGCCCCCGGAACGTAAACATGATTACACCTGAAATATTTGCTGGCACGTTTTTCTCGTTACCTTATCCTTATACTAATATTATAAATAAACAAATTGTAGTATGCCATATTTATACAGCGATAATGTAAATATTTGTCATTGTTATGTCATACATTTGTTGTTTGTATGTGCTTATTATAAAAGAAATAATATTTTTATAACTAATAAGGCAAAGCGCGGCGTTGAGTTCCGCCACTCGACACGCAATGCCTCAAATTCGGGAACGGGAAAGTGGGGAACGGGAGTGGAACGGAGTGTCATAACACTAGGTTTCACTTCCTTTCCCTCTGCCTACCCTGCATCGTGCGGGATACCGCGTGAAGCTGAAAAAAAAAGAAAAAAAAAATATAACTAAATAATATTGATAAAATTTTACGAAGAAGATAGAAAAAATGTGTGCATTTATTTAAGATAAAATATTAGGATTGAATATTTCACTTAATCTTTTAATATATAATAATAATTTTAATTTTTCCCAATTTCTTCAATAGGTAGACAAATTCGTTTTTCGACCGTTTATGAATTTTTGCTTACGTACGTATTCCTTTTGTAAAATCGAAATACCCTAATCATACAACAATAGTCCATTGTCAGCTGTATAAGAATTAATATACATTTCAAATTTCAAAGAAGCATACTATTTATTTTCAGCGTAGCTATTTTTTATAGATTTTTAAATGTGTCACATATCTCACTCAGTCACTCAGCTTCACTCGGTATCCTGCACAAGGCAGGGTAGAGAACTTGGGAACCTAGTGTTAAGACACTCCATTCTACTTCTGTTCCTTACTGTTGTTGCTGTTGAGCGGCGAAAATCAACGCCGCGTTTCGCCGTGTAACCAGAGCGAAGAAATGAAAACATTAAATATATTATTTGAAAATATTAAATATTTCGTTTTCTTGAGTAGGAATGAACACAACCTGTCGTTGACAGTCAAACGTTTGTGCCGTTGCGCCACGACAGGCCTAGGGTGTCAAATATCTACAATTATATATATATATATTTCATTACATAGTATTTCTTAAAATCTATCGTGGCACAGGGACACAAAACGCGACAGGTTATGAGTTTGATACCTACTCAATGAAAATAAATATTTCGAATTTTTATATCCTCTCTGGTAACAAGGCAAACTAAGACATTGAGTCCCGCCACTCAACTCGCAAAGCCACAGGAGTTTGGCAACCAGTAGGAAATGACCAGTAACTATGGAAACGTCTTAATGAGAATGGAATGTATGAATATTAGGTTCCCATCTTCCCTCCGCCTTCCTTGAAAAATAACCAAACCAAAAAAATATATAATACGTAAGGCAACATTTAGTCAGTTATATGTTCTTACTTTACAGTACAATTCGTAGACACTTCTAAAATAAGTATTTAATCGTGACTTCAGTAACATGTGGTCTAAACGTTTTCAATTCATTTTTAAACGCTGTTTGGCAATCATTAAAATTTAAAACAAATAAGCCATGAGATGACTGACATCATCACATGCGGGCATGTTTGAATTATAGATATTGTGGTACAGGTGTTAAGCGAATTACAATATTAAATTATATCAAAAAGCAGACGACAGGCGGAATTTAGTTTGTATTAAAACTTGAATTGTTTAGCTCTTTAAAGTTGATGCTCGGTGTTTTCTATGTCCTTCATTAAATTTAATAAATAAATTAAATAATAAATAAAAGAGGCCTTTGAGGCCTGTCGTGGCGCAGCGGCACAAGAGTGTGACTGTAACCGATAGGTTCTGGGTTCGATCCCCAGTCGAGGAAATGAAATATTTAATATTTTCAATTTAAATATTTAATGTTTCATTTATTCGCTCTGGTAATAAGGCAAAGCGCGGCGTTGAGCTCCGCCACTCAACACGCAATGCCTCAAATTCGGCGGATTAAGAAGTTTATTGTTCAAACAAAATAAATAACAAAAAAGTTAATGTTCCTTATCATCTAAATTCTATTATTTATTTTGGTAAGGGTCAGAAGTGTAACACTAGGTTCCCAGGTTCCCTTTGTTTACACTACTTTGTGCGGAAAACAGGTGGCAGCAAAAAAAAAAGTGTTTTACTTATAACTTGCGCCCCATGCAATTAGATGAGTAAAACAAGTGTTGCGCTTTTGTTTGTATATTAACGCAATCGCACTTACGAAACTCTAGGCGTTAGGCGAATCTGTTTGCGTCTCGCATACCTCCTCATTAAGGAAGCTCTTATCAAAATATCACGACTCTTATGGAATTTCTTAATGTTTGAGTAAACATTTCAAATCGAGTCATTTTAAATATGCTATTTCTTAATATATTTTTTGGTATTTTTTTTATCTCAAGATCTTAATATTTAGGTCTTGTTTACGACAAAGTATTATTAGATACGAACGTGTTGGGTGGTGGAAAGATATGCCTCGATTTTAGGGACAGATTAGAAAGATGAAAATATCGTATCAGTACGTATGGGATTGATGGATATTGAGACCTGTCGCGGCTTGGAGGCGGTTGTGGATTCGATATCCACTATTGAAATATTTAATGTTTTTATTTTTGCACTTGTCACCAAAGTGTTTTAATTACTTGAATATACAAGATAACTTAGCAATAAATGTATTTATATTTTTTAATTTGTTGTGTACGTTTTTTTTTTATGAAAAAGACGGCAAACGAGCTTACGGGTCACCTGGTAGTAAGTGATCACCGTCGCCCACGGCCCCGTGTAACTCCAGAGGAGCTACAGGAGCGTTGCCGTCCTTTAAGGTGGAAGGGCACCGGGGCCTGGCATTGCCTAATGCGAAACGCAGTGGTCAAAGCCACTACTTAACGCCGGTCTTAAATGCCGGGGGTGGTAATAATCCTATCGAGTCTGCCCATGCGTGTTGCCATTACTGGCAACGTGACTGGCAACGTGTACCACACGCACTTTAGTCGCCTCTTACGACACCATCAGTACCAGGGTGATCCTATTCTAAGCCGGAATCACACGGCAAAACGTTGTTTTGAGACACGCTTTTGTCTATTAAGATTAAAGAAAAAAATATATATTAAGCATTTCTTCTAAAGATATAGAATCCAAACTACAGCCTGATGAAATTTGAAAAGCTCTAAACAGTTTAAGCTTCTTTTATTTAACTTGCCTACCTGCAAGTGATGACTCGTGGAAGCAACATTTTTTACCTTTTTTCACTTTGTTTATTTAAAAATGTGGACAAAGGACATTGTTGGCGGCGTATGCAAATTCTAAAGTCGAAAAGTTCGTGGAATATTTACTGCCAAACGCCTGTAGCTTGTATTACTTTGTATTAAGGTTTTGTATAAAATAAGTAATAAAGTATGGATTTTCTTCTTTCCACTTTTTCGGGGCAGTGAATATTATTTTTTGGTTACTTTTTTGCATTTGGCCGGTGTGGTCCTGATTATTTAATATTGATATTCCTTTAGAATGTACGAAGTAGGTATATTTTAGGCTGTTTTTGCAAAGTATTCTTTTTTAGCTTTACGTTTAGCCAGAAAGGAAGGAGCGCTGAATTCCGTCCGCTGCCATAAATCTACAAATATGTAAAATAAGATACCTGTTTAGTAGGCATATTTATGTTAGTTATGTCGCTATTCAATAGTCAATATGTATTGCCTAGAATATTAAGGAAAAAATGATGAACGAAATATTTAGTACGATTCCCTATGACTGTGATGCGGAAAAATGCATGAAAAAACTTTTCCCAAACTAATTTAAGGGCTAAATGTGCCACGATTTTTTAATTTTAGACGCCATAATTATTCTAAAAAAACTTTTATATAAGTTAACATTTTCACTATAAAACCTGTTAAGTAATTTCACTGTAAGTATAATAATATTGCTTAACTATCATGTAGCTTGGTTTTCGCCACATTTGATACGCCGACGTCGATTTAACGCTACATAACTTATGACCAACGCCGGCCACACGGAAAACACTAGGTTTCTCATTTTCTTCCTGACAAGCTGTTTTGATATTAACATTTTGATTTAAATCAGTATATATGAAACTAATCTGAGGCCACCTAAGAGCGATTGAAAACGTGACGATTTTCTTTGACTCGTTTTGGAAATTAAGCAAAGATAAACATTGAGTTGCGTCACTCTACATTTAAAGCTTGAAGAATTTAGCGGAAAGTAGAGATTGGAGAGTCGTAAAACTACGTTCCCAAGTTCCTTCTGCCTACCCTGCTATGTGAGGGATTCGTATAGTATAGTATGAAGCTATAAAGTTTTCGTAGTATAGTATGAAGCTATAAAGTTTTAGATATATACCTATCTCGGTGACTTTTCTAATGTCACGACCTCAATAAGGCACTGGGATGATAACTAGAGTGTTTGTTTTTAATTTTATATCCAATTATATAGAAAATAAGTGAGATGACACAATTAAATAAATCTATCATTTGGGGATATAATGAAAATCTGTTCACAATAACAAATTCAAAATTCAAAACTATACTTTAATTTGATAATTCTCACATATTAGATCCCGTGACTACGTAATTTAAAAAAAAAACCATACTGCTTCTCTGAGTTGTTTTGACCACAACCACATTTTTATTATTTATGACAGGATATACAGTTAAAAACTTAATTTTAAGACACTCCGTTCGCCAATTTACGCCAAATGTTGAAGACATTGCGGAATTCAACTCCGCACTTTGCAATCGATACGCCGCTACGCCACAGCGGCCACACCTCACTTAACTTCAATTATCTGTACCAAGATAACAATAAGTATATCATTACAAAATAACATCGCAACCATGTATTATTCATACACATTGTATTCAAATGAAACTTTCGCCAATCCCCCTCACTAAATCCGTAAGGAATTAGTTTGTTGGGTGATGAGCAGATCTGACGATAGAAAGCTGATACCTAGATCTTACTCGTATATGTTTTATTTACTAGCTTTCGAATGTACTTGTATTGATTTCACGGTCTTTAGGACACAAGGTGAGATTTATAATAATTTATGGCTTATCTATACTTATAATATATCTGTACCCTGTCACTGTACATGGAAGGTATAGTAAAAACGTTTATTAATGTAATAGAACGTAAAATAATGATTTTTATTTATTTATCTGTTCGTTTGTATGCGCTAATCTCTGAAACGGCTGATTCGATTAAAATGCTATTATATTTTGGTTATGTAATTCAAGCAGGTAAAACCGCGGGCAGGTCGATGTCGTTAGTGATTAAATAAATTGTTTTTATATAGTTAACCTATAAAATTTGATATTTGTAATCATTAAACATGCAATAATAATGGTTTTAAATAAAATAATTGTTAATAAATACTTTTATTCAATGTCATTTTTGTTTTCATATGTTATTAAAAGCTTAAAGTGATAAATAAAGAGAAATGAAAACGGTGCCTTACTTGTTCAGCTTTTTTTCCTATAATATGGATGTAAGCTTGAGTTAGAATCGATAATTTATTTATAAGAAATTATAATTCATAATATAAGTATCAATATTAAATTGGTCACCCGATGTGTAATATCTCCGATTCAGCAGAATGAATGTAAAAAGACGAAAGTTATAGGTTTGATTCCCGATAGGGGGAATGAATTATTTTTCACTCTCAGTAAGGGACAATTTTTTTTATAGGAAAGACACGGCAAACGAGCGTACAGGTCACCTGATGGTAAGTGATCACCGTCGCTCACAGCTCCGTGTAGCACCAGAGGAGCTACAGGAGCGTTGTCGGTCTTTAAGGTGGATGGGTACCGGGGCCCGGCATTACCCAATGCGAATGTTTGACTTTGAATTAGTATTCCGCCACTCAACGCAATGTCTCAAATAATTGGCATACGGGAATAAGAGCGTCTGAGCACTAGATAATTTTTAAAAAGTATAAAAAAAAATATAGAGAAACAAATACAAATACGGTAAAACCATATCACCAACACAAACAGATAATTATAGTTTTTTATCATATCCACTTTTATTCCTGCTAAGTAATCATTATTAGTAAGTATACAAAAATTTTTATTATGGCCCATAAAATCGTACACCTCAAGTTGATTATCATCGAGTGAAAAGATAATATGAGTTGCAATAAAATTCCAAAATAGGCACCGTGTCTGTGCAATAAATAAAAATGTCACCGAAACGTTAATATTTCTTGTTTTATTAAAACAACCTGTTTCAAACCAGCTTTGTGAATGCTCCTTTTTGCAGAGCTCTGTGCAGCTATGTCATGACTTTAGATTTTATGGGTTAGCCGTAAGGTAAAAGGTGGAAGCGATTCTTTTCTTATATATTTTTTTATTTTCTTATAAAACTAATATTTATTTATTTAAGCGTCTGCTTATTCTTATCAAAATAACTAATTAGTTGTTTATGTTATATAGCACGTTCTGTGTGCCCATAGTTTTTTTTTATGGAAAAGACGGCAAACGAGCGAACGGGTCACCTGGTGGTAAGTGATCACCGTCGCCCACGGCCCTGAGTAACTCCAGAGGAGCTACAGGAGCGTTGCCGTCCTATAAGGTGGAAGGGCCTCGGGGCCCGGTATTACCTAATGCGAAACGCAGTGGCCAAAGCCACTACTTAACGCCGGTTTTAGATGCCGGGTGTGGTAATAATCTGGTCGAGTCTGCCCATGCGCGTTGCCATTACTGACAACGTGACTCTACCACACGCACTTTAGTCGACACCATCAGTACCAGGGTGATCCTATTCTAAGCCGGAATCACACGGTATAAACGGTTATTCTGTTAGAAACGATTTATGGACCTTTCTTAATAAATGAGCTGGGAAAAAAAGGTGAAGCCTGTCGTGGCGCAGAAGCACAGGCGTGTGACCGAAACTGACAGGTTGTGGGTACGATCCCCAGTCGAGGAAATGAAATATTTAATATTTTCAATTTAAATATTTAATGTTTTCATTTCTTCGGTAAAAAGGCAAAGCGCGGCGTTGAGAACTTGCAATGCCTCGAATGCGGCAAAAAGTGGGGAACAGAAGTGGAGCGGAGTGTCTTAACACTAGGTTCCCAAGTTCCCTCTGTCTACCCTGAAGTGTGTCCAATTTAGTGTGAAGCTTAGAGAGAGTAAACCACCGGAGAAATGCAGAAGAAAGAAATTCAATTCTAATTAGTAATTTATAAGCAATCTCCGATTTAAGAATTTTATATTAATTATTAACAACTTAAATTGTTTCCTTAATATAATTTTACAATTTATTTATTTTTACACATTAATAATTTATAAGAAAATAAATAGTTTGTAGATTGGGTCATATATATCAATCCGCTTAATACTTAACACTGTAAGTGTATTTGAAAAATATAAAAAATATTGCTCTCACATTAGAATTCAACCTGCGACCGACACAGGAAGCTATAGTAATGAAATGATTGCATTTATAATACATATTTGTATGTAATATTCTCGTATATCATATATTTTATTAAACAAACAAGTTTCAATAAATTAGTAGAGCAAGGTCACATAGATTTTCGAAGGCTAACACTAATATATATTTTTTTAATATCCTTTTTTTTTGCTATAATTTTTAGCTTAGTGTGGGATTTGTAAAGAGAAAAGTGTTAAGTCACTTAGTTATCTAAAGAGTCATTATTTTATGAGTTGAATCAGGCCTGTCGTGGCGCAGGGACACGAGCGAGTGACTATAAATGCAACAGTTTGTGGGTTCCATCCCTACTCGAGGAATTGAAATATTTAATATTTTCAATTCAAATATTTAATGTTTAATTTAAATATTTTATCTTGTTTTTTTCTTGTCTCAACACAAGGTTTTCATTGTCTACCCTGCCACGTGCGGGATACAACGTAAAGCTGAACAAAAATGAAATATTTCGTATCCTTGACTGGGGATCGAACTGTTGAGCTGTCGCGTTTACAGTTACAGTACACGCTTGAGTTCCTGTGCCACGAGAGGCATCTCGAAAACTAACGATTTTTTACTGTCTCCATATGCAAAAATATCTCACATGAATAAAAATAAAATGAAGAAGACACTATGGGTTTTTAAAATACGATAGATGAGATAAGAAGATTTAGTCCCGATTTTTCAGCGCGAATGTAGCGTTTCGAATGGCGCAACTCAACGCCGCTCACGTTTGACTAAATTGAGAATAATATAGAAGTCACAATCATTGCGTTTTTTGTCAAGTATCCCACTTACATACAATAGGCATGTATTATATGAAAATATTATTTCTTTTTTCAGTATAATTGATAATTATTCAGAAATACTTCTGATATACCTACATTTAACAGAGTAGTTAGCTAAGATAAGAAGAACCGCAAAAGGCTCGATTTCTAATAAATATATATTCTTTTTATTATGACTGTATAAAATTAATATTGAAAGGTTGGTAGTTCACAAATCTCAATATTATTTGTAGAAAGTATACCATCGTTTCTTTGGTTTTGTGGTCCAAAAGTAAAAAAAAAAACAATAAGCGCAACAAGTTGACAACCACAGTGTAATAAATCATCATATATGCATATTAATGAATAATTCATTAAATTCGGCAAAAATACATCAATACGGTGATCGCTAACGGCACACTGTGACATTAAATACCTACACTACCAAAAATAGTAAACGTTTACTTTAAAATTTATAAAGCAATTGCGATGAATTGCTTATTTCTCTTTTGCAAATGTCTTGGATGGCGTTGAAAAAGTTACATTTGAGTAACGTCAGTAAAATAACTTTAAAAGTTATTTTCAGGTTTTATCGTTGTATTAAACGCATTGTGGTACTATAGTACAATAGCTGAGTGTAATTACGTCAGTTACAAGTTTGATTCTTACTTTAAGAAAAAAAATATATATTTACTCCAAAAAAAAAAACCGGGCGTTGACGCAACTCGTAATCATATTTTAAGATGTATTTTTCATTTCTATTTCACAATTGTTATACAGAAATTATAAAAATATTTTTTTTTTCTTGTTAAGCAAACTTCTTCTAGATGTCTAAAGTTCTCGCATTAAAAATTACGAATAAACAAATTCAAAATATAGCTATTTTTTTTTGTCTGTCAACGGTACTTAAGACGACGTGCCTTGCCAAAATACGTTGAATTCAATTTGGACATGTACGTAAAGGAGAAGCTGCATTAAAGCGTCGTCCGCAAAAACAAGCTTTTGGAAAATGAAAAACAAAAGCTCAAGCCAGGACTTCTGAATGGATCACCAAAAAGGAACATACAGGATGTCCCGTTGCGTTCCTTTGTAACTTTAATGTACATGAAAAATGTTAAAGTTATGTATGTATGTCGTTTTTAAACGGATGCCTCAAGAGCTTTTTCATAAAAAGCTCTTTTTGAGAGTTAATTTGATTTTATTGATACATTTATTTGAAAGGTTTGTTGTTATTAATGTTTTTAATAAATATTTGTAATTGACTAAAGAATTTTATGTAACAATAGCTACGATATATGTTTTAGCTACGTAATATATAATAAAAATGCTTCTCCAAAATGTAAGCCGTCTTTCTGTACTTATGTTAAGATTTATGTAGAGTTCGTGTCTTTCTTTTGAATCAATAATAATAAAAAATACATGAGAATATATAAGTGGGGAACAAAACGGAGTGTAACTTAAAGCTTGACTCCCAAGTTCCCTCTGCCTACCTTGCCTAGTGCGGGATATAGCGTGAAGCTGAGTATAAATCTTGCAATACAATTTATTTTAAACTAATTTTTAACTCAAGAAAATCAGAAATTATAAAACAGACATAATTGTTTTCACTACTCAAGCGAAGCGTAGCGTAAGCGTGTTACTTTTTAATTAATAAAATATGACCATGTTGACAAAATCACGTATAGATACAATATAAATATATCATCGACAAGCTTCAATAATACGTCCCAAGTTTATTTCTTTGTAATAAAATAACTTGAATATAAGGTATATTTATATTTCTTGGTAGTAAAAAGATCAGTACCATAAATTCTATATTTTCTTTTTTTAAAATAACTATACGTTTTTGCTAATCAACTTTCCTTATAGGTAAGCTAACTAAAAATATTTCACAAAGTGGTTTTCCCACGAGAACTTTCAATAGTAAAAAATGACACGCACAAGCATTTCATACAATTGTGTGTTTTATAAAACGATGAGCTGACATCGAAGTAAGATAAAATTTAAAATAATCTTTTGTGGAGGAAATTTCAATGGGACACATTTCAAGTTAACTGTCCGCGTCTTGTTATTTATTGGTTAAATTAAAATTAAGTACTGTATTTTTACAGTTACAGTCGTGAAACATTATATATTTTTGGAGTTTCTCCGTAGAGCTTTTCAAAGTATAGAGTATTTTAAAGTCACTAAAGTACATAATTCTATGTATGAGCCAATTGCTAAGTCACTTTCATAACTTCAGGCTGTCTGTTTCTCTCTTTCTACTCTTTCCGTCAAATCTCAGGTATTACATGTTGAATGGCGGGATTCAAGTTATTTTTTTTATAAATGATATGATATAAATGAAAATAGTAAATATAATGAGGCCTGACGTGGCGCAGCGGCACAAGCGTATGACTGTAACCGACAGGTTCTGGGTTCGATCCCCAGTCGAGGTAATGAAACATTTCTAATTTTCAATTTAAATATTTAATGTTTTATTTCTTCGCTCTGGCAATAAGGCAAAGCGCGGCGTAGTTCCGCCACTCAACACGCCATGCCTCAAATTCGGCGGAAAGTGGGGAACGGAAGTGGGACGGAGTGTCTGAACACTAGGTTTCCGGGTTCCCTCTGCGTACCCTGCCTCGTGCGGGATACAGCGTGAAGCTAAGCTAAAATAATAAATATTTCATTTTCTCGAGTCGGGATCAAACCCACAACATCTTCGCCTCAGCCTCTAAGACAACAACAAATTAAGACACCTACCTCTCTTATTTACAACTTTAGAAGGCTTCATGCGTTATGAGTATACGTTTTTCCAACGTCATTAAACGCAGTATACTAAAAACATAGTTTTTATATTACAGTGACAAGTAAAGTATCGAATTTATTATCATTTTTTATCACATAAGGCAACAGTTATTTAAAATTTAAATGGTAAAAATAGCTTCTTTGGATCCGAGCCATTTGGATGCAACCCGTCTTGTATACATTGAATAATGTATTGTTGACAGATCGATTTAAAGTAGGCTGGCTTGTCAGCACTGAGCTGTACGATAAAGAAAACGAATCTAAATATATTAAATTTGGTTAAAACTTATGTTGAAAGCCATTTTTGTTGTTAAAATATCTCAATATTTTTTTACTTTAATTTAAAATTAAGCTTTTAATTTTTAAAAAGCTTTTTACACAATTTGTTCAGGCAATTGCATGTGGCGTTGGTGCACTTTTATGAGTACAACTGTAAACAGGACTGGTTGTGGGTTCGATTTCGACTTGAGTACTAGCACTAGGATATTCTTTTTAAATTAGTTGGGCCATTTTTAGAAAGATACTGTAAAAGATATTGAAAAGAGAAGTGGCGGAACTAAATTAGATAATTTCTCCATCCCTTGGTTCAAAGCTCAGCTCAAGCGTCAGAAAATACAAAAATACACTAACATGTATGTGGTTTTAAATGTTTGAAAGCTACAATTGCAATTGCTGTATATTATACTAAAAATACACGCAACTAACAATATAAAAAGGGTAAGTAATAAAAAATATACGGCCTTAAGCGAATACTGGACGTAATAAGTACATATTTTATGCATTTTACACTTATTTTAACACTAAATAAACGTGAAAACATCAAAAGAATCAAGACATAAATCACAGTATTAATGTTGTCACAGATTAATCTATTCAGTACTATAATACTCAATAAATAGGGAATACCAAACTTAAATTTCATGTAAAAGCTTCAATTTTTTCTTATTCCTACTACAATAAAGCTTATAATGCGACCAAATGAACTTTACCAGTTAAATGTTGGTGTGGCAAAGGATTTGAGTGCACTTATATTTATTAGGATAATCCTCTTATGATCTACTGGGACGTTTGTGGAGTCTATAGTTTACAGCCTATTGTGTACAGGGGGACTTATTTTTAAAAAATATTAGATTTATTTAACATGCTTGCGAGTGGGATAATATACATGTATATATGATCAATATACATGTATTACAGAAATATTCTTGAAAATGGTTACGAATTACTTGACTGATTTATTTATTTTGCTTATATTTATGATTAGGAGCCCTGCTTTGACGTATGAACACAAATTATTTGGAAATTGGTACCGAAATATGTACTTAATGGGAACAGAGTGTCTGTACTTTTGGTTTTCCCTCTGTCTACCATGTGCGGGACATAACGTTAAGCTGAATAAAAATTTTAATAAAAAACATAAAGAAGCTAACGATAACATCATTTTTATGGTAAAATTAGCAACCCATTAGCAAAATTGTATAAACGATAAAAGAATATCTTTTTTTTATGTACATCCTAACACACTCTGTATATAATAAATAGGGTTTGTCAAAGCTTATCGTTATAGATCTTAAAATTTTGATGGAGATCGTTAATCGGTAGCAAGTATATGAAAGCTATTTGTCGGCAACCGACATATTATCTAATAACTTAAAATACTAATATTAGAAATTTAATTTGTACAATTTTGTATTGATTTACTTCTATTTAAGAAAAACGCTGGCTGGGCAGAAGACCTAGATCTAGAGGGAACCTGGGAACCTAGTGTTAAGAAGATGTTTGTCAGTCACTTCCATTCTCCTATTATTCTACTCTACGTACCGAGAGTGTTTGTGATAGTACTCGATGCTGCAGCTTGCCTCAATACCATAGTGATGAAAATAATAAATTTATCTCATTTTCTTGTTATATTTCCATTTTCTGGAATCGAACCCACATTTAGTTGTAGTTACAGTCGTACGCTTGTACACCTGCGTCAAGATTGATCCTCAGTAAGGCTGGATTTAATATTTCAAGTAAATAAATATCACTATAATACAAAAAAGAACAAATATTTTTTTCATCATCATGTTATAGGTTGATGGCATCTATTGCTGCATATACACATAATATGCTTAGGTAATTGTCGCGCAGTGGACCAACATTTGCCTGCCATTGCGATAATGTGTTCGATCGGCATTATGGCGTGAGCTTTTTTGTTTTAAATACATACTGAAAATGGAAAACTTAGCCTTGACTGTACTTATCCTACCATGTAGAAAGAAATTTGTAACTGACATTGGTATAAAATGTGCCTTATAATTCATGAGAACGAAAGCAATTCTCATCAACCATTTATTTTTACAAGAAAATCTTTCAGTTTAATCATTTATAATTTTTAATGCTTCAGATTTTAAGCGATTGTATCCATTTCTACACTTACTAGATAATAAATCATGAAGGTCGTTAAGCACGTTTAGTGTACCATACCTGAAACAAACAAAGTATAATGGATAAGCCAACGGATTTTTTGTTAGAATTAAATTTATTTTATTAGAAAATATAGGAAAATTTAGAGTAGTTTTATATATTTTTTAATGTTTCAAAACTAAAAATGTAACAGTAGAAATAATAATAATTTTAAGTTAGTATAGACTTAACAAGTAAAGCCACAACAAAAGCCATGTATAAAGCAACAAAATGAACTGTCGTAAATCCATCACCGTAGAAACACCATAAAAAGTTGCATAATATTCTCATCAAAATTATTCTGCTTCAGCTCAGTTTAACAGGCCTATCCAATTACTCTAGTATTATACATTTTTTTACAAGCATTGTTAGTGAATGGGATTTTAGTAGCCCTTCAAACGTTATAGGTTAAACATAATTTTTTTACGATTAAGCCTTCTCTGCTTTCCAAACTTTCAATATAAAATTTATAATTTAGAACGAAGAATGAACTTGGGATCCTAGCGTTAAGACTCCGTTCCGTTCCTCACTATCAGCTCAATTTGCAGGCATTGTGGGTTGAGTGGCGGAACTCAATATAGCGCTTTGCTTTGTTATCTCAGAGGGAAGAAATAAAAATATTTCATTACCTTGATTGGTAATCGAAGCTACAGCCTATCGTATTTATAGTTAAAATGTATACACCCGCGCTAGAACTGGCCTCAATTTTTGTTTTAGTAAATTAAAGGAGATTTTTGAAGAATCTAGAATTAACTCTTTGTATTCTCATTTATCTGAGTATATATTGTATGGTAGATGTTTCATCGTCTTTCCGTAAATTGTGACAATTTTAAACACGAGGACCTCAATCAACTACTGTAGAGTACCTTAATGTTTGTCTTATGAAGTTAAAAAAAATATTGGTACAAATGGTGAAACTTGTCGTTTTTATGTAAAAAAAAAGTTTTTTTTAAATATAATCACATAATCCAAAGAAAAATTCAATTAAAAATTATAAAAATGTAGAACGTGAGAGATCATGTTTTACAGTTGCCAGTTGCCAATTACAGATGTATAAAAAACTGTAAAATTATGTTATTATAATTAAAACTGTTAACATGTAAATGTAAATAAAATGTGTTTCTTTTTATTCAAAAAATACTATTACGATATCTAATAATTTATTACATTTAAATTTTAGATTTTTTTTGTCTATTTTATAATTAAAATCTTATAACATACATCAATATGTTTGTAAACATTATATAATACTTTATAAATATTATATAAGATATTATTATTACGAGTATTACGAATATTACGAGTACATCAGTGTGAATTATATATATGTATATATATATATATATATATATATATATATATATATATATATATATATATATATATATATATATATATATATATATATATATATATATATATATATATATATATATATAAACTATACATTAGTTTGCATATCCCTCTTTTCCTAGCTTCTTGTACAAAACAGAGGTCAAATATGAAATCTAGTAGACGATCCTAATAGCGTATTGTTGTCGATTTAACGGATGCACCTTTGTCTGTTTGTTGATTCATAATATCTCATTCAACCCCTCTATACACCCGTAGAATAGTTTTTTTCACGACAGATCATTTTTCTAAAATGCTTAGTAATATTTAGATAATGCGTTTTTTGTGTGTGTGTTTCAATACAATAGTACATTTTGTAGGTGAAGGGGTGATCTATTGTGATGTTAAAAACTCAAATTCAGTTATAGATTTCTATAATTAATTGAGTTTCTTTGTTTAATGTGTTTGTATGAAATTAAAAAAAATATAATTATTTTTTAAGTATAAACGGATTATGTTTCCTAAAGAGAGAGAGTCACGTATGTGTCGTACTATAGAGACTAAATATTCAAATTCAAATGCTCAAAGCTGTTTAACTTTAAGCATTTTAACACCCCTCGCCTCCGTTCTTCTTGTCTTTTTTCTCACTCCGTTCTCATTTTTCACCTTTTATACCAGACAATAAATATTTCGTCGTAGCATGAAAATACATGTTTTTTTACTATCATCACAGATATCTCCTGGCTGCGCCAAGACGGCATCATCGTTGTATCTTTCGTTTGTTTTTCAGTTTCACATCACTTTTCTTTTACAAAATGTTTTCACTAAAACTAGTTTTCAAAGTCAAATCTCAGGTTAAGACACTCAGTTCCAATTAACGTCGCGCTTTGCCTTGTTACCAGAGCGAAGAAATGAAAAATGGGACTATGCAAAACTAAAATTATCAAATATTTCATTTCCTTAAGTGGGTCACTAAGCCCACACAACCTTTGCACTTTGCCTTGTTACGAGACGAAATAATGAAAATATTAAGCATATCATTTACAGATGCTATAAAAGTTAATCACATTGATAACGATATATATCTACTTAAACAAATTTCAGTAATATCTACGTATATGTGTATACGTAGCAGTAGTTATAACTTAATCGCTTTGTGAATTCAGGCGGTGGTAGCGGGAGCTGGTCATTATTAAGTGACCACTTTGAGTACGCTATCAAAGCGCACGCGGCACACCGCACACTGACCGCTAATAACGGCCTTTGATCTGACGATACAGCGTTATATGTACTTGTATGTAGATTAAGCCTAAAACTCAATTGGTTTTTAGAAGAATTTTTTTTCGTGTATCCCACATTTGCAGGATACCGTTTCCATCCCCATTTTCGAGACATTAAGTGGTGGGTTTAAACGCCGTGGCATGACACTGTTGCTCACTTTCCGGCAGAATTAAGAACATGGTATCTTAATTAGAAATAATCAACGTCGTCCATTTCATTTCTTTCTCATGTTTCTTGGAAATAATATAGACCACCTAGATCCTTTTATATCCATTACAAAATCCTTATATATATCTTTCTATTTAAAGATATTTTATTTTGGCAATTTAATTGTAATTTCTATGCAATACGTGACTCAAAAACGATGGAAGTGTAGAGTAAAATGGACACTCCATTAACACTACGCCACCAATTTCTCTGAGCGTACTCTGTCATGTGCGGGATAAAACGTGAAGTTGATATCAAAAAACAGTTAATAAGCTAAGTATATTGTACCCTTAAAAGTAAGAGAGAAAAGCAACCTTGGATAGCACAGTATGATTTTTTTTTCTCAGCTTCACGCTGTATCCCGCACGAGGCAGGGTAGGCAGAGGGAACCCGGGAACCTAGTGTTAAGACACTCCGTTCCACTTCCGTTCCCCACTTTCCGCCGAGGCGAGTGGCGGAACTCAACGCCGTATATTATATGTAACGTCAGTATCAAATTGACATATTAAAACGCTTTATTCTAGATAAACAAGTTGTACTTATTTATTATTGAATTGGCTATACATATTATATTGGGAGAAAACGTTTAAAAACATTTTCAGAATGAAATAATAACAAAACATTCCGTCTCTTCCATTTTTTGTTTATTTGAGAGCAAACAATCGATTACTTTTCACAAAGTTATATTAAATGCAAATATAACCGACCAATATTAGATTAGAGATGTATGTATATATGGAAAAAAATAGAAGAGCAAATCACAGGGGATTTTCATTCCGCATAGAGCCTGCTATAGTAGTAGAGAAAACATAGTGTACAAAAATTCCGTTTTGTACTTTGTATTGCGGAACCTAACGCCGCGCTATGTCTTGTTAAAGCAGTAAGAGAAAATTTTCTCGACTGAGCAACCATTGAACCATGAACGTCTACAATTTGACACTATGCCACTGCATTACGAGACACGATGGTCTTATAAATTATATTGACAGCTTTACGTTGTATCACGTACATGGCAAGGTAGGCTGAAGCAACTTGATAACTTTGTATTAAGACACTCCATCCCTTTTACCACTTTGATGCATTGCATGTTGAGAGGCAGAAACTACTAGCACGCTTTGCCCTCTTATCAGTCATCACTATCAGATTTAAATATTTCCTTTAAAAATATTAAGTATATCCTTCTTCGAGTGGGAATTGAACCCACAAGCTGTTCCCGTTTACAATCACATGCTTATATATTTGCGCCACAACAGGCCTTCATTGCATTTTCATTATACGTAAAAACATAGTACGTAAAAATATATAAAAAAATATACTTCTTAATTAATAATTAACAAAATAACTTTCATAAATTAAATCAAGGAAGTATCAGTCTCATTTGCATCTATAAAAAAAGTTACCAACAAATAGTGATGTACTAAATTAAACACAAACTCCATCAAGCGGAAGCGAACGTAATTTATGCCACGGTATTGTTTCATTGCCTCTCCCATCACTATCGAAATCTGATAATGACTTAATCACTCAGTGGAGCGTTGTGAATAAATAACACTATAATTTCATTTTAAATGTTAACCGACGCATAACTTTGTTTTGAAAATTCCATATTTTTAAGAGTTTTGGAGATAGATTAGAGAGCTTTTTCCTATAATAGCGGTGGCTACGCCTGCTTGAATTTATGTTTTATTTGCTAATTTCAACTAATTTCTTCTTCTTAGCTTCACGCTGTATCCCGCACGAGGCAGGGTAGGCAGAGGGAACCCGGGAACCTAGTGTAAAAAAACTCCGCTCCACTTCCATTCCCCACTTTCTGCTTAATTTAAGGCATTGCGTGTTTCGTGGCGGAACTCAACGCCGCGCTTTGCCTTATTACCAAAACGAAGAAATGAAACATTAAATATTTAAATTGAAAATATTAAATATTTCATTTCCTTGACTGGGGATCAAACCCAGAACCTGTCGGTTATAGTCACACGCTTGTGCCGCTGCACCACGACAGGCCTCCTCAACTAATTTCTTGTTAAAATTATCAAATAAAATAGTGTAATTCAACGGGCGAAGCCAAGGGCGGGTCGCTAGTTTTTACTCAGCTTCACGCTATATCCCAAACATGGCAGGGTAGGCAGAGGGAACTTGGGAACCTAGTGTTAAGACACTCCGTTCCCCACTATCCGCCGAATTTTGAGGCATACCGTGTTGAGTGGCTGAACTCAACGCCGCGTCGCTAGTTTTTAGTTTCTAATTACATTATTACTTCAAAAGCAATGTCCATACATTGAAAACAAATTTCATCAAACGAATAAACAAATTGTATCATCTTTGTCAAATTTAACATTTTAAATTAACGTGAAATTAATCAAACACAACCTTAAGAGAAACTGCATTTAAATATTGTTAGTCGTTTGTAAGATTAGTCACTATTTTGGATCCTTATTACAATAATATTTAAGACAGATTTATTATAAGTATAGATATGGTTTTTATGTATCTAATCTCTCCTTTTTTTTTTAAATAACACTATGCTCGAGTGGAGATCGAATCCATAACCTGTCGGCTATAGTCACACATATGTGACGCTGCGCCACGACGGGCTAAAAAACTGAATAAAACAACTATTGAAATAGGCTTCTAAACAACACACTTGTTTTTTGCCGTTTTTATAAAAAGACGATTTTTATTATTTAAATAATTTTGCCTTATTTACCTTTATATTGATTTTGCTGGAAAAGAAAAGACTATCAACACCCCTTAACTCCCTTTTCGTATATTTAGCATATAGTGTAAAAACACTCCGTTCTTCGTTTTACCTCGAATAAGAGACTTTGCATATTGCATGGAGATACTTTAACTGTGTTTTATTACAGAAGGAAAATGATACTAAAATTAAATATAATTTTTAACCCAAATGGGCACCGAATTTACGACCATCGTGGTAGTTCAGCCGAATACCAAGTATGGCACTATCTTTCCTTCAATATAGCGTTGAAAAAATACTTATTACTTTAATAAAGTTTACATTAAGCTTTTGAATTCATGCTTTTATGCTTAACCTCAAAAAGCTCCGATATATTGGGTTAATCAAGATACGTTAAATTTACAACAAATTATTCGAAATAACGTAATTTCGCTGGCTTGGATTAATTTGGTGTTATCTTGTATCTTTTGAAATACACTTGTTAATATATTTCTTATGATCATTCATTTATGACGTTAAAGCTCATTGTTACTTTACGATTGTATGTAAATTTTACTCTATTGTAACAGTTAAGAAAACCAGATGATAAAGGATAATTCTTAGAATCTGTAATAGCAAATTGGTACAGCTTCTGTTCTGTTGTTCTCTTATTTAAGTGTACTTGAGGAAATTTACTGAATCTCCACTTTCCTCCAAATTTGAGAGATTGTGTGGTGGAACTCAACGCCGCGCTTTGCCTTGTTTACAGGGCGAAGAAATAAAAAAAGAATAAAATAATAAATATTCGATTTTCTCGAGTGACGATCGAACCCACAACCTATTGATTACAGCCACACGCTTGTACCCCTGCGCCACGACATGCCTCAGACCTTTACCAAAATACATAGACATTTTCACTCGAACTATGATAATCTTAGTTCAATAGTAGCTGTCAACGTTCCCTTGTACAGGATTTATAGCGGTATAGATTACACACGGAGGCGGTTGCGTGATTTAGATGTTATCTAAACTTGCTTGGATTGTTAATAAACTTTCTTTTTACTGGAAAAAATAACGTTGCGATAGATGGTTTAATCATTTTTCCTTCATCTTTACGCGTATCACGCATTTTGTGACGTAAGCAGACATGATGTAGTTTTAAGATATTCATTTCTTCTCTTTCTCCCGTTTTGAGAGACATTGTGCGAGAAATCGTGTAACATAACGCTGCAGTTTGATGCAAAAGACCGGGCATGAATTTAATTTAAACATATTATTTCTCATGAGAACATAAGATATAATCATCACGGGTACGGAATGACCCTCTCTAACTTCGCCACGATAGTGCAGTATGAATGGTTAAAAGTTTACTTTATTTTTTTTTATTTGAATAGAATTTGTGTGATTTTAGAGAATATTTTGATTCTTTTCTGTATTCCAAGGAACTTTATTTGATAATAATTTCGATATTGTGAGTTCTAGATAAAATAATGATCAAAGACATCCTATGACTGCAAAGTCAAGATATATATGAGTATATGCAGGTTGACTAAGTTGAAAGAATTTTCATACATTGACATTAAGATTAGTATTGGACTTAAAGTTAAAAGTTAAAATTTGGCCTATAGCATACCTACATGGAATTACCATTTAAGAGAGCACTAAGCGAGCTTTTTGAATTCCTGTAGGAACCGGAAAAAACTATGTTGTCCATTTTACGATTTAATGTCTAATGATTTTAAATCTACGCAAAGATAATTGTGAGTCGATTATTATATATAATAAATAAATATACTTATAATAAATTTGTAACCGATCGCTGTCTATACATGGAAGATATATAAAAACTTTTTGTATGTTTGTCTGTGTGGTTGTTCGTGCTAATATCTAAAACGGCTAAGCAGATTTAAATGCAGTTTTACTTTTATATTTTGGTAACTTTAACATTTAGTGTTTTTAATTATGGATTAAAAATAATAATAAGGCAAAGCGCGGCGTTGAGTTCCGCCAAACAACACGCAATGCCTCGTGGAACGGAGTGTCTTAACACTAGGTTCCCGGGTTCCGTCTGCCTACTCTGCCTCGTGCGGGATACAGCGTGAAGCTAAAAAAAAAAAAAATCAACAAGTAAAAGTCTTTCGAAAATTTTTTCAAACTTTTTATTCATTAAGCTGAAATTTTAGTTTTTAACGTATAACATTTTCTTCAAAGTAATAATGTACAACAACAACAACAAGAAAGTAGTTAAAATTATTAAATAAAGTAGTGAAATTCAAGCGGTCGAAGCCGCGGGTGGGTCGCTAGTATATAATAAATCACTGTTCCAAGAATCATATTTAATTTCAATATCAGACCTTCCTCAACATTGTTAATATTAATATAACAAACTATATAATATTTAAGTCTGTCATCTTAACGAGCTCTGGACAACGTTTTGGTTTATTCAGAATAATTCTCACGTTACTTAGCGAATGCGTGGGATATGTTAAAAGCGAAAGCGTTTAATAAAATATGAATTTTTGCACTGCAATACATTTAGTTTTACACTTCCCACTTTATTTGAATAGTGGAACATAACGCCGTGCTTTGTTAATATTTTTTTTTCAAAATGTGAAACTATGCCTGAACAGCTATCTGTCTTGTTGTACCCACAATTCCACAATATGTAATTTCTGTAACTGATAGCTGTCTGTCAATGGTCATTGATATTAAAAAATATTTATTTTGCAATTTTTACAATTTAGGTTAATAAATAAAAAATAACTTTTTTATTGCCAATTTAAAATATTTAGTTCAATTAAATTGCTGCAATTTTTTTAGTAAGCTGAATTTTCAAGTTTTGATGTACAAATATTATCTTAAGAGTAATACATTTATTGCAATAAGAAACTAATTGAGCATAGTGAATAAAATAATTTAATTCAAGCATGAAGATGTAATGGTGGGCTAGTAGCTAATTCTAAATACAATTACATATTGTGAACAATGTCACGCGCTTTCACGATCATTGTTAAAATCAACATTCTCATAGCTTACACCAAACCGGAAGAGATCAATTATAATAGCATTCGATATTTTAATTTAGCGTACAAAGCGTATAATGTATTAAAGACTGTTATTAATTAATCCGAATCTCACAAAACTGGTTTTCATACAATAACATTGGTAAAACACTTTTACTTCCTCAATAATCGTGATTTTACTTTTATACGATATTTATTTACGATTGCTGTTTCCTTAGTTATTTAAAGTTACCAGTCGTAAGGTAATTTAGTTGTTAAACGAATATTTTTAAGCACGTGAGAGCATTTTTAATGAATAATGTTTGTAAAAGAAATATTGAATTAGAATTGTGACGTAGGGGCATAAGCGTGTGACTGTAAACGTGACATGTTATGGATTCAATCCCCACTCGAAGAGCTTAAATGTTTAATGTTTTGAAATTGAATATTTAATGATTTCATTTCTTGAGTCTGGTAACTAGGTAGAGCGCGGCGTTGAATTCCGCAAAATTCTGTGTAACATGGGGAATGGAACAGAGTATCTTAAAACTAGATTCCCAAGTTCTCTTCGCCATCCCTGCCATAAAATATATTTATTTAAGAGTAATATTTTTTTCCATATTTTATTCTGAATGTAGCAGGGTAAGCAGAGGGAGTTTTGCTAAAGTCTTTCGTTTCTCTACTCTCCGCGGCATCAAGTTTCAACATATTGCGTGTTGAATGGAGAAACTGGCCCTAGTGCATTGTCTAGTAACCAGAGCGAGGAGGTTAATATAATTCATGCGTCAAGTAGGAATCCTGCCTGTAAAATATTTTGATCATAAAAATCAGTTTGCCCACGATACGATTAATTTTATGAAATTGAAGATAATAACACAATGGCATATAAAAAAAAATATAATTAATTGTCTATCGATTTTAAAACAGAAGCATTGATTGACATGCTTTCAGTGTTACGTAAGTAAAGGTCAGTCTTATGTATGTATGTATGTAAGTCCAAATTTAGCTTGCCACTTGACTCCTTATCAGCAAGTGATGATAAAAATATTTTTCATACCACATAAACATACATTTAAAAGTAAACTTTATTTAAATGTCTATCGAATATAAATCATAAGATGCGTCCGTGTTGGAGTTACGTAGGTTTTAGGTCGTAAAAGTTTCTTTTAAAATATTTTAAACATATATATTCATATTTTATATATATAATATTGAGGTTTGATTGTTTCAGTCGGAAGATACGACTTTAACAATCGAATATTTATATATATATATATATATATATATATATATATATATATATATATATATATATATATATATATATATATATATATATATATATATATATGTGTATATATATATATATATATATATATATATATATATATAATAATGACAATTATATGCGGAACCTAAAAGTCATTATTTCTATCTCAACCTCTCTATTACGCTTAACTATTGGGTAATTTAGTTGAAGAGGCGTCTTTTGATCTAAAGTTTAAAGGATGGTAAACTCCACTACCGGTCACCGGATCGTTACAAACTTCCGTTACGTAAAATAAATTTGGATTTAACTTTATAATACTAGCTTTTACGTGCAACTTTGTCCGCATGATCAAATGGAAATGAATACGTTATCGACCCAAATGCTACATTATAATATGACTTTACAAAATGTTTACATAAAATTCAGCTGACACGCTATTCTGTGGAATAAGGTGTATTGTTGTAATTTTTTATATAAATCCGTTTAGTAAAGCTCAAATTTTTTTGTCGTTATTTACTCCTACATTTTTATAAAAACCAAAATTGTTCTTTATTCATTTCTCAACAATAATAAAGAAATAAGTAGTTATTTAATAATTATAAACAAAATTCTAATAATAAGCGTAAATTTTACGTTTTTGTCTCTCCGGAAAAAAAAGCTCAATACGTTGATTTCAAGATTACACTCTAAGCTGACGATATACATTTTTAAATATCTAATATATGTTTCACAATAGAACTTTGTAACAGCTTAAACCTATTACAGTGGTAATCAAGCGATCGATAATCCTGATAAATTAAAACGTATGACATAATGAAACGTTGCCTTATACCAAAATAGAATTTAGAATTGCATGCATTGTATTAGCATTATTTATAAATACACTACGAAAGCATATGGAAATATATAACTAACACTTCTATAATAAAGGCCAGAATTCTGTGAAACTATTTCGAATAATTTACACCTGGTTTACTGTAATTTTCTTCATAGATGCGTGGCTCGGAACAATGGAGTGTAGGCGGTGTAGGGCCACGATCTATTGCGTACATCGGTGCCTTTAAATTACGTATAAACATAAAAGAAAATTGTATAGTCACGCTTGTGAATATATGACTAAAGTACGAAATAAATTGATATAAATATTATTATATCTATATGTCTATTGTTAAGACGCTCCTTTCCGTTCTCAACTTTTTGCCAAATTTGTGGTATTGTGTGGTAAGTGGTGGAACACAGCGCCGCGCTTTGCCTTGTTACCTCTGGAAACAAGGCAAAGCGCGGCGCTGTTAGTGTGCCACACAATATAATGAAAATATTAAATATTTCATTTATTTAACCTATATTTGATTTAACTCACAGCCTGTTACAAAAAAAAGAAACAACGTTTACAGCATGTGCGGCAATAGTATATATAGTTGTTATTTTTACAGGTAAATAACAAAATAACAGAAAAAATAAGGAAAAAATTAAATTCGGCATCCCATAAAGGGAGAAAAGAGTACATAGAGATATTTTTTTTTGTTGACCGATTTTCAAGATATTCAATATCGAATAGTGGATCTTAACGCCGCGATTTATATACTTATATTTATTATTTAGTATTATATTTAACGTTATTAGCAATATTTGGTAATTTAAACTGGACACACTGCTCGAGTCCATATAATAAAATTTCAAAATAATTTTATTTATTTTAAAATCAAAACCTATAAATTAAATATAACAACATCTTAAATAACGCAAAAATTAATTGAGAATACATTTACATAATATATGAATAAAAATTAAAAGGATAGATACTACACTCATTATTATTAGAGTCTTGTTTTACTTAATATTTGTTACGTATTCCACCTTATGTTACCAAAACAAAAGCTTTTAAAATAATTTAATAACGCAGCACATTCATGATAAAAGTTGAAAAACACACTGAAAGCTCGCCGTGTAATGTTGTTATATAGAAGGCGATATTAGTATGGCTTATTCGTTAGAAATAGGTTAAAAATAAAATGTTTTACATATTACATATACAAAAAGTTAATTTTCTAGGAAAATTAGAAGATATGATGAGAAGATATAATTGGTATATAGCTAGTAAGAAGTAGCCAAGTAATATAGTAGAGAATGCGTTGATTAATTAAATGTTTCACTTCGATTGAACTACAAGCTACAATCTCAGGAACTATTACTGATTTAAAATAAAAAACAATTGAGGAAGGCATCATTATACTATTATTATCATTATCATATTAAATAAATAAATAAATAAATAAATAACTACTTGTTTATCATTTCAATGACAGTACACAAAAAATATAACATACATAAGTTTTTGTCATTTCCCTTAAACGCGGGCGGATCCATAGGCAGAAATTAGTTGCTATGTAAAATTATAATAGTTGACAATCATTTCCGGATTTTACTGTTTTACTGTTTAATTTACCATTTCATTATTTGAGGCTAGTCGTGGCGCAGACGATAAGTTTGTGACTGTTGAGGCAACAGTTTATGATTTCGATTCCCACTGAAAGAAATGAGATATTTCATATTTTTTTAGCTCTAGAAATGAGGAAAAGCGCGGCGCTGAGTTTCGCCACTCAATACGTAATGCCTCCTCG
The DNA here is from genome assembly GCA_019049475.1 of Eueides isabella. Lineage (NCBI taxonomy): Eukaryota > Metazoa > Arthropoda > Insecta > Lepidoptera > Nymphalidae > Eueides > Eueides isabella. The sequence goes on from CM032402.1 coordinate 3,697,183, forward strand.
TCATAAGGGAACGGAAGAGTAAAAAGATTGTATAGTATTAATGCTAGGTTCCCAATGTTCCCACTGCCTGATGGGTTTAATTGTGTAATTTACACAAAAATATTACTTATAACTAAACTATAACTAATCTGAAGCCTAATTTGACGTTAAATCTAACAAAAAAAATAAAATCCTAATACAATTTCTTCCACATATATTTTTTTCAAAAAAACATAAAATATCTATTATTTTTTTACTACTTTCTTTATCAAAGAGGTAGAGATCATTTAAGTGCTAGAATATGTTTGTGTTTACATTTGGCATACATCTAGCTTTAAAATAATCAAAATCGGATACAGGAAGCTGACTATGTTATTATCGCACGCATACAAGTGTGTCCGTTTCCTGACCACGACCTAATAAGTAATGCAAAACGCGTTGTCATAGCGTGAGTTCCTTAATTAAATTTGTTCATGTCTTAAATGAAGTGTATTTTTAAAATTTATAAAAAAAAATCAAATATCGCGATTTGAACCTGCTGTCTCTATGAAGCCCTCTAAAGGCTGTAATCACTGAGCCATCCGTTGTTGTTCTTATTTGATTACGTCAATCATTCGATTCGGTTTCTAAGAGGTGCGTATTCAAATCTTCTTACTTTGAAATTTTAATTTATTTTGGCAGTGTGTGATATGACTAAAAGTGTTTAAAAAACGTATAATGATATTGCAGAAATACATACAATTTTATACTAATTATTAATCACTTCGTTTCGAAAAAAGATGTCATTGGATTTTGACACCAAAACATTAAATAGGCCAAATAGAGAACGGACAGAACGGAGAGTTGTGTGCCTACGCCGTAGCCATAGTAAACATATTGTAACAATAAAATAATATGTCAATTTTTTTATCGAAAACAGCAATTATTTATTTCGTCAGTTTCCCAATATATTTTAAACAAGAAGAGAAAATATACAATAGCATATACTTAAGATTATGTATACAACAGTGATTTCACGTACACATTTGAGTTTATTGATAGATTTATACAAATACGAATATTATGAAACGTAAAATATTTTTTTACATATAACTTTATAGGCATTCTTTGTACAAAAGGTTATCCTCGCTAAATCAATAAAAGGTCGGTTTCTAAGAAAGATTTGATTCATTGTTCGGCTGAATGCAACGTTGTAACTTTAAGCTCATCTTTTTTTGGATTATCTTTAAAATAATTTATTTACAATACGCTGTTTTTTAATATATGTATTTTAGTTTTGAGCTGTATTCCGCCGCAGATAAGACAGAGAACTTGAGATCGTAGTGTTGAGACACTCCGTTCATTATTTAAAAAAATCTCACTCTCCGCTAAATTTAAAACATTAAGTGTTGAGTGGTTAAAGTCTTTAGATCGTTACATACCAGAGCAAAGAATTGATAGTATTAAGTTGGGACTGAACGCTCCACCTATCGAGTTTATAGTCGCATGCTGCAGTTAGATGGTGTGCTACTGCGCCACGAGCAGACTCTATATATATATATATATATATATATATATATATATATATATATATATATATATATATATATATATATATATATATATATATATATATATATATATATATATATATATATATATATATATATATATATATATATATATATATATATATATATATATATATATATATATATATATATATATATATATATATATATATATAACTTGATTTACTATAAAAATGACCTTAATGAATTTATTAAGTAACTTAAAAATTTTAATAGATCACCCATGAGCACTAGGCCCGCTTTTGTAGAGGTAACAAGACAAAGCGCACAGTTGAGTTCCGCCACTCACCTGATAGGGTATTATTCAGAGTTAATCTACTCTCAATATAATTACGTGAAATAAAATACCGATACAAAAACAAAATTAACGCGCACTTCACAGCAAAAGAATTTATCAAAGCCAATTCCAGTGGAAAACGAAAAAGTTCTAAACAAAAAAGTCCACACGTCGATATGTCGAACACTCTACATCGAAACAAGTTTAAATTAAAGAATCAAGGTATTAATAATGTATGACGGTGGACACGTGTTCATTTCTATTCTGGCCACATCGCTACAGGGGCCAGCCGTTTGATGGTATTGACATTTGCTGTCATTTTAAGCGTGCATTTTTTGTTTCCAGAATTTATTTATATTGACGTGTTCGACTGTACTCTGTTGGGGGTTAGATTGAATGGTTTTTTTAATAAAATAAGTCAAGATTGTTTCCATATATCAGCTCTAGAAAGATATAATGGGTTGTTAAGTTACGCTTTAACGCCGCGCCAGTACTCAATATCTTAAAATCAGACAAAAAAAATAATTATAGCAACAATGCTAAAGATAAAATGTAATGTTGTAATTTTTCTTTAATATTATTACAATCTACACTTAACTTACATAAATCTGTAACTTATCACTTTACATGAAATAAAAAAAGATCTTATGAGGAACGTTTATGATTGTAACAGCCCTGTTACATTAAAAAATGTTACAAAAGTAGTAATTTTGTAGTTTTTGTCTGATCTCAGAAAAAGCTAATCAAATTTAATTACAATAATAGTTTTTTTTAGCTTCACGCTGTATCCTGCACGAGGAAGGGTAGGCAGAGGGGACCCGGGAACCTAGTGTAAAGACACTCCGTTCCACTTCCGTTCCCCACTTTCCGCCGAATTTGAGGCAATGCGTGTTGAGTGGCGGAGCTCAACGCCGCGCTTTATGCCTGATAATAGTTTTCTACATTAAATTTTGGCAACCTCTCTTTAACATATAGTGTTTGTTTTCTTTAAACCGTTTGATTAATAAAAAAATACGTCAATTTAAAATATTCGATAATATTCGACAAAATTGCTACAATTGTTTCTATTTATTTAGCTGAAATTTAAAATTTCAGCTAAATAAATAGCAACGTGTTAGTCATTTTGTACATAAATTTACATATTGCGTACATATTTTATTAATTGTATTGTACTTAATATTTTTACTATGTTTTAAAGTGTTATTCCACACTTAGGACAGAAAATACTAAACTTAAATTTAAAAAGCTTATAAAAATTTTGAACGAAGCAGGATTTGAACCTGCGCCTCTGGAAAACCGTTCCAGCGCTCTGACCAACTGATGAACGAATGGCTTAGTTGGTCAGAGCGCTGGAACGGTTCTTCAGAGGAGCGGGTTCAAATCCTGCTCCGTTCAAAATTTTTATACGCTTTTTAAATTTAAGTTTTGCATTGTACTTATTTATTTTACGTTACAAAAAATATTCTGGATTTCTCTTCTATATATAAACTATTTCTGTACCAAATTTCATATTCCTTCGTCCAGATATTTTTCTTAAAATTAATTCAAAATATTTTATGATACATAATATTATATAGATCACATTAGTAAATTAACAGATCATGTTTTTACTAATGAACATATGGTAAGAATCTGTCTAATTACCTTTATATTGACAATGTTCGGTTGCTCATTATATAATAATAACAGAAAAACAAGATACATTGTACAACAAAACGAAAATATTTTTTGTTTACACTTATCCTTTTTTTTTCTGAAGGATAAAAAAATACTTTATAAAATCGTGGCTAGATTATTTAAGGTCACATATAGCAAAATAAGCAGAGAAAATATAGTATCAAAACACGCCGAAACATACAAAATTATGTGCTGAAAACGTTGTAAAACTGAATTAAATATTATCATTTGCTCCAGTAGCAATTGAAATAATGATTATCGCCTTTACAGTCAGATCCTGGCCTACTACTGTGCCACAGCACTCAAGTTTATAAATAAGTATATAGAGTTAAATCTGTTACATTATTTTCACTTTTTTCGTTTCACGCTGTATCCCTCACGTAATACGGTATTCAGAGGCAGCCTTTTCTTAATGGACGATATGACAATGTGTAATTTAAATTATCCACCTATAAACCTAAATTTTCATACAAAGTACCTACATAAAACATGTTGAAACGACCCAAGCCAAATCGTATCTGACATAATAGCGGTCAAGTAAAGTTCTGTCGTGCAAAGTTTAAGGGTTTGTGATTTTATTAGAATTTTGATAAGTGTGTGCCACGACAACGATTTCTTTATCCTTTGTTAGTTTCGTATATAAAGGGCAGGCATATTAAAGCTAAGTTAACTTTCTACTTTTAACATATATTTAGCAATATCTGCACATGGTTAGTCTTAGAGATCTCTCTCTCAGCTTCACGCTGTATCCCGCACGAGGCAGGATAGGCAGAGGGAACCCGGGAACCTAGTGTTTAGACCCACTATTCTACTTCCGTTCCCGTTCTAGTCTTAGAGGGGAAGTTTAAATATTTTAAATATCATTATTACTGCAAGTGAAAATTCAACCCACGACCATTGTTAAACTGTAAACATTTATACTCTGCCCTACTGCGATACGACAGCCTCCAGGCCTCTAAGTGTATAATAATATTTACATTATCTAATAAGAAAACAAATTATTCGCAAAGCTTTACGGCTATTTAAATAGAAACGCTCTTGTTTAAACAATTAAAATTTCGGCAAACACGATTGTAAATTTAATTAAGTTGTCACAACCAATTTATCTTTCTTAAGAGTTATTTTTATACAATTTTATATATAAAAAAAACGTCAGAATTCGTTATAACGTAGTGAGACTGCACAGACACAAAAAGCTGAGTTCGATCCCCAGTCAGGAAATTATCACATATTGAATTATAACAGTATTAAGACCATTTCTATATTTCAAAAATTGGGTGGAAGGTGCACCCAATTTTTTAAATATACCACTTTAATTGGCGGAACTTAACGCCGCGCTTTGTCGTAATGAGGTTTAAAACACCGCTGCGCCACGAAAGACTACAAAATTATATTTCAAGCCAAAATAATGTGAAATACAGCATTTACCAATAAAAACCTAGATTTACCTATTAAACACTAACGTACCATAATAAGGCTGGATGCGCACGAGCGACAATTACCGTCCATTGTTCGTGACCACCGTTCGATGGAACATAATTACACGGTTTACTGGTCGTTTACAGACCGACTTGTCTTAAGACAGCAAGGTAGCCAGGATTTCATTGTGTGTCGTGTGTGGTCTGATTTATTTCAATATTTGTTAATAATATTTTATATTCTATACAAATATTTTAAAACTAAAGACTGTGTTTGCTTGATCTCGCTAAAATCAGAATCTGGGATAGTATAATTGAGGAGATTCAAATATGTACTGCATTTTTTTCAATTGCTTAAAGTCTAGTAATTAAAAGATTATAATTGAGGTCTGTCGTGGCGCAGCGGCACAAGAGTGTGACTGTAACCGACAGGTTCTGGGTTCGATCCCCACTCGAGGAAATGAAATATTTAATATTTTCAATTTAAATTTTTAATGTTTCATTTCTTCGCTTTGGTATTAAGGCAAAACGCGGCGTTGAGTTCCGCCACTCAACACGCAATGCCTCAAAATCGGCGGTAAGTGGGGAACGGAAGTAGAACGGAGTGTCTTTACACTAGGTTTCCGGGGTCCCTCTGCATACCCTGCCTCGTGCGGGATACAGCGTGAAGCTAAAAAAAAAAGACTATAAAAAACATGTCGTGACGCAGCGGTACAAGCGTGTGAATGTAAACGCGTCAGGTAGCGGGTTCAACACCCACTCGAGAAAGTGACATATTTGAAATATTCAAATTAAACATTTATTTTTTAATTGCATCGTTCTGATAACAAGGCAAAGCGCGGCGTTGAGTTCCGCACTCAACATTCCGCCTCAATTTCGGCGGAAAGTGAGAAACGGATCGGAATGTCTTTACACTAGATTTTCTAAGTTTTCTATACCAACCCGTTAAGCGCGGGATACAGCGTGAGCTGAACAAATACAGCAAAAAAGTAAATCAAAGAAATATCAAAGTAAAAGATAGAATAAATATGACTTATAAATAGATTCTCTCTTACCATTCTCCCATAAGATGTAGAGATGGGATAATTAACAAAAGGACATAAAACTGAACTGCCACTGTATGGATCAGTGAATTACAGTTACATTTTGGCTTCAAAACAATTGCAACTAAAATGCCCATTGTTTGAGACAGTTGCCGGTTCAAGTCCCACGGAATCAACGACGCGATAAAGATAAAGCTTAGGACAATTTATAAAATAGATTTATAAACTGTGAAATATAATAATAATATTTAAATATATGTCAGTATAAGAATGACCGAAAGCAATGCTCGACGCTTTTTTTGGAAAATTATGTTTTTTAGAAATTAAAATAAATTAAAATTAGTCAAATTAAATACTAAAAAAACGGTTAAATTAATTGGACCGGTTCTGAGGCCACGTGATTTCCCATCTGATCTTTGTTAATTATATTTATAAACAGCGGTGAAATTTATCATTTCATTCTAATAATATTTTGTAGCAATTTTTCATTTTTTCAAACACGAATTCTAAAAAGGAAAGCTAAATTCCGCAACTCCGGGCTTACAACATTTTATTAAAATCGTTGAAGCTGCTGCTGTGATTCAAATTGTATATTGCACACATGGTAGAGCGATCAGAGGGAACTTGGGAATCTAATGTCAGGAGGACACTCCGGCAATAGGCCAATTTCCGCCGAATTTGAGGCATGGCGTTTATAAATAAAAGTAAAAAGTATCTCACTAACTCATCACGAAATTGCAGAACCTAAAAATGGTAGAATTTTTAAATGGGATTTTTTTAGGAATTATTTCGCAATTTAATTATTTCGTATTTTCGGTAGTGCGCAGTTTGCCAGTTAATTAATAATAGTAAAGTCTTATACAATTATGAAAATGAAAATGAACAACACGACAGGGCCAGAGTAATAAGTTTAAAACAAATGAATGCTTGCCGTGTCCCCTCAGCGAGAGTTAATGAACCGTTTTAACCTATTTACGATCAAAGAGCTTTCTGGTGTACATGTTACAATAGGCATCGAGAACTTTTCTAAATGTCAAATATTATTAAGCTTATTTTTGGTTCTCTTAAGTATATTTCCTTGTTGTGCGATCATGACAAGGCTGGATAACGTCGTTATGGGTTCGATTCCGGGTTCGATTCCGATTTCCGAATTTAACAAGGATTTTGTTACGGACAAAATTAAAATAACACTTAGTGTCTTAGAAATTAAGCGGTATTAAGGAAGTATTTTAAGACATCAGGTTCCCTCTACCTTATCTGCAATGCACCTTAAGTGCACAGTAATTACCAAAAAATTTAAAGTAAAATATAAAATCTTTTAATTATTTTATCTGTTCGATAACAGATCCCTAAAGGACGCAAATAAAGGATTGCGTATATAATTTAAAAGTGGGAAACGAAAGCAGCTACTTTCGTTTCGTTTCGTTAAGCTTAATGAGAACGGAGTGTCCTAACACTAGGTTCCCAAATTCCTATTGACCATGTGGGTACAGTGTGAAACTGATAAAAAAAATCTATAATCAGTATATATACGTAAAAACACTTTCTAAATAGGTCATATCAAGGTCTAATACTCTAATTCATAGCTATTATAAATTTAGACTATTGTCAAAATAAATTTGTCGCTCAAGGTCATTGTTATTCGAGAAAATAAAAATAATAAAAAAAAAATATGTATTTAAAAACGTGTTATTTTAAAACCACTTGTTTGTACACTCGTAAAGTAATAAAATGATTAGATAAAAAGATTTATTGTCGTCTATCTATTAAATAAATTTATGAGAATGGCAATGAACTTAAAATTTTGTAAGAAAATTAATTTATTAAATATAATATAATAAAATAAAGAGAAAACACTATGTATTTACATATTGTAAATGAATGCAACACCGCTTATTTCAGTTAATCAGTGTGATGCTGCAAAACGCAGCATTCTGTTCCCTACTTTCTGACTAATATGTTGCATTAGTGTACGTGTACACTGGCGGAATTCAACGCCGCACTGTGCCTTTATTACCAGATTTCCTACTAGTATAGTAATAGTATATACTTATCAGCCTTATGTAAAGCGCATTTAGTCATAATCCAATTATTTTGTATCTATTTTCCTTTCTATATGGAGTTAAAACCAATTTCAATATTAGTGTATGTATCGCTTCAAATTTGATATTACATACAAATTTATGCGCTGAGTTCACTTACTATCTAAGCTATAAATTCTATACTACTAACGACTTACTAATTATATTTAGTTTGCAAATTCTAACGATATTTTATACGTCTCCTTTGAGACTAACGAACTGTGCATTTACCCTAATTGTGATCAAAGTGAATGAACCGCCGCCCTCTGTAGTGGCTACGTGGTGTCCTTGTATAGTTTACTTGAATAGAGTCGTTATAGCTGTTAACGGTTATTGATGTTAGACGGAGTGAAAATTTATCAATTACTGTCACATGTTTGAAATATTATGTATATTATATACAATATATAAATTATACATATATGTTTGATGCTAGCAAATTAATTTGGTTTAGCTTAAGGGAACCTAGATGGGAACCTTCCTATATTTTTTTTTAAGCTTCACGCTGTATCTCAGTAATAGTAAGGTAGGCAGAGCAACTTGGAAACATGAAATTAAGACTCTCTGTTCTGTTCCTCACTATGCTGCTTCTGAGTGAGAATAAAATACGCTATCGTAGCGTTTATACCGGACGCTACGCCAATAGGCTTTGACAGTGTCAGAACATAAAAATAAGTAAAAAAAAAAATTATCACGGGCCGTAGCTAGCAAGCTTATCTGAAAACGTTATATAAAATAATATTCAAAAAATAAGCTTTCAAAGAACAAAAAAAAGAACTTGATATTCACCCAAAGAAAGCCAGTAAACCCAGATTTGCATACATTAATCAAATTTCATACTACACATAAAACACACAAAGATCTGTAAATAACTGGATAAAAAAATCAATTAAGTGAGGCAGTTCATAATCCGTAGCTAAAGTAGGTAATATTATAGATGTATTATATTCATACAGGATGCGATCCATTGTACATGAGCGGACTATGCAAATAGATAAATAGGGTAGGGACTTAAGGGATAGGTGGTAGCGATAATATATAAATAATATAAAGTTATATCAGTAAGTATCTGAATTTTAATTTAAGATGTCTTGAGACTATTCACTATATACGTTATTATAAAATATCGATATAATATATTAATAATAGTCACTCAACATGCAATGCTTTTAGAATTCACCGGAAGTGGAGAACGGAAATGATGAAGTGCTTTATCATGAGGTTCACAGGATACTTGTAGAAGTAAATTTCTAATGTATAGTAGACAAAATACATTTAAAAGATTTAAAATAATATTTGTTGCTGCGTTTCTTTGGAGACGGCAGAATTTATAACAGCTTGATTATTTCTGTCAGGAGGCCTTATGAACTATTTTGTTAAGAAAAAAATAACTTTTATACACAATTATAAATAAACAAAAACATCTTTCAAGCCAAACAAAGCAAATCTCTAATAACAAAAACATTATATATTACTATTAAATAGAAATTCAATACCTTATATATAATATGTAAATTAATATAAAACAGGTATCATATAAAATATTCCGCCTATGCCTATAAAATAGTACCGACACCGCATAATGATATTTTGATTGATTCATAATTCGTATCGACGTTATAGGAAGATCAATTACGATGATGAGCAAAACATATACCAAATCAGATCTATCTTGTCTTTTTTATTCACGAACTCTATAATTCAAATGTCTGAAGTCACGTTATGCTAATTAACTTATAGAAAAGTACATACTGCACATATACGTGTATATTTTTTCTTTTTTTTCTGTGAACGTATAGTAGTGTAGGCTGAGGGATCCTGGGAACCTAGTTTTAAGACATTTCGTTCCCTAATTGAGACGTTGCATGTTGAGTGACGGAACTCAACGCCGAATTTTGCATCATTACCGGACCGAGGATGTGAAAATATGAAATGTTTCCTTTCCTCGATTTTGAATTGAACCCATAACCTTAAGGGTTTATAGGGGCACACTTGCGTCTCTGTACGCGGCGGCGTAAACGTTTCTCTATTTTAATCTTTTACTAAGTGCTTAAATCTGCAAGTATGCGCAGTGGCACAACGTTCGACTGTAAACAAGATTTGAGTTTGATTCCCACTTAAAAAAGTGCGAATGGATTGTTTTTTATTTCATATCTATAGTGACATGGTAAACAAGGCAAGATAATGTCTGAAAAGCTGTGTTTTTATTCTATTTAAATAAATCTATACATCTGTAATAATTTATATTAAATACATTTTATTAAAAAAAAAAAAAACTTCACTGTATACTGCACATGTGAGGGTGAGCAAAGGAAACTTGGGAACTTAATGTTAAGACATTTCCTCAAGTCGGGATAGAACCCATATCACGTCGTGCAACAGTCACACGCCTGTACGTTTGCGCCACGACAGGCCTCAAGTTATTAAATAGTTAGATAATAAATTATAAGTCATTTATAATGAGCCGTAGCATTTTTTACCGCTACACTAGAGTGGATATAAAATATAAATGGCAATTTAAACAAAATGAAATGTCTTGTCACATTAATCAATAGAGACACGCTTTCGTAAAATTTAAATACTGTTTGATTTATTTTGTCCGCCGCTAGTTAGATTTAAGTAAAATAAATTAAGTTACTAGACACCTGTTCTTGTTTGGCTGTTTGGGTAATGTTTTTTAAAAGACATCGGTGTATTTTTAAATATATGTATGTGATAATAGCGACCCGTACGTGACATAGCCTGCTTGAATTACTCATTCAGCTTCACGCTATATCCCTCACATGGCAGGGTAGGCAGAGGGAACTTGGGAACCTAGTGTTAAGACCTTCCGTTTCCGCCCACACCCACTTTCCGCCAAATTTGAGGCATTGGCGTGTTGAGTGGCGGAACCCAACGCCGCGTTTTGCCTTGTACCAAAGCGAAGAAATGAAAACATTACATTTTTAAATTAATATAAAATAAATATAAAATATTTCATTTTAAAATAAATATAAAATAATTCATTTTAAAATAATATAAAATATTTCATTTCCTCGAGTGGGGGTCGAACCCACAACCTGTCGCTTACAGTCACACGTTTGTGCCGCTGCGCCACGAAAGGCCTGCTTGAATTACATTATTTTATTTACTAATCTCGATTAATTTCTTGTTCTTATAACATTCAGTTTTTATCACTTTTAAGATAATATTAATTTAGCAATTTTGTAGAAACTAAATATTTTTATATTTTTTTTAACCGATTTCAATAAAACAAATGCTAGATGTTAAAGAAGGGTTGCCAAAATATAAAAGTTAAAAATGTATTTAAATATGGTTAGCAGTTTCTGAGATTAGCACATGCAAACGCGCAGATAAACAGACAGACTATTACATTAATAAACAAAAAAAAATATTTCTTACATTTTTTTAATATATATTTAATTTACAGATATACAGTGATCGGTTACAGATTTACTATAAGTATAAATATGTATATTATACTGAGAATGAATGAAGAAGAACATGTTAAGGTGGTTTGGACACGTGTAGCGAATGAGTGATGAAAGAATGGTAGAAAAGATTTATTACGGAAAAGTAAGTGTTAAAAGAGATAGGGGAAGACTACGGTTGACCTTCGAAAATACAGTATCGTTGATTCTGAAGGTACGGCATATGTAAAGACGATATATGATTATGATATATGAAAACAAAGAACTGGTTGTAAATGGCTCCAACTGAGTTGGTAGTAAAGAACGTTGAGTAATTTCTAATGTTTGGCGTTTATTTAATTTAATATTTTTTCTTAATCTTGTTTGTAAAATATGAACTGTATAAATGTACAATCAATTATTGACACATTCAATATAAGAATATCTGAGCTTAACTGCTTGAAAAAAAATACAATATTTATATTTTGCAGTAAAACGTCTTCAAAGTAATTTTATAGAAGATGTAAAAAAATATATATATTAAGGATGATGCATTTGTCTTCCATTCGTATAATTTAAGTATATTATTCCAATTTGATACGACGTTGCTAATGGAAAATCGTAGTAACACCCCATTTTTTTTTCTATGGATAAGACTGGGCTAACGAGCGTACGGGTCACCTGATGGTAAGTGATCACCGTCGCCCACGGCCCCGAGTACACCAGAGGAGCTACAGGAGCGTTACCATCCTTTAAGGTGGAAGGGCACCGGGGCCCGGCATTACTGATGCGAAACGCAGTGGCCAATTAAATATATATATATATATATATATATATATATATATATATATATATATATATATATATATATATATATATATATATATATATACATTCATACATTTAAAAATCAATCAAGGCATCAAGTACGATAACTATATATGATAACTTTAACATAATAGTATAGATAAATCATCGCTTCGCTATGTGATACAATCTCGATTTCAGTCGAAGTTCACACGAATGTTCTATTGTTTCTATTAAACCTATAATAGGTGTTTTAGATTTTACATTAAGATACTTTATTTAATCTGATGGTAATGACATGTATATATGGTGCGTCTTTTGTATGGGTCTATAGTTGTTATAAGTGTAATTTCTCTTATGGAAGAAATGGTTAATTTAAAGTGATCGATTTTTTTTATAATGATTGTAACTACTTTTTAAATATAATATATATGTTAAAAAAAAGAAAAGTTGCTGAAGTAAAAATATCCTAATATTCAAACGTTTATAAACGTATATGATTCGTAGTGCATCACTTGGCTTTCATTGATGACAAAGTAAAGTCCTCTTTTCTATTTTTAATGGAATCTTTTTGGAATTTTTTATAGTCTTCTCTTAGATGCTTAACATTCGTTAAGCAATCTTCATGCAGTTCCTTCAGCATTCAATTATGCGTAGTTCTCTTCAAAGCAGTCACTCAATAGTTGAATTTTTATTTCAAATTTTCTTCTTTTGAATTTTAGTACAGGATCCATTCACGCATTTGGGGTTGTGGGTTCCATTACCATTTGTACTAATAAATTGATTTATATAAGCATATCTGAAGGTATTGCGTGTTGCCACATTAGTTTCGTTTGAAAAGCGAAATAATAATAATATAACTAAATAATAAAATACTAGACGGTGAATAGGAAACGGAAATGTCTTAATGGGAAGGGAGTGTAAGAGAGGCAAAGAGTTCCCAAGGTTCCCTCTGCCTACCCTTCTATGTGCAGGATATAGTTGAAAAAAATAACTATTACATAATTAAAAGTCTAAGTGCAGGGAATAAACTTTTAATATGCATAATACGTCTGTTAGAGCTTTTATAGACACTACTTCTTAGTAGAGCGAAGTAATTGAAATTTTATTAGCTAGCGTCCGTACAATTGCGGATATTGATTGAAGTTGAACGATTATTCATTTTTAAATTATAAGAAACACCGACAAGAGTTCGCTGGGTTCATTTCTGGTTTTGAGTAATTTGCTTTGATGTTTGTAGTACGTATATATATTATATTTTTATCAGAATTATTTTATCAATTTTAATGAATTCCACTACGTATAGTACGTACTACGTATGGTAATATAATATTTTTTACAAACTTTCATTTAACTTGCAGTGTAAGAGTATGTATGTAATACTGCAAGCTCAATTTGATCATAGAGTCCGATTGAGCTGAAATTTGGCTTAAGACTTATATATTATTCAATATCGTTGTTAATCCAAAATGACCCCTGAATAAAAACTTATTTTTTTAATATTATTCGTATATAAAATAAGTATTTACATGCATGTACAAGTACATTGTATGTAAATACTATTGCTTGCTTAGATAGCAGCATTTAGCAAATAGAATTATATAAAAGAAGCGGTGTGCAATAATAATATATTTTCAATATAAATCCATCTCAGAGCAAATTCAACTGAACTTGATTTTTATTTCTCATTTAACACTTAAGGAAAAGTCAGTCTTCCTTTGAGAGATAAATAAATTAAATATATACAGCTTCTATAAGAAGAAGGAAAATAAGCAATTGAAAAGGAATTACTTTCCTCAAGCTTAATACCTATTAGAGTTAATGATTCTTTTATTGAATACTTTTAAATCAATTTTGCTTTTTTTATTTTTAGGATTCTGTACCGTTCAAAAGAAAATAAAATATATCTGTTTGTCAAGATTATAGTTTAAATTGTTATTTGTTTTAGATTGTCAATTTTTTCTTTAAGTTGTACCTTCCGTTGACCGTAAATTCTATATATCATAAAACGAAGAATATGCAGAAAGAAGAATATGTAATAAAGAAGAAAAAAGAAGAATATGTAGTGTTTAGACACTCAAGTTTTCAAATATTGTATGTTTAAATGTAGAATTCAACGACACGCCTTACGTTACTGTTGTTTAATTAAATCAATTGAAACAAGAAAAAAGTTATAAAAAGAAAGAAATGATCACATAAATAACATAAATGTTGCTAAAGAACCTTAGTTCGATGCAAATACAACTAAATTAAGACAAAATTCATCTACCTCAGTCCATATAGGGTCTCCGCTAATATTATGCCAGACGGTCTCAAGATATACTTGGATATAAATATTTACGTTCTTAGAAATAATATTGTGACTCGCGAGTGAATTTGTAGTGCAAATTTCAATAGTAATCCTATACGTGATTGCTATAATAGTGTCTGATTATAGTATTTTCAAAGTGTATGGCAAATATTGTGGTGATATTAACAATATGAGTGGAATGGATTTGAATTTGTTCTTGATAGATTAAATTTCTAGAGTACCCTACTTTAAAAGGAAAAAAATAGAACCCTGATAGGTTCACTTTATTGTCAATTTGTCCGTTTGTCTGTCCGTTAAGACCACTTATGAGGCCTGTCGTGGCGCAGCGGCACGAGTGTGACTGTAACCGATAGGTTCTGGGTTCGATCCCCACTCGAGGAAATAAAATATTTAATATTTTCAATTTTAAATATTTAATGTTTTCATTTCTTCGCTCTGGTACAAAACAAAACGAGGCGTTGAGTTCCGCTACTCAACACGCCATGCCTCAAATTCGGTAGAAAGTGGGGAACGGAAGTGGAACGGAGTGTCTTAACACTAGGTTCCCAAGTTCCCTCTGCCTACCCTGCCATGTGCGGGATACAGCGTGAAGCTGAGAGAGACTAAGACCATTTATCTCTAGTTCACGTTAAGGTATCAATCTGAAATGTACATACATATATCAAATATTTACAGTCTACAGTAACTTGGAGTACATAAATTTAAAATATATAAGGTCCTTGTCATGGATCTACAATTATGAAAATTATGAAAATTTGGCACGAACAGGAGCAGTAAAAATGAAATAAATGAAATTATAGAAAAAAATATCAATTTACAAGTATTTCATGAAAAACATCATTACAGAGTTATATTTTAATAGTTTCTTTCTTACAAGAAAAGCGCAACTTTGTGTTTGTCAACTTTTGTAAGTTATACTTCTCCTTACACGAGTTTTTAATTTATCATTGATAATTTTATAACTTTACATTTATGTGTGTGTTTTTGTAGTTTACGTAAGGAATTAAAAAAACATATTTCATTTTTACCCACTTGTAATTGGATATTGTAATTAGATATACCAATTTACATATAAATATATAGTTTGCCATGTTTACTTAGAACCGAAGATAACAAAAAGATTCCAATACGCTTCCAGTAATTGGAAATAAAAAATAGTTCGAACGTGGGGATTTTAAATCAGCGCCGCGGTCGGACAAAGCGAACGATTAATGAAAAAGAAAACATTGATGCGGGCTATAGGATTGGTAGCGAACGCACGCGATGCTATAAAATAAATATATTAGTGTATTGTTTCGTCTTTGTTTTTATAGATATGAAAATGTGATATTTATTCAGCGTACACCGTGAAGCTGAACTAAATAATGAAATCTCCCGCAAGTGGCAGGGTAGGCAGATGAAAATTGAAGATCGTAGTGTTAAGGCACTCCTTCTTCATGTTCTGTCAAATTTGAGGCATTGCGTGTTGAGTGGCGGAACTCAACGCCGCGCATTGCTTTGTTTCTGGAGCGAAAAATTAAAATATTTATATTTCGAGTAAGGATCGAACCCACAAACTGTCGTTTACAGTCACACGCTTGTGCTCCTGCGCCACGATTGACCTACATAGTAAATTATTACTTATTATAATATTCATTTCAATTAAAAAACAGCAGAAATTTAGCACATCCATATATGTATAGCACGACACGGCGTAAATGAATCGAGTCACATAAATCGTATGGACTTCAAACCACTTTTACTTTTATACGGCAAAGGAGCCGCGTTCAGTTCTATACGATTAGGCTGGCTCGTAAATTTTGTTATTAGTATTATTAATTCGTATACAACTGGTTACTTTGCGATGCAAGTGTCGAACTAAAAATAGTGTTAGGATTTTTCCTTGTAAACTCAAAACAGCTGCTGGGAGGCTTCAAGGTTCGAATCTTAGTTGAGGTAATTAATTATAATGTCATGGATTACAGAAGAAAGTGCGTTCTTGTCGCAATTTTAGTAACAAAGACTTACTTTTGTCTGTAGATTATCAAATTTTATTAAGTTTTTTTTAGGACTGTCATAGCGTAGGAGCACAAACGTGTGACTGTAAACGCGAGAAGTTGCGGAATCGATCCCTACTTGAGAAAGTAAAATATTATATATTTACAGATAAAATATTCACTATTTTAATTTCTTCGTACTGGTAACAAGGCAAAGCGCGGCGTTGAGTACCGTAACTTAACACGTAATGCTTCAAACTCAGTGGAAAGTGGGAAGAGTATGGAGTTTCTTGATATTAGGTCCTCTGGTTCACTCTGTTAACCCTGCCATATGCGGGACACACCCCTTATACTGCAGGGAAGGCGGAGAGAATCTATTGATAATAGTTTCTTATTTTTTTCCAATTTTTTAACAATGTGCCTATTGAAGGACTTGACATCGTAGTTTATCTTCTAACTAAAGCATAGAATTGAAAATGGCTTAGAACCGTAAACTGTTGCGTTTACAGTCAGATTGTATATCAAATAATGCTTTAATTATTAATATCCAATTAGATTACAAATATTTTTTAAAGTTCCTTATTAATACTAAGGAGTACCAAGGTTAACTTAAAAACAAATCAACTTTCCTCCACACTTTCGTGAGCATTCACTCAAACGCCAAGTAATAATTATTTTAAAACGTTATCTCGGACAATTATTTTATTTATAGTGGACTAGACATGAACGGTTTGAGGGCTTATAATAGTGATGTTAAGAAAATAGAAAAACATATATATAAAAAAAAACAAGTGATGAAGTGATAAGTTTGTACCCGTCTCGTGGCGTTGTGTATGTGTTCTAACTATGGTGTAAGTTCGATTCTCGCTCGGAGAAATAATTTATTTTCTTAATTTCTCTGCAAAAACCATAGCAAGCTAACTTTTTAAGTGTACAATTTACGTGCGATATTGTGTTATGTAGGTACTTAGGAATATATACATATATGCATTTACAAACAAACAAAATATCTTAAAATTGTTGTTACAGTTTCTACGTATCGTATATATCATCTTATAATGTCCTAAATACCTTACAAATAAGTAAATTTTGGCATATTCTTATTTTTATATCGAAGATAGTAAAAAACCTTACATGAAAATCCACGAATCAACAAGCAAACATTTATTATTAGCTTATAGCTTTGAAACTGCTAATCCGATTTTTATAAAACATTGCTAAGGAGAGCTACAAAGAAAATGGCTTTCAATTAAAAGAAACCGTACTCAAATTGATTTTATTTATTCATGAGATATGATGCTGCAGACAGATACACAAGAAAACAGAGAGATGTTACTTAAAATAAAATTCTTACCAATTTTTATGTACTAAAATAAGTGAAATTACAACATACAATTTATATTAATATTCCCAATTTAAATCGATATCGTACTTACCATCTCTATGGGTGTATGCGGGCGTGTAAGTTCTGATACTATCTATTTTTATCTATGGGCTACATTACAAATAAAATGAACCCTTTTGTTATGAAATTGCTTCTCGCGTTTGTATTTTTAGTTAATTCTCTTTTTCTCTTCTTCTGCCATTTCACTTTAACTATTGCTATATAGTTTTAAACATATCAATGTATATTGAGGCCTGTCGTGGCGCAGCGGCACAAGGGTGTGACTGTAAACGCGACAGCTTGTGGGTTCAATCCCCACCCGAGGAAATGATATATTTAATATCTTCAAATTCATTATTTAATGTTTTCATTTCTTCAGTCTGATAAACAGCTTCTTTTTCCTGAATATAGCAGAAGGCAGATGGAACCTAGTTAGTTAAGACATTTTGTTCTTCACTTTCAACGTTAATTTTTGAGATATTGCGTGAAGATTAGCGCCATATATCGCTGCATAGTGTTCTCCGCCGTCCTATATTATTTTTAGAAGAGTATGAAAAATAAGTTAATACCCTGCCGTTGCATTTACAGTCACATGGTGTACCACTGCGTTATGACAGACTCTATTTAAGATAAAGCTAGATTTAGTTCCAAGATTTTCGATAGCTTAGTTCCCGAGTTAGTTAACGAGCTATTGTGTTTGTGTCATAGGAAGTAATGTTTGTGGCATATTGCCTGATTGTTGATTTTGATGTTATTTGTATGATTTATCTGGACAATGGTTGACTTTCCTTATTCTAGTTGCATTAATAACCGGTATTATATATTTAATGCATTGTATTAAATAATGTTTTTATATTAGCTTCACGCTGTATCCCGCATATTACACGGCAGTCAAATGGAACTTGGGAACCTAATATTAAGGCATTCCATTCCACAATTACCGATTTTTTTTAGGTATTGCGTACTGGATGCCGAAATTAAACGCCTCGCCTTGCCTTGTTACCAGAGCGAAGACATAAAATATTTAAATTGAAAATATGAATTATTTAATTTCTTCAATTGGTGATCGAACCCACAATCTGTCGCTTTTGCAGTTAAACGCTTGTGCCCCTGCGCCACGACTGGCCTTATACAGCACAAATATTTATATGTTTTAAATTACATTACTCAAAGTAGGTACGGCAAAAAATTACGCCATTGAATAAGCAACGCTAAAAATTCGGCGGAAAGTTGGGAACCGAACGAGTTCCTTAACACCAACTTCCCACTGCCCAGCCTACAATGTGCGGGATACAGCGTGAAACTAAAGCAAACAATCACAGTAACAACTAAAGGCCATTGAAACACCATAAGATTTTTCAACTTAACTGGACTTTATCTGATTTCCCTCGCTAATCTATTTCTAACGACTGTCGATCTCGTGACAAAAGTGTTTCATAGAACTGCACACAACAAATTAAGCTGGCAATCAGCAACAATCAACTTTAATGAGTGTATAAACCTATATATAAATAGCTTCCTAATTCGTGTTTCCTCCTTTTTAATTGATAGTGAAATTACGTCCTCGCTTGGCGTTAGAGGTCAATGAACAGTAATTGTTTAGATACAATTGGATATTTTATGTGTTAATTTTGAAGCTTGTCGTGGCGCAGGAGCACAACGGGTTGTGACTTCGATCACCGGTCTAGAAAGTGAATTATGTTTTAATTTTCGCTTCGCTTTAGTAACGAAGGAAAACTCGGCGTTGAGTTCCGCCAGTAAATACGTGTGCTTTAAATTTGGTGGAAAATCAGATAGAACGAAATATCTTAACACTAGGTTCCCAAGTTCCGTCTGCCAACTCGACCAAGTGTGGGATACAGCGTGAAACTTAACAAAAAAAATACTTCACGTATGAAATATATTTATACTGAATAAAATGCGTGCTTTCAGTTTGAAAAAATATTATAATAATAATTGTATTACAATAGAAATAGGAGTTTGATTGTAAACGCGGTAGGTAATAGATTCGATTTCTACTCGAGGGAATAAAATATTTAATATTTTAGTTTAAGAAGCTATTATTAACTTGAAATAAAAACATTATATTATAATACACACGTAGAGACACAAGCGTGTGACTGGAAACGATAGGTTGTGGGTTCGATCCCAACTCGATGAAGTGAAATATTTAATGGTTTCATTTCCTCGCTCTGGTTACATGGCAAAGCGCGGCGTTGAGTTTCGCCACTCAACACGCAATAAATTCCGCCTCAAATTCATCGGAAAGTAGGGAACGGAAGTGGAAAGGAGTGTCTGAACACTAGGTTCTCAATTTCACTTTGCCTACCCTGCCATGTGCAGGATACAGCGTAAAGCTGAGTTGAGTTGAGTTGAGTTGAGTATATTATAATAAATGACTTATAGTTTAGTATATTATTGTATATATCTTTACACGAAATAAATAATAATTCTCGTAAGTAATGTTTCTGCTTTCTTATATAACTTTTTATTGCAAGAGAGAACATTTTATTGCTCTGATAAGCAAAGTAGGGATGAAAATATCTAATACATAATTAATAACAAATTGTAAGAAGTTACATACAATCGTGTCAATACATATTTGAATACAGCATCCATTCAATGGAAAATTAATACTAAACACATTCAAATTACACCGCAATAGAGATGTCAACGATAAATATCGATAAACCATTCCATCGCCTTATTAACATAAGCATAGCAGTACCAGTAATATTGAAAATAATAATATAAACGTACCAGGTATGGTTTTAATGTCCACTCGGGGAAATGAAGTATATAATTTTCTAGTTATATTAACAAGGTAAAGTGCGCTGTTTAGTTTTTGCCGTGTGATTCCAGCTGAGAATAGGATCACCCTGGTACTGATGGTGTCGTTAGAGGTGACTAAAGTACGTGTGGGAGAGTCACGTTGTCAGCAATGATAACACCCATGGGCAGACTCGACCGGAAAGGCCGGCACCGCTCCTGTAGCTCCTCTGGAGTTACATGGAGTCGTAGCCGATAGTGATCACTTACCATCAGAGGACCCGTACGCTCGTTTGCCGTGTTGTGTCCATAAAAATAGAAAATTAGTACTGCCACTTAAAAATGCTTTGCCTCAAGAATTCTGAGGAAATTATTTTAGCAATAGATTTCTTCTGCTTATCCTGCTGACTGTGATGATCAGAGCGTGAAATAAAAAAAAAAAGAATACAAATTATGTAAAATTCTATAGCAAGTGAGTCGCATTTTTCTGTCAGTTTCACAAACAAGCTTGAAAGTACCATTATGGCATATAATTTTATTAATATTATGTATGAATAAAATTTTACTGTATTTGGGATACATTTTAAGATTTATTATGATATTTTTTGAGATGGAATTCTTGAATGTGACTTTTATGATCTTTAGTAATATATTAAAAGTGATAGAAAGAAATAAGATGTCGCAATAATTCTCATAATATATGAGAAAACATGTAAATTAGTACATAGTAAGATATTATTCATATATTTAAGTCATAGCTGTTTGATGATTTACTACTTCAAATTTAGAGGCAAGTGTAAAAATGTATATATATTCATGAATCTGGTAACACTTGTTTAACTTATTATCAACTAATAATATTGTTAAATCCCCATAATATGTAAATGCATCATTGAGCTCTTTGATTTATAATTCTACGACTTATACACGTAACTTTGTAGAAAACTAAGTCATAAGAAATATTAAATAACGCCGATGCTATCGTAAAGATGAAACTGTATATTTGTCCAGCATATATTCGGATTGCCAGAGGGAACCTGGGAACCTTGTTTTAAGACATTTTGTTCGCCTTAAGACATGTGCGTTTCCGCAAAATTCTAGAGTTATTGCATGTTGAATGGCGCAAAAGTAAAGTTGTAAATCGAAAAAGTAGAGATTGAACCCAAAATTTGTCAGACTGCTGTTGGAAGCTTGTGCCACTGCGCTACACACCTTAAAGACAAACGACCAAAAACTTAATACATATATAATAGCACAACGTTATTACCAATAAAATCAGTACATTACTATTTCGTGCTGTAGTGTACTTAATCCGTCCCATTGCGGAAGACTTAGTGTTCCCACAAGCGTCCGTGTGAAATCGCGTGTTGCCTCAATCACTTTTATGTCGGTCAACTACTGTCAATTGTACCATGCCACGACCCAATCAACGTCGTCGAATTTACATTTTGCCGAGAAAGGAAGACAAGACAACAAGGTAAAGTCCTTTTGAGTGATATTTTAAGGTCAATATGCACTTCGCATAGGTAAAGTAAGATATGAGAGTATTGTTATTCTAGTTAATTGGAACGTATTATTGCATATAATGTGATTTGTTTATACAGAGTTAAATGTTGAATGATTATAGATATATATTATTTTGAGAAAATTTTTAATACAAGGGAAGAAATAAAAATAATTTACCCCCTCAATTTGGAATTGAATATGCGACCTTCACAGATGGATGCTGTCTCACTGCGCCACAACAGCTTTTATTAATATAACAAAAGAAACAAAATTTTGACTTACGAAAAGTCAAACTTACGGCTATATT
Organism: Eueides isabella; assembly: GCA_019049475.1. NCBI lineage: Eukaryota > Metazoa > Arthropoda > Insecta > Lepidoptera > Nymphalidae > Eueides > Eueides isabella. The sequence goes on from CM032402.1 coordinate 3,719,699, forward strand.
CAATAATTCATAGACTGAGCGCATGAGATGTTAACAATAAAACGGATGTATCACACAATTCATTACAGAACTATAATTATATGAAGCCTTTGTTGTCATATTTAATAGAGAAATTTGCTTAACGCTGTGTCAGTTTTATATAGTTCCGTCAATTATAAATATTATTGGATGATGGCAGTTTTTATATACGCTAAGCTTGAATACTACTAAGGTATGTATGTAAAATGTCTAAAATGAAGTGAGAATGAAGTGAGACAATAAAAAAAACCCTTTTTTAACTAATAATCATATTTATTTATAATCTTAAAGTGGAAAAAGTAGTAAAGGCATATAATATATCACTAGATCCTTGATAGAATAATAATTAAGACATTAAAAATGTAATATCGATGATAGGTAACAACACTAATTCATATCGACATACACGAATGCGATTGATTGAATGATTACGATCAGCGTCTCGATGTCTATCGTTTAGTATCCGTTGACAAGTAAATTTCTACTTCGTTTCCAATAACAGATTAATATATGAATTTAGTTATATTAATAATTAAAGAAAAATATGATATGATGTTAAGTTAATTTACACTACTAGCTTATGGCTTATGTATATTAAGCGCGGCGTTGAGTTCCGCTAATCCAAACATAATGCCATGAAATTGAGTCTGAACGGTCCTTATTAATACTGAATTCAAACTGCTTAATCTACCAGACAGAAAAACCAATATAAGCATTCTATCTGCCTAATCTACCAGACAGAAAAACCAATATAATTAAAAAAAAATCAAATTGAAAAATGATTTTTTTTTTAAATATTCTTGGCAATTATTCTTATAGATTTTATGCAAACATTGTGTTAAGTGTGTCTTTAAAACAATACAAATGTATTTTAAATAGTTTTCCGTTACCTGTTAAGTTGGTAATATTATTACATTTATTTTTTTGTAACTTCACACTGTATCCCGCACTTACGATTAAAATACTTCGCTCTGTACCCCACTTTCTCTTTTTTCCTTTTAGGAAGACATTGTGTGATAATTGGCGTAACTTAACGCCGCGATTTACCTAATTAGTAGGGCGAGGAACTGAAAGTATTTTTTTTTGTTCAAGTAGGGATCGAACTCACAACCTGTCACGTTTATATTCGCATGCCTATGCCACATTATTTTTGTATAAAATTGTATAAATTAATATTCAATAGTTCTCTATCACTCCCTTACTCTGTATGTAATTTTACCATTAACTTTCCTAAGTTTTTTGCTAACCAATTTTTTTCTATAGCGTGACTTCATACAATTAAATGACAGTTAGTTTTGGAGTTATATAACTTGTCTAGACGTGATAATTTTTTTTAATAACGTGTCACTTTAAAACGCTACTTTTTATATATCACTTTCACGCTTTTTAAGTAACTTAGGACGATATACAGACTATATTATCCTTAATAGCTAACATTTACATAAGATTGTTTTTTTAGCTTTCATGTCGCGATCAACAGAGTAAGTGGAGGGGAATGTCATTTTGAGACACTCCATTCTTCATGCGCTGTCCAATTTACAAGGCATTGCGTGTTGAGCGGTGTAACTCAACGCCACATTTTTTCTTGCTACAAGAGCGAGGGAATGAAAAGAACACTTTCCTTGTGGGAATATGTTTTAATAGAATTATATTCGTACAAGAACAATTTATCTAAAGATAGATACGATACGTGTATATAAGAAGTTTTAAGTTACTTTTTAAAATTAGATATATTATTCATTTTTTGTTTCACCCTTTATCCCGGATAGCGGAGGGCAGAGAAAAACTATCTTCACATTTATTCCTTTCTTTCTCTCTCGAATTCGAGACATTGTACGGTTCGTTCGTACGTGGAAATCAAACTGATAGTTATGGTGTTTATAAACATACATAGGCAGCGTTTGTTTATTGCGCCACAAAAGTTTCATGATGAATTACGAACTAACTAGATTATTCTAACATTAATTTTAAAGTTATATGTAAATACATGCTTTGTGCTCATCACATGTCCATGTAGGTACATTTAATTTGCTTTAATATAGCAAAATTTACATTTTACAAGCATTTATGCTACTTTGAATTAAGCGTCTGCTTTCACAATTAACGCTCTTTGTTTATTTTGTGTTAACCATTTTATAGTTAGTGATAGTTAAATGTATTTTATATGTTTTTTTATTGATAGCTTCATGCTGCATCTGATTCAGTAGGATAAACAGAGGGAACCCGAAATTTTAATGTTCAGACACTCTTTTCACACTTTTGCTCCCGGTTTTCGTAGAATAGAAACAACGTGTATGGAGAGATTCAGATTCGATACTAGAGCTAAAAAGATGATTAAATAAATATTCATCTAATAAAATATACAAAGTGGTAAAAAACTACCGTATCGCGTTAATTACACCCTTCTTCTTTATAATCCAATTATTATTAATTATTTATTGTTACTTATATTTGATAATTAATACTTTTAAATAGTTCTAAGTTTATAAATTCATGATTCAAAACTTCGATTTAATAGAAAAATAAACTTAGCTTTGATAGCAAAAACGTTTGCAGGTAGCCTTTACATCATTACCACAGTACCTAAGCACTTTATAAAACGACGAAACAAATAATATTGACAGATCCGATCGACACGATTCCGATCTAATTCAGATACAGATTGTATCTTAAGATTTCGCTACTATATTGAGATACCATCAGGATCATAGATTTTTACTAACAAAAAAATACTATCATTTCAATTTTGAATCTTAATTATTAGATAGTAAGGTATAATTTTGATAATTATGAAGTAGAAAGTATTTTTTTTGTGAACAATTGCACAACAGTACGTGTGAAATGTAATGATAGTGATGTTGTGTAAGCTGTATGAGAAAATATTTTAATTTTTGTTATTAATATGAAAATGTTATCTTTTTTAGTCATCTTTACGCTTTTATTATATAATGGAGATTAAAATTAATAATAAGTACTTTCCCAATCGGTCTTACGCCTCCCGCATCCAGCAGCTTCCGGTGATCTTGACCAGATCGTTGGTGCCATCTGGTAGGGGTCCTGCCCACTGAGCGTCAGTCCGGTTCGTGGTGGTCTCTCGAGGACCTTTCCAGCCCCAACGGCCCTCGATTCTCCTTGCTATGTGTCCCACTGCCACTTCAGCTGAGCAGTTCTTCGAACAATGTCGGTATACGGATCTCTTAATTTCACATTCGATCACGTAGGAAAATATCAAGGCATTGTTCTCTCCATTACTCACGACCACGTCTCGCTCCCGTATGTCATTACTGGTAACACACACTGGTCAAAGATTTTTGTCTTGAAATATTAAGGTAGTTTGGATGCAAAGATTTTTTTACCTTCCCGAATGCTGCCTATCCGAGCTGGATTCGACGAGAGATCTCTTTCTCGAAGTTGAACTTACCTAACTGGACCATGTGTTCCAAGTATACATAATGGTGAATGTAGAGTACATACAGCTACTGTACTGTCACATTACTTTGTATAATTTTAATCCCGTAAAGTAAACAAGGTTTTGGCTTAACTAATATAATCAGAATTCATTGTAAATTAAGTTTTAATTAAGCTTCTTGTTAATTTTAACTTACTAAAATCTTTTACTTTATCGAGAAATATATATATACCTATATTAAATAAGTTTATACCGCTTTTAAATTGCTTAGTGACAGTTCAATAATAGGTATTTGGTTTTGGCTATCGTATACATGCAATTTTTTACTTATGGTGAATCGATAACTTATATTTAAGTAATAAGTCAAGAAATTAATCTTTTCTCTCTTACATTGTTTATATGATGTAAAAATATATAAAAAAAAAACAAAATTGAACAAAAAAAGGAAAAATGTGACAAAAAAATAAGCCCTAACTGATACCTTGGGAAGGACATGCTTATATTAACAAAATAAATCATATATACACAATTAAAAATAAATTTGTCATCATATTTATAATAATCTATTCACATACTTTTATAAAATAAATAATAAATCACAATTCAGTAACTCAACCCAGCTGCAATTATATATTTCAGCGTCATTACATACATCACTAGCTGTGACACCTACAGATAAAAGATAAGGCTATCGATAAACATGTCAACAATAAACTAGCAGTAGTTCCGCATTTAAGCTCAATCGGTGGCGATAAGCCATCTCGATATCGGCATTTTCTGTCACAACACTACTGCCTTATAACATTGCAATGCGGTTAAATATCAAAGGGCTAAAGGAAAATTGTAGTAAATATGATATTTTTGAAATGTCAACTCCAGGGCTTTGTATACTGCAGTTTAGTGCGGTGTGTAGATACGATGTAAGAAAACAATAATGTATTGAAAGAGATGGTTTCTGAGCAATTTTAAATCATAATGTGTATATTAATATTCCCGCAGATTTAGCAGAATGTCGATAGTGGAGAAATTACCACTGATTTCTCTGTTATTTGCATTGGGATGTGAAATTGTTAAGAAAACATGTATTTACGTGTAATTCTATTGACATTCTTGACGTAAGTTTAGCTACACGCGTGCAGTTTCCCAAATGAACTGTAATCCATCTCTACTTTTAATACATTCCGTATCGAATAATGGAAAGTGGAGGCCCTCCTTTGCCTTGCCATCTGAGCGAAAAATGAGAGATAGAAAACAATGAGAAAATGAGATATTTAATATTTTCTAGTAAAATTTCTCATTTCCTCGAGTTGGATTCGAGTTTAAAGCCCGTCGCGTATACAGCTCCACGTTTTTACCCCTACGTTACAAAAGGCTTTCTTGAAACAAGTATTTTTTAAATACTATTTTAAAAGTGTAATTGAAATAAAAGAGATCTATTACTTCTTTTAATACTAAAATAAAAAAATAAAATGTAATAGTTTTACGTTATTTTTTACATTTGTCAAATAGAAAATATTTCGTAGCTCGGTTTTAATTAAAACTGCTCATCTCCGTTTTCAGAAGATCTTTCATTTAGAATTCCTTTGAGATAAAAAATACCTGTTGAGTATTTTTTAGGAGACGCCGTGATAAGTAAGTGAAAGGCTTTAATTTTCATATTTTTCGTCGTTTACCAAGCTTTTAAATTATACGGCGTAGAGAAAAAGTATTCGATGTTTTTCAAAATGTTATACAGAATAAACCAATATAATGAATTCCTCTTAAAAACAAGTTTCTATATGTTTTTTTAATATTTTTTTATCCTTAGCAGTAGTATATCAAAATGTTAAAAGAAAATTCTGGTAAAAAACACGAGGAAAATGTAACAATAAAGTCAATAAATATAAAACGTGGAGAACTTTGTTACAAAAACATAAGCTTGTGTGATTCCAAAAAAAGTCACGTATCTCATTACAAACGAGTTAAACTTATTTGAACTTTTAATGACTTTTGTTTTCATCTTAACTCGGTCGCGTAAAAGTCGCTGGTCTGAAAGTTTAAGTTACAGTTCACAAAATTATTACAATATGTATGGTTTATACCATACCATATATTCCTTCAAGCGGGAACCAAACCAGGGAACCTAATTTGGTTACGACCTCAATAATATTTATATATTGTTGAGGTCGTAACCAAATTAGGTTCCCTGGTTTGGTTCCCGCTTGAAGGAATAATTTCATTTCAATTCTCTTGTTACTTACAAGAGAAACTGCAGTTATATTCTGTCACAATAAAAACATGAGGACAAACATGAAGACGAAGTATTTTAACACTAAGGTTAAAAGTCTCTCAGCCTACTCTTATATATGCCGATTACAGCGTTAAGTTAAAAACATATTATTTTACTATTAATAAATGATTTTGCTTAGTTACTCATAAACGACGCATTGCCAAAATCATTCGACGCGGAAATCTGAAATGGGTCATGTCGGTTATATATACTACGAAATAACTTCTGGAAATCCCTACGGGAACCGTATTTTGGCATTTTACACTCAAAATGAACAAAGATACAAAGGCAAGTATTATAAGCAAATGTTATATAAATATGTAAGGAAAATTACTACTTAATAAGCACTTAAAGACTAACATGGTGCACACTGCCGTGCGACCTTAAAAGCAGCAGGTTGTAAGTTCTATCGCTTAATATGTGCATTTCTTTCCAAAACGCGGCGTTGAGTTCCGCTCATAAACATAACGTCACACATTTTACAGAATGTGAGAAAAGAAACGGAATGTTAAGCACTTCCCAAGTTTCTTGCGCTGTATCGCGCAAATGCCAGAAAAATAAAAAAAAAGACTAATAAAACACCCTTCAACCGCTGCCAGGGGCAAAATCTAGTCACATATAGTTTACAATTAGGTTCTCTAAGTTATAAACAAGCACCTAATTGGTGACTAACTTCCGTACAGATAGCATCGTCGCATAAAGTTCACTGCATGCTACAGCGTGAAATAATTGGAAAACGCTAATGACATAACCTTATATACACTGCAGTTGATTTTATTTTATAGTGCAATTATGTATATGTATTAGTGGCGGGATTCCACGTCGCGCTTTACCTTGTTTCCAGAGCGTAAAAAAGAAAATATTAAGTATTTCATTTGAAAATATTATATTATTTCAAATCCTCATATAGGGGTCAAACCCACAACCTGTCACTTCTACAGTCACAAGCTTGAGCCTCTGCGTTGCAACAGGCTCATAGATAGATAATTTATTTAAATACATTTTTAACCTAAAGTACGAAAAACATTTATTTAAAATAATATACAGCAGGCTGTTACCTGTAGATTATTGGACGTGGTCAAGTGTATACAGTAAAATAAGAAAACAACTCAATTCAACTCATCGTCATGGTATATCCCGCATATGGCAGGGTAGGCAGAAGGACCCTGGGAACCTAGTTTTAAGACACTCCGTTCCACTTCCGTTCCCCCCTTTCCGATGAATTTTAGACATTGCGTGTTGATTGGCGGAATTCAACGCCGCGTTTTGCCTTGTACCAGAGCGAAGAAATGAAAACATGAAATGTTTAAATAGAAAATATTAAACATTTCATTTCCTCGAGCGGAGATCAAAACCACAACCTGTCGGTTACAGTCACACACTTGTGCTCCTGCGCCACGCAGGCCTCGCAAGAAGAAAAGAAACGACTGTAATACATTTTAAATGTTCGAGCTAACTAAAACAGTATCGTAACGACATTGGAATAATATATTTAAATAGAAGAAAATTTTATGGGTACAATCGCCACAACTACACGTCACACTCGAAAATTAAACTGCATTGTTTTGAAAACGAGCATTTTCTCAAAATTAATGCAAATTATCAGTATATGTTTTGTTTTCAATTTTAGCTTGTCGCTATATCGTGTACATAGGAAAATGTTCAAACTAAGGGAACCTACGAATGTTCCCTGACTGAGTATCAAATCCATAACCGTCTCGTTTACAATCGCACGCTTGTTCCGATGCGTCACCACAGACAAACATATACAAAACGTGTATTTTTAAATACGTTTACACAAAGGATTTACATTTGCTATTGTAATGATTTTGATTGAAATGATTCAATATCTTCGAGGTTTTCAAACTTTAATAAGAAGTTTCTATTGGTATTCGAAATTGAATCTCTAACAGTCTTTTAGTTGAATCAGTTGAATAACTATTGAAACTTTGCATTTGTTACATTTCTGTCCAATAACTTAGATTACTTGACTACTTTGGTAACTTTTAATACTTGTTTGTATAAAAGCAATATTACGCAGAAAGCAATAATTATTGCTAGAGATAGAGGAATAATTAAAAGTAAACAAAGCCTAGTGTTAAGAAACGGGGTGCGTTTCTACTGTCCTCTCAAATTGAAAAACCGAATGCCTCTCGTGGCGCAGCGGCATAAGCGTGTGACTGTAACCGACAGGTTCTGGGCTCGATCCCCAGTCGAGGGAATGAAATATTTAATATTTAAACATTTAATATTTTATTTCTTCGCTCTGGTAATATGGCAAAGCGCGGCGTTGAGTTCCGCCACTCAACACGCAATGCCTTAAATTCGGCAGAAAGTGAGAAACGGAAGTGGAACGGAGTATCTTAACACTAGGTTCCTAGGTTCCCTCTGCCTGCCCTGCCTCGTGAGGGATACAGCGTAAAGCTGAAAAAAAAAGAAAAAAAAAGAATTCTAATTACTACGAAGATATCGTAACATATTATAAATATATTATAAATAAGACAAAATTTTAATATATCCCTAACCCAAAAAACCATCTTGGTAAAGATTTTACATACTATTAATCTGATTTTTATAAAAACATAGAGCCACGACCCAAAAGCTACTAAGAACTACGGCCCAAAAGCTTTCTAATAAAAAATCTGCAATCGATTAATTTGTTCAAAAGTTACTGTGACACATACAGACAGGCTTACACAGACACATAGACAAGTCAATTATATTATTAAAGTAATAATCACAAATGATTTTACTTTAACGATCTTCTATTTATAAACATAGGTAAATACTCTAGCCTATTATTTCAATGTTAATGACTTAAAAGCCTACCTTAGGCATCTAAACAAACACTAAATATGACTAACAAATAAGGTGAACGTGGAAAAACTTTAAAAGCTTGTACCGTTTTATTGTCATAAACAAGTAGTGGTGTAGCGCGGCGCTCTCACTTACTAGTCTATGATTTAATAGGGTTGGGAAAATATTTACTTCTTATAGTTATATTTATTGGTAAAAAGTGAAAAAAAAAACGATAGTTGTAAAAATATATTACGAAGAGAAATTTTAGTACTAACAAACTATTTTTTAGCTCAATGCTAAATAGGCAGAATGGACCTTGCTAATTTATCCTCCGTTCCTAATTCTTGAGACGTAACTTAACACCACTGTGTGTCTTATTACCAGATCTAGAAACTAGTTAAAAAAGATTACAAGATAATCAAACTCAAAACCACCTCATTTACAGTTACACGCTAAGCCACTGTCGCACGACCTCGATTTACATAATCACCGTGCCAAAAATTATACAACGGTTAAATCAAAACCCCTCAAAATCAACATTTAACTTGATTAAATTGAGATAAATAATAAAAAAAAGAATACTTATCTCATATTACTCCAAGTTAATTACAGTTATATGCCCGTATTAATCACAGTGGCGCCGTGTTCGCGAATAAATGGTTCATTAATTACGTTAATAAGCAATTTGCTACGGATTGAAAACAAACATACACATGACTTTACACTTGCAATAACATTGATTGTAACACTAAAGGCTATATAGTAAGTATGTGATTTTCCTTCAGCCAATCTTATATATTTTATAGCTTCACGCTGTATCCCGCGTATTGCAGTGAAAGTAAAGTTTAAACACTTCGTTGACGAGGTTCTGTACAATTTTTAAGATGTCGCTTGTTGAGTGACATAACTGAACGCTGCGTTTTCTTTCGTTGCCAACGCGGGAAAAAGAAAATAATTTACGCCTTCGATTTCTACACACTTTTTCTACATTATAATATGGTCTTTCTGTTAAGGCAGAGAAGATAGAAACTATGAATACATATGTCCCTAATATTTAAAAAAAATATTAAGAATGAATACATACATCATGCATGTATGTATTCATTCTTAAATATTTTTTATGAAAGTTAAATATGATTGCGAGTAAAATACGCTAACGGGGTTAAACGCAAAGTTATCTTGTATTTGTGCATTTGGTAACTGTACCACGATTAACAGTATCATAAAAGCTCCATGGGCTTTAAATAAAGAATATTTTAATATTTTTTTTATATAAAAGGGAAAACTTTTGGAAAAGTATTTTCAATAAGAAACGTTCAACATGGAATATCTATATTTAATATAACTCACACTTTTAGACACAGCTTACAAATAAAAAAAAAAACAAGCTAAAACAAAAAAAAATCAATAATCGTGAACTTAACAAAAAAGTTAATAGTAAAACTAAAGCGACTAATATCCTCTTGACCTCATCTGTCAGTTAAGATTTGACAAGAAAAAAAGATCTGCCTAACAACATTGATTATTATTTATTGGAAAGTAAATGGAGCGTGCGATATTTAATAACTACAGTGCGAATGCAGACACTTCATCATTCATTTTTATCTTATGTAGATAAAAGATCTATAGACAGAGGCCTATCGTTGTGCAGGGGTTCAGGCGTGTGACTGTGTACGTGACAGATTGTGGCTTCAATCCCCACTCGAGAAAATTAAATATTTAATATTTGCAAATTAAATTTTTATGTTTTCAATTCTTCGATCTGGTAACAAGGCAAATTGTGGCAAATGAGTCAAACGCAATGCCTCAAAAGCGAAAAGTAGAGTACGGAACAGAGTATCTCAAGGTTCCCATGTTCCCTCTTCCTACTATGTGATGTATAGGTTCCAGCATGAAGCTGTAAACAATGTCTATATTATATTGTTAGCGACAATATTACTTTGTGAGCATTTCAAGAATAAGAAGCTTTCTAATTGAGCTTCTAAAGTCCATATTACCTTATAATTTAAAACGCTGATAAAATTAATTGTGAGCTTTTAAGAATAGGCGGAGATTAAATCATAAGATTGAGGGAAAGCTCATCTTGAAAACCAATTAGCCATTTTAATGCGGTTTTCATTACCCTTCTATTCATAAAGGTTAAGTAGGTCACAAGAGGTTTCTAATGAAACCTGCCATTTACAACCCTACAGTTAAAGATTGTATTTCTGTCTGCCAAGTGCTATCAAACGTTTATACCTATGTAGGTAATGGCTTTGCATTTATTGTGAATGATAAAAATTAAGTCATGTAATAAAATGTACAAATTGTTTATATATTCGTAGCGTATTTAAAATTAAACTTCATTAATTCATTAATATCGCTGAAGTATCAAATTAAACCATATCTAATAGAAGATAGTGAAATTTTAGGATGCAGTATAGTCTTTTTTATTCGTAATTTTAGTGAAAATAATATTCAACAAAAATATATCACAATACTAAAGTTATAAAAAGCTAGACGTTAAAAATAGTAGTTAATACTTGTAGAAACCTGTCGTGGCTCAAAGGTACAAGCGTTCACCTGTAGACGTTGGTTGTGGGTTCGATCCCTACTAAAGGAAATTAAATATTTATTATTTTGCTATCGTCACTCTGATTACGAGGCAAAGCGTGGCGTTGGGTTCCGACACTTTTTTAAAATATTTGGTTGATCAGATACAAAACATATACTTATTCTTTAATGTTACTATCGACATTTTCATTTAACATCACTAAACTAATCATTAATCGCACAGTTGCAAAAACCACAAGATCTACGCGTCATGCAGTCTAGAGGCTGGTTGCAAAACGAGCAAAAAATCGACAACCCCGTTAACACTGGCATAAACAATTTTAAACTTTAACACGTTAAATTAAAACTCTATGAAAATACTTAACTAAAGTTGTTTGTAAACGGGATATTTACGTGTCTTTGGAAAATATGAAATCGATCTTATTTCTTTAGATTAAAGGTTAAAATGGCATATTTGGATAAAAGAGTAAAAAGCATATGTTAAGTTGACTTGTCACAGCTCTCGATGGAATGTTGTTTGGTAAATAAAAATACATTATCGCCTCGTCGCATCAAAGTTCTACTCGTTTCTTACTAAAAAGATCACATTGATCCATACTGTTTATTGTTTACTGCACATCTGCTACTTTATTACTGGCCTGCTACTAAATAAGCTTTGGAGCTTTTGGGTGATTTACAAATGGTTTCTGTAGTGTAGTAAAAACATCAAAACAAAGTAACTGAATTATCGATTTTGTTGTTATTTCGGAGAGAAATTTGATTTTAAGTATCGTAATGAAATTGACGTAAACATACAAGACAATATAATGGCAAATAAAAGTATCTTTTTATTAAAAATATTGAGTTTTTGATTTATCTACTCTTGTTACTTGCAAATTGTTGTTTTTTAGTAACGTTACCAAACCCACACTCATCTAAATTACACTTACACATTGTGACATTGCGTTACCAGAAAAAAAATTGTAATAAATTGTTTGTTCGCTTGAGCTTTAAAGTAAAAAATACAGAACATATATAGATTAAACTTAACGATAATAGGTATAGCATATATATCAGAATAAAAAATACTAAGGCAACAGATTATATAGATATAATTTGTATATAATTAGGCTACACTATGACTATATGTCGCTAATACTATGAATTACACCACCCAGCAAGCAGTATTAAAAAGTGATATTAAAAATACATAAAACATGGAAATAAAATGTCTTAAACTTATATTATTGACAGTTAAAACATGTTAAACAATAAAAAAAAAAACAAGCCAGGGTCATTCACTGCATAAATATTGGCATTGGAAATTAGCGAACATAAAAGTTTACTTACATTCATATTTTGTCGTTGACGTAAGTTCATTGAAAATGTTTTAATATCGATGTGTTCTTACCTGAAAAGGAATAAAAATATATTAATTTTATATTTAAAAAGTTAAATTTAAATTTAAAAAGCGTATAAAAATTTTTTTTGAACGAAGCAGGATTTCAAAAATTTTTATACGCTTTTTAAATTTAAGTTTAGTATTTTCTGTCCTAAGTGTAGAATAACACTTTAAAACATAATAAAAATATTAAAAAATATATTAATTTTATATAAATAACAGTTTTTACCAGCAATCTACATGTCATATAAGTGCAGATGTGATGGGGTTCGATTCTCACTCGAGAGATATCTTAATTTTTATTTTATTGTTCTAATAAACAGAGATAAACACCGCACGTTTAGTGACGGAACTTAGCTCCACGTTTTGACACATTAGAGCCGAGACATAAAAAATAACTCAGCTTCACGCTGTATCCCGCACATGGTTCAGTAGGGAATCCGAGAACCCAGTGAAAGAAAAACTAATTCAGACATTTAAAAAAAACATTACAATAAATTTGAACCTGCTACCATTTTCTTAGTAATAAAAACAAAACCCCTTACACAAATATACGTTTAAACAGTGTTAACGACTGTTTATCGCTATTTTATAATTAGCTTTTAATCATTACGAGAACTTATCGCGTTGTATAGCGATAATTAGTAAGTATTTATTCATATCGCAAACGTATGAATTCATTCATGCGTGGATTGAGTGCTAACTGCTAAGTTACATTGTAATTACTTAATCTCTTTTATTTAGTTGTTTATTTTTATTGAGGCGAAGCGCGGCGTTATGTTCCGCCTTACCTCAAGAACACAAGCACTACCTAAAGAATTAGACAGAAAATAGAGAACGGAAGTGTCTTAATGAGAACAGAGAGTCTTAACACAAGGTTCCCAATTTTCCTCAGACATCTTGCTACATGTGTGAAAATTCCAGATTAAAAATTCTATTCCATACTTTCTGCTTAACTTGCAAGACATTGTATGCTGAGTGGCGGAATTAAACGTCTTCTTATGTCTCATTACCAGTAGTTAGCGTGGAAATTAAATTAATTATTTCCCCGAGCAAGAATCGAACCAATAACCGTCTTTTTACAGTCACACGCTATATCGCTTCGCCACGACGACCTCTTTATATTATTTTATATAAATAACTTATATAAAACAAATGGGTAATTATTTCCGTACGCCGCCGGCGCCTCGTGAGCTTTTGATCCTATTTGACAGTCCACAATAGTTTCTTAACACTAAAAATATATTGTTTAAATATAGCGATATAGTATCTATAATAAACTTAAATAATTTGTCTTACATTGTATCTTTAACAGACATTGTTAAAGCGTATAACGCGACATAACTAATTTTGTGTCTTTCATATTATATGTAAAATATGTAACAATACCTGGGGCCTATCGTGGTGCACAAGCGTGCGATTGTCAACGTGACTGATTGTTCGTGACAGGGTGCCAATCTCACTCGAGGAAATGAATTAATATTCAATTGTTTTTATATATTTTCTAACATTAGTAACGAAGCAAAGCGCGGCGTTGGGTTTCGCCACAACCAATAATAAGTTCTAATAAAAATAAGAATAATAAGTTTTAAATGCTTCGTTGAGGTCTATAAAATTAAATATTTGTAGCCAATGCGTTAAGTTACTCCAACAAGACAAGATAGTATTCAAGAAAAAATGTAAAGCTCAAAAGAATTAAAAGCGATAAATAATCTATTAAGCAATCTGAAATTCTTCACACGATATTGTATGAAATTCAATTTCAGCGATACGATTGTCCATCAGGTCATCGCGTCATAATGAAAGCAGCAGCTACAAGTGACCAAGAGGATTATGGTTCCGTTCATTCAGAAAGATCCTACATAATTATATATAAGCTTAAATTAATTTGGCTTATGGATATATTGGGCAAAGTAAATTATGCCAAAGTATATGGAATTTGCAATTTTGAAAAGATAATTATAGATAATTTTCGTCCTTGTTTTTTTTCTGATTTTATAATAATATTTTTAGCTTTATATTATATTTATATTATATATATGTTAAGTGACACTCCGTTGTCATCAAGTCATTTTTGTTTTTCACTTTCTATTAAATGTTAAATGTCGGAACTCAACTCCGCACTTCACCTCGTTACCAAAGCGAGGAAATGAATGAATGAAACAATCAATTCGAAGAAGTGAGTGCCTCTTGGATTTTTATAACAATAGTTTCAGCATTTAAGGCATTGCATATTGAGAAGCGGATATTAAAAAATTTAGTCACATTCATTTAATACCTTACCCTTGTTTAGAAATGTAAAGTAAGTAAAGAGAAACTATAATATATTAACCAATTACATAATCTCCATTTGGGACAAGATCGTAAAACGATTGAGACATGCATTTCTATATAATCTACATGTAAATGTTCATTAATTATTTTCTAAGTTTTCCACACTACTATTTATACAGTTTAAAAATTAGTTAAGCAGCATTTACTATCTGTAGTGCTTGTTTTAATTATACAATAGGTCTTAAATTAAGCTAACATATGCTTTTGTATAAAGTAAATATTTGTATGTGAGAACATACTGGGTTCTTCCTTGGAAGTAATTGTAATTACTTCACTATAATACATATCTTTATATCTATACACTGTTGTACATTGAAAAATAATGTATATTTTAATAACATTAAGAGTAGAGTGTTTTTGATTTTTTTCAACTTCACGTGCCTACTGCTGATTTTGCGGCTGATTTTGAGTATCGAAACTCAACACCGCGCTCTGCCTTGTTACGAGAGCGAAGAAATGAAAATATCAAATATTTCTTTTCTTCTAGTGGGGATCGAACTCACAGCCTGTTGCGCCACATTAGGCTCTAATCCTGTTATGGCCTATTTTTGATAAATAACAGAAAAAAATATGTATAAAATAAACTAATAACAATATATAAAAATATATTATTTTCTAACAAAAACCTCGCCTTAACTATTAAAACGTTACACATATAAAAAAAATCCATAAAGAAACTAACACATTAACACCACCATTAAAAACAATTAACATTACCATGAAACTCGTTCACTCATTCGTTTTGGTTATCGACATACTCGCATGCTTGTATGGACACCGGCTCTCACGCTTCACCTTTCACTTTCAATATGGCATTGTGTTGCCCAATTGCAATTATCTAATCTTAATCATTAATCTAAATAGAGGTTACTACCATTGTATTAATTACCGGTACTAAAGGTACGCTGTTAATATATTTCCTGTATAATATAGTAAGTGTATATTGGTAAATTTACCATTTAGGGTGAATTATTTTCTCGCTCTGGTTATATGAAAAAACGCGGCGTTAAGTTCCAGTAATTATGACGCGACGCAATGTTTGAATATTGTACGGTAGATTGGAAACGAAGTGTCTTAAGACTATGTTCCCTTTGTATACCCTGCTGCACTATTACCCTGCCTTCAAGTTGAAAAAATTTGCACAGTGCATAAGAGTCTAATAGTTAAAATAGACAATTTTTAAGAAAGCAAGGAATCTTTGGGTCGTTGAATAATTCTTTTACACAAATTGAAATAAAATATTACTTATTATTACGAGTCTACCCGTGACCACGGACTACTGTAAAGTGTTTGAAACGTCGGGTTTCCCAAAAATGTTTACCATTCAATATACGCGATTAATCCGTTTAAAAGTGTTTCATTTAAAATGTATAACAATCGCGAAAATCAAAGACATTATTAAAATATTACTTATTATATTAAAAAGATTCGATCCGTTAAAAATAAAATCAATAAACAGATAAATAATAATTAGCCTATCGTGTTGTACAGCCACAAGTATACGACAGTAAATGCGATAGATTCCTACTCGAGGAAATGAAATATTACACAATTTCTTTTTTTCAAGGAGGTTAACGAAACCAAATGGAAAAATGGTAACGGAGTGTCTTTATAGGAACGGAGTGACGTAGCACTAAATATTTTCAGATTCTAAATATTATTGAGAATAACAACAAAATCATATTTCTTTAAAAAAACCAATCGAAAATCAATGGTATAGGCCGATAACAATCTACGCCACAGCGGCTTGTTTAAACGGTCGCGAACTGTTCTTAGACAATTTTCATGTCGTGGACGTCTATTGTTTTTTAGTACTGCATTGTAGTTCGTGATAATTATGTTTTTATATATCCTTGTTGACCGGATGTGAGTATTTATGAAATCTTATTATGTGGAATTTATTTAAATTAGCCCTACGCTACTCAGTAAGTGGCGTAACTCAACGCAGTGATAGATCTTGGCACCAGAGCGAAGAAGATTGTTTTTTTTTTAATGAAACCGGTTATGTATTTGGTAGGCACAGGGAGTGTAGGATCTAGTACTAGGACACTCGGTTCCATTCCTCACTCTCTGCTAAATTAGAGGTAATGCATGTTGAATGGCGGAAGTTAACTCCGCATTTTGCCTTGAATCGAATTAATCACATATATTTAATATAATATTTTACTTGTTTTAGAACCGAAGTTTCTCAAAATGTATAATGTTAATATACACCATTAATCAGTTTATTTGTTTTAAAAAGGGAAATGATGATTGCGATAATCAAAGCAAAAATCGTAAAAATAATTCAATCGAACCCTTCCCTGAGTTGAATCGAACCTTGTGGGATTTTCGTGCTTATATTTAAACAACTTTTTTTAATTAAAATTAATACTCAAAATCTTTTATCCGAGGATAAAGATAACATGTTGAGATAAGATACTATATTTGTATTAATTTATTAATTGTTTCTTAAAAAACGAGTTTACTTTTGCGAACGGCAATAATATGTCACGAATAATTTTCTTGACGTTCCGCAGTGTACGACCTTGTCAATTGTAAAACATAATGAATAAGAAATATATATTTTGTATTTTAATTCAGCTTTACGGTGTATTCCGCATATGGCAGGGCAGACGAGGGGAATTTGGGAACCTTGTGTTAAGACACTTCGTTCTATTTCCCTTTCTCCACCAAATTTGAAGCATTGCGTATTGAGTGACGGAACTCAAAGTTACCTTGTACTTCTTCGCCACGACAGATCTTAGAGTTGTATGTAACAGTACATAATATAAGATTGAGTATACTGATTTCATTCAGTTAAAGTTTTTCGGCATATAGCAGGATAGTTACATGTAATATCAAAATATTTGCGTGCGTGTGTCCAAAAGTTAGAGCCGTGATATGTCGTGTAAAACAAGCGCTCCAATAAATACAATTTATTCCTGCAAGTGGAAATGAACCGACAACTTTCGCGTTTCTATCAAGCGCTCTTTTCGTACATCGAAAGGAGCACTTGAAAAGAAACGTTAAATTATTATGGAATTGTTGTAATTTATAGAAAGGTGGCTTGCATTTGCAACACCAGTTGTACAAGGTAGTATATTTTTTCTTAATAAATAAGTTTTTATGAGATTTGGCTAGACCATTTTAATATACGAAAGACTTAAATACATTGCTATATCTATTTATATAAAAAATACCTACTCCAATACAGGAAAAATACAAAATTACAGCTAAATTATAAGCTCGGGCCCTTACAAGAATTTACTCAAACAACATAAGTAAACAGCCAAATGAATTCATTAACGACAGGTTGAAACTATTTTAATTGTATAATTCCTATCCAATGTATTACACAACCGCAAATGACTTATGAATATTAGATGAACGGAATAAAGCAAGATTATGGTAATGGTTAACGGTGTTTATTAAGAAAAACTATTAATATTGAGATGCTGTGGCTCAGTGGATCAATGATTGGTGGTAACCAAGGTGGTAGTCAGTTCAATTTTCTTTAATGAAGTTATTCAAACTTAGTCGTTTTAAACTATTTTTAATTCATTCAGTATACTTTTTCACTTTCTCAAGTGGCGATAGAATCCACAACTTGTCGTGCCTCTGTGCCCTGCCTTAACATTGCTTAGCATTTAAAAAGTACGAAAATAAACTTTTTTTTTTTTTTATTTTATGAACATTTTAATTTTAATGATAATCATTGCCAGTTCAGCTGAATAAGGGCAGAAGTATCTGATTACATATAACGTTATTTACGATCGACTACTGTGGAGACGGGATGGGATCAAAGGAAGTTATTACGCCGAATAGGGATGGGCTTGAAAATGTTAGATACTTTAATAACATAAACGCAAATTAGAATTTAAGATACGTCACACTGAGTAAAATTTCCTTTGAAATTTACATATATTTATTCGACATTACATTTTTTTTTCTGCTTCAATGTTTTTATACATTTTATATGTAAATAGTGCTTTTTATGTTAAGCTAAAGAAAGTTTCTGCTGCATCCAGCACATGACAGGTTGGACAGAGGGAACTTGGGAATCTAGTGTTAAGACACTCCGTTCCGTTCTTATGTTTCCGCCAAATTTGAATTTTTACGTGTTGAGTGGCTGAGATAAATGGTGCACTAAAATAATGAACAAAATATATATTTTTTTTAAATAATTGTTTTAAATAACGAAATATTCTATTTTAGTATGATGATTTCCCAGTTTCCTTCTCAATTTTCAAAGCAGTGCATTCTTTATATAAAAATGCAGGTAATGAATATAACCAATTCTCCTTAGAATCGAACCCGTCACAATGGTTTCAAAAATCATGAAATTGAAATTAATACAACGTCTTACAGAACATTTCTTGGTTGATTGAAAATATGCATCGAATCATATAATATCCTCTGATTTAAATATATTCCTATAAACAAGAGACAGAGACACCATAGTGCTAAGGTATACCCGTTTTTGCTTATACCGTTGTGTAATTATACAATTTGATCGAACAATCATATGCCCAGTACAAATATGTTTATATGTATAGATATAAGTATATGAATTGCTAATATGTATTGGAAAATTAATTCGATAATAAAAATGTTCGTGTAAGGAGTCGACCTAACCACGCTACAATCACAATACTATGATATTAACTTATAGTAGCAAAATTTTTCTTCTCACAGAAATGATGGTCAGGTCACGGTGTTTAACCCATTAATCTAGAATAAAACAGGATATTACGTAGACAACTGGTATAAAAACTGTACAGTCCGCTACAACATCCGCAGTCAAAACGATTTAATATAAAAAGTTACACAAAAACCACCAAAACATGTAAATTCTAGTCGACAAGTTTCAAAAATGAGAATACGAAACGGTATATATCAAATCATAGATAGTGTTATTACCTAAATGTATACTAAATATGAAACTTTAGCTACTGTAGTGACACTTCAAAATTAAAAAAGATTAAAATTTAAATATATATATATTTTTTAATTTGGTTTTTTTATTGTATAAAAAGGTAGCTTTTGCTAGTATGATGGCTAATCTAATCAGAAAAACATAATTGCGTCTATAATAATTCAAAATATGCAATTACGTCATTGTTGCACTAAATGAGCAAGATGGATGACATGGAAGATATAAATTTATGATCTAGAAATGAAAAAAGGGCTTATAATTGAAAAAAATATACCTGAGGTTAAAGTATATTTTTCGTTTCCTCAATCTCATAGACACAAGACACAATTCGCCTTTGAGTTTGTCACTCATCTCATTGAGAATTCGGCGGAAAATGGGGGACGGAACTGTCTTAATAAGAACGGAAAAATAGATACAGCCTTAAGCTAAAATAAGAAGTATACACAAAATGAAGATAGCAATTTTGTGAACCATTTAAACGGATTTCAAGAAGCTTGGGAGTCGAATCCTGACTGATGAAAATAATACTAATATTACAAAGTTGACGAATTTGTTTGCTTGAACTGATTAATCTTAGGAACTACTAGATCAAATTGAATTTCAAATTGCATTGGATAGGCTACTAATAGTACAAAGCTATGGGTTTACATCATGATACGACCCCACTCGAAGAAATGAAATATTTAATATTTTCAAATTATATATTTGTTTTCATTTCTTCGCTCTGGTAACCATGTGAAGCGGGGTTGAGTTCCACCACTCCACGCGCAACACGAAATATCTTAAATTTGGCAGAAAGAGAACGGAACGGGGTGTCCTAACACTATATTCCCAAGTTCCCTCTGCCTATCCTGCCAAAAGTGGGATACAGCGTTATGCTCTAAAAAAAAATAAAAAAATAATTAATTATTAACACCCATCTACGTTATTTGCAATTAACCAGCTGGTGCAATTATAATACAAAATACCTAAGCTTATCATGTCTCGTATAAACACTTAGATCAATCATAAATGTCCACCACCGAATGCTTATTTAATTACATACGCTACTTTTATAGCGCTTGCATCGTATTTCACAAAAAAGCTGAAACGAATGAGTAATTTATTTAAAAATTCTAAAGAACTCTTGTATATCGTTTTATATTTTAAGTTTTTTAGATTCTTATGTTAAGATACTTCGTTCTCCATTTAGCAAATGCTCTCTGTTAAACAATTAAAATATAATTACATTATGCCATCATTCTAATAATTTTATAATATATCTATAATTGTTTATGTAAAATAAATAGAATAAATAGAAATTAACTGGTCAAGTGCGAGTCTGACTCGGTTACCGAGGCGGTCCATATCAATTTCAAGATTTTATGTCGACCGGAGAACAGATTAAAATTGACAAAGTTAAGTTTGTGGGCACATTGTATGTAAAGAAGTACAGTTATAATTTTGTAATTGTTATCATACCATTTATTTGTATTGCAAGTTTCCACTTCTAGACAAATTTAAAAAATAGTTAAGTATAATATTATTAAAAAAATATGTAAAAGAGATAAAAAAAATGTATCACGTATGCATGTATCGATCTTGAGACGCCACATCAAATAGCCATAAGCTAACTCCTTCTAATTGGGATCAATATTTTTAACGAGGAGCTAATGAACTTTTATTAAAGGAATCCGTTTAAATAATAATTCTGAGTGCTCAGACAAAAATAAAATAAAATTTAATGGCAGTTATTTATAAACATCCGTCACGGACCATTTCAATCGAGATCTACGCAACTTTGTTAGACAAATCGAGCTTTTTATTTTTTAGTTACGTTTACGAATTTATTCAACTGTACAGTAAAAAAATGTGTAATACTTCTGTTGTATGTATGTGAGTTTGTTTATTTATCCCGATTGAAAGGTGGGTGTTGTTATTCTTCTTATGTATCTATATATACATGTATATATGTGTATATATATATATATATATATATATATATATATATATATATATATATATATATATATATATATATATACATATATATATATACATATATATATATATATATATATATATATATATATATATATATATATATATATATATATATATATATATATATATATATATATATATATATATATATATATATATATAAATAAACAATATATTTTTCTGTTACTAGTAACTGACTGACAAGTTATAGACGAGACTATTGGACTAAGACTGGATTAATTGGAATTCCTACGGAAACGGGAAAACAACGGGATTTTCCATTTTATGTCCACACTCGCAAGGCTGTGGGCTACGATTAGTATCTCATAAAACATTGTCCCCTTTGAGTAAACGTACAAATTAACTTTATTATAAAATATGGTGAATACCACACTTATTTAAGTTGTTTAGCAAAAAAAAGACATATTATAAGATTCTTAGTTATGTAGATTTACCTGAGCGTAAATGTTGATATTTCCAGTGAATGAACTTTCATTTAACATTATCATTACATGCTTTTTATAAGACTTTAACATACGTGTACGATAAATTAGTCTGTACACAAAATTTATGATGATTCTTCTCCAAATATCATTTAAATTTATTTCTTTTAGCTAGATACAGAAAATCTAGTGCTTTTACATTTATAATTATAATTATTATCGAGACCATTCGTGGCGCAATGGTACAATGGCGACTATATACGCGAGAGCTTGTAAGTTCGATTCTCATTTAAAGAAACGATATATTTAATATTTCCAATTCCTCGCTCGCGTTACAAGACAAACCACGGTGTTGAGTTCCGTCGTTCAACACACAATGCCTTAAATTCGGCGGAAATTATTTTAGTAAAAACGGAGTGTTCTAACACTAGGAACGCAAATTCTCTCTGCCTACTTTGTGCGTGATACAGCATGAGGTAAAAAAATTGAAGAATTCAATTTAATTTAAAAAATACATCACAGTATTGAACCGGCAACTACCTAAGTAGCTCAGTAACCTTCACAAATAAATTGCTAAACTAATTCTAGATACTAACATTTTATTACTTTCAAGTGTAAGCTCAATTACATTTTTTACATAAAATTTTTCAATGTCAGTGTGACACGGAAGATCGTAAAGTAATCTCTGTGTTTATGGGACAACCGAATCAAACAGGTTTCGCTTTTATAATGTGTTATGAATAATTTAAGATTTTGTGGTAGATATTTTTATTTTAAATTTGGATATTTCAAACTGATTTTCCATTTCTGCTTATATATTTACGGAAGCGCGGACATAATATTTATGTATACGTATAGTATATTTTTACAGTCCAACTACATATTATAAATTTAAAAACTGTTCATACAATGCTTGTTGCAAATGTTTGTGCTATATAGTACTATAACACTTAAATAGCTATTATTATAACTGATAATGATCCCCATTATTACATTTCCGTCGAAATCTTTATACCTACATAAAGTGTTAAGTGTCGGAACTCGACGCTGCGCTTTACGTTTTTACTAGGGTGGGAATCGAACTGACGACTGTCGCACTTCCAATGCAAGTTTGTGCCCTTGCATCAACGACCACCAAATTAATATTGTTATGAATTAATTATAAAAATTCAAGTACAACTATTTCTATGCATAATTCATCTTAATTTGTTAATTGCTAATTAATGTCTAACATAATGCAACGCCGCACATTATCTTTCCAGAGTGGGATTCTATTAATTTACTAGATATTTTCACGAATAATTTACATATATTTGTAAAATGAAATCATAGTGAAATCTTTGTTAAAAAATGAATGCCCGCCTCCGATGGTCGCTTTCCTTTACTGAATAAGCAGAAAGAAAGTGACAAATCACTCAGTTCAATTTAATACTTTGGTCATGTTAACCGTTTATAGTGTATAGCTGCGACTGTTTTACATCCTATTGTGAATCATACTAGATAACTTTCGATTTAACGAGAAATCTGCTTTTCTCATAAACATATATTATTTATAATGTAAATAAATTACTGTTGACGTGATTTTTGCTTGTTTAAATAGCACCTTTCTAAACTTCTATATGCAAATTACGTTTAGGCACATAAAAGTTAGCAGCTGAGTCATTTTGTGAATGAAATAATTATGAATATTTACTATAATTTGAAATGTAATACTTACTTACTTAGCTTCACGCTGTATCCCGCATATGGCAGGGCAGGCAGAGGGAACTTGGGAACCTAGTGTTAGGACACTTCCGTTCCCCACTTTCTGCCGAATTTTGAGGCATAGCGTGTTGAGTGGCGGAACTCAACGCCGCATTTTGCCTTGTACCATAGCGAAGAAATGAAAACATTAAATATTTAAATTGAAAATATTAAATATTTATTGAAATTGAAAATATTAAATATTATTTTCTCGAGTGGGGATCCAACCCACAACCCATCGGTTACAGTCACACGTTTGTGCCGCTGCACCACGACAGGCCTCAATTGTAATGCTATAGTATATAAGGTTATTTTTTATTTCTACTGTCTTTTTTAGACATTGCGTGATGAATAGTTAAACTTAACCCCGTGCATAGTATTTATACAAGAGCGATAATGAAAAAAAAAATACCTCATATGGTAGTGGAACTGACAACCGTCACGTTATTAATCAGAATCACCGCGACAATGGCCGCAATACCTGTATTTACTATATGTAGAATATTTATAAGATTTTCTAAGAAACAACGAATTCACAATCTAAAATTAAAAAATATATAGTATAAATATTCCATATTGCAATATCCAAACCACTAGAAAGCTCAAGAAAGCTTTTTTGACATGAACTCATTCGAAACCCAAAGCTCATGTCAAGACAAAAGTTTATCGAAAATACATAAAGTGTAAACAAGATATGCGGTGCGGAAGCTGTGGATACATTTCTCTGTTTAGTAGGTAGGTTGTGAAATAGGAAGATATTTGTATGACGGTACGTTGGTAATACAAGCGCTGACACCGATACCCGTGAGTCACTGCTAGTTACTTGATGATAATTAACTTTGAATGTTAAAAATATACTATATCTAAGAATAAAGTTATTATGTTATATTAATGAATCATTGTTATAGAAGTTGTAAAATGAAGTATATGAGACTTTTTTTGTAATTGTGTTCTATAAATTAATTCGATTATTATTAAAACGAAGGCGTTGAATTTCACCACACAATACACAATATCTCAAATTTGGTGGAAAGTGGGGAACGGGATGGACTGTCTTAACAGGTTCCCAAGTTGCCCCTTGAGTGAGTGATTATTAAAACGAGTAGGAGTTATTAAAACATGATAGCAATTATATTTAATTTAACTTTTTATATAACACTTGTTGACGCTTTTAACTGTTTATGTGGACTTCAAGACATGATATGGAAAATCCCGTTTTTTACCAATAACTACGCTATGTTTATCCGAAATTAAGAGGTACGTGGAAAATATATTGCGTCATACTAGTTTCCCTCTGCCAACCCTATTATGTGGGCTACAGCGAGAAGCTTCCATTCGAGGGAATGAAATATTTATTATTTTTATTTCCTCTCTCTGGTAACGTGAAGCATTGTGTTGCGCTCTTCCAGTTGACACTTGGCTTCAAAATTGGGAAACGAAAGTGCTGATGTTACCGGAGGGTTCCCAGGTTCCCTTTAGTATTTTTTTAAATTATTTAATTAAAACAAAAACTAAGCACATATATATGTATTTATTTTAGCAAAACAAACATATTTATCAAGCTGTAAGTGAAAAAGCTTTAATACTAAACACACCATCGCAGTCTTATTTATGCGTTTCTCCGCACAATGGCGATTCACTATATAAATTCTATCTATTCTATAATTCGATTTATTTTTCAAAGTCATAACAAGCTTTATTGTTAGATAGTAACCCATTTAAGTTATGCAATTCCATAAATTTCAAAGTGTTTATCTTCTATGAAAAATATTAAAGATTCAAATAGTGCTGTTGAATTAACAGATACTAGGCAGTGAGTATAAACATGACCTATTAGTTATACGGCTTTATAATTTTATATATTTTTTAAGTATTTATCTAAGGTAGATAAAAGTAAATACTGTGATGAAATTTTGGTAAATTTTTCGTTTAAGTATCATTATGTAATATGAAAAATGAATAAATAATTGTTATTTCTTCACATTATTATTTCTTGTTTTCCCATTAAATAAAATTAAAGTGACTTAATCGTGACCTATGTGTGTAAGTTTAAATGGGATATGTTCTGGGTTTGATCCTCGTTCGAGGAAATATTTAATATTTTCATTTTTTTTGCTCCTGTAACAAGGTCGTTGACTTTATCACTTAAGACACAATGCCAAATATTAACGTAATTCTTACAAGATTATTATTGGAAACACCTAAAGATCCACTTTATTATTAAATTATATATGTATGTTTATATATGTTTAGTGAAATTTCAAGAAAAGCTTGAATTGATTGGGTGTCGGATTACATTAATCGAGACATTATAGACATCATGGTACAGTGCTTAAGACATAATTAAGTCACTGTTGGTTCATTTCCTCAATTTTAAGCATGTAAAAAAGGTTTTACTACTATAAAAATTAAAAAAAGGCTAAATTTCCAGGTTATCTCTCAATAATTATTGTCTCGTTGCCAGAGGAAGAATATGAAAATATTACATATTTCATTCCTCCAAGTGAAAATCCGACCCACGATCATCTCGTTTATTGTCATACACTCGGGTCCCGTGAGCTTGTCATTTTCATTTAATTAATTTTAAAATATATCTAGTATCTTTTTTAAATTAACAAATACTAGTATGCTACAACTGACAAATTTTATACTCCTTTCGTGTTACTTTCTTAAAAGTTATTGCTTTATTAATTTTTGAAATATTTAATATATCCAATTGAAATATTTAATGTTTTAGCTTCGTCGATCTGGTAAAAAGGTAAAACACGGCGTTTAGTTCCGACACTCAACAAGATCAATACCTCAAATTTGGCGGAAAATGGGGAATGAAACAGAGAGTCTTGACACTAGGTTCCCAAGTTCCCTCTGCCACGTGGATACAGCGTGAAGCTAAAAAATAAAAAGTAAACAAAAACAAACTAAACAAAAGCTATCAAAAAATCTTGAATCGCTATCGTGAACGATACGTAATACCGACTGTCAATGTCCGTTTATCGTCGATCGGTTTTGACGTGAAAATGATTTGGTAATATGAATTATATATTGTTGTTTTTTAAGTTCAAGGGTATTGTGTCAGGGTTTTTTTGTTTTGGTTTGTGTTTATATAAGGATTCATTTGAGTTATCGAGTTGATTTAAATCTTGATTTTTTAATAAAGAAAAATGATTAAAATAATAATTTTAGTAATACAGTAAGAATACTCTTATTTAAATTACATTGTTCAAGAAATTTAAAATTTGAAAAATTAAAATGTTTATTTCTTCACCTTCACGCTCTATCCCGCACATGGCTGATTATGCAGAGTGCTACTTGAGGACTTAATGCTAGGACACTCCGTTCTGTTTCCCACTTTCCGTTGAGTTCAGTTGAGTTGAGGCATTGCGTGTTGAACGATTAATCTGGTCAAAATAGTTTCATTACATAAATTAATATCATTGACACATAAAACAGTTACTATTATTATTTGGTGTTAAATCACAAGTCATTTAAATATTTTATGTATTTTTATAGCAATCTACACAATAAAACCATTGAAATAAAGACGAATGGTCATAAAATTATAATGAATGTAAATGAATTTATTATTAATAATCGAAATCATGTTTAACAAAGATTGGCATAAATTAAACGTTACAAACGATGATTTGATATGCAAATGTCCAGTCATTTATTTTTATGATTATAATACACTTTTGTTTCGACTTTGTTTTGTATTATTCACCAGTAGTATTGGTTTTATAGAATGAAATAAATAATTTTAGCTTTTTTTTTCAGTAATTTTAATTCCACAATTAAGAAAGAAGTATAATTATTAATAAAACGTATAAAAAATTCAATGTAGCGGGATTTGAACCTGTATCTTTTGGATACCGTCCAAGCCTATTAGTATTTCTTTGGCCTTAAAACTGTATATATTTACATACTATATTTCCTACTACATCCCTAAGTAAAAAAGTCTTAATTTGGACCTGTTAAAAATCATATAAATTTTATTGATTTAATTGCCTTTTTTTACTGTCATTGATTAAAAAATAGCGAAATCCGACTTTATTTCTTTTGCTTCACACACTCTATTATATAGAAATAACTATAGAAATAACTGGAGGAAATATTCTCGATTCCTCAATTTCTTTCTTAATAATGAGTGATGGAACTCTACACTGAGAAGTTAATAGTGAGAAATTAAGATAATTATTTTCCCTAAGTAGAAATCAAACCAACAGCCGTCTTGTTTAACTAGACGCTGTTCCGCAGCAACATCACATCGTCTTTCATTTCTGACAATTCTTATAGTATTGTCAACATTAATATATTTGTCCTTTGAAATATTTTAAATTCAATGCAATTTCATATAATTTGTTATTTCATGACTGTGGCTTCTTTATATTTATTGATGAACAGAGAGATAGGTGCGTCGCGGTATTGTTGTGTCAAGCGTAGTTGTCTTCCCATATAGGAAATATTTGTTCTTAAATGGATTAGGAAAGGGACTGGACCATTCCAGGCTGACTAAATTTACGTAATTTAATGAAAAAATATGTTAAGTACACAGTAATATTCTTTTTTTTTGTCTGTAGACCTATAAAGAATAACTGGACCTATAATACATATAAAGCTTATAAAGTACGAAATGCACTGAAATATGACCAAGCAAGCTTGTCTTGCTTCTTTTTAATCAACATATTTGTATATAAAAAACTTGAAAAACATATTTTAGAGTAATTTCTTTTTATTTATATATAACGAGCAGAACAATATTTTGTTTATAAAATAAAAATTTGTAACCAAAAACTCTTTTTTACTAAAACCAATACATTTATGTAACAAGAAAGAATGTTATTGCACTAAAATTTTATTCCACTCGGTAGATAACTCATTCATGCAAAAATAAAACGTCCATCATAAAAATATGAAATAAATGCAAATCGAATACAAAAATTGAAGACCGAAATTGATAGATGGTGAAATATCATACAAATTACAAATGCAATATATTTCTTTAACAATTTATAACAACAGTAACCATAAATTCGATGTTTTCGCAATTTATACCTTATTGTTGCGAAGATAGGACTTAAAATATGTTTTTTTTTTACATAAAAAGCTTGATTTAATTGTCGAAATGTATATAGTAAGGGTTGTCAGGCAACTGACTTAAACTAAATTCAATATAAAAAACATAATTCAGCTTTATATTTAACCATAGTAAAGTCTACCTACCTATAGCATCTTGATTTCAAGTTTTTTTACTTATGTATAAGTAATTTAATTATGTTTATTATTAGAAATATAAATTATACTAAAGCAGTAGTCGCCGCGGAGCCGTAATACAGTAACCGTCCGTAACTAAGACTTTGTGGTTCAACTCCTACTCGAAGAAACTCATTATTTTCTTTCTTTCCTTTCCTTACGTTACGTTCTCGTCTTATGTAAAGTTGTATTATTTTTATAATATTTATCTAGACTAAATTATATATATATATATTTTTTTTTGAAATTACGGCTATGTTTAGCCGTTTGCAAGCAACCTCCATCGTGGTGAACGGAGATGTTTTTCACTTTGAATTTAGTTTAGGACATTATTTATTATTATTTAATTTTATCTATATTTAGTTCATATTATTTATTTACCATTTTTCTTCTATTATTTTCTTAGACTTACACTTTGTTACTTCATTTTTGTTGCTTTTATTTTCCAACTTATCTCGTTTTATTTAGTTTTATTTTATGTTTCTATTTCATAGTTTGGCTTAGTCTACAGTGTCTCATTTTTGTTTCCTTTCCTGTACTGTCTGGCTCCAGCCACAATGCACCTTTCTCCAGAATAGATTTTGTGCCTTATTCTGGTCTGGAAAATTTATTTTTCCAACTTGTTCGTTGAGTCTGAGCCAGTTTGAGATGAGCCAATTTTCAGACTTTTAGGGTTCAGCGCTCTGTCCATGGGAGCCGATCCCATGGCCCTGCATATTGCTTGAAATTCCGACATGTGTGTGCTGAAGAGTTTCAGACATATATGTCTAGCCATGTGATGGCTCCCAAGCACAGTCGTCCCACATCGTTTTAAGTGCAAGTCCTCCGCTCCACCCTTAGCAATAGGCTACAGTGGAGCGGGCCAGCGAGTCCCACCGCTTGCGGACCGGG
Organism: Eueides isabella; assembly: GCA_019049475.1. Lineage (NCBI taxonomy): Eukaryota > Metazoa > Arthropoda > Insecta > Lepidoptera > Nymphalidae > Eueides > Eueides isabella. The sequence goes on from CM032402.1 coordinate 3,749,690, forward strand.
CAATCATCGCTGAAGGCATTGTGATCCGTGCGGCTATGTTTAGCCCTGACGCAGTTCTTGCAAGTGGGGCAGGTAGCCGCCACGAGATCACAATCCTTCTTTAGGTGCTGGCCCCCACAGTGGCTGCAAACGTCTGTCTCCTCTGTGCAGAGCCCCCTGGTGTGGCCATATGCCAGGCACCGGGAGCACTGCACTAGGGGAGATTGGTCCAAGACCCTGACCCGCTGCAGGTCCACTCGGAGCGCTCCTAGTTCTGTCGCTCTCCTCCATATTATGGGGGAGACCGACAAAACCAGGTGGCTCGTGTGGGGGTTCCTAGCCTTTTTGCGGAATTTGACTTGAATCCGGTCGTCCTCCTTGGCGAGATCCCCGAATACCTCCCCATTCTGCTTCCTGAGAGCCCCGAGCACCTCCTCGTCAGAGTTAACGCTCAGCAGGTCTCTCAGGACGATCATGGGGTCCCGGTTGTCGACGTTGTCGACGTCTCGGAAGAGACGATGATTGAGTGCAGGGAAGGTCGCACCGGTTTAGCGGTGGGCGCGGTCGCAGTGACGGTCGCGTAGGATGAAGGAGGAGGATTTTCGTGTGTAATGGTGGAGTTTTTATCGAGCGCTGACTTCAACTCCCGCATTTGCTCGGCGTTTTCGGATAACAGCCGCGAGTGCTCCTCGATTTTGCGAGAGAGTTCCCCATGCTCTTTGCACTCGGGCTGTTCTTTACGTGCCCCTTTCTCCCTTGGCTCGCCCTCCAGCTCTTTTACAAGAGCGTATAGCCGTTCTAGGGCTTTTAAAACGCCGGCTTTAATGTCCGTTTTTAAGTTGCGGGAGTTGTTAAGAAGAAGTTTTGCGCTCGCAAGGCAGGCCTTCGCCTCCGAGGTTCTGGTCTGGTATGCTTTTTGCTCCTCTTCCTCGCACTCGGGGCTGAAGTTCAGCCTGGTCCCCCTAACGAGAGTGAGGTCGATTTGGTGGGTAGCTGGCTTGACTAATGGTGTCCTAAACATCGCGGAGGTTGATAGTACAATAGGGTGTAAAGTGCCCGAATTTGTATAAAGTACCTAGTCGTACTTTTATCAGTCAGTGGTGTAAAGAGCCACTGCTGTTAGATTAAATAAACAAGAGTAAAGTGAAGAAAAAGAAGAAGTTATATAAAGTGTGAGAGGAACTAAAAGGTTTTTCGTAAAAAATCTGATTTTCCTCTCCAGGCCTACCGTGTCAATATGGTTAAAATGGGTATAAATAGTATTTAGAAAGAATATATATATATATATATATATATATATATATATATATATATATATATATATATATATATATATATATATATATATATATATATATATATATATATATATATATATATATATATATATATATATATATATATATATATATATATATATATATATAAAGATAGATTTTACTCCTGTAATTTATATTTTGTTATTAGTTCGACTAGATAATTTGCGTAAAATCAGAGAGAATTAAAATTGAAATAATTAAGTTGAAATTAAAATTATATTAAAAATCCAAATTAAATAAATATCAAGTTAGAATTAAATAAATACAGTTTTAAAATTAAAATTTCAATATCGATTACAATAATTAAAATAGAGTTAAAATGAAATTATATAAAATCCAATTCAAATAATTATTAGGAAAATTTAATAAAATAAATGCAGGTTAAAAATAGGATGTCAATTACAATTACAGTAAATTTAAAATATAAATATTATTTATTTGGTAAAGTACCAATTATAGTTCTAAAAGAGTCAGTGGTGTAAAAAGCCACTGACAGTCTATATATATATTTATTTAACTATTTTTCCAGGCGTTCCTAATCCAGAATATAGCTAAATTTGCTAAGTCAATATATATAAAGTCAAAAATTTCTCCGAGGTCAGACCACCTTTACCTGCCTGGAAAATATAGGGTGTGGTGGGGGGGCCTTTTTTTCAGTTTCTCGTGCTCCGATTTGCACGAAATCGGTGTCAAACGATCGGGCTTCGCGATGCCTACGAAACTGTGAAGAATTGAAGACTGAGGGGGAGGGGGGTGAGTATAAAAATTTAGAAAAATTGAATTTTTCAGTGATTTTCGCGTGTAAAAGGCGCGAAAATATGTCAAAAAATTTGGAAAAAATTTGGATAGGTACGGCGCGGAGGGACCTACGCAACGATACCAATAACTCCTCAATCGAAGTGAGGTAAGTCAGTTCAAAAAATTTTTAAAATGTTATAAGTCAAAATTTTCAGACTGAATTTTCAGGTGTCTAGATTTGTGTAAATATATTTAGTTTATTATATATAATGTCAAATAGGTCAGATTTATTATGTAAAACAAGTTTCAGCCTGATGTAAGATGTTTTGAAAAATTCAATTTGTATCTGTGTGACTAAATTATATTAAAAATACTTAGACAATAGAATTACTGAGATATTTTGTTTTGCCTGACAGCCCTACACTAGTAGGTACTTAAGTTACCATATCGCCTTCATTTGCATTGGTTAATAACTTAATTTTGAATTTTATGTTCAAAAAGCCCTCACACGATGTAAGATACGGTCTTTTCACATAAAATGAAATTAATTGGTTGATTTGCAAATGAATGTTGATTATATCAACTGTTCTGATAACATCCACTTTACGTGTACCGAAACACCGACCGGTAAAGAAGAATTGTGTTGCTAAGAATTAAATACAAATAATTGATCTTTAATGAAGGTCTTGAGGACTGTCGTGGTGAAGGGGTACAAGCGTGTGACTATATACGTGACAGGTTATGGGTTCAGTCCCCATTCGAAAAAATGAAATATTTTTAATTTTTTCGAATGGGGACAAAAAATTAATCAAAATAATTTCAAATTAAATATATAATATTTTCGTCGTATCGCTCTGGTAACAAGGCAAAGCACAACGTTGTGTTCTACCACTCAACACGCAGTGCCTCAAATTCGGCGGAATGTCGGGAACGGAAGTGGAACGGAGTGTACGGACACTAGGTTCCCAAGTTCCCTCTGCCTACCCTGCCATGTGCGGGATACAGCGTAAAGCTGATTGAGTATATAACCACCTAAATAATATTTAGTAGTATTACACTCTAAGCTGACGATATACGATAATGAAATGGATAAATTTGAATTTTTAATCTATATTTTGAGTAGGCAAAGAGAACGTAGTGTTAAGACACTCTGTTCCGTTCCCCACTTCCTAAAAAAGATATCTCAAATATGTTACTTTATTTTATTATTATTTTACAATACATATTTAAATATCGCCTCCTTTTGTTTTCAATTTTATGGACACGGATGCGTGTATACAATTATTTAAGAGAGAAAGTTGTATGAAGGATTTATCAGCATATAAGCTATCATTTGCCGGTAGGTGGTACCAATGATGACGACTGTTATCAGAAACAAAATTACAGTATGGTGAACGAGTCTTGGTTGAGGTAGCTGTAGATGGTTGCGGATATATCTCTTTAAGATTTTTTTTCTTTCGAATATTTCTTTATCAAGTGATCAATACGCATTGTTCATACAATCTTAATCCATAGCGCGCCACAATTTATCGACCGTACTATATGTAGCAATTTTTGGTAGCGGTCATATTAATGTCCTATATGGACTTTTCGGCTTTTTATTCGAGAATTGTGTTAATTTTTACGTGTCTGTTAAGTACTTTTGAAATTGCCTTTATTTTGTTTTCGTGATCGGAGTTTTTGCTGATATTTTTAAATATTTAATTAATATTTTTGTTGTTTAAGTTGTATAATATTATTAAAAAAATATATAATTGTTGTTACCCAACATTCACTTAATTTGAGAAAACGTAGCAGATTCAGATTAAATATAAAGGAAAAATAAAAATAATTCAGATTTTATATTAAGGAGTACGTACTTTAATAACACCGAATCATTATAATTACACTTGTTGTCCATTTAGCCGACTGCCTGGAATATTTATGTCGAGATCACTAAGAAATAAAACATAAAAATAATATCAAATAGTGCAACGCTTTAGCAGAAAAAAAGTTATTAAAAAATATGAATATCTCTGCATCGCTTTCACTAAAAAGCTCGCTTCTGTATAAAGTCCGCTCCCTAATCCAAATCTATAGAGTTCTTGCCGTTTACTTAATATTATAATATTTAGTACACTATTAAAACCTATCGTTTTTATGTAAATATGTACTTACATTTCTACGTAGTGATTTGATGTTATAAGCTTAATAGCTGGTCGATCGCTAAGATAGATTACTTAATTATGCTCTTTACTTTGTGGTATATAGCCGTATGTCTTAGAACTTTGCAAGATTTATTTAAAAACAAAAACTTAAACAAAAAACTTTTATGTTTCAATTCTGCGTTTTTCTCTTTGTATTATTTGAATCCACGATCACTTATCCCAAAACCTTGATAGCTGAAACATACGATCTTAAATTACTACTCGAAATATAAATCTACCCAAGAAGTTACTTACTTTTAACGCATGGAGCCCACTGGGATCGAAAACGTCAAATTAACATACTTATTCCTTTGTAATATACCCGAAAACCAACACAATTATCGAATAGCATAATTAAAAACATAAAAAATTCCACAGAGCGTCGGTAACTTCAAAAAAATCACTATAAAATACATTTACGAGACAACATTCAAGATTCCTTGAATGAAATTCGGTGAAAGTAATTTTGTAGGAAGCCTATTTTGAACCTTAGTCCATTGTGATAGGGTCTAGATAAAATACTAAACATTCATTCATAAAGGGTAGGTCAAGTTAATTTGAACTTTATGTTAGGACGGTAAGTCTTAAGCTGGAATAGAATCGAATATATATAAAATCAGCTGTTCACTCTCTCAAAGCTCGCAACTTTAATTAGTTTCGTGGTTAATCGAAGGAAATTGTTACTTTGAATCCGATCCTTTATAATAAGTACCGCCCGAATTCTAGGCATTTTTAAACGGCAGAACTCAACACAGCGCTTCGGTTTGCTTAAGCGGGGAGGTGAAAATAATACATTTCCCTAAGGTTCAGAAAACGAGACAAAGCGCGGCGTTGTGTTCTGCTACTCAGAAAGTTTCCACAGAAAGTGAGAAACGGAAGTATCTTAATGGTAAAGGAGTGTCTTAACACTATGTTCCCAGATTCTCTCTGCCCTTACATTGAATGGAATACATCGTAAAGCCTAAGAAATATTTTACTATATTGCGCTTAGAATTATACTTATAATTACAATATTAAATTATGTAACTATCCCCTACTGTGCGACGCCAATTTTAATTACAAATTAATTACAACAGTATGTGTTAATTGAGAACTACAAATTAAATCTGCTTTCGTATGTTGCAATGTATCAATTATACGCTCTCACGCCTCGTGTTTGTAATAGACAAATATTAATCAATTTCTAATTAATTTGAACAATTTCCATATAGAAATCAAATAATGCCAAAGCATTCCAGAGATCAAAATTGAAGTAAGCAAATTTAACCAGAGAGAGAGGAAATGGAAAATATTTCTTTACCTTAGTGAAAATCGAACTTGTATTCTAGCTCCATAATGCCTTTAAATTTTAGTATAATATGAAAAAATAATCATAAATTTAATCACACCAAAGAAGATTTTTTTTTTCAGCTTCACGCTGTATCCCGCACTAGGCAGGGTAGGCAGAGGGAACGGAAGTGAAACCTAGTGTTATAACACTCCGTTCCACTTCCGTTCCCCACTTTCCGCCAAATTTGAGGCATTGCGTGTTGAGTGGCGGAACTCAACGCCGCGCTTTGCCTTATTACCAGAGCGAAGAAATGAAACATTAAATATTTAAATTGAAAATATTAAATATTTCATTTCCTCGACTGGGGATCGAACCCAGAACCTGTCGGTTACAGTCACACTCTTGTGCCGCTGCGCCACGACAGGCCTCAAGAAGATTTTCGACCCAAAATCTTATTATATTGTATGTATGTTAAATATATGAATGTTTTAATATAGATATAAAGAGAGAGCGAGAGTCCGCGAGAGTCAGAAAGATTTGAAAAGTAGGAAAAAAATCCTACAGTCGGCGAGTCCAACTCGCATTTGGATAGTTTTTTGTTTAATTTTCTTGCATGATTGTTGTTGATTATAGATACCACTAAATTAATTTTAAGTATTTTATGACTAAAAATATAAATTTAATATATTTCATACTTCTACTCGTATGTGAATTAATGGTTGTACTATATGAAGAGTATCATCTATTTTTAGAGGCCTGTCGTGGCGCAGCGGCACAAGAGTGTGACTGTAACCGACAGGTTCTGGGTTCGATCCCAGTCGAGGAAATGAAATATTTAATATTTTCAATTTAAATATTTAATTTTTCATTTCTTCGCTCTGGTAATAAGGCAAAGCGCGGCGTTGAGTTCCGCCATTCAACACGGAATGCCTCAAATTCGGCGTAAAGTGGGGAAACGGAAGTGGAACGGAGTGTCATAACACTAGGTTTCACTTCCGTTCCCTCTGCCTACCCTACTTAGTGCGGGATACAGCGTGAAGCTTAAAAAAAATCAATTTTTAGTTTAATGCTTCAAGAACTAAAAGAAGGACAGCCAAACCGAGGTACCTCTCTTACTGCCAATTTTTGGTCTTGCTCATACAATATGTTTTACATACATATTTTCCTTAATAACTAAATTGAATTTAACTTTAAGACTGACTTTTACAAACAGTTAAATAGGACATTAATTTAACGTTTAACGCTTTAAACTAGTTGTAAATACAATTCCATACAACATTTTCGCTTGATGAAAACATAATTTTCACTCACGACTGAACTATACAAACGTCGCCATATTAGGCTCAATAGTGTATGTGTTGCGATGACCATGTTTCATCCTGTGATATATTGCTTACAATGACGTTAAACTAGATCAAAGTTACATTAAATTACATGTGTACTGTATGCAAAAAAATATTAAAAAATAAGAAAATAATTAGTGGTTAGGTCTTTTTGTGGTTGGTGTTTTTTATTGCAACACGTTTTCAGTTATATAGTACCGCTCCATACTTTCTCCCGAACTAAGACATTATATAGCAGAGCTTAAAGCTGTGCCTAGCCTCGGTACTAGAGCGCGGAAAGTAAAATATTTAATATTCCATTTTCTCGACTAGAATCAAACCCATAGTCACACATTTCCATGCCTTATACCCACTACTGGCCTAAGTAGAAAATACAAGAAAATAATTAGTGACTAACTATTGTTAGGGAAATGTGGTGTGGTTAATTAATAAATAATTGTATTGCTTTACAGAAATGAATATTTGTACTTTAATTAGTATCAAAAGGTAATTATTGCCCTGATGAGGTCAAATGTCACAAATTTTAGCATTATTAAATAATGAATAAACGTGTATTTCTTCGCTTTAGCAGTAAATAGTACAAAACGTGGCGTTACGCTCCGCTACTCTATACGCAATTTGCAACTCGTGCGTAGACAAAAAAGAACAAAGTGTTTTGACACTAATTGCTCTCTATAAACTAATAATATTATTAATATCATCAAACTTACAATCAATGACGGTGAAAATAATCTACTGTTAAATATATATTTCTTTTCAAACGCTGGATTCCGCTCATGGCAAGGTAGGCAGAGTGAACCTCGGTACCAACTATTAGGGCATTCTGTTCCATTCACACTCTCCGCCGAATTTAAGGCTTTTCGTGTTGAGTGGTGGAACTGAATGTGCTTTGCATTCCCTTGAGTGGGGAAACCTACGACCTGTCGCATCTACAGACACTTGCTTGTGCCCCTGCGCCACGACGGGCCTCTATAAAACACATGTATATACACGATTTACTCTATACAAATCTTTCTTTCTTTCTTAGCTTCACGCTGTATCCCGCACGAGACAGGCAGGCAGTGGGAACCCGGGAACCTAGTGTTAAGACACTCCGTTCCACGTCCGTTCCCCACTATTTCTAAACAAATCGATAAGTACTTATTTGGTAACCGTACGACATAGTTTTTATGCCAAGGTGAGATTACTAATCATGCTTTTTGCCATTGACTGTTGTTGGCTAACACAGAAGTCACGCCAATATTTGTATATAATATAATGTTTATTTTGAGGCCGAATCGCGGTGAGTGACAATAGAATGTTTAATGTTACTTTTGTTATTGTATTTAAATATATCCCTTGGAATTGTACGTATATAAATATATGCTACAGATTTGTTTTTATTGTAATTATTTATTCCCTACGGGCTCATTATTCTTATTTTTTTTACTTTACAAGTAAGTAAATGGAATATTACTTCCATGTTCCCTTCACCTTCCATGCAAAAAGTATTTTATATCATTTCTCAAACATAAAATATAAAATACAAAGCATACTAAAGTCTCTGATTACAGTTACTGTCAGAGGGACGAGAATAGATAAAAAAATAAATAAACCACATGTAGGCAGAAGTAGGCAGAGGGAACTCCTGAACCTAATGTTAAGACATTTCGTTGAGTTCCCCAAATTCGAAGCCTTGCATGTTAAGTAGCGTAACTCAACGCCGCGAGTATACACACATAATATTTAATAAAAGTTTACATAATTATAGCAATCTTTCTGTATCAACATATGACCAAAAACATATAATTAAGTTACTTCAAAAATGAAACCAAGCAAATTGTACTGTAACTGTCTTTATCTCGTAATAAGATACGGGTATACGTCTAACATGTCAATCTCGTTAAGGGCTAAAGTACTAATAAGGCGAGCTCGGGAACAATGTGGCAACCATTCATATGTTGTCATTTCGACTGTAAAGCAGTATAGTGTAATTGTAAGGGCCTGTTTATATAGTATTCTTTTTTTATAACGTATAAAGTAGGGAAGGTATAGGGAACATGGGAACCTTGTGTAAAAGGATATTGTATGTTAAGTGATAAAACTCAACGCCACGCTTTACCTTATTACCTGAACAAAAAAAAATAAACATTTAATTTCTTATTTTTAACTAATTTTAAGTGATATTCCATACTTTTTTTTATAGAAATGACAAGGCAAATGTGCATATGGGTCATCTGATGGCGAGTAATCACCGTCGCCTACAGCCCCGTATAACACCAGGGGAGCTACAGGTGCGTTGTTGGCCTTTGATGTGGTAGGTAGACGCCGTTTTTAAAGGTAATGGAATCTATTGCAAATACAAACATTCCCTCAAGAATATTCGAACCCATAATCATTGTATACACTACGTCTGCAACAAGATATTTTCTAACTGATTTTTAACATAATTTACAAAAAATCATATAAAATGATATTAACATAAAAGTTAACTTAACCAGTTTAACATTTATTTTTAACATTTTTCAAAACTGAATTTAACAGAAGTAGAGCACGCTTATTTTAGGTTGATAAGTCCACTCTCTCATAAAAATAGCACCAGAGACAGTTATTGTATTTTACTTTAAACGTTTATTGACATTATTTAGCACCTAATAAAATATATAAAATGTTGCTACTAATAAAAGAAATTATTTCAACGCCTTGAAAATATGTTTATCATATATAATATTTTCATTACTTCGCTATGGAAACAAGACAAAGCTCAGTGCAATATCTCAATTTTAGGAACTGGGGAACTGAAATGTCTTAAGGAGAGCGGAGTGTTAGCGCTAGATTACCAACTTCTCTGTACCCAGCCATGTATGGGGTGCAGTGAGAAGTAAAAAAAAATTGTGACAATTTTTGTAAGAAAAGTCAATCAATATATATATACTTACAACCACCTTCCTATTACACCATTTTTAAAATATTCCTTCATTTATTATACACCAGTATGAAAAAGGCGTAACGATGCTAATTTATCTCATAATCTAAAATGTAACTCGAGAACCTTAATAGGCAGCTCTCTGTGGAACTTTCTAAAGGCGTTTATGGATTTTTAGATGCATTCATAATTGTGCTTATTTATATATGACGATTCAAAGGAGAATTGATGGTAGTTGTTTAAAAATTTAAATTATGGTCACTCTACAATTGGTAGTGAAAGCCAGTTGATGAAATATATGTTGGACCTTGAGATATTTTTTTCTTATTATTTACTTTATTTTAATATTTTTTGTTATTAATAAAAACAGAGAACATGCCTTTTTGATTACTTTACGGAAACAAAAATATTTTAGACACTACAACCTGTATAAGAAGTATTAACTCCTAAATTCAGCTTTACTTGCCTGGTCTGAGAAATAAGAATGAAAATAATGGAGAGGTTATATGAATGTAATATATCTAATAGCTTTTAGTATTTCCTGAGTAGGGAACGCAGTGAAGTAACTTAACACTAAGTTCTCAAGTTCCCACTGCCCACCTAGTCATATATGAGAATCAATGTAAAGCTAAAAAAGGTGGTTCCTGAGGTTAGAGCGTTCAATCAAACTTTTCAACTTTATATTTGTATATAGTGTAGACTATACAGTATTACAAAAAAAAAACTTCTAAACACTTTCAAACGAAGTCTCATTTAAAGTCTAAAACACGATTACTTGATTACAAAACCAGTGATTTATCATTCATTGATGTTAGTACTATTCAAGTCGTTTCACAGTCCCTCATTAACTAAGACCTTAGACAGTTTGTGTATACGAATGTGATCGAAATAGACCATATAAATATTTATAGAAATCCCTTGAGAATGTCAAGTAGATTTCCAATTGTAGGATTGCGTAAATTTTGCAAATGGTAATATATTATCGATGTTATCTATTGATATGAGGCCGTTGTGGTGCGGCCGTTTGACTATAAAGATCACAGTTGTCAGTTCGATTCAGAGTTATGATTTATTTTTGTTTTCTTGCTCTGTTATCAAGACATAGCGCGGCGTTCAATTCCGCCTCTTAACACACTATATCTCGTTTTAAGATCAAAAGTGAGGTCGGAGTGTTAATACTAGATTACGTATGTCTACACAGTATCGCTATACTGTGTCTGTGTCTGAATAATCAACTCAATTTTAACGGTGATCATAAGTAAGGAAAAGTTAAAATTTTATATGTAGATGTTCTCTTCGATTCGTTAAAGCTAGAAATTGGTTTTCAACACGTACTGGCAAAAGGAAGCAAGTACTTGTATAGTCCATTATTTGTTATTTGTCTATTCGTAAAATGCGGGCTACATACTACATATTAACATTAAAACTGTATTGTTTTAATGATTTGTACTCTATTAACGGTTCTAATTCAATTTGTGAAGAATGCGGCACAAGCGTGTGACTGAAAACGACAGGTCGTGGGTTCGATCCCCAGTCGCAGAAATAAAATATTTTATATTCTCAAATTAAATATTTAATGTTTTCATTTCTTCGCTCTTATAACAAGGCACAGCGCGGCGTTGAGTTCCGCCACTCAACAAGCAATGCCTCAAAAACGGCGGAAAGTGGATAACGGAATTGGAACGGAGTGTCTTCACACTAGGTTCCCAAGTTCCATCTGTATAGCTAGCCACGTGTGGGATTCATTGTGGTACCTACGTATCAATAGTTAGTTTGCAATGATTTTATAACCATTTAATTTTTTTATGCCAACTATACAATTATTAAAGCATGACAGGAAAACCTCTTTCTAATAATGTTCTTTTCAAGACATTACACTGAGAGGCGTAACTCATCGCCACTCTATGTCTTAAAAGTTCATATTCAAATAAAAGCCTCATAAATACTCAAAAAATAACAATTCAATTACAATATATACCTCTTCAAATCCATACATTACGCTATAAAAATAAATTTTATAGTTTATTTTGATTTATACTACAGTTACCGATATTCAAATTTGTTTTTTATACTTTATATGTGTGTGTTATATTACTTTATTGAATTTGTTGAATTGTAAATGTGTCACCTGAAGTTTTAAGCTCAGCGGGATTCGAGACGAAACGTTCTTGGAAATAGTCGTACGTAATTTCATTTATTACCTTAGCATGTATATAAAATTCTGTAATAATATAAAAAAAAGGTATAAGAAATCGTTGTTTTACATTACTAACAAGTGTTTATTTATAATGTATTTTAGTGATTATGATTGTTTACTACTTGATGGCGTCACTAATAAAAAATATTATTAATTAGTGGTTATAAATAAAATGGAAAATAGTATATTATTCTCAACTAGCCCAATTTTTAGAAATCACGTGATGGAGTGACGGAAACCAACTCCGCACTTTGTTCCAGTAGAGTGGAAAAACGAAAATAACTTCTCCTTTAGTAGGAATCGAACTTATAGCAACAACGTAAATAGTTAATTACTATACCATTGCGCGATCAATCGATTTCTTGTCGATTTCGACTCTAGAGAGTGAACAAGATAAAGTGTGGCTTTCAGTATCGCCATTCAACTCATAATGTTACAATGAAAATTGGAAACGGAATACCCTTACTAAGTTCTCTCTGTTTTTCACCATTCAGATTCGGCGGAAAGTTAGGAATGTATACGAAGTTTCTTAACTCAAGGTTCCCAGGTTCCCTTTGCATACTCCACTTTGTGCAAAATACAGTTTGAATATAAAAAAATATGTTTGTAGTTACTTAATTATATATAATGATCGGCAGTTCAAAGTAAACGAGTATGGTAAGGCATTCGGTTACAATATAAACTATATATGATGTCCAAATTCAATATATTTCTATGAATCTAAATAGTTGAACAATAGATCGTTGTGGGCTTCCGTCTATGTTCAGTTTGCGGTGCAAAATGTTTAAGGGAATGATTGTTTGAATGGATTCTATTTAATTTTATATATTTTTCTCTGATTTTATGTGTCACGCTGTATCTTGCACATCGTTGCGTACGGGCAAAAGTGTGTGACTGTAAGCAAGACAGGTTGTGGGTTCAATGCTAAATTGTTGAAATGAAATACTTAATATATCATTGCTGATAACAAGGCAAAAGTCCAGCCACTCAACAGCCAACAAAGGAAACTTAGCAGAAAGTGGGGAACGAAAAAGAATCCAGTTTTAAGATACTCCATTCTCGAGCACATATGTATATCGATAATAGTTCAAACGTTTCCAAATTAAATTATTTATGTACATTTTAACTAAATATTTTAAATTTTTTCGTTTGTGCAAGACAAATTGAAATGCATGAAATGCAATACGAGTATATTATGAAGTATAAAGCAAAGTTTTTTACTAAAAGTTTCAAATGATGTATATATTATATTTGAAATTACAAATAATATATTTGAAAATAGGTTTGTTGTATTTATTATTCATCTAAATATTACATGAGTCCATCGTGGCGCGGGGTTATAACCGTTCGATTTTAAACATTATAGTTATGAGTTCTATTCCCACTCAAAGAGATGAAAAATTTAATATTTTCACATTTTCGCTGTAGTAATAAGGCAAAGCGCGGCGTTGAGTTGTACGAATCAACACGCAATTCTCTTTGCCAGTCTAATATGTTAAGGATACGGTGTAACGCTATTATTTTTTTAAATTTTTACATGCTACCGCTTATAGCTTAAAGCCTCCATACTTAACCGATAAACCACAAATTGTGGGCTCCCGCGGCTGTAATAATGGACGTGCAATAATTACTTCCCGTCTGACGACAGTTTACACAGCCTTGCATGTTAAGGAGCTTGTGTTAGTGAGTTACTCGTGCATCGTATTTAAGAAAAGGCTACACTTCTAGGCATGTTTCTGCGTTAAGTTACGCCACTTTCTTAAAACCAAAGTAATAAAGATAGGAATGTGGAAAGCATTTAGCTTCATAATTTCTGAGGTTACAGATTTAATTTTAGATGATGTGGGTAATATATATAAAGATTTCCTATTAAAAGACTTTCTATTGAAATATTTACATTTTCTTGATTAACTTTAGATTTAATAAAAAAAATGTTCAATTTAATTATGTTAATAACAATCCTAAACTGAATTTTCTTACTTTATTATGAAAACCATTTAAATAATTATCTTATATATTATAACGGAGTAATTAATTTCGTATTAATTTATACATATTTTCGTTTTTCAAAATAATATTCCTAAAAATGGTCGAATTGGAGAAAATGGTACAAGATAATTTTATTGCCAATAATAAAATGTATTTTTTTAATAAGAAATTCTTCATAAGACATCTGACCTATAGCTTAATTTGCCAATCGTCTTGGAAAAACGTCTACCTCTAAAAAAAATATCAAAAATTGACAATAGTATATGAAAAATCAATGAAATAATCCTAAATATCTTAAAATAAACAAAAACAAAATCTTAATTTAGGATAATAATAAAACTCATTTTATGCATAAAATAGCTATACATAGTATTTCATGTAAAAGATACTCCGCACCCCAATAAAATATTAATGTTACATTCTAAATTAGTTGTGTACTCTGTGCCGTCTGACTCAATTCTCGGGTATTACGCGAAAGATTGAATTACAGCGGGTCGTCGTGGTCTGAAAATTCACTGAGTAGGTACGCATTTCATAACTAGATGTTATCCTGTGGGTGTTTCTAAATTAACCCATTTGTTTAAGTTACTTGTAATTGGATTTCAGTAGAAATTAAATTACAAATGACTTCTTATTCTGTTTTTATTTATTTTTTTCTTAAATTGTACATCTACTTCCACTCTGGAAGAGAAGAGCAAGAAGAGAATCTGGAAGAGATCTCTAATTATCTCTGTTAGTCCATTTTTGTACACTTTTTTTTTCATGTTACTATTTCTTATGTACATTTTCAATACAACAAAGAATATTATTAATATAATATGAAATTATATTTTCAGATTCACGGTAGGAAACAAACTTGAGAAGAACAGATAGAGAAAGGAAACTTGGGAGACTAGCATTATTCCGTTCCGATTAAGACACTATCGTTGAATGGTGGAAATTAAGGTCACACTTTGCCTTTTTACCAGAGCGAATAAATTAAAATATAAAATATTTTATTTTCTCGACTGATTATCGAACTCACAACCTATCTGGATTACAGCCGCAAGTTGTATAGAAAAATCTGGTATATCTACAATTTATACGTCAATAGGTTTTGTTTTTCATATTTTAAGTATTACTTTAAAATTTATAAAGCTTCACGTTATTTTGCGAATAGCTTTGTAGTAAGTTAATATAGTTTATATGTAAAAGCTCTACCACTCTCTCTTCTCTACACACTGGGATTCGAACCCGAAATCCGTAGTATTTAAGAAGTGATACAGATGATGAGGATGATGATGTTCTTCTACTACTAAAAATTAAGGTTAAAATGTAAAACAGTCTCTACAACCAGGCAATTACATTTAGGCTACATTATTGAAAACACAAAACCAAATACCTAAGTCAATTATTCATGTTAGAACAAAAAAAAAATAACTTTCAAACGTATAGAGGACGTGACGCGAATACAATTTTGGAACAATACATTAATGAATTTGACGCGTTTTGTTTTTAATAGAAAACAAAAGAGCGATTGCCCCACAATAGCGTTACAGATTGTAAAAGCAATAAATAATGTGCTATGAAACGTTCGTTGTTAGTTTTGCAAGGGGAGGGCTATTTGCTGAGCTAATTTTAATATTAAATTAACTTTATTAAATATTTTAATTAGTTTTACGTAATTTTTTATATATTAGGATAGGCAAAGTTGAATTTAAAGACACTTTTTTATCGCCCATTGTGGAAATTAACGACGACGTACTCAATATAATAATAATGTCTCGAATTCGTATAAATAAGATAAAAACGGTTGTGATGACAATATATATCTAGTAAATGATAGAGTTAGGTCGACCTGAAAGCTGAAAAAAAATTAAGTGATCCCATTATGCCAAGGTCAAGACAAACTAAAACTCATCGAGAAAAAGATTATATTCATATAACAGTTTTTCGTTGTGCTGAAAAATAATTTCGTTGACAATTTTAGTTTATTATTATCTATTTGTTTCTTTCTTAGATTCACGCTGTATCCCGCACAAGGCGGGGTAGGCAGGGGGAACCCGGGAACCTAGTATTATTACTCCGTTCCAATTTCGTTCCCCACTTTCTGCCGAATTTAAGGCGTTGCGTGTTGAGTGGCGGAACTCAACGCCGCGCTTTGCTTTATTACCAGAGCGAAGAAATGAAACATTAAATATTTAAATTGAAAATATTAAATATTTCATTTCCTCGAATGGGGATCGAACCCAGAACCTGTCGGTTACAGTTACACGCATGTGCCGCTGCGCCACGACAGAACATCATAATAGATATTACTAAACAAGACGAAAACAAAATAAAAATATTCATAGTGGTGAGACGAACATTCATACGAGTTTACTACTTTTAAAGTGTTCATCCATACATAGAAATATTTACATATAAATATTTATATACGTTTTCTAAATAAATATATAGCAAAATCGATAAGAGATGATCCCCATCCTGTTCTAGATAATTTAGACATTAAACGTCTAACAAATATCTAATATTTACTTTACTACCTATAACCTATCAACCTACGCGTGTCAGGATATCACGTTAGGGCGGTAAACACAGCGAAGCTGACTTAATTCATGAACTATAAAGGCCCGTGTGGTCACGCCCTTATTGAATTACAATATTGCTTTATGTATATTGTGGTAATTATATATATGGTATATTTTAAGGCAAATTTGATTATATAAACTTTTAACTAAATTGAAGTATGTTGATAGTTTTAATTTAAGTATACCTATTTTCTTATCAAATGGCAATTGATTATAATTTATCTGTCAGAATTTTACTTTCAATTACTCGAGGAAACGAAATATTTAATATGTTCAAATTAAATATTTAATAATTTCATTTCTTTCCTCTGGTAACAAGGCAAAGCGCAGCGTTGAGTTCCGCCACTCAAAACGTAATGTCTCAAATTCGGCGTACAGTGGGGAACGGAAGTGGAACGGAGTGTCTTAACACTAGGTTCACAAGTTTCTTTTGCCTACTCCGCCTTGTGCGGGATACAGCGTGAAGCTGAGTAGAACAAATATAAAATTTCAGTAAATAACATTATTTTATATTATAATTAGATATAAACTTTTTCACGAATATTTGGGCAGCAGCAACGTCTAACTGTAATCGCGATAATCATAGGTTCGATTCTCATTCGTGGCAATGAATTATTTGTTTCCTTCGCTCTTTTATACAAAGCGTGAACATATAATATAAAAACTGAAGTTCATCCGTTCAGTTTTACCTTTCAACTCAAAGTTACTTACTTAAAATTCAAATTTTCCTGAGAGTAAACTCATTTAACTTCTACCATTGGTTAGTATTAAAATTGGAAATAAAATATTTTTTTTTACCATTACTAAGTTGTTAGGCGAGTTTTGTTGTCGATTTGATTCTCAATTGAGAGAATGAAATATTTTATGTTTTCATTTTCTTACTCTAGTAACGAGACAAAGTGCAGCGTTGAGATCCGCAACTACATTGCATACTGCGTTCCCATTACTGTCTTAATACTAGGTTCCCAGGTTCCCTCTCCTACGTAGAGTATGAAATTAAAAAAAAAAATAAGGAGATAATTATCCACAGTGAACACAATGACACGTAACTACCAACATTTTGCTTTAATTTAAATTCATATTGCGTAATCAAACACGCTGAAGCAGAGCAAATGAGTCTTTTATCATTAATATATCAACTTACCGAAGGAAATTACGTTTACAAGTAACGTAATTGTGAGCAATTATGTTAATTCTAATTTGCTATGTATCTCTTCCGTAATATGAGAGGATATGAATTTATAATATCGCTGTATTGATGATAAATATTTTCTTTTTTTAATATTTTGTACTACATTTCAGGCCTGTCGTGGTGGAGCGTGTGATAGTAGAAGCGAAAGGTTGTAGGGCTTAATCCCCACGCGAAAAAATGAAATATTAAATATTTTCATTAAAATTGGGGAACAGAACGGAGTGTCTTTACACTACGTTCTAAGGTTTCCTTTGTCTACCGTCCACGTGTACGATACAGCGTGAAGCTGAAAAAAACGCCAATAGAATTTAAAATTAATCGATCCATTCAACGACATATTCACCTTCACGCTGCATCGCGCACATGGCAGGGTAGGCAGATGGAACTTGGGTTTCCCCTTCCGTTCCTCACTTTCTACCGAATTTTAAGGCATGGCGTGTTGAGTGGCGGAACTCAATACCACGCTTAGCCTTGTTACCAGAGCGAAGAAATAAAAACATTAAATATTTAATTTGAAAATATTAAATATTTCAACGAGATATTCACTTAATTTGATGCTAAAATTAAACTGACCCAATTGTTTGCTTATGCCATGATAAGGGATGTGAATTTCATTACAAATAATAATATTTTTAAACTTGAAAGGGTCACAAGAGGGTCTCGAGCATGAATTACATTTTAATTTGGCTTATTTTTTTTATATTTTGTTTTTTTTTTCCAGCTTCACGCTGTATCCCGCACTAGGCAGGGTAGGCAGAGGGAATGGAAGTGAAACCTAGTGTTAGGACACTCCGTTCCACTTCCGTTCCCCACTTTCCGCTGTATTTTGAGGCATTGCGTGTTGAGTGGCGGAACTCAACGCCGCTTGTTTACACGGCTATTGGATACGAAAGTATTTGGACCGATAATTAAAGCTTACTGAGGCCATTTATTAGACGATGAGTGTCTGACTATCAAGGTGATGATAGTGGGTTCAATGCCCAATCATTATCATGCCCTATTAATAAATATTAAATAAATAACTCAACTTCACGTATCCCGCACGAGGCAGGGTAGGCAAAGGGAACCCGGGAACCTAGTGTTAAGACACTGCGCTCCACTTCCGTTCCCCACTTAAATAAATAACGCTACTAAAGAAGTAAATTTTTAAGTTTTTTATAGCAGTGCAAGTTAAGTTATAACAAGGCGTCATAGTCTAGGCAAGACAAGTGTCGTTATAAGATACTTTAATTATATTAGTTATAAAAGTGTAAAAGCGTTCTTTAGTTCCCTATCTAAACGTCTAAGTCATAATGTTATGTTCGGAGTTGAAATATTTCATGAAATTCTTTCATAATTGAAAATTCTTAGTTTACTTTTTGATTAATCGCGAAATATTTTCATTATAACCGTCGCTAAAAATATGATTTTATAATATTTTCATAAAGTTAGGATGTAAAAATATGTTTTTTGCTAAAAAAAAACAGAATGATTCAAGAAGATTTCTGCTTCTGCGTATAAATTATATTAGTATTATCTAAAAGGAACAAAGCTGATAGTAGAGAAATAAAGTGCTCAACATGAAATACAAGGCGCGGATTCAAATTCTAAAATGTTAATTAAGTTTTAGACATATTCTTTCTATGACGTATAGAAAACAAATTTAGCATTTTTTTTTCAACTTTACGCTATATCCCGCACATACCTTGCCTAACTTGGGTACCTAATGTTAAGACACTTTCCGCCGAATTTGAGGTATTGCGTGTTGTGTGGCGGAACTCAACGCCGCGTTTCGCTTAGTTAGCTTGGTTAGCAAAGAAATAAAAACATTTAATATTTTATTATAAAATATGAAATATTTCATTTTCTCTAATGGGGATCGAACTCATAAACTGTCCCGATTACAGTCACATGCTTGCGCCCCTTCGCTAGAGTAGACTATTTGAGGCCAGTGTCAAATAACTCAAAATTTAATTTAGTAATAATTCTTGTAATTACATATAACTAGAACTAAAGCTCAATAGTTACTATAGCTTTTGTGAAACCCACGCATATTCAAATGTGTCCTACATTACGTTACAATGACGATCTTTTGTTTACACGACGGCTATTGGATACGCCTAGAAAGTATTAATGCAATGTACAATAAGTAGTTTTGATCGGGCCTTGATTTTAGATGAGGGTATTTTTAATAAAGTTTTTACGTATGTTCGTTACGTACGTTTTGGTCGACGTCGATGTTTGATTCCCATTCAAGATAATGCTATATTTAATATTTTTATTTTTCAGTCTATTAATGAGGCATAGGACGGCGTTGAGTTCCGTCATAAAATCATGCAATACATTGATTGAATTCAGTAGGAAATGGTGAATGGAAGTCTTTGTAATGGAAATGTGACTCAACACAAGGTTCCCGGGTTCCCAATCTACACTACAAACATATAAGTGATACAGTATGAACTCCATTTCCACTCAACTCAACATAAATCGCTAAAGATCTTATATAATTTATATCTGGTCGTTCATAGGCATATTGTGGCCCTCAATAATATACAAAACTTACTCCTACGACAAATGCGATACGGTAAAGTAACACGATGACATCAGTTTAACAGGCAATAGCAACATTGTAAGGATTACGTTAAAACGTGTGAAATTTGTAGGCGTTGAGAGTTGAAATCGATATTGATGAAACAAAGGTTCAAACATGCTTAAAGCGTTGGAAATGTTTAAGTATTTTAACTTAAAATAATACTTATTAATATAATTTAATTCTGGCAAATGAAGTAATATTACATATTATATTAAAAAGTTTTGTCCAAGATGACTTTTTTAAATTTATTATGCCAAACGAAATATACAACCGCAAACGAAAATGCCGTAATCCATGCTTTATAAAGTCATCCGTCACCTGTAGACCAATCTATCCATTTCCAATACGATTAAATCATCCATTACCATTAATTAATATCGTCTTAATAGGATGACGGGTGACAGATAAAGAATGACGGGTGACAGGTGACGAATTTTCTCCACATTAAATTTTATTTAGACAACCAACATTTTCTTAAAAGTTTGTTTTTACTTACACATTGCCTTACAATAGCGACAAAACTATAAAATATGAATAAAGTCGTTAGTGAAAGCAGGTGCATCTATTTTTATACGCCTACCCATTGCAACAGGCAGCTGGTCTGCGCAATTATTGACGTTACATTAATATTAGTTTTTATGGCTAAATTTTATTATATACGTATGTACATAGGATTCCACGTTAAAAGGTTCTTAGGTTCTTTACTGAAGGATTGCAAACATAGCTTTTATTATACTTTTTAATGCCAATCGTTGTTTCATATTTTGATTTGTTGCTTCGCTTTAGTACATAATTAGATTTGGTAAAATTCGTGTTTAGATTGCCACTTGAAGGAATAAATTATTTCAATTTTCTCGTTTGGGAAAGAAGACAAATCGCGATGTTTAATTCTGCTTCTGCACTGGTGACGTCTAGAAAATTCACCAATGCGTGAGAATTTGAATCTTCTAACACTTCCTTCTACCTACCTTCTTATGTAAGGGACACCGAGTGGAGAAAAATCAAGTGATATAAAAATTTGTTTGTATTTCTTAGAAAAATTGAGAACGGAATATTTCTACACTACATTCTTTTTACCTAACTTGCACGAAGACAAAAAAATCTAAATTGTTTGCTTAAATTTCTACAAACTCCAGAATTCCAAGAACAATATCGTATATTTCTAATTAAAAAAATTTTCCCTTTCGCTTATCCTTAATTAGAATTTTCGGACTCAACTTCACACAAAAAACCAAAACATGGTGTTCCTTTTGTTTTAACTAATACTTCATAATAGGAAATAACAATACTAAAACAAGTATGCACTAATATTTTTTTATTATTTTTTGTCTTTTGTAATATTGCAACTAAATACAATTTTATATATTCAATAAGAATTCTTATAGCTTCACCCTTTTCCCCCATTGGAGAAGAATTAATTCGGCCTATTTCTTATTCCCCCATTTGTTTGAGACATTGTACGACAAGCGTCGGAACTCAACGCCGCGTCTTGCCCATCAGAGCGGTAAAGTAGAAAATTTCAATATAATCGAAAAGAGAGACTATTGACAACTGTCAACTGCAAAAGAAATCCCAAAAAAAGATACCTAACCTTTAATAATAATTCGATATTAAAACAGCTTGCAAAACATTGCAGCTGCATTCTTATCATAACCGTACATTTTAATCACACTATTTGATCGTATTTCTCAACCGTCGGACTATTGCCTCTACACACATTTGTTAAGAGCATTTTGTCGACGGCTGTAGGTACATATCAATAGATGTTATCTGAACGAAATACCTATTCACAATTCCGTTCTGTCTAATAGAAGAAAAACAAACGAATCACAAAGGTCCTAATTGGAAAGCAGATGGTTTCTTTAGCCACGTGCCGCTAGCGCCTGTTTTTTCATATAACTATAAAAATGTTTTGTTAATATAATTTCAGTCTTCTGTTGTTATTAATAAAGTTTAAAATTATATGACAGTGATTTATATAGCTTTAATTGTTTGGAAATAGTGGATATGGCCAATTGACCATACGAACAGAGAAATGGCGATTTTTTTATATAGTCCGGAGTTTTATTCGGTTGGTTCGTGGGCGGCCCAAATGTCCCTTCTTACCTGACAATTTTGACACTCACCTGGAACAAAAATAGTTTTTTTAATTCTATGACTCTATGAAAGATATCTAAAATTTTAAATTTTAATGTTGATAATTATGAATTAATATATACTCTATTATAATATAAATATATATATATTTTTTTAAATAAAAATAATAGTTTTACACAATGGTATATAGGTTAAAGATACAGCATAGATAAAATAAATAAAATTACTTGTTTTTAATATTGAACACAATTCCTATTAATTAAAAAAGAAACAGTAAGTACTAAAAATGTACTTAATAAAATGTTATTTTATGTTTTTGTATTTTTGACCCATAATTTTTAAATCTACATAACTTTTATTTAGTTAGAAAAAAAATATATATTGTCATATTGATATGGCTACTATATTGTACTTGTGTATCCATCGATTAGTGACAGTTGACACCTTTCCTCACACGTCTAATTGCGTTGAAAGTTTAAAATTCCTTCTTTAACTAACTCTAGTATGACCATATAAAGTGGTTTGATACGGTAATTATTTAGTTTCCAACGAAAGTAATACTTTCGAACGACTACAGTGTTTGTTATATTTCCTGCATGTTCAAGCATGTTGCCTTATAGCGACTTCTCTTACTTACTACTTCTTTATTCATTAAATATAGATATCAAAGCATTAACCAACATAATATATATATATATATATATATATATATATATATATATATATATATATATATATATATATATATATATATATATATATATATATATATATATATATATATATATATATATATATATATATATATATATATATATATATTGTAAAGTAACCAAATACATGTTGAAGCCTGTCGTGGCGGCGTTGAGTACCACAACTCAACGCATAAAGCCTCAAATTCGATAAAAATTAGGAACTAATTATAAAAAAAAGTTTACAAATATTTAATCGAGACGAATACACACTAAAAACATTACTATTTTCCATTACTTAAAAGTACAAAAAAAATATGGTGCTATCCATATTAATTTAACGCCTCGTGTGATAGCTAAGGAAGTTCATATCCTTATAGAAAGACAAAACAAACAAACACACTCTTATATAGAAATAGATAGATAATACAACACTTTATGTTTAAATATTATAATATTATGATTTAAGTAGAAAAACTAAATGAGTTTTATATACAGTCGTTTAACTTATAGGGGTATAAAAAAATTACATAATCATTTTTTTTTCTTTGCTAAGTATAGAAGATGCATCGTGGGATGATATCTGACTGTAATCTCGATGGCTGTTAGTTGTGATTCGATTTCCGGAAATTGTATTATTTTTATTTTCTCATGCACAATATCTTGAAAATTAAAAATAGGAGAACAAAATTGTTAAATTTAAAATATCAAAAGTTAAAAAAGTAACAAAGTTAACAATTGTATATTAGGGTAGTTGGTACTAATATTTCTAGAAATTTCTACTGAAACCAAAGAAACTAATTACTTCCATTGTAGGTATGTCTTAAAGTTTACGTAAACAAAGTCTTAGACGACTACCATGGAAATTTTAATATCTATAATAAACTAAATTTAAATCGACAATCTGAAAATAGTGTTCAGAAAATCACACTCGACTGAAAATATAACGCTTGAACTGTGTTAATTTAATTATAAGATCAAAGAATCAACAGATGTCACCAATTACGAAATGTTATTTATTTGTTTTATTTTTAATGAACATAATTTTAAATTAAGAATATTTTTTTACATCTTCACGCTGTATCCCGCACTCAGCGGGATAGGCAGAGGGAACTTGGGAACCTAATGTTAAGACACTCCTTATTGTTCTTCACTTTCAAGATTAAGATATAATAGGTTCTTCTGATTTTTTTTTACTTTTACCACATTATTTTTACATAACTCGTATACACTATGTAAATTAAAAATCTGATTAAGGCTAAAATAAAAATGATGTTTCCCTAAAACTAGACTTTGTGCAGCAGCATAGCGTCTGGCTCTGACTGTATTCGCGACGATTGTAAGTACAATTCTCGCTAGGGCCCGGGGAACGTGTTATTTTCAATCTCTCAGTCTGGTTTAAATTAAAAAAAAAATAATAAAGACAATGCGTAGCGTTTACTTCCACTAATATATATATTATAGAACAGACAATATATCTGGTCAGTATCAATAGGGTGGAAATTGAAGAAAGGAATGATTTAACCTTGACTCTATATGCGAGATACAGCGTGAAGCTATAAAAACAATTTCACAAAAGCAATTTTATTAAGAAATACAGCTAAACATAAAATCATAAATTAAATATCGATTCAAACATTGATTTATTTCTATCATTGATATTGTATGAAATGCAATAATTTATAATGTACGCCAACTGTCAAGTTGTAAAGGTAATAAATTGGTGAAAGCAAGGACGAACGAATAGAATTAGTAGGTTTTTTTTTTATTAAATCTTTTATACAACTAGCAAATATACCTGACGTTGGCGCTATGATAATTAACGTTTGTATAAAATTTTAAATTAATATAAAAATAAATATTATCCTACCCTTTGTACATCTGGGAACCTAGTGTTAAGATACTCCGTTAAGATTATCACTGTTAAGATTGAATAGCAAAATATGTAATTTCATGCTGAAATAACCATACAACTATAATTTTAAAAATTGACAATATGAAGCGTAATGTGTTAACATTTCCTATATTTATTCGAACTTGTGACCAACTCATGTTACACCATTTTGTTTAATAACCAAAATAATCATAAACATAATTAATCTGTACAGTCAAAAATTATATACGTCCAGTATCTAAAATAGCAGTGTAATTATATATAGATTTAATATGCCTAATTAATTGCTTCTGACTCGCTTGAGACCCCCGCAGTGTAAGACAAGTGTTTGTATCGTCCACTTAATGCAAGCAGATACATTCTCATTACATATTTCTATCGTTTCGACATTGACAAATATAATATTTTAAGCTTTGATACTACTGTCTTATGTTTATATATAAAATTTTTGTGTTATTAAACTCCTGACACACAATGGATGGGCGGCGTACAGCACTAAAAGAGACAGTTCTGTGAGAAAGAAGAGATTGAGAGAAAATTCTTAAGGAAATTTACATTTTAAATTTTATGTAAATGTAATTGCGAGTTAGTAAGCTTAGATTAGAGCTTTCTTGTTATTTAAGTTGAATTTAGGCCTGTCGTGGTGCTGGTGCATAAGGAACAGGTATTAGATTCGAGCTCTGACACGTAACGAAAAATTGAAATATTCTGGTATCTGGATCTAGATTAATCTGGTAACTAGGCTAAACTTGCAATACCTTATGGCGGAAATCGGGGAACGGAAGTTTGTTAATAAGAACGAAGTGTTTAAACACTAGGTTGCCCAGGTAGGTTTTTTTTGCCTACCCAGCAATATATGGGGTACCACATCAGCGTGAAGCAGAGAATAAATGAAAGGAATTTTACGTATATTTTTTCTATTTCGTAATTATTTGAGTTTTTTCTATTTCTTAAATAATAATCGTTAATATATATAATAGAAAATACTAAATTTTATTTTTGATGTTAACCCGCACCTCTTGGAAACCGAATCTTGGACGGTTTCAAATCCTGCTACGTTCAAATTTTTAAAAGCTTTTAAGTTTAAATGTAAATTTAGTATTATTTAAATTTTCTAATACTTTCTAAATATTTGAAAAACATAAAAATTTCGTTAAAAGTAAATCACTCAACCTGTCCCAGCTTTTTAAATGATTGAAATAGAAAATTGCTTGGATTTTTTATGAAAGCTGATTGATGACGGAGTAAAGGCCAGTATTATAAATTTGAAAACTGTCCAATCCACAGTATTTACGTATTGCCAGATCCGTTTTCAATGCTTTCTGAAATTGTATATAATATTGAATATTTTAACGCTTTTTCGCCAATACTAGAAGTCATTTTATAATATTTTCAGGCATCCTTTGACATTCCCTGTTTTCGTCCTATTCTGCTAGCAAAAATCAAGTGTTGTGTGGCGGAACTCAACGCCGTGATATATTTTACCATATTAATAGTGTAGATTAAATATTTCATCTATAGAAACAGTTGTAGGGCGCTACGATGACCTTAAAAATATCAACACATATACAAAGCTAAGCATTGGTACAGATATCGATTGTTCCACAATTTCATACAATACTGAACTATCAATAAAAAAATATATTGTACACGTAGTTTCATCTCATAGCTTCTATGTAACTTGATATGCAGCAAAGGTTTTACCCCCCACGGATTTTATGCTACGTTCTTCTATAATGATATATTTAAAAGTCGTTATTATAACAAGAATATCTAGCAGTGTTATAAAATAAATATTTTTATGTATTAGATAAAATCGGGTAGTTCTTTCTATATAAATATGGGCTCAAGAGGGTAGGGGATTCTATTTTATATTTGGTAATTTTAAAAATTATTTTTAATTGATCTAATTGTTGCTATCAACTTTACTGTATCAAAAATAACCACATATTTTAAGTTGGCTCAGCGGCACAAGAGGAAGTGAAATATTTTATAATTTCAAATTAAATTTTTAAATTTTTGAAGTTTTCAGTTTCGCTCTGGTAATAAGGCAAAGCGCGGCATTGAGCCACTTAACAAGCAATGCCTCAAATTCGGCGAAAAGTGGGGAACGGAAGTAGAACGGAGTATCTTAACACTAGATTCTTATGTTCCCTCTGCCTACCATGGCGTATGCGGGTTACAGTGTGAAACAGAAAAATAAAAACGCAAAAAAAAAAAAAAAAAAAAAAAATACGCCATTAAGCATCTGCTCACCTCAATTGTACCACAAAAAAATAAGAAACACAAGGAAAAATATCATTCTCCGTATATTATTCCAAAGGACTTGACAAAATAAATATTCTAATTCTGTACCAATACCACACATGAGGACACGCGTTATTTCTGTTCAAATGGAAGCCAGATTGTTAACAATCCTTATTTAAACCAATAAACAAAGCTAAACGTGCTTATTGAATCACATTTATTTTTGTACTAGTGGCAGGCCTCGATTTTGCTACAATGAATATACAAATTTTCCCTAAGGGCAATATCGACGTACATACAATTATGTAACGAATAATTTTTCTCGGTTCACGCTGTATCTCGCATATCCACGTTAAAAGTCGGGAACGGAACAGAAGGTCTTAACGGCTAGGTTCCTAAGTTCCCTCTACTTACCCTGCCGTGTGAGAAATAAAGCGTAGCGGTTCCAGAGCGAGGAAATGAAAATATTTTATTTCCCAGTGTTAATCGAACCCTTGACCAGTTTTTATATATAGGTTCGATATTAATGTATATGTTAACACTACCATATATGGCGCATACATGTTAGTGTTATCATATAAATTAATGTGCCATTTCTGGAGAAAATAATGATTTGATTACTATTGAGATAGCATAAAGTTTTAATAAGTTTCGTATATCTTTTGACTTAAAGCCACGTTGGGAGCCTAGAAAAAAAACATGCGATTTTAAAGATTTTTATATTAGCACACTGTAGTGACGTATATTTTATGTTCAAATTTATGAAAGTGCAGTAACATGAAGTCTTTAGGTGAATTTTCTTAATCAATCTAAAAAAAATTAGAACTAATATTCAAAATATATTCTCACTATATATATACTGTATCCCGTATATGGGGCAGGGTTCTCTCAAACAACTTTAAAGTGATAAATTTAGAAAACACTTGCATCCTATTATAAATATATAAACACATATGCATAATTTCATTTATTTCGTTTGATACGCCGACTTTGAAACACATCGTAGTGCCTTTGAGCGTTTTATTTTGATCTTTATTGGCTATTAGCTCACTGAGATTGGACGTAGGTAATTAATTCTTGTCTAAGGACGCCTTAGTTCATGGACACCGTTGTTTTGTATATAGCGTAACATCTAAACATTCCTGTGGGCTAAGAAGTAAAAGGAAAAGTTATAAGACTAATTAATTTACTTTTGGTAGCTTTAATTTATGTTAACTTTCAATTTGAGATAAGTTGTTTTTGAGGTATTTCTTAGTGAAATTTTTAATTTTCTACCAAATTTGAGAAATTTTTATATGTAGTACCAGCACCAGTAGGACTTTGGGTGTTGTGATCTTGTAAATATATATTATTTTGATTCTCTGTACAGCGCGTACTTTAAGTACTTCCGAGCTAGTTTAAATTAAAAAAAAGGCTAAATGTTTCAAAAAGTTTGCCAAATAATAAGAAAGACTGCTTCTAACTAATCTTAGCTGTTTCTAAGATTAGTTTTAAAAAACATAGAAACCAACGGAACAAAAAAAAAGTCATGGAGTCTATTACATTGATATTTGTCCCATTTCATAGGATTTCTCATATACCTTACGAGATATACCGCGACATTTTACAATTCTATTACACGGAAATGTAGGACGAATAAGTAATTAGTAATTTAGTGTCAATCACCTTTAAAAAGTAGAATATAGTAAATATTTTACAGTGAATGTATCAAATTTCAGTTGCTGAGTATATTTCTCGGTACGGCAAATGTTCACATTTGGGTCACGATGGTAGAGTCCTTATTTTGCTACTCGGTAAACATTAACTTCGTTGTTGTTATAAATAAAGCATAAAAAGAGTTTTTAGAGTGCCTACTTTTACAGGCCTGTCATGGCGCAGCAGCATAAGTATATAAACGGAAGGTTGTGAGTTCGATACCCACTCGAAATTAAATTCATTGATTAACAATTGATAGTAAAAACTTATGAGCTCTTTGTAAAAATATTTTTCACATAATATTTTTTTTTTCTCTATACCACTCCTTGCCTTTTTTATTAATGTAACTAATTCCCCTTGTTGGAATCAAACGTATAATCGTCGCTTTTATAGAAAAAGAACTGTGCACATGCAAGCAATATTTATGTAGTATTTCCTTTTCAATCCCATTTATGTATAAATTTTGTTTTTTTTTTAATATTACATGTCCTATTTATATTATACCTAATTTCACCTTCATATTAAAGCCTATAGTAATAAAAATTTCGTCGGTAATTTATACATACATATATTTTATATAGTCAAACAGTTAAATTAACTGAAACGGTAAACGTAACCGTTAAATATCTCTTTGTTAGATAAGTTAATTCCAGTAATAGTAATTTATATAGCTAGCAAAATAAACATTGCGGTCTTTAACACAATTTTGTAAGTATTTCTGCGAGAAGCCGTGAAGCTGGAGATTTAATTATATCCAGGTTCAGTAAATATTTGTATAGGACGATGCGTAAATTTGAACTTTTGCTTGGAGGGGCTGTCGAAACTTTTTCGGAGCATTTTTGTAATAAATTAATAAAGTTTTCGTGTTTTATAGGTTATCATGATTTGGTTGACGTGACAAAATAACAACACTTACACAGTTTCAATCCATGCTTGAGTTAACGGATTTTGATTTATACTTAGCTTCACGCTGTAACCCGCAGATGGTAGGGCAGAGGGAACTTGGGAACCCAGTGTTGATATACTTCAATCCATTTCTGTTCCCCACTTTCCGCCGAATTTGAGGCATTACGTGTTGAATGGCAGAACTCAACGCCGCGCTTTGGCTCATAACCAGAGCGAAGTAATGGAAACATTAAATATTGAATTTGAAAATATTAACTATTTCATTTCCTCGAGTGGGGATCGAACCTGTTGTTTACAGTCACACGCTTGTGCCGCTGCGCCACGACAGGCCTGATTTATGCAAATGCTTTAATAGCTTATTAAAGTAATGGCATGATTTTTTGTATTACTTTTATTTAAAATTAATTTCCTCATAGATGCTAGATATCAAATACTTTTAGATAAGCAAATAATTTAAAGATGTCTATTTATGTACTAAATATTGGTTAATTTGCTGTTTCTTATCTTAAATCAACTTCCTTTTTCATTAAAATTAAAGTAAGATCTATATATTAAATATGAACATCATATAAAATTTCATAATTATGATAACATAATAAATAAGCTACAGTGGTATAATTATTGCATATATTATATACAAGAAATATGTGTCTGTCGTGACGCAGCGGCACAAACATGTGACTGTAACCGATGGGTTGGGTTCGATCCCCACTCGAGGAAATTAAATTTTTAATATTTTCAATTTAAATATTTAATGTTTTCATTTCTTCGCTCTGGTGCAAGGTGAAGAAAGGCGTTGAGTTTCACCACTCAACACGCTATGCCTTAAAACTTCCTAGGTTCCCAAGTTCCTTCTGCCTACCCTGCCATGTGCGGGATACAGCAAGAAACTGAGTAGAGTAAGAAATATATGTCATTCTATCCACATTTCACATACATGATATCTAAATCAATGTCACCCGCCATTTCTAATAACAGTAATAATAATATAACCTCAACATTAATTTTACAATGAAAATATCCATCTGACCTATGAAGACATAGCATTTTATCACCGTCCTCCCACACCGCTATGATTATAACAACTTAAGTACTAGGATCCTTTAAAACAGAGATAATACTTCATTCCCTGACAGTTTTGTTATGAAGTCGAGATTTGAAAGACCCTTTTAGAGTAACAATTATTATTTAGATATATATTATTATTATTATGGCCGTAGTGGAGTAAGAACTTACAGTAAAAACGGTAATATTTGTCGTGGCGCAGCGGCAGACACGTGTGACAGTCAACGCAACAGGTTGTGTGTTCAATTTCTATTTGAAGAAATTCAATATTTTAATATATTCAAATGAAATATTTAATGTTTTCATTTCTTTGTTCTGGTAACAAGGTAAAATGCGGCGGTGAATTTTGCCATTTAACACGCAATACCTCAAATTCGACGAAAAGTGCAAACCGAAACAAGGTATTTTAATAGTATTTTAATTTCTTATTACCAATAGTTTCCAAGTTTTCTCTGCATACCTTGCCATGTGCGGGATACAGCGTGAAGCTGAGAGATTCGTTTCGGGGGGGGTGTTTTTTTTTTCTAACTAGGTGGTACATTAGTAAAAATGTGACGTTTACTTTAGACAGTTCACTCCAGTCACTCATTTAGAAAGAGTGTGGGCTCCAAGTCGCAATAATATGTAAAAAAAATGTATTTATCATTATTACCATAGATTTTCTGCAATTCTGCGGCACTGGGTGTGCCACGAACTTCTTATTTATGAACGGAAGTGGTCTCTCATTTATGTTTCTTACTGACTACTTCGCAAACTAATGATGAATGACAAAATTACGATTTTTCAATTTACATATTTGTGGTTGAAATAGCTTGTGGTTGAGCTTTTCAAGATCAATGCCAAAAGTGAGCAGATTTCTAAATAATATTAGTCATTACAGGAGTACAATATAATTTAAATTCTAAAGCTCGCTGTCCTACGTGATCGATTGTGTACATATACATAGTGCCACCACGTACTTCTTTGTACATTGTTATTAGTTTACTATTGACCTTAATATTTTGTGCGTAATGTTACGGTAAAAAAATATTTACATCGATTTACAAGCAAAAAATATATAAAGTTGCATATCGATCATACGTTGGCGTCGTTTCATATATCGATTTCACACTACATCCCAAGCGGGGTAGGCAGAGAGAACGGAGCGCCAAACGCTATGGTCTCGGTATACCTCTTTCGCCTCATCCACTGTCAACAACCTTTTCATACATGCCTTCTGGGGAGTTCTCATGCTTTTTACGTGACCTTCTTCCAATATTGTAGATACTGTGTAAAGATGAATGCTGTGGAGATGCGATCTCTTCGTTGGATGTGTGGAGTCAGTTTAGCTGATCGCATAGTCAGTGAAGAGATACACAAAATGCTAGGTACTAGCGTGGATGTCACAGTGAGAATGAAGAAGAACGTGCTCAGGTGGTTTGAGCACGTCGAGCGAATGAGCGAAGAAATAATGGCAAAAAAGATTTATGAAGGAAAAGTGAGTGGTAAGAGATTGAGGGGAAGACTTCGGTTGACCTTCGAGGAAATGAATTATTTATTATTTTCATTTCTTCACTCTTATAAAAGCATAGCGCGGCTAGACAACACGCAATCCCTCAAATTCGAAGGAATGTAGAAAATGGAAGTATCTTAATGGAAAAGTAGTCTTAACGCTAGGTTTCCGTTTCCGTTTGATTTCTTTCTGTCTATGATACAGCGTGAAGCTGAAAAAGAGAAAAAAATATAAAAAAACATTACAAAGATACTACAAAATTTTACCGATTTGTCACTTCTCTATAATATTTAATACCGGGACATGAAAGGACTATATTTAATTATCATTGATTTATTGTGATAATCACAAACCTTTTATATTCTTACGATAACTTTATAATTATTTTTGTTTAAAAAAAACACAGAAGTCTCACTTGTTTTAATTGCATTACGTTTTTATAAAGTTGAAACTGAGATTTCGCTTAAAGGGCCAACAATTACGACAATTTCTATACACCAACATGTAAGTAGCGAGCAGGAGATATTTTTTTTTGAAATTATCACATATTTGTTCAGTTAATAGAGAAAACTTTGAGAATTTTTATATTATAAAAGCCAAAGCAAAGTTGCGGACCACAGCTAGTCCAATAGACACAATCTAAGATGTTCACAGAATACTAGATTTGGACGAAGAAATAACCTTCATTCGGCTAACCAGAGGTCAGACATAACCTTTTAACCTACGCTTAATCCCAAGAACTCTAAAATGCACAGTCACGACACCTTTTATTAGCGATGCAAATGGCGAAATTAACTAACTTTATTATATTGTTAGTTTGTGAATTTGTTTTTTATTGTGTTACTTTAATTCATCTCATTTTGTACGGCTGTAGAAGTGCTCTCTTGAAATTGTTACCCACATTTTTTATGTTTATTTTAGTTTTACTCTTTAAAATTAAGGTATTTTGTACAAATAATAATAGTCTAAATTTAAAAAAAAAATCAGTATTACTTTATCAATTACTTGACAGCAATGTACACTTAATTTCATTATTTTTAAAAGAATTATTCCACATTTAAGATCGAAAACTAGGTTATTGAAAAACGTACCTATAATAAATTGGATAAAGCTTGGCTTTAGCGAAAATAATTTTCTTTTTTTTTTGTTAAGGTCAGAAACGTATTGTTGTATATGAAAAACAATACCAATTAAACTAAACAAATATTTCATATTCACAGACGAAACTACGAGCAAACGCTAGTTGCATAATAAAGACCCGCTTTGATGTTCACCGATCGATATGTATCATTCCTTTGTCGACCTTCAACAAAGGAGGGTTCTATTAAAAATGCACTGTAAATAGCAAAAACTGTTACGCAAATGGCGATACGGTACCGTTAACGTGCTATGTAAAGTCGATGCTATGACGATTGTAAGAGTTGGGAAGCTTTAGATGGACGGATTGTCGCTTGATTATTTTTTTTTAGTTGTGGTTGAATTATTGTTAAGGCGTAATCGAGATCAGCATTAGCCAGTAAGTATGACCATTCTGGGATTCCCACGCATCAGATTAAATTATTTATATTTACTTACTCTGGTAACAAGACAAAGCACGGTATCGAGGTACAGAAGGCAGGCGGAGGCGGAATGTCATGGCACTACATTACTTCTGCAATTTCTCATATAAGCGGAGCAAACTGTGACGCTACAAAAAGTAGAATTGTTGTTACAATATCTAAAATATGCTGTACTTACTCTTCGTTTTGTACATATTATGTGATAGTTAACCTATTAGGTCATACTATTATCGTCGCTTTGTGTCTTTAATTATAAATAAGATAATATGTTTCATATTTCGACAACTTTAAAAGATTATTTACTTTATGGAGGGCACAGTACATAATATTTTTATTGTTGTCGTACTTCGTCAAAATGACTTGTTCATGATTAAAAATACTGTGTTTTCTGTGTGAAGTAATATAGACTCATTACATTTTTAAAGAATATCTTAAATACCGCAACGATTTTTATATCCGTCTGAAGCGCCACACTGGCCTCTCGGACAAAACGTCGTGCCGCAACAATGCTGACGCGCACAGTTAGACGAGAAAAATGAATGTCAACGCCATCGCCATGTGACCTTAGTTCAGTTTAACCATTCGAAAATACAATACTGGGACCAGATGTTTGAATACTTGCAGCCATTGATCTGACAAAGTTGATTTGTACGGAGCTTTTGAGCTTTTGCTATGTAAGCTTTAGATTTTACAGTGTGATGAAAAAGAAAAAGAAACTGATTTGGCTTTATGATTTTTTCTACATAACAAGGTAAGCAGAGAGAATTTGGGGTTTATGTAATATTTTCTCCGCATTCCACCTAATTTATTGACATTTTATATTCATTTGCGAACTCAATACTGCATTTTAAGAAGCCTATTACATATTTCTCTGATAAATTTTTGGTGATATAATTACCAACGATTATTATGGATGGCACTGTAACTGTATTATATTAAAATAATATTTTTTATCAAATAACAATATAAATGGGAAACGGAAAGGAGACACTCCTTTCCATACTAGGTTCCTAAGTTCCCTTTGCCTACCCTGACGTGTGCGAGATGTAGCGTAAATTTGGAAAATAAAAAATACACGCAAAGAATTTTACACAATATTTTTATACATTAACTTGACATACGCATAGCTACTATAATAATTAAAATTTAACATTTCATTCATTTGTATGTAAATAGTAGTTTTTATTTGATTTGTAAAGCATAAGATTCATTTTTAAAGTAATAAAGGTTATAATTAATTATTTTAATATTTTGTGTCGCTTAAATTATTTTTTACTTAGCTTCACGCTGTATCCCACACATGGCAAGGTAGGCAGAGGGGATTTGGGAACCTATTGTTAAGACACTCCGTTCCACTTCAGTTCCCCACTTTTCGCCGAATTTGAGGCATGGCGTGTTGAGTGGCGAAACTCAACGACGCCTTTCACCTTGTACCAGAGCAAAGAAATGAAAACATAAAATATTTAAAATTGAAAATATTAAATATTTCATTTTCTCGAGTGGCGATCGAACCCAGAACCTGTCGGTTACAGTCACACGCTTGTGCCGCTGCGCCACGACAGGCCAATTATTTTTTCGTTGTATATAATACTAATAAAAATAAATATTGTAAATAAAAATTGTTGAAGCTCAAAATAAAAGTAAGTTATTATAGCTGTATCTCGCATGTATTAGGATATGTAGGGAACCTATTGTTAAGACGCTTCCTCTCCTACTTCTCACTTAATTTTCGAGATATTGTATATTTTGTGGTAATATTATGTCTGGCCGCAGTTTGTCTGGCCAAAAAAATTACAATAATTATTTCTCCCGAAAATAAACAAGTCTGACAACCAATACGTTTAGAATTAGACACTGTTTCACTTTGCAACAATAGTACATGTTTTTATTTATTTATTTATTTATTTATTTATTTATTTTTAGTTAGTTCTAAATTTCAAGCGAAAGACAGAGGATGGAGTCAATTACCAATAGGTTTTATATGCTTAGTCTGCTATATGCGAGATAAAGTATAAAGCTTAGAACACAAAAATATATTGGCGTTACGTGCTATCACTGACCGCACGCAATGC
The DNA here is from genome assembly GCA_019049475.1 of Eueides isabella. Taxonomy (NCBI): domain Eukaryota; kingdom Metazoa; phylum Arthropoda; class Insecta; order Lepidoptera; family Nymphalidae; genus Eueides; species Eueides isabella. The sequence goes on from CM032402.1 coordinate 3,785,669, forward strand.
TTACGTTCCAACAGAAAGGCGTTCACAAAACAAAGTATCTTAACCCTAGGTTCCTTAAGTTCCCTCTGCCAGTACAAAAAAAAGTACATAAAAATATACGAACTATCCTTTTTATATATCTTATATATTTCCATAGTGATTTTTTAGTATTAGTAATCCAACATATAATTCCGTGGGATTAGATACGGGATCGCGGCTACAATCTGTTTACCGCTATTGCGTTGATGAACCTCAACATCTACTTGGGGTACGTATCGTCATTGGATCTTAACTAGAATTCCATTGAAGTTTACTATCAGCACAGAACAATTTTAGATATATATATATATATATATATATATATATATATATATATATATATATATATATATATATATATATATATATATATATATATATATATATATATATATATATATATATATATATATATATATATATATATATATATATATATATATATATATATATATATATATATATATATTCAAACTTTATTTTAACACTGAGTCACAAATAGGATAAAAATGTCTAACAGATGTTTGACGATTAGGCTTACGAAGTTAAGGGAGTATTTCTGTTTACCTTTCTATAGACAAAAAATATGTTTACCTTTGTGTTACCATATTTACAATTGCTCATATAAATTTAATTTAGATATCTATTATGTATATGGACATTCTAACTAGGGGAATAATATAAGTTTTATCAAAACGAATTTAGTATTTTTTAATATAATTATCACATAATATATTACGTATATATTTTTCTTTGTAATAATTTTATTAAACAACAACCTCATGTTCACTAATGTACAGGAAATGTGAGATGAAATGTATCTCACGTGGCAGTATGCAAATAATATAATATAGAATGGCTGGTTGAAAGTATCTTCACCCGCGGGACAGATGGGGGAAATGACATTCTGACACTGCATATATTCCTAGACGATTATTGTTATACGTTGTGTGGTATGAGCTGTAAAACCATTGGTATTCTAACATCCTGCCATAATACATTTATTATGGCCAATATCTATATTAATAGAATTAAACTGAAAAGTTTGTTTGCTTAAACGCGTCAATCTCAGAAACTAAATGGGATTTAATTAAATTATTATTTTCTTTGTTGATACGCTAAATAACGCTTTCATCTAGCATTTGTTTTGTATATTACTAGTTCACCCAGGATTTTTTATGTCTTGTACTGTTTAAAAACGATTTATATACATAAAAATATTCTAATCGAAATAACAAATTTAACAATATTTTATAGTAAATTATACTAAATTTAAAATCCTACAATAAAATTTGAATTTAATCAAAAAGAAAATTGATATTTTAATATTATTTTAAAAAAAATACGTAAAATTCTTAAAAAATCACGAGTTAAGCTTCTTAAAAAGCTCATCCACGAATCAAAAAGGGTATCACGTCATCTTTATACTCAAGCCGACTTTAAGTGCCATATTAACATTCATACCGCACATTCCTATGTCACTTTGTCGGCCTATCTAGGACCATGTATTGTTATTTTACCTCTAAAAAGCAGGTTAAAAGTTCCCCACTGATGTTAAAGTCCTCGTAAAACAGAAGCTTTTAAAAACAAGAATACTATAACTTTGCATTCATATTTAAAGTAGTTTGTAGCTGGCTTGAGTTTTAGTTTGTTTTGTTTGTAGTGTATATTAGTACTCTTAACAGATTATATATTATGCATTTTTTATTAATATTATTAATAAAGCAAATATTTTTAAATATCTTAAAATAAATGTATTTTTATATTCATGCATAAATAATTGAAAGGCGTAAAGTTTCACCACTCAACACGAAACGCCACGAATTCGGTGGAAAGAGAGGAACGGAAGTATAACGGAGTGCCTTGACACTAAGTTCCCTCTGCCTAACCTGCCATGTGCGGGATACAGCGTGAAGCTGAGTAAATAATTGAAGCAGTAATTAAACATTAAATTTTATTTTTTTTATATATAAAAACACATAAAATCTCATAAAAATGTTTCTTCTAAGTAAGAATCGAATTCACAACATACCTATTTGAATTTTTATTTAGTTTTTTTTTTTAAATACAATCTCATAGATAAATCATTTCAAAGATCTTAACTAACGTGGGCTTCGGCTACTGGTCACGAGTAAACCGCCTTGAACTGCTTTAACTAACATTAAACATAGTTTGATTACGCACGACAGGTAACTTGAAATGTGAATATAAAAATATATATCTGTCTGTTCGCTCGACAAGGGAATTGCTAGACTAAAATTGATGAAACTTGATATATTACATTGTGTTTTTTGTTACACATTTGCTTATGCTATAGAAAATCGAATCGTAATCGTAATTTAATCGTAATTTTATTTTAATTTTTTGTGGCGGAACTTAACACCGGGCTTCATGTCAATTTACGTTTACAGTCAGTATAAGTTTAAATCGATGCGCCATTACATCCTATTCTAAAAACTATTTAGTTAAAATATTTATTTAAAATACTATTCGAGGCCTGTCGTGGCGCAGTGGCACAAGAGTGTGACTGTAACCGACAGGTTCTGGGTTCGATCCCCAGTCGAGGAAATGAAATGTTTAATATTTTCAATTTAAATATTTAATGTTTCATTTCTTCCCTCTGGTAATAAGGCAAAGCGCGGCGTTTAGGTCCGCCACTCAACACGCAATGCCTCAAATTCGGCGGAAAGTAGGGACCGGAAGTGGAACGGAGTATCTTTACACTAGGTTCCCGGGTTCCCTCTGCCTACCCTACCTCGTGCGGGATACAGCGAGAAGCCGAAAAAAAAAGAAAAAAAAAATACTATAACATTATTTAAATATTATTTCATAAAGACAAGATAACATTAATTTGTAGTATTTATATAAAAAATCAAAACAGTTTTAATTAACTGTTTTAGAGCTGTATTACTCTCTTTTTACAATTTTCGCTATCGTTATTTTAACGTTGGTGATTTAGGTCTTACTTTTAAAGTTTTTATAAATAGAAATGAGAAGGATATTTGAGACAGACAGTCGTACGCTAGTGCCCTGCGCTACAGCAGCCATAGAAAAAGAAAAACATAATCAATTTAAGAAATAATCAAATTTATTACAACCCTATTTACGCTGAGAATATTTGCACTGTACCAGACGGTACAAAATAAGTGGTACACATTTTTCTTAGAAACATAAATAAATACCACGCATACGAATGGCCTTAGAAAATAACATTTGAAATGCATCGACCACACGCTCCATATAAGATGAACGTGGTGTCACCAACTAGAATAAACGTTTGAAAAGATTGTTTTATAAAGACTTGCTATATACGTATTGTTTTTGGATTTTATAGATTTTTTCGTACTTATTGCCATTTTATTAAAGATACAAAAAGGTAAAAAAGTACGTCTACTACTAACTCTCGTATGTTAAAGAGAAAAAAAAATCTCTTTTCGTTCATAATTGCTAGATCAAAGTCATAGAAAAAACAACATAAGCTCAATAATACATACATTACTATATTTTTAAGTAATTTGATAGAGAACCCACTTCATCCAGCGTAAAAATCCAGATACAACAACCGCTACACCTACATAACTATCAAATTATTACAACAACACAGAACTTCCCAATTAACAAGTCGGTTGACGTTGACGTGAGAGCGCGTCTCGCTCACATCACATGTAAGCAGTATGACGTCATTGCATTGTGCATTACTGACCGCCAACACATGTTTTTGTCGAAATAGACTACTTAGTTTTTATTATGGTGGTATTTTTTTTTCTTAAATGTCACATCTTGCATCAGTAATAAGTGCTTTGGTATGTATGTATGTACTTGTATGATATATTTAGATAAAGAATGATAAATTTTAAGTTTTCATTTTTTCGCTTTGGTAATAAAGCGGCAGTGCAGCGTTGAGTTCTGTTATTCAACACGATGCTTCAAATTTGGCGGATATTGGGGAACGAAGTGGAGTGTCTTAACTAAAATCTTAAATTAAATGGTGATATATAAAACATCAGGCACAATATATGTAGGTATTTCAAATATTACAAAGTTATCTTTACGTACAGGTCGAGGCCTGTCGTGGCGCAGCGGCACAAGCGTGTGACTGTTCTGGTTCTGGTTCGAGGTTCTGGGTTCGATCCCCAGTCGAGGAAATGAAATATTTAATATTTTCAATTTAAATATTTAATGTTTCATTTCTTCGCTCTGGTAATAAGGCAAAGCACGGCGTTGAGTTCCGCCACTCAACACGCAATGCCTCAAATTCGGCAGAAAGTAGGGAATGGAAGCAGAACGGAGTGTCTTAACACTAGGTTCCCGGGTTCCCTCTGCCTACCCTGCCTCGTGCGGGATACAGCGTGAAGCTGAGAAAAAAATCTTTACATACGAACGTGGTATACAAATTAAAAACCAAACACTATGCCAGAAATTAAAACCACATTAAAATTACATCATATTCATTTATGTAATTCTAAAATAAAAATAATGAATTTAAAGTAGAGAAACTGTTCTAAAACTAGACCTGGGCTTTGATCACTCTGTGCGATATAATCAGTAATCGCTTAGCTAAGAAAAAAAACAGAACATTTTATTAAAATTATCAGTTTTATCGTATTTTTTGATAGCAAAGACCATCATCGTCTTAGTAGGCGGTAAATTTGGTTACCACATGCTTGTACTTATTGCGACACAAATACATTACTCTCGTACAAAATGTACTGCAGTTAAACTCATTCTCATGTTCTAAATAACTAAACAACGTATAAGTTATTGAAAAATGTCATTTCGACAAAAGATATTCAAAAATTTTTAAAGTTTACCATGTCTGTCTCAAGCACAGTAACCCTAACGAGTGTAAACGCGACTGATTGTGAGTTCGATATCCACTCGAGGAAATTAAATGTAACTTAAATGTTTGTTCGCGTCGGGAATAATTTTTTTTTTTTTTCTTTTTTTCAGCTTCACGCTGTATCCCGCACTAGGCAGGGTAGGCAGAGGGAACGAAAGTGAAACCTAGTGTTATGACACTCCGTTCCACTTCCGTTCCCCACTTTCCGCCGAATTTGAGGCATTGCGTGTTGAGTGGCGGAACTCAACGCCGCGCTTTGCCTTATTACCAGAGCGAAGAAATGAAACATTAAATATTTAAATTGAAAATATTAAATATTTCATTTCCTCGACTGGGGATCGAACCCAGAACCTATCGGTTACAGTCACACTCTTGTGCCGCTGCGCCACGACAGGCCTAAAATAAATTAGTTAGTACTAAGAAATAAATTGGAAAGTTGAAATATAAATATTTGCGCCATTTTTATATCCATTTGTCTTTTGTGATGTTCGATCAGGTTTAAAATAACAAAGAAATATTATTTTCAATTTATAACATATTTTAATCCGCGCTAGTTGCGAACTTTGTTTGTCGTGAGTTTTGTTTGCATAAAAAATTCTGTGTTGCTATCGCTCCAATTCACTAGAATATTCCATTAACGGAACACTATTGACATATATATTTTTTAATTTTTATATACGACTATATTAAAAAATGGAATGTTTGGTTAAGATGGAGAGAACCTAGAGTCAAAACACTCCATATTCATTCCAAGTAATTTGAATGTTGATTGAATATTGAGAAATAAAGTATCATTATGAAGCCGATTTTGTATTCGACCCCATCAGAATGAAATATTTAATATTTTCATTTACTCACACTTATAAAGAGACAAAGCCCAGATTAAGTTCATCAAGTGGTAAATTTTCTTATCTTAATGGAGAAAAGGTGTCTTAACGCTGGCTCCTTTATATATCTATATCAAATTTATACATTAACTTTATAAAAATCCTTTTTTTATAAAGTCACAAATTTAGTTTATAGCTGTTATAGTCAAGTTTTATAAGTCATACTTCTCGTTCATCTAAAATCTTGAAATTGATAAGTATGTTCCATACGATGGACGACTCCGACTCACACTTGACCGATTTTATTCTTTTTTTTCTTTATTAGTATTATATAAGTTATTGTTAATACTTTATACAATAATTATAATTATATTTTTTTCTTAAGCTTTGTCCATTACAAGCACATATGACAGCTATTTCACATTAGAAAACAAGAACATGTAGTAGCTTTTACATAAATTAAATAAGAACACAATTAAAACTATTTCCAAATGGCATTATAAACAATGCGATGCATTCAATTCCATTGCAGTACACAACAAAATAAAAATAAAAAAGTCAAGGGCACTCCGATTCGATTAAGTCCAGGTGCAGACTGCGGAACTTTTGTTCCCGATTTGTAGTTTTGTGTTTTAATTAAAATAGTTCTTCATTAGGTATTCTGTTGACTGTAGTTTTTAATTAGTTATTGAAAGTTGTTTTGTTATGTATGTATTTGATTGTATTGTGCCGTTCTTTACAGGAACAAAAGACGATAATTATGTTATTTTTTGTAGTAGATGTAGTAAAAAGAAATAGTTTACCAATCATCGATATCTTACTTATTTAAAAAAAAAAAAAAAAAATTACAATTGTCTAACTTATAATAAGCATTTTGATTTCTTTAATAATTTAATTGAGGTATATATATGTATTTTTTACAAAATCAGCTAGTTGATGACAGAATTTAAATATCAGTAATAAATTTAAGATAATTTCTTCCATTAACAAACATTGGCCATCGGTTAAAAATTGAGTAATCATTTAAAAGAAATCCTTTATATTTCATATTTACAATAACTTATTGCATTGACAATAAGGAAAGCCACAATTGTTTTCCGCCCGCATGCGATGCGGTTAGACGGTGTGTAAGATTCCTAAGCGAAGGCATCTGTAACGGTCGGAGGTACCCGAAGTAACTGAGTATAAACGAAGCGATAAATCAAAGTGCAATTGTGAACGATGTTGCCACTTGTGCTAGACTTGAGAGTTGTGTGGAAATGGGATCGAGCTTTCTTAGAGATTTTTTTTTTCAGCTTCTCGCTGTATCTCGCACATGGCAAGGTAGGTAAAGGGCACTTGGGAACCTAGGGTTAAGACACTCCGATCTGTTCCTCGCTTAGTCTATGTAATTTAAGAATATATTGAGTCTTGGTTTTGAATTTGAGTTTGAGTTTTGAGTTTTGAGCTTGAGTCTGTCACAGAGCCACGCAATTAAATATGATACAATTAAATATGCAATACAATAATACGTTTGTGTAAATTCAAAGATGAAAATTGTATATTCCAAACAATATGTTCTTAGGTAAAATATAATTGAATAAGGTCTGCTAAGGAATGAAACAAAAGATGCTAAGTTTAGATCATTCGACCAATTATTAGTTATTTACATATTTTAAGGCAATTTATCAACATATATAATTTCCTTGTTATTAAAATCTAATCGCTTCAGTATTTACTGCTACTTTTAATGTAAAACTAAGTGATGAATCTCAAAATTTTGAGAAACTTATTATTTAAAAAATAACATTCTTTCACAGTACACTGAAGTTGAAATCATTGACCATCGTAATGCTAGTAAAAATAAAATCAATGAACAAACTAATAAATAATAAATAGTAATAGTATTTAACAAAATGTAAATGAGTTAATTTAAAAGGTTATAGTTCAAATGTAATTGAGATTATCAAACTACGAGATGGATGCGCGTGCGCAACTAAGTGCCACCTTTCGTAATCGAAGTGACAACTTGATGTGCCATGTCGGCTGTACTACGATTCCTTGCGAAATAGCAAATAATATATGTTTTGCTGAGTTTGAATATATCAATTCATATGTTACATTGTGTATTAGCATTTGTTTAAATAATTTATTCTTGAATTTTATAAGAAGATAAACAAGAGGCCTGGCGTGTCTGGGTTCGATCCCCAGTCGAGGAAATGAAATATTTTATATTTTAAATTTAAATATTTAATGTTTTTATTTCTTCGCTCTGGTGCAAGGCGAAGAAAGGCGTTGAATTTCGCCACTCAACACGGAATGCCTCAAGTTCGGCGGAAAGTGGGGAACGGAAGTGGAACGGAGTGTCTAAACACTGGGTTCCCAAGTTTCCTCTGCCTACCCTATCACGTGCGGGTTACAGCGTGAAGCTGAGTTGTATGAATATGGTCTCTTTAAAATTAATGATTGTTAGAGACCAGTGCCATAACACTATGTTTTTTTGTCTAATTACTAAGTATCAGAAAAGAAGTAGTATTAATTTTGTACGAATTGAACTAAATAAAAAACCTTTACAACGTTATAATGTTATGATTGTTATGATTTTTTTTCGTTGAACTTATGAACTAATCATACATTTTCTCTTTCTATTTGCACTGGCCAACCGTGGGTTCAACCGTGGCGAATTTCATGTATTTTTTTTACTGAGCTAACAACTTGCCTACGACTTGACCCGCTTGAAGTAGATAATAATTTATTTACTAAGTAACAATGACACATAAATGCGTTGTTCCTTTCACGTGTGTACTTCATAAAGACCATAAATTTTAATATTTGGTAATAATTTCAGCATCAAACTATGCGCCATCTTCAGATACATGGTATTGAGTATAGTAGACAGACGAAAAATAAAGTGACCCTTATCATGGTTTCCAATAAGGATTACGATTTTTTTTCTTTTTGAGATACGGAAAAGGCAGTTTTTACAAAAAAAATTTTTTAAAAAGACAAAAAATATTTTTAATATACAAAAAATATTTTTTATCATGAGCTTTACAAGAATACGAGACAAAATAGAAAATTTTATAAATTTCTTAAAAAAACATAATCGGTCCACCTTATCATTGCTTTTAAACTATGTCAAATTTTACTTCAGAACAAATAGCTACAGCAAGTAATAAAATCTTCCGCCTTTTACGTCCAGTATTTAGGCTAATTACAATCGTATATCATGTACTTTTGTGCAGTAAAAGTGGAAAAGCGCGACCTTAATATGCACGTATATTATATAAATGGCGATTTAAACTTTCGAATTCTAACTCAATTATTAAATACTCATGAATATGTTTAATTGCTTTCATTTAGCCCTTCCTAGTTCTTTTTATGGCTGTAGTGTAATTATAATTAAGGTCGTTGTGGTGCAGCGGTACACTTGTTGCTTCATACTGATAGTATAGCTAAAATGAGCTACGGTATTGAGTTTTATTCTCAGACGGGGGAATTAACTTCTAAACGATTTTTTCAAGAATCCCCTAAGCCTACTCTTCTTTGTGCAGGATATAACGTAAAATAAAAAAAAAAAACTAAGACAAAACTCTAAAATTTAACATAAAATACGGAACACAGTGTTTCAGGTACATTAGGTTCCCCTTCGTGACGCAGCGGCACAATCGTGTGACTGTAACCGATAGGTTGTGGGTTCGATCCCCACACGTGGAAATGAAATATTCAATATTTTGTATTTTAATATTTTATATTTTCTTTTTCTTTATTTTATTTTTTATTAGGGAAACAGACAGAACTTATTATACACAAACATTAAATTAATATAAAATTCTACACAATCCAACAAAGTTTCCACACAAAAATAATTAAAAACATAAAGAGCAAATATATACATATATACACACATATACATACACACATACATATATATATACATATACACATACATATACATACATACATACACATACACATACATATATATACATATACATAAGTAAAAAGATAGCTGAGAATTACACACAATTAAAAAAATAAGAGTTAACATAAACCTAATAAAATATGATATAAATCAAATATAGATATAATTTTTTTAAAAAATAATGGTGTTATTTAAACTTTTCATAATTTTGTTTTTGAATACAATTACGTTCCTGGCCGCAAAAATATCAATATGAATAAACAGTTTATTATAACTGGCGCAGGCTCTGTTGATAAAGGTATTTTGTGCATGCTTACTTCTATTAATAGGTAAATAAAATAAATGTTGGTTACGCGTAAATTTTTGAGAGCATCTGAAATTAATATAATTTAAAAGATAAGGGGAATTAACGAGATTTTTTATTATTTTGAACAAGAACAATTGGTCCTTAATTGATCTTCTATCAGCAAGTGATAACGTTTTAAAACAGTCACCAGATCCATTCAGAATTTGTTTTTTGAAGCGTACAAATTTAATGAATTTGTTTTGAACATTCTCTAACTGGTTAACATAAGTCTTGTAATGTGGATTCCAAACAGTAGACCCATACTCAAGGATAGGTCTAACAAAAGAGTTATACAAAAGTATCAAAGTACTAGGTTTTTAAAAATCTCTGGAAATTCTAAAAATAAAGCCAAGCATTCGATATGCTCTAGCTATCGTTCTGTTAATATGTAGGTTAAAGGTTAGTTTATGATCTAGATATATTCCCAGGTCTCTCACCTCAGACACTCGTTTTATCTCAGCACCATCGAGGCGGTAGTCATATACTAAAGGAAGACGTTTGCGAGTGAAGCTGATAACACTACATTTATTAATATTTAAAAATAAGCTATTTTCGTTACAATAAAAGATTAGCTTGTGAAGATCTTCCTGTAAAAGTAAGCAATCAGATATCGATGAAATCCTTCTACAAATTTTCATATCATCGGCGTACAGAAGAATAAATGAATGTTTTATAGTATTGATGACATCATTTATGTATAAATTAAAAAGTAAAGGACCGAGATGAGATCCCTGGGGCACACCGGACGTAACAGGAACGAAAGATGAGCAATGGCCCTTGACTGTAACTGCCTGACTACGGTTATGAAGGTACGAACATAGCCACCTAAGTAGATCACCATGTATACCGACTTCTTTAAGTTTGTTTATGAGGTTCGTATGAGAAATTTTATCAAAGGCTTTAGAGAAGTCGGTGTACACAACGTCCACCTGAGAGCACTCATCCATGGATGAAGAAAGTCGATTAACTAACTCACAGAGATTAGTTTCAGTAGATTTATGGTTCATAAAGCCGTGTTGTTGTTCTATTATGACAGTGCGCAATAAAGGAAAAATAGAGTCATAAATAATCTTTTCAAAAATTTTTGCTACGACACACAACTTAGAGATTGGTCTGTAATTCTGTATATTATGTCTGTCACCGGACTTAAATACAGGTACCACATAAGATCTCTTCCAAGTTGAAGGCATGACTCCAGTAGAAAATGATTTACTAAATAACAAGTAAATAGGGTATGCTAAAGTTTTAGAACATGATTTCAAAAATAAGGGAGGAAGACTATCGGGGCCACAGCCCTTATTTATATCAAGATCATTTAAATACTTCTCGACTACATTTCGAGTTATGTTTACAGTATTGATATTTATATTAGAACATGATGAAGTAACAAAGTCATTCACACGGCAAGAAGAAGCTGGAAGATAGACTGAGTTAAAATAATTACTAAAAAGTTGACAAATATCATTACCTCCGGCTGCTAAGACGTCATTATGAAACATAGTGTCAGGGAAACAATTGGATGATACTTTTGATTTCACGAATTTCCAAAAATATTTACTATTCCTATTTATTTGAGATTCAGCTTTAGAAATATAGTTTTCATAACAGACAATTTGTGTTCTTTTTTGCCTGTCACGTAATAAACTAAAAGAATCATAGTCAGCGAACCTGTTGTATATTTTCCATTTCTTATGATATTTAAGTTTTTCTGCAATAATTTTTTTTAAAGAATTAGAATACCAAAAAGGATAACGTTTACCACTAATGTTTTTTTTGGGAATCATTTTACTGATTATTTCATTGATGGTATCATAAAATAAATCCACTGCATTTACAATGTCAGATTCATCAAGCAAATCAAACCAATCTATTTCAGCCAAAACTTTATTAACTGCTTTATAGTCTGCAGTATGAAACATGCGTACAGTACGAGAAGGAATAGAAATTTTATGAGATATATCACGGATCCTTTGCAAAATATTCAAAGTAGGATGATGTGTATCTTCAGGTACCAAAGGGTCACTGCGCCTGGTAACTGAACATTCACAGTTACTGATAACTAGATCAAGATATCTGTTATTAACGTTGCATATGGTATTGAATTGTTCAAAATTATTAAAATTAAGAAAATGATAAATGGAGTCTACAAATGAGTCATTACTACCAACATTTTGGAGATTCATCCTATTGTCGAAATATTTCCAATCCGCACTAGAAATGTTAAAGTCTCCAACTATTAAGAAATAATCGTTTGGATAGGAAACAATATCCGAAGACACCAGTTCATAAAATTCACATAATGATACGTAATGATTTTTTCCATGAGGAAAATAACAACAGTAAAGATGCAACAATCTTGACGAAGGGGATAAGTGGAGCGAGATGGAGACTCTGACTACATCGGCAACCGAGTTTGATAATTTGACGATTGATGATGAATGAATATGAAGGTATGAACGAACTGCAATCAAAACACCACCTCCGAGGGAGTCCCCACGCGAAGAGTAGTCACGGTCACCTCTATAAACGGAATAACGGGTATCGAAGTATTCATGGTCAAATATGGAATCATTTAACCACGTTTCACTAAGACAAATTATATCACAGTCAGTGTTCAAAAGATTTCTATAAAAAATATTACTTTTAGACCGAAGTCCCCTTACATTTTGATATAGAATGCAAAAATCACTAGCCATAGAGGATACTGTAGCTTAAAGAACATAAGATATATACATATTCATTTACATACATAAACACATATACACATACATACCCACACATATACATACGTAAGAAAGATGTAACACGTACAATTTCAGCGCACAAGAAGCATTTTATAACTATACATAAAAATAAGTGAGATATAAAGATGTATGATAACCATTTCATAAACAGATACCCCACAAACAATGAAGATACATATATCCTTATTATAAATACCAAAGCAGCAAAAAATATCTTATGTAAGTAAAATCCAACAAAATAATAAAAGTCTATCAGAAATAAATAAAAAAAAATAAATGTTAATAAACAGCTAAATCCAGTAAATACAAAATTATACAAATTAAAAATTAAAAAGCAATATGTGATAAAACAAAAGTGCACTAAGCAAGTGGCGATAACACCTAAGCAATTTTTTTTACATCATTAGAATTAATAATATGCAAGACTGGGCTGGTATCATTACGGCGCACCATAATACTACAGTTTTTAACCCATACATATTTATAAAACTTATCCTTAGCAGTCTTTTTCACTAGTTGAAGTAATTGTTTATTAGAGCTGGTCAGATGATCGTTGAAGTAAATGTTGGTATTATTATTAGACACAAATCCTATATCATTAATTTTCAGCTTAAGTTTCCTGACACGAGATAGAAAATCATCTTTTTTCCAACGGCAAAGAAATTTTACAATTATAGGTTTATTTTTCTTTACATTTCTATCCTTAGCTGCAACTCTAGTCATAAAATCAATGTCTGTATCGACGTTAAGATTAAATTCTGCCTTATCAGCAAGATTTTTAATAATTGTGCTTAAATTTTCATTCTTTTTTTCGGGAATTCCATATATTTCAACATTAGATCTGCGTGACCACTGTTCTCTGTTATTATTATCAAATTCCATTGAGTCAATTTTAGATTTTAAGGAATTTAAGACTGAACATTGCTCAGATAGGTGTTTAACTCCATATTCACAATTATCAACTCTTTTATTCAAATCTTCTATTTTACTATTAATGAAATTTAAGCTATCTTTAAAACCAGACACCTCTTCACGGAGACTTTTTAGGTCACTAAGTAATGGAGCAAATGATGATTTAAATTCAGATCTTAAAATTGTAATTTCCGATGCTATTATGAGCCTTACTTGATCCAGGAAAGATTGACTCTCCGATTTACAGGGCGAGTCCGTCTCACAAGATGAGCCTCCTCTTAGTAGGGTAACATTCTCACTATAATTAGGTTTTGAAACATGACCTCGAATTGGCGTGTTGTCATTATTAATTTGTCTGGGTAAAGCAAGTTTGCAATCAGGGCAGATCCAATTGATTCTGTCAAGTGTGGTTGTCTTTTTTGCAAGTGATGGATTCAAGCAGTTATAATGATATTTAAGTCCACATTTATTACACAATAGTCCATCTGAAGCATTACCAGCCATAGATTTGCAACAAGCATACTTCATTGTGTATTTTAATATACCAAAAAAAAAAAAAAAAAAAAAATGTAACGAAAAAAAAAAGTAACAAATAAAAATATATATATATCGTGAAATTCGAACTAAGGATGCACGCTTCTCAATCTTATAGGACAGCCGTTAGGCCAGTAAAGCGTTCATTTATATTAGCAAAATAGCAGATTAGTTAAGGCGTGTAAGCTAAAATGCACAGGTAGCTGGGACCGGTTTTGTTGGCCGACAGCGTAACGGATCGTATGCACTCAATGTCACACAATGTCACTTTTTATAAAACTAGTAAATTTAACTGATTAAAATACAGCAATACACTGAATTTAAACTGCACTTTGTTCGTATTTAAGTTCAAATTTTAACAGAAAAACTTTTATGAATAAATATACTAATTTAAGTTTTAAGGGGGTGATGTTTTTATAAACAAGCTATCTGGGAGCTCGGACACAAACAATATTGCATCTGCTCTTATTGGAGGCACGTACGCGACTGATGTTTTCTTTTTCTTCGCTCTGGTGGAAGGCAAAACACGGTGTTGAGTTCCGCCACACGCAATGCCTTAAAAATTGGCGGAAAGTGGGGAACGAAAGTGGAATGGAGTAAACTAGGTTCCCATGTTCCCTCTGCCTACCCTGCCATGTGCATGATACAGCGTGAACCTGAGTAATTCTTTTATCTTTAGTATTTTTTAATAAAATTGTGGATTTCTATTACTGACCTACCCGTGGTTTTTCCTGATTAAATTACAGTATTTTATTTACTAATTTTATTTACCTTATTGTTCTAATAACTTTATCACTTAAGATATATATACATTGAAAATTTAAATTTAAGCTAAATAAATAAAAATATTGCGGCAGTTTTGCCGAACTTAATATTCTAATTTGACACAACTTTTTTGTTTTTAACCATTATCCATTTCATATGGCGTATTTAAATCTAATTAGCCATATCTGAGATTAGCAAGTACAAACGCACAGACAAACAGACTAAAAAAAATGAAAATATAGTTATATATTATATAATTTCGGACCCTGTTACTTAAATAAGCCTCCCCAATAAGATTTTTTTGAATATATTTATCTTTATCTATCTTTATATATCTTCTATGTACAGACAGTTTTCGCATTATAGGATATGATGTCACACTCACATATAAGTTTATTCATACAATTTTATGAACGCATGAAACACAAGATAACGATTCCGTGGGATTCATTCATAACAAGTCTTATGTTTCAAAAAAAATGTTGTCATATTAGCACTTTTAAGCTAACTCAGTGAGAAAATTTTCTCTGTGAATTAGATGGTGTATTTCATCGCACGATGTTCGTGTATCAATTATCTACAGTGAATGACTCTATTTCGTTTGTCCGTCTAAACAACAGAGTGGTTTTGTTTGGTTGGTTTATTAACATAGAGTAAGGAAGCTATAGAAAGGTATTTTTTTTTTCAGGTTCCCGCTTTTTGTCGTTACGATAGGTAGAGGGGACTTAACGTCACATTTTATTTAAGTTGAAAAACGGTTTTCCTTTTTTCATTTCCGCGCTGTATCCCGCACAGGATAGGGTACTTCTGTCGAATTTGAGGAATTGCGACTTGAGTAGCGGATCTCAACGCCGCGCTTTGTCTAGTTACCAGAGCGAAGAAATGAATAGGTACATCAAATATTTAAATTGAAAATATTAAATATTTCCTTTCCTCGAGTGGGGATCGAATCTACAACCTGTTGGTTTCTGCTGCGCCACAACAGGCGTCATCTGATTTATAATCTAGAAAAAAGCATCAATATAAATGTTTGTTTCATTATAGATTTGTTATTGTTTATTCGATCAGTGAATACAAGTTCAAATTATATTTTTAATCATCCGAAAACCTATTTAATAACACACTCAAAATATTATCGAAATAGGTCCAGTTTTTTAAGAGAAATTAGACAATAAAGTAACGTAAACATAAATAAGTAAAAGGGAGTGTCTTTTCTCTAACATTATAACTGCGATCAAAAATACGTCATTTAATAATAGAAACTTCTCTTTAAAAAAACAAGTAGATAGTAAATAAGAAAAGTTTTAATTTAAAGAAACGCATTCTATTACCATAAATTGTTAATAATGTTGACACAAATGTTGTGTTTACATCGAATATATGACTGCCCTGCGGATCGTATCCGCGACCTTCGACTCTGTAACGTGTGCCTCACTGTGTCAAACATGAAATATATTAAAATAATATTTCTATATACAATTCTTAATCGGTGTTGGTATATTATAACGGTTATAGCCGATTTTCTTTTTAAAAAACGTTGTTTATTTATTCTTTTTCAAATTTTCTGTTAAATGCAAATAAGTAGACAGAGAGAACTTAGTCTCGAAACATTTTTTATTATTATAGGCTTAGTGTCTAATGCAAGTCAATGCAAGGCAAGAATAATAGTGTTGCGGAGCTTAACGCTGCTCTCTATCCAATTTGTTTAAGCATTACTATTTCCCTAAATGTGATTTGAACTCGCAACTATCCCACCTCCTACGACCGTTAATTTTCTTATAGTTTGTTTGTTAACGTTAGAAACGTTGTATTGTATGTTGTATCTCATCAAAATGCAAAGAGGTTTGCTGTTATAGTTGAAATACGGACAAAGCCGGAGGCGGTTACAAGTTTGGAAATAAATTTAAATACAACAGCTCGGTGTGATAGTTGTTTCTATACTACTTGAACAGTGTATACTCGAATTATTGTTCATTTTAAAGTAGAAAAAAAAACACAGCTTCATAACTTAGACGATAGTTTTCCATGTTTTTATTAAAATAAGGCTTGTCGTGGCGCAGCGGCACAAGCGTGTGACTGTAACCGACAGGTTCTGGGTTCGATCCCCAGTCGAGGAAATGAAATATTTAATATTTTCAATTAAAATTTTTAATGTTTTCATTTCATCGCTCTGGTACAAGGCAAAAAAACGCGGCGTTGAGTTTCACCACTCAACCCGCAATGCCTCAAATTCGGCGGAGAGTGGGGAACGGAAGTGGAACGGAGTGTCTTATCACCGTGCTACGTACAGGATACAACGTGAATCTGAGTAATAATATAAGAATATTGATGCTCATTATAAAGTCTATGCTAAATGTGTTAAACTTAGGCGGGACGCCCGCGGCTTCGCCCGCTTTAATTACATAATGATCTATTTACTAATGTCAATTATTTTCTTCTTCTAACAGTATCATTTTAAAGATGATAATAATAATATTTATAAATTTTCAGACAAAAACAAAACAAAAATATTGTATTTTTTTTAATATTAGACTTCTTCCAATTCCATTTTTATAGCTATGAAATATAAATCACATCAATGTACATGTACACTTCCAATAAATATCTGTATTTACAATAGAAACTGTATATTATATGTAAGTATCACACGAAGTAATCTACAAGTAAATCGTATGACATGATAAAATTTTATTGAATGTCGGCGACATTCGCGGACATCGATACATAATTCAATATGTAAATCTTTGTGTAGGTATTGTTACTGCACTGGGTTGGATGTGCATACAAAATATTGACTTGGCTAGACAAGGTTGTGACGTCAAATAGCGCGGGAACTAACGTTTGTAACGATGTTTGTGAGTTCGATTCTGACTTGGTGTAATTTTAGCCTTTAAAAAGGTTTAGGCATATATAGTTATCTATATATTTTTAGATCATGGGACATTACTCTTTCTTATATCTTATAATGTAATAGTGATAGCGAAAAGTAAAAATGTATGAGTTTACGCAACAATTGGTAACATTATTTATTAGTTTTCTTATAAAATAATAAATATTTAAAAAAAAACTTAAAAAAACATCTTACAATAATATAAAAAGGTGTGTGTCAGCATTTTAGCTATAATTCTTAGCAAGAGCTTAGTTAGTAACAGTAACGAAACTTAACACCGAAAATTATCTCATAGAAAAAAATGAACACAATTTAAAAGTAACAAATATTCCAAGTAGAGATCAGAACAAAAATTAATCTATTATTTAAATATTTACAATTCACAAACACTTATATAATAATAATATTTATGTAGCTCCTAACATGGCTTCTTTTCGACGTTCGTTACAAAACACATTGGTGTCATCGCCCCAAATACCGTTTCTGTGGCTCCATCAAACAGTAGGCCTTGTGAATTGAGGAAGCGTGTTTTTCGATATATATAGGTCAACTTTGAACTGCTTTATAGTGATGGTACACTCAATACGTTAGAACGAATGAATGAAGTACTTAGAATCAAATCATTTTAGGCAATCTAAATTGGTGTAATTAATTTTGCCATATACAGGATAATTATTATATTGAGTGTGTTGCATCATTATTGTGAATAAATATTTGAGTTTGCTTGCATTCGTTGGCTGAGTAAGTAGAGATAACCTATTTGTTTAAGTCACTCCGTTCTCATAAGACACTTCCATCTCAACATGAAAATATTATACAATACAAGCTGTCGCGTTTACAATCGCATGCTTCTGCCCTTGCGCTACAACAGGCCTCTAGTATTCATTTTAATTCAAATTAAATTTGTGTGTAAGTAAGTAAATATTTATATGTCATTTATAACATTTGTGTTTTACTGCCGACGGTGAAAAGTGTCACAAAATAACCCAATCATTATATATTATTAAATATATTATTGTAATACTTACCAAAAAATAAATGAATAACACCAAAACCAATTGATGAAGGACATACCTGTAACAAAAATGGCATTCATTAGACACAAAACTCAATCGTAAAGTTATAATGTATCTTTTTATAAATCAAGAAAAATAATATAAATTTCATCGAATCGCTCATTGCACATCACTAACCGCAACGAATTGCATCATTTTGAACAACTTAGATTTTGTTGAAGCTTCGCTCACTGAGTTTTTCTTTGAGATATTGCTTCAACCATTGCATTGTTTTCTTTAAAAATAGCTCCGTTACGCCCTCAGAACAAACGTATGGAAATGTTATGTGGCAAAATTATATAGCAAGAAACTAAATTAAAATTAACTAATTTTATTTATATTTATTCAACTGTGCATGTTAGTAGAATATTAATTATTGGCCGAAAACATATATTATATTATAATAAAAACTTAAAACAAATTACATCTCATGGAGTTTTCCCGTTTACATTCAATAACTGAGACATACATAATACAAAAATATCAATATTTTACATATATTGATTTTCATATAATAATTTCTGATATTGCTTCACGTTGTATCCCGCATTTACCAGAGCAGTGCAGGCAGAGAAAAAATTAAGACATTGCGTTCCCCACGCACCACTAAAAGCTCTTGATATTGTCATCAGGGAAATTTAAATTATAACTATAACTATATAACTATGTGAGGCTTGCCGTGGCGTAATCATGTGACGTGATAAATTGTGAAGTCGATTTCCACTCGAGGATATAAAACATTTAATGTTATCAACTTAAGTATTAAATATTTTTATTTCTGTGCTCTGGTAACAATACAAAGCGCAGCGTTGAGTTCCGCGAACGACACACAATGCCTCAAATTCCACGGAAAGTGGGGAACGGAACAGAGTGTCTTAACACTAGGTTCCCAAGTTCACTCTGCTTACCCTGCCATATGTGGGAGGTAGAGCAGAGTTTATAACAATGTTATTTTCATTACAAAATTTGATTCCAAAGCGTTATAATTGAACTGGCCTAAAAGCGCCTTGCATCTTAAGTGATGCCACTTTTATTATACCACAAGTAGCGTTGTTAGAGCAACGGCCGATAAAAACATCAGTAACGCTTGGCTCTCCTTTGTATTACCAAATTACGTATTTTGTTTTGTTAAAGTAAACATATTTCGCTTTGCTCAACCATTTTCTTAACTATTTCACATAATACGCTAAGAAGATTATATAAAGGTGCTATTTGAACTTATTTATCAATCTTTAAATAAGTCAAGTTTTTAAAGAAAATATTGTGAAGTAGCCATGAAGTATCTAATAATACTTAATACTTTTATGGCATCTACAATCTATTTATGGATAATTTAGATTCATTTAACTAGAAAATGTTTCAGTGATAAAATAGCAAGCCATTATGAAAAATATTTGAAATATTTGGCGGAATTGAACGTTACTTTTAGTCCAACGCATCAGAAGAACAAAAAAATTATATACGATACTAAAAAGTCTTTTACTTTTAAAATATTATTAAAAAAACTACACTAAGATCCCATGTTCCCTTTGGCCTATCTGGTCATGTACGGATACATCGTGAAAAAAAAAAAGAAAATCATGTAGTCATTCTGCTCTACTAAGTGCATACCAAATATCTTTTTTTAATGTTCATTTTTTTAATCTCACACTTGGCAGAGTAGTCAGACAGCACTTGAAAACATAGTATAGAGATACTCCGTTCTGTTTCAGATATACCGCTACCTTTGAGGCATTGTGCTGAGTGGCGGAACTCAACGTCGCACTTAGCCTTGTTACCAGAGCAAATTAGAGACTATTAGCATAGCATAGCTGTGCCACGACAAGCCTCAACATATGAAATATCCATGTATCAATAATTACTTATTTCACGAAAACAACTTAAAACCTTATGTACTATCCGCATGCATAGCTGAAACGGAAGCTCGATCGGTATGGGCAATGTTTATACTCTCGATAAATATTTCAGTGAGCGTCCGGTCCGACATGTGCTATACTTGCTTCCTGTGACATCATTGCTTAACACATTGGTTGTGAAAATGATACTTTATATGGCTTAACTTGTTGCTTCTGACTTTGCTTGACTTTTATTTAATATTGAGACTATCGTGTACACAGGCGTGTGACTGTTAACAGGTTGAGGTATCGATTCACACTTAGGAAATAAAATATTTAATCTTTTGCTTACTTCGCTCTGATACCGAGGCAGGGCTTGGTGTTAAACTCCGCCTTTCAACATGCAATGCCTTAGATGTTCGGAGGAAAGTGGGAAAAGAAAATATTTTAATGGGAACGGAGTATCTTGACACTACGTTCCCTGCTTTGTTAAGTTAAAAAAATAATATAATAACATTTATTATACGCAGTTCGCTTCCAACTGAGTAATGCGTTCAGTTTCTTTCACGAAACAAATAAATCAACTGCATATATACATAAGTACATTGTAAATTGTTTTATAACAAGTAGTTTGTTAAAATTACGAAATAGCACTGCACTGATATATTTTGTTAAAAATGTAAAAAAAAAATATAAAATATATAAGAATGAATTTTTGAGACTGTCACTATTGTCTTTTGGCTATTAGTTATTATAATTAAAAAAAAGTGAAACCAATTAATTCCCACGACTAAGAAACGACCCTACAACCGTTTAACTTACAACCAGACACTGTGCCACTAAGTCACGGCGGCCTATTAATAACATTCCATAATAGATAGATAGCTATTTCATTCCAAAGATGCAAGAATCAATTTTTCCAACTGAATAGGCCCATAAAATTTTCAATGTAACCAGCAATAATGTAGAATTCAATAGGTTGTTATTCTATCAACAACTGTGTTAACATGTTTTGACGCCATATTTTATGCTTTACTAAAGATTACATATGCTTACCTTGTATCATGCCTTGGCCTTTTAAGTTAAATAGACAGGACAATTATAGAATTTCGACATCGTTTTGTACTAGAGAAGTTTTAATGGTTGCAGGTTCGAAACGGGTGGAGGTAGTTCCGGTAGGACTGACGCTACTGATATTACTCATAGTGAGAAAACAAAAGCGCTTAGCCATATTTTAATTTTGACTTTAATTTTAAATTGATCTGCAAAAGTGATGTAAAAGTACTTATAGTATTTTAGTTATTTGTTTTCGTGGCGAAAGTTACATATTATATTTTTTAATATTTTTATTTAACGTTTAGTCTAGGTACCAGAGTAAAAAGAGAAATAATTTTTTGTTCAGCTCCATGCTATATTTGTAACGCACATGGCACAGGGTAAGCTGAGGGAACCTGCAGACCTGCAACCTTAAGACCCTGTTTCGTTCCGTACTTTCAACCAAAAATAATTAATTGCTACAATTGGAAATCACTCAGTCACTAGGGCACGACAACGTCTAATTCTTTATTATGTTTATTTAAGAGTGTGAAATATTCTTATATATAATAAAAATAATACATAGGCATATACAAAAAAAAATAAGTTTAATTTAGTTCAATAATTAACATTAGTTCAATAATTGTGACTATATTTTATTGAAGTAATGATTAATCATTAACAAATGAAGATGCATTTTAAAATTCATTTGAAGGTTATCATTATTACTATAATACCACTCATTAATTAATGGCTATAATTAAAATGAACAGTGTCGGTTCGCGTGTAAACTTTAATTTCGAGCTCTTTAATGTCAATTGAGACAAGTATTTAGGTCACACTTGTGGTATGCCATTATAAAGATGTGTGATAGAAGAAAAATGCTTTAAATGGTACTTAATTAAAAATAATATTCTATACTATGTAGATATCGTACATTGAATAATGTATTAGCTGAGATTAATGCTGTATCCCGCACATGGCTGGGTAGGCAGAGGGAACTTGGGAACCTAGTATTAAGACACTCTGGCCCTTTCTTCACTTATTATAATGTATTAAGTGTCAGTCAGTGTCAGTGTCAGTGTCAGAGTGAACAGGCCTCTAATATTTAAATAATCAGCGGCCTGCCGTTGCGCAGTGGCACATACATGCGACTGTAAGCACGATATTTACCTGTGAATAAACTATTTTAATTTCTTTAAATATGTACCTTGACAAAATGCTACATTGAATTTGTTTAAAATTTTCTTGGCACTGAGTTCCACAATTCGACACTCAACATCGGCTAAAAGTGGGAAGCAGCAAAATTCTACTGCAAACATCTTAACACTACAGATTCCAATACTTTCTTCGCCTTTCCTGTGAAGTTCAAGATTTCAACAGGACAGGTTGAAGGGGAACCCGGGAACCTAGTGTTAAACACTCCGTTCCACTTCTGTTCCCCACTTTCCGCCGAATTTAAGGCATTACGTGTTAAGTTGCGGAACTCAACGCCGCGCTTTGCCTTATTACCAGAGCGAAGAAATGAAACATTAAATATTTAAATTAAAAATATTAAATATTTCCTTTCCTCGACTGGGGATCGACCCAGAACTAATAAAAAATAAACGTTAAAATAAACGTAAAACTAAAGATTCTCCTGTAACGCGCATTAAAACAAAGAAAAAATGGGATGAAGGCCCTTCTTACTACTACTACAATTTCTTCCCAAATATATTAAATTATTCCTCTAACTGAACATCGAATCGACAATAATCGTGATTAAATTTAGGCACTATCCAACTGCACCACGATATCCTCATTAATTGTTAATTTGAGAAAAAAAAAAGGTTTTTTATCAAACGCAAATTGGTTGATTCACGTTGAGTATTACTTAATTGAGTTAGTTTAATTATTATAAAACAAAAACGGCCAATTATAACTATGAATTTATTTCTATTTATTTGTAAACAAAATATCTCTGAGTTATTTTTTAAAATATATATATAAAAATATATATTTGAAGGAAACAAAATTTATAATAAATCTACAATAGTAGAAATTATATGAAATGCACTAAAATTAGTCGAAGCGCATTCTTGATAATTATTAGTTCTTGAAAATAAAAGTCAGTTATTAATATGAACTTACGCAAATACTATTTGGTTCATACAAACGCTCTTTTTCTTTATAAATCATATAAATTCCGTATCAACAAATATCTAGACAATGTCTAGACTTCTATTTTTAGCGTAACTTGTATCCCCTTAGGAGGGGATTCCAGCAATTTTTGCTTTTTTTATTTAGAAAAGTCAAATAATACTGCTGAACTACAATTTAGTGATGCGCTTTAATATTTACGTAGATATAAATTTTAAACGTATGACAAATATTTGAAAAAAAAAAATATAATTTATACAAAAAATTAATAATTATTTTAATTATCTTGTATTTCGTTCGCGGTTTAGCTCTCGTCGACGCATTAGGAACCATATTTCCATAGTACACATTAAAAATTAAATATTAACAAAATGAAATCATAAGGGCATAGGAATGTACTTTGTATACAAATTCTATTGTTTAAACAACTGTGTCTACGTACAAAAGAAACATATTTGTAGGCGGTTAGTGATCAAAATCTACATTAATCGATTTGTAAGTCGTAAATGACTATATATATATATTCATAGCGAGACATCGATATGTTACGCCTACATTTTTAATATATAAAAATAAGCCTTAATTAATAAGAAATAGAGACGAAATTAGTGTGAAATAAAAATAATTGATTTCGTTTTTTAGACATGTAAGTTATTTAAATTGCAAATTCACTAACCTAAGGGACTGTTAATGAGTGTCAAATATAGGATAAACGCTGTTTGAATTACAATTTTGTTTGAAGTGTTGCTAGATTTAAAAAAAAAATATAATATTGCAAGACGTATGTATATATATTATTTAAAATTAAAGATTGTAAAAGCTTTTGTATTTATTAAATTCATTTTAAAATTTGCCCGCTCGGAGCTTCGCCTGCTTAATCGACATAATTATTTACTATTTTAATTACTTTGTTGAATTAATAACATTTTCAGCTTAAAGAGAATATCTTTACTTTCAACAATTGGTATTTACTGATATATTTTTTTTATTTATAAGCAAGCAATAAAACAAACACTAAATGTTAAAGGAAGTTGGTCAAAACACAATTGTGAACACTTCATTTAAATTCTTTAAGTCGTTTCTGAGAGTGGCGAGCACAAACACACATACAAAAATGTTTACCAACATACATTGTCACTTGCTTCTGTTCCAACAACGAATTTTCTCATTCATCTTCCATGTACAAACAGCGATCAGTTACGATATTATTATAAGTACCTAAAGATACTTTATTAATATTACACATAAATTTAAATATCTCAATTTTTACATACAATATATTATTATTCAGTAGGTAATTGTATTTGTATTTATTTTCTATTAAATTTTATAATACAATGAAATTTTCATATAAAATATCGTAGTATAAAATAAACATACCTTTGCGAAGTAAGATTTTCGTTTTCTTACATGTTTTATGGTACAAAATATATGTTCATGAACATTACACAATGTTATATCAAAACATTATTATCGAGAGAGTGATTGTGAAATTAATAAAAGCAAAGCGAGAATAAAACTTAAATATATGTTATCTTTAAATACAAGATAATGTAATCATTGACATAATCATTGTAAAAAAATATTTAAAATATTAAAATATAAGTCATTTATGAAAGTCATCATAAGTATATTGAATGTAATTTTGCCTATATCTCCGACTTTACCCGCCTTGTCAAATAGAAACAGCTAACAGTTGTGTATTTTCATATCTC
Organism: Eueides isabella; assembly: GCA_019049475.1. Classification (NCBI taxonomy): domain Eukaryota; kingdom Metazoa; phylum Arthropoda; class Insecta; order Lepidoptera; family Nymphalidae; genus Eueides; species Eueides isabella. The sequence goes on from CM032402.1 coordinate 3,811,228, forward strand.
TTAAGAGCCTTAGGAAACTCGGACCGCAGTTACAGTAGGGCTTATTGAAACTGATACCGTCGTAATAAAGTCTTTGATTTTCGCGATTGTTACACATTTTAAATGAAACACTTTTAACCGGATTAATCACGTATATTGATTTTTATACATATTTTTGGAAACCCGACGTGGGACGGACGGGACCCACGTCGGGTAGTAGTGTGTGTAGACGGGTAGAGTCTACCCGTGACCACGGACTACTGTAAAGTGTTCGAAACCTCGAGTTTCCAAAAACATGTATAAAAATCAACATACGTGATTAATCCGGTTAAAAGTGTTTCATTTAAAATGATACCGTCATATTATATGTCCTTTAGTCTTCTTCAATAAAAGGACTTTCTAAGACAAAAATATTTTTTTCAGTACGAACTAATAGATCTTGATAGAGCATTCAAGCAAACTATGTAATATACATACATATGTATGTAAAGATATGTCGACAGAATGATTTAATATGGCGTACGAGTACATGTTGAATGTTTAATTAATTTTATAAATACTATCCAAGCCAAAGTAAAGTAAAAGCAAGCTCTGAGCTGACACTTACGCAGAATAAGGCTTAAAATAGGGCCTAAAAATAGGTCTCCAGAATCATTTAATTTGATGTTTCATATGTAGAACGTAACGTAACTATATTGAATTAATATTATTATCTATATATTTTTGAGGCCTGTCGTGGCGCAGCGGCACAAGAGTGTGACTATAACCGACAGGTTCTGGGTTCGATCCCCAGTCGAGGAAATGAAATATTTAATATTTTCAATTTAAATATTTAATGTTTCATTTCTTCGCTCTGGTAATAAGGCAAAGCGCGGCGTTGAGCTCCGCCACTCAACACGCAATGCCTCAAAAATTCGGCGGAAAGTGGGGAACGGAAGTGGAACGGAGTGTCATAAAACTAGGTTCCACTTCCGTTGCCTCTGCCTACCCTGCCTAGTGCGGGATACAGCGTGAAGCTGAAAAAAAAAAAAATATATATTTTTTTTTCTTTATATTACACCACATAAAAAATGTTTCTCGCGCGTTATATGGTCATAATAATTATATGTTACTTACTTTGATTGCGTCATTATTGCTATTGACTTACACATGTATATGAATATATATATATATATATATATATATATATATATATATATATATATATATATATATATATATATATATATATATATATATATATATATATATATATATATATATATATATATATATATATATATATATATATATATATATATATATATATATATATATACATGTGTAAGTATATATGATCAAGTACATCACTCAAGATTCGAACCCATGACCTCAGAGCTAATAATTATACAAAAATAGAGACTTATTACATACAAATTGAACAAAAACAAGTCACACAACATTCCATTTTGGTACAACCTTGAAGTGGTAGTAAAGCAACGTATATGTACATTGTTCAAACATATATACATATTATGTTGGTATAGAGGCACATTAAATATTTGTTAAATAACCGTATAGTAATAAATCATCGAGCTAAGGAATAGTAATCATAGTTTTATTCCCGCAAATTTATTTATTAATAAAGTATCAAATAATAATATTATTTTTAAAGTGTTAATACACTTAGGAAATAGAAATATTTATTTAGAAAACGTAGCGGGATTTGAACCTGCGTCTCTTGGAATCCTTTCAAGAGCTCTGACCGCTAACCTATATGTGAACCTAGCGGGATCAAATTTTGAATTTAGTTTTTATAAATATAAATTTCCGCCGCCTCCGAAAATATGGTCTTGATATCAATCTATACCTATAAAACTTTCCGCAATGCCTCAAATTCGGCGGAAAATGGGGAACGGAAGTGGAACGGAGTGTCTAAACACTAGGTTCCCGTGTTCCTTCTGCCTACCCTGCCTCGGGCGGGATATAGCGTGAAACTATAAAAAAAAGTTTTTATAAATAAGTGAGAGTCAAATAATATTTTAGTAATTTAGAAATATGACATAACATCCTTTGGTTCAATTGAGAAAAATGTGTTTATTACACCTTAGTACATTTTGGTCCTTGTGGTCCAGTGGAATAATTTGACTTTGATTCTAAGCGTGGTAATTGCAAATTCAATTGCTAATCATAGAAAATAATTTATTTTAACTTTCTTGTAATGGCAAAACAAAGCAACACGTTAAATTACACCAAACAATACACAATGTGAGAGAAAATTACGAAAAGAGAGAATGCGTTTTATTTGAAAAGCTGTTAATATTAAAAAAAAACTAATTAATGGTCTATCATTTTGTAACCATTTTAAAGAGCTCTTTTCTTTATCTACAAGAGCGGAAAATTAGAAAAAATCAATTAAATTCATGGGAGCGGAGAACTATTTCTATACCAAAAAATATAACCTAGGAACCCACTGTTAATACCCTGTCATTTCCGTTTCTGGCTAAGTATGTTTTGTTACAGATTTCATCACTCCGCTCCGCTTTTCTCGCCCCCAGGACAAGAAAAATGTAAAATATTTTATACCCTCGGCTGGAAATCGAACTCAAGATCGTCGCGTTTATAGTCACATACTGTTCGATACACATATAAAACGTTTAAAAAATATTCCTAAATAATAAATATTTTCGCGTTCTGTGAGAACTTCAAAGGTCATCGGAAAAGATCAAAGTTCAGTGAAGATAAAAAGTTGAGATTAGATATTACTTTGCTAAAACCGTTTTCTTTTTTCATTTATCTATTGTAATAAAATGTTAATTAAGCTATCTCTTTTCTAGCTAATTTATGTACGTTATAATAATTATGTTCTTGTTACTTATTTGGAAAACGTATAAAAATTTAACTTAGTGAGATTTGAACTTGATATCAATCCATACCTATAAAACATAAGTAAAGCGTCCATATATGAAAAATACAACCGAAAAATTACAGCCAATATATTCGTTTTGTAAATATATCTGCTTGTCTGCTTGTGCATATAGTCTGGACACCTTTTTGTATTTTAACAAATTTTAATGCTATAAGGTTATTTAGACAGGAACTAGCTATCTTGATGTACAAAGTGCAGTGGCACAAGCATGTGACTGTAAACGCAACAAGTTGTGGGTTTGATCCCCACTCGAGAAGATTAAATATTTAATATATCCATTTTACCGCTCTAGTAACGAGGCAAAGCACGGCGATGGGTTCCGCCACTCAACACATAATGGCTTAAATTTGACGCAAAAGTGAAGAATGGAACGGAGTGTTTTAACACTAGGCTCCCTAGTTTCCTCTGCCTACCCTGCCATGTGCGGGATACAGTGTAAAAGTTACTTACAAAATAATAATATAGCTTCTTGATAAAAGTTACGAGCGACTTCGTTTTGAAGTAAAATATAATATAATAAAAAAAGCAGTAAACATATTTATGTATAGAAATATCATTAGATAAAGTAGGCAGAACCAAGCAATCTAAAAGTAATATGACTAGCAGCTTTGTAAGCAGACGCTGAGTAGCAGTTTTCTAAATTACCCTTAGAGAAATGGAAAGGGATGTTAATGTTTCATTGAAATTGTATTACTTAGAGCTTAGCTAGTTTTGTTTCAAAACCAATGTTATAAGACTTTTCAATCTATCAATGAATATAATATAAATAGAGTAGATGTGAGTTCAATTCCGATTGTTGTTTCTAATTTTCCCTAGTTAGATAGCCAGAGAGAACGGAGCGTGAAATGCTATCGCACGTTTCTCTTTCTGCCAAACTTCTATAGAGAATTTGCTATTACCTCTTTATAGAAGATCTCCGGGAGGTCTTATGTTGTTAACGTCAAGTTCTTCTAGTATCATCGATACTAGTATCATCCCACACGAGGCAGGGTAGACAGAGGGAACCCAGGAACCGAGTGTAAAGACACTCCGTTCCACTTCCGTTCCCCACTTTTCGCCGAATTTGAGGCATTGCGTGTTGAGTTGCGGAACTCAACGCCGCGCTTTGCCTTATTACCAGAGCGAAGAAATGAAACATTAAATATTTAAATTGAAAATATTTAATATTTCATTTTCTCGACTGGGGATCGAACCCAGAACCTGTCGGTTACAGTCACACGCTTGTGCCGCTGCGCCACGACAGGCCTCAAAGAGATATTAAATATTTCAAGAGTTATATTTATTTTCTATATACATTAAATTACAGAAACTTTCTATAATATTAAACGTCTAAATAATAAAATCGACATATAATTTGCATTTAAAAATAAAATATTGCGCACATAAAATTGTACGTATCACAGTGAACTCCCTGGGGTATTTAATTTACTACACAGAAGTACCGTACAATCGATTTGAGCGTGTCATTGCTACGTTTATTAAGTTTATGCCGATATCGAGTCGTCTACAAGTATTAAAAAGTTATAACGTATAATTTCAAAAGTGTATAATAATACATTAAAGAATATTTTTAATATAAAAAATGTTATAATATATTTATTTGTGTAACTTTATGTGTTTGGAAACGGATCTCAACGCCGCAGATTGACTTGTGAGAAATAAATAAAACATAATGTGGAGTTCTACGTTCCAACAATTAACCCGCGTTTTGTCAAAGAAATAAGAAAATCATATACAAAAAATATCGTCAAGCAATACCATAAATAAAAGGTAAGGTATAATAAAAGGTAGCGTGTTTAAATTCTAATATTTTATTTATTATTTACTTCGTTACGAGCTTCTCAAGATTTTCATATAACAAAGAATAATATTTATTCAGAGCAATCTTTTGACATTATAAGTTATTACTTACAGCTGAGTGCTAGAGTGTGTTTAAGAGATTTTCATTAAAGTGTCCGCAGTAGCTATTGAAAAATGTTAAATTCATTTCTTACTGTTGTTCTCTCTACAATATATGTTACTGGCAACTGGCTACATGTTATGGGTTTTTCGAGCTCGAGCTCTATCGTACCGCAGGGACACAAAAGTGCGACCGTAAACGCTACAGATTGTGGCTTCGATTCGATTCCCTACTGAGGAAATAAAATTATTAATATTTTCATTTTATTCGCTCTGGTGATAAAATAAAGTGTGGCATTAAGTATCGCCACTTAACATACAATACCTCAAATTCGAAATATCACAAGGTTCCTAAGTTCACAGTTCTCTCCGTCTCCCCTGCCATTAGCAAAACCTGCCAAAACAACTATTAATATTTTTTCGTTTCTTCCAGGACATAGTGGAGAATGGAGTATCTCGAGATTAGTTAATCTCTTACCATCTTATATACCGATACAGAGTGAAATCTATAATGTTATATAAATTTCTATATGAGAGGATCTTTTAATGTTTGTATATAATAAACTAGCGTTGAGTGTGCTTTATAATTGTGTTTACGCTTCGGCCCGCGGCTCGTTTCTGTACTAATTTAATATCTACCTGTTTTTAACTGCATGTTATTTTATATATTTCTCTTTAATACAAATCTGGGGTTACTGTTGAGATAGTTAAACTATCTGTAATAGTCGTTAACCGTTACTTATCGTGGAATAATCGTCTAACATCATTTTTTTAGAGTTTTTTTTAAATAATTATACGTCTCGAATCCGGAAGTTATAATGAAGGTTTAAGTATTAACGAATTTTCTAACTAAATATTTAAATAAATAAAGCACTAGCTTAGATAAAGAAGTTATTAAGATATATTTAAGGATTGATTGGTTAGAAAACGGAGAATTTGGTCACTGATAATTTAATTTGTTATCCAATTATTAATTTTAAGTCAATGTATGTAGATAGGATTTTAAAAAGGTTAATGTTATATCAACCTTATATAGCTATTATGTATGAAATATTAAAGTCACTCACTCACTCAGCTTCACACTGTATCCCGCACATGGCAGGGTAGGCAGAGGGAACTTGGGAACCTAGTGTTAAGACCGTTTCCGTTCCACACTTCCTACCGAATTTTGAGGTATAACGTGTTGCGTGGTGGAACTCACGCAAAACATTAAATATTTAAATTGTAAATATTAAAAAAATCATTTCCTCGAGTGGGGATCGAACCCACAACCCATCGGTTACAGTCACACGTTTGTGCCGCTGCGTCACGACATGAAATATTAAAGACTGAGTGAAATAGAAAATCAACCAAGATAAAGAAAAAAATAATGACATTTTCTTCACAGAAAGACACTTCATGAAGAAAAGCTATTTAAAACCAATTCCAACACGACCTTTTACAAAGAGATTGCCTAGCCTTGATATTTAAAGATTTGCGAGGACGCTTCCTGTGTGGTCATCTGTCATCGTGTATAGCAACGTAAGAATCATTGAGTTAATGGAACAAGTTTTGTTCTAAAATAAACACTTCATGTGCAATCCGTGAAATACTTAAGTAGATGTTTTCGTAACTTTTTCAAATACATGTGTATATACCGTCTATTTTATAACTGAAGTGTGTTTGTTACTGTGATTATTGTTTTTGTATGTATATCTTATAAAAACTTTAATCACAATTCCACAAAATTGCATTAGCAAAAAAATATATAATAAATAAATAATATTTTTTTTGCTCTTTTTTAATTACATACTGTATATTGCAATTACACTTATTTGCATGTTTTGTCATTTTTAGATCATTTTTAGGGAAAACGGTCTCTATACATATTTTGTCAATATCTGACATGTGTACATTCGTGATGTCTTCGTAACTTTTTCTCCGTCTATTTTAAAACTGAAATATGTTTGTTATATACACATACAAAAACAATGATAACAATGACAAAAAAATGTTACAGCAAAAAAAAAAAAAATAATAAATAAATATTATTTTTTTTGCTGATGCTCTTTTTGCTGATTGAGTGAAACATTAAATACTGTATGGTTGCAATAACACTTACTTGCATGTGTAAGGTAATTTTTAGGGAAAACGGTCTCTATACATTTTTTGCCAATATATGACATGTGTTCATTCTTGATGTGTAAACTTAGCTTTGTAAATGTGTAAGTGTACATAGACAGTGTAGGTTGTGACGATAGATTGAAGTATATAACATTCCTTATTTTCTGTAATTAAGCTTCGTGTACTGGTAGCAACGTTGCGTTCTTAAAACGATTTGTCTTCAAAGAAAAAGAAAAAAATGGCGTAACCACTGTATGGGCACAAAAAAATATAATTATGTAATCAAGCATTAAACGAAGAGACAAAATTTGTAATCATAACGCTATTCTTGGTTATATAACAAAACAGATTCTTACAATTAATTATTATTTTTTTTGATTGATGACTTTTATTTTTCGTGACTTTTGGTGATCACTCACACAAATGCAAAGCTCAGCATACGCCGTGTACCAAGCCTATGTACCAAGTAAACGAAAGTTGTAGAATTTAAGGGTTGTAGAATGTATGGGTGGTGGAACTCAACCCTGCAGTTTGCCATGCCAGACTAGCGGAAACAAAAATAATTTATCACCTTGAGCAGAGACTGATTTATAAACGTTCAAGTCTTCCAGTCGTGATACAGGGACACACACGTGTGACTATAAACTTGATAAATTTTAGGTCTAAAAAAAAAAATCGAATTTTTGCGGACACCAAAGTGTCTTAACACTTAACTGTCCCAGCTTACTTTATAAAAAAATAAGAAATAATGATATAACGACGACGAAACAAAAATAGTTTCAGATAATCAAAATACCTTTTACAAAATCCAATTAACAACTGGCTATAGCTTTATTTCGCCTACTCTTAATTCTCGATACGTTTACATCATCGCAAAATATTAATTCTCACGGCCTACATCACAATACGTTCATTGATTCAAAGGCGTGGGCTACTTGCATCATTGGTCCATTAAAAGTGGATGAACAAAGTGCATGTAGGTTTACTGCTCTCAGTTTACTTAATATAGACACGATGAATTGACGTAATCTTTAAATCTATATATATATAAATAAATAAAATTGATACGGAAGAAGTGTCTGTTCGTCATTTCTTTTTTATTTTGTTTTGTTATATTTATTAAATTATCGTATAGGTCAAGGAGCAAAGCCTCGCGGGTCAACTAGTTCTTAATATTATATTTAAAGAAAATACTTGAAATTTAAACAACGTTTAATTGTTATGACGCTAATGATAAATGGGTTACCGTAATAAATGTTCATTTCTCTGATGCGACGAACGGCGTTGAATTCCGTTTTATATAACCCCATGTCTCGAATTCGGTTAACACGGCCTAGTCTGCTAACCTAAGCTTGCCCATATATTTTTTTTAAATGTTTGAATTTCTAAAAGGTTACATATTGAAGAACTAATCGGTACACTTTGTCAATTTGAGTACTGTTAAAGTATTTACTACTAATTTTACCATATTTTTGTTAATATACTCAAGCAATTTGAAATATTGCTCATCATTTCAGTAATTTGTTTCAACATTCATATATTTCTATAGTACATTGTTCGCTTCATATATCTGCATAAGCCATTGTAATCCTAGCAATCCCTGTCTGTAGAACAGGGGTGCTGTTACAACCACTAGATATTTATGTATAACCGTATGTTACAATTAAATTTGCATATTACGTGCTAAAAGGGTGACATTTTATTGTGATTCATGTTTAAATATTAATTTAACATATATTTAATATAATTCAACGACAAACATATATTATTATTTTCTCAAAACGTAAGATATTTATATTTTTAAATTAAAATTAAATTAAGATGAAACGCGTCTTTAATTACCGCTATTTACCAAGCAATGCCGCGAAATAGGTAATGTCTAGGGAAACAAAGTTTTTAAAATAATAAATCAGTTTCATGCTGTATCAGCACACACACATGGCAGGGTAGGCAGAAGGAAGAGTGTTAAGACACTCAATTCTGTTCCCTATTTTCCGCTGAATTTAAAGCATTAGGTGTTGAGTGGCGGAAGTCACACCGCGTTTTGCCTTGCTAAATTTGCTCAAAAAGAGCGAAGAAATGAAAACATAAAAATTTTAATTGAAAGTATTAAATATTTAATTTTCTCGAGTGGGGATCGAACTCATAAACTGTCGCGATTACAGTCACACGCTATGCCTATGGGCCTATCAATGGAATTATCACGTAAAAATTAATATTTTCAACTGCATTATAAAAATAATAAAATCTAGGTCTACATAATCCATTGTTGGATAAATTCATCCCACTGGAACGTAGAGGCTAAATATGTTACGTGCGCCGCATAGACCGCTTCGTATTTCATTCCCTTCATACTGTACGTTCCTGGCGTGCTTTTAAATAGGGTGACCGCTGACCGAGTGTATTGAGGGTTAAAATAATTAAAATTGTGTACGTTACAATTGTGACCATTGTGGAGCAGTGGGAGAACGCACAAGTCATCAAACACATAACACCTCTTTTTGCATCGTAGGTGAAAAACTTGAATTTTAAACTGTCACGTTTATACTGTGCCGCTACAGCTAAAACACAATAATGTATGAAAAAAATAAGCTTAGAATAGTAGAAATGAGTCATAGTTGTCTGCGAAATTATAATTTTTTGCTGTTTCATACAACAAAACCTATAATATCTACATAGAAAAGATAAACAAATAATATTTTGTAGTCAGGTTTCTAGATTTATTTACCTTATAAGGTAAGAATCATCACGTACGTACCCATTTACAATGTATCATTAGCGTTATGTGTAACACATTTAAAATATTTAGCTAACTTGGCATATTAAAGAACGCTTGGTTGTTAACGCAATGATTATGGATTCTATGCCCAGTTAGGGGAGTTTTATTATTTTCATCTATATATCATCTGGTTGCGCAAAACGCAGTGTTAAACTCCACCATTTAACCGAAAATGTTTTTAAATCGGGTAAAAAGGAGAGAATTGATTAGCTTGCGGCGTACAGTGTTAATTGCATAGTATCCGTTCCGTATAAAAAAAATGTTTTATTTTATATATATTATATATTTTTTGATTATAGATACCTAAGTATAAATTAATTTGTTTATAATCAATTACGGCTTATATGCTAATACCTTAGTTACGCTTTCTGTAGACAAAACAACGTCAGCTGTACCATCCTATTACTTATTAGTGGAAATTGTATTAAAATTTGTTAAACAGTTTCAAAAATATAAATGGATATTATAGGTACATATTTTTTTATAAAAATAAAAACATAATATTGCCTTTTGGCAACACATAATACAAGCTTATGTGGTTTTTTTTGTAAATAACGGTGTCATTGCAAAGGAAAAGGAAATCTTTTTTTCTATATATTTATTAAAAAATATTCTTTCTTACATTAAAACTAATATTGCGTGTCCTACATAGACGTTGATAATAACGGTTGGAGCGTAATACTTTTCAGCAATAGAGATAACCGCTTCTTAGAAGGTTATAAAAACTTTGTTTTTAATACATTATTCTGAGACTTAATTATATAGAATCATCAAATAAACATTCTTAATTTAGAATTTTAAGAAATAAATTGGTCACCTTCTAACTTAACCTATAAAATGTTATTTATAAATAATAGTTATTTGGTTGAGGCCTGTCGTGGCCCAGCGGCACAAGAGTGTGACTGTAACCGACATGTTCTGGGTTCAATCCCCATTCGAGGAAATGAAATATTTAATATTTTCAATTTAAATATTTAATGTTTCATTTCTTCGCTCTGGTAATAAGGAATTCCGCCACTCAACACGCAATGCCTCAAATTCGGCGGAAAGTGGGAAACGGAAGTGGAACGGAGTGTCTTTACACTAGGTTCCCGAGTTCCCTCTGCCTACCCTGCTTAGTGCGGGATACAGCGTGAAGCTATAAAAAAAAAAGTTATTTAGTTTTATAGCTTCGCCATGTATACCGCACAAAGAAGTAGAGTCAGATGGAAACCTAGAACTTAGAAACTAGTGTGACGACACTCCGTTTCGATTAATACTAAACAATCACTTGTTAACTAATTACGTTCACGCTGTTTTCCATACATATTAGGTAACTTGGGAACCTAGGAACCTAGTGTTACGATACTATGTTTTCATTAATACACATTATTCGCCGCTGTTAATTATAAATAATAGTTATTTTCTTTTTCATGCACGACGAAAAGTGGGGAATGGAAGTGGAACGGAGTGTCTTAACACTAGGTTCCTGAGTTCCCTCTGCCTATCCAGCCATGTGCGGGATACAGCGTGAAACTGAGTGAGAGTAGGTATTTTCTTTTTCAGCTTCACGCTGCGTTCCGTACATGATAGGGAGCTTGGGAACCAGGTGTTAAGATACTCCGTTTCCATAAGGACCCTTTCTATTACCATTTCGAATTATATAAAATATGAGAATCGAACCTATAATCGTTTAATTTACAGTTAGACGGTATGAGAGCATTTAAGTTAAGTTGGTCATATAAAAATATTATGAAAGATAAAAAACATTCTATTCTTATACTTTTTCTAATTAGTACTTCTAAGAAATATGAGATAAAAGAAAATAATTTAGCAAAATTATATTCTATCGCAAATTATCTAAGTATCTGCCGCTATTCGCTAACCTGCATCCGTGGGTTCCAGGTCAGGTATTTTAAAATTTATATACATATTTTTTTTTAACTTCACACCGTATCGGGATATTATGGCGAGTTAGGCAGAGGTAACTGTGTAACTTAATGTTAAAACATAATTTGAGACATTGTTTATTGAGTGCCGGAACTGAACACCGCACTTTACCTGGTTACCAGAGCGAAGAAATAAAAATATAAAATATTTCATTTCCCCAATTGTGGATCAAACTCAAAACCTGTCGTTTCAGTCACGCGCCACTGTGCCACAGTATGTCTTAAAAATATAATACATCTACGCATATTTATCTTGTTTAACGTGTAAATAGTATTGTAAAATTGAAAAATTGGTAATAAGGCAAAAGCGCGGCGTTGAATTCCGCCACTCAACACGCAATGCCTCAAATTCGGCGGAAAGTGGGGAACGGAAATGGAACGGAGTGTCATAACACTAGGTTTCACTTCCGTTCCCTCTGCCTACCCTGCCTAGTGCGGGATACAGCGTGAAGTTGAAAAAAAAAAAGAAAAAAATAACAAAAGCACTGCTCACAGTAACTGAAATACGCAACAAACGTATGTACAGTCGAACACTGGTCGCACTCAACCACGATAACCTCACATACCGAACCAACACTTACGAGTATATCAAAGAAATAAATACAATTCACAGTTACACATAATAATATAATTTAACGTTTTGCTATAAATTGCTGTGGTTGAACAAATCCAATAGGATTGTAAGCGATTATCTTATATAAGACATTTCAAGTGACAGGACAGGATAAACGAAAGATGCCTAGGTAATAATTCCTTCATGTGAACAGGAAGGCAGGCATTAGCTAGCATCGCATACTAACGATTTGCGTAGATTACTCTAATGTTGCCATATAATAATTGCGGAGTGGTAAACGTGATTGAAATACGTGATTCGAAGTGATAGTATTTATGATTTAACAATTTTGTAGTATGATAGAAGTTATGTAATTTGGAAAGGACAAAGCGCGGCGTTGAATTCCGCCGGGAAAGTGAAGAAAGTGGGGAATGGAAGTGGAGCGGAGTGTCTTAACACTAGGTTCCCAAGTTCCTTCTGCTTACCCTGCTGTGTGTGGGATACAGCGTGAAGCTAAGCAGAGAGAGGTCATTATGGTGCAGTGGTCTCTACACTACTCATTGTCTACAGTATTAATGTGTAAGATTGTTGGTTCAATCGTATCTCGAAGGATGGATTGTTTAAATTTTCTACCAAGGAAGCGAGCGTAAGAAGTGCAGTGCAAACGCAGTTCAACATTTTTTTTATGGAAGAAACAGTAAACGAGCGTACGGGTCACCTTATGGTAAGTGATCACCGTCGCCCACGGCCCCGAGTAACTCCAGAAGAACTATAGGAGCGTTGCCGTCTTTTAAGGTGGATGGGCACCGGGGCCTGGCATTACCTAATGCGAAACGCAGTGGCCAAAGCTACTACTTAACGCCGGTCTTAAATGCCGGAGGTGGTAACAATCCGGTCGAGTCTGCCCATTCGTGTTGCCATTGCTGGCAACGTGACTCTACCATACGCACTTTAGTCGCCTCTTACGACACTATCAGTACCAGGGTGATCTTATTCTAAGCCGGGATCACACGGCAAAAGTTTTTGATCAACTATTAAAAATACAGTAGATAAGTAAAAACTAATTTGATCAACTATTAAAAATACAGTAGATAAGTAATAACTAACCTAACTATTTATAATTATTAAAGCTTCAATTATATTTCAGTAAAGCACATATAGAAGCCAGTAGAACTTTCAGCTTACATACATATTTTAAAGATTGCCATTATCTTTCACGACATTACTTCTCCTTTTTAGTTTGACAATTGATAATAAGGATACAATTTCAATGTCTCGTTTAGGTTACAAACGGAGTCCCGGAAGTCATTGGTATTTACCTAAAGTCGGTGAATACAAAGAGTTCTGCCTATGAATCATGCGTAGGCGTTTGTAGTTAGTTTTGTACGCAAATGCGCATTTAGGTAGTGGTTTTGAATGTCAATTTTATTAGCATTTAATTCTATGATGTCTTCAATAAGTTGTGTTAAGTGTACATAGTACTCGTTCATATGACTAGAGTCATTCTATTTATTTTATAAATTTAAACTTTTTGTTTTGTTAGAGATATACGTATATTAAATCGTATGTAAGGTAATTTGAGATTTGGAAATTAAAATTAGATTTTCAATATTTTAACTGTTTCACTTTGCCAAAATAAAACGCTGGGTTGGGTTCCGCCATTAATCCTAAAAATAATTTGCTATTCGATATAAAACGGGAAGCCGTTATGTTTTAAGTTGTTTTTTTTAATTAAACCGAATACAAGTTTGTATTAAATTATATATTAAATACTTATTTATCTATTTTGTTTTTTTTATATACTATTTTTTTGTCTTGATAATAAAATAATTGTATTTCTAGAAATAACTATCACATTAATATTGATATATTCTGTAGTTGGATGAAACTATGTAATATTAAAAGAAAACATACATTTCGATGTCCCACAGGCTCTTGACATTTAATACAAACCCTTCTTGCACCTGAGTTCAGTTATTTTTAACTTATGTTTGACCCCTTTAGAAGGCAATAAACTATTATTTTATAGGTTAAAAATGTTGATAACCAGCTGCGTACACAAAAAATCTAAATTCATATATAAAGGCTAATCATGGCGCAGGGCGCAAGCGTGCTACTGTAAATAGTTGTGGGGTCGATTCCCACTAGACAAGATAACAGTTTTAATATTTTAATTTCCTAGCTCTGGTAATGGGACCAACAGCGGTGTTTAGTTCCGCCAATCACCAGCAATGCTTCTAAAATACGGCAAGAAACGGATGTGTCTTAACATTCGGTTGCCAAGTATCCTACTAAGAACGGGATATATCGTGAAGCCAAAAAAATAATAGCTTTTCATTTTATTAATATTTGATCAAAATCATTTCTAAATAACTGTTGAATCGTAATTCAATTGTGCGTTTCGCAGCAAGTGGCACGGCAAGGCAGGGGCGTGCATTCGCGAAATACCTGGCAACTAGTTAAAATTATATTAGTCGGGACACGAAACGGTACCTTTGACTACTGAGATTGAAATAAGCCATTATTGATGTTGTAATATGAAGTAATCTTGTTATCTTGGCAATTTACATTTTAAATTTATTTGAAGTTGAGAATTGTTTAGAAATTAGAATGTACTCGTAGTTATGTTGTTTAGAATTGATACTTAGTGATTGAAAGTAGGCAGGATAAATAAATATCTATGATAAAAAAGTATAATATATCTAAATTAAATAGAGGCCTGTCGTGGCGCAGCGGCACAAGCGTTTGACTGTAACGGACAGATTGTGGGTTCGATCTTCGCTCGAGGAAATGAAATTTTAATATTTTCTATTTAAATATTTCATGTTTTTATTTCTTCGCTCTGGTACAAGGCAAAACGCGGCGTTGAATTCCGCCACTCAACACGCAATGTCTAAAATTCGGCGGAAAGTGGGGAACGGAAGTGGAACGAAGTGTCTTAACATTAGGTTCCCAAGTTACCTCTGTCTTCCCTGCCATGTGTTTTCTTCCATTACATAAGAGCAATGTCCTGTTTTTTTTTTGCTAAGACCTATGAATGTATAGCAGGTAGTTAAAGAAAGCCATTTAAAATGATAAAATGGCCATAAAACACATTTCGATTAATTTTATTTCGTTTTATATCATATTTCCCACAGGATAACTAAATAACCAATATTACGTGAAGTTTCAATATAGATTCCCAAACTCTTTCGATCGAGACAAGAGCAATTCTCTTGAGAGATACTCACATAATATATATTTATTCAGCTTTAAGATTACTCCTGTACTCTGTCCTGTATTACTACTGTACAAAGCAGAGTACGTAAATGTACGGAACTTAGCGCCATATTTCGTGTTAGTAGATTAAAGTTTAATCAGTTTAAAAATCATCGTGTTTATACTCGTGACGCGATCCACTGAAAAATGGCGTATTCAATATATTCTTTCATCTATACGCTGTATCTAGCACATGACAGGGTAGGCAGAGGGAACTTGCGAACATGGAACTTAAATAGAGTGGATATCGAACCCACAACCTTTAGTATTTACTGTCACACGCTTGTGCCCTTTTACCACGACAGTTTCAATAATAATCCTATAATATTGCCTATACTTATCATCCTATAGTAAATATCTTCGCTTGCTAAATTTATTAACTTTAGCTCTATGTACCAATGAGAAGATACTAATGCTTGCCTCAAGCCGTAATTGAATACATGGTCCCTTGAGATGCCATATATGTATATACATGTACGAGTATATCTGTGATTGGCTTTTACTATGACAGTATATTAATTATACATAAATTATATAGAGTTACTTACTCGTAATGTATTAGTTTATTAAACTTCATTTAAAAGTTACATGTATTTTTAATGTTTTTATTCACGCTTAGGAGAGTAAAATATTATTTGTCGAATATAACATAGCTGCGTCTCTTGGAATCCATCTAAAACGCGGGTTCAAATCCAGTTACATTTAAATTTTTATGTCTTATAAATAAGTAAAGTTTCATTTATCTCAGTTCAGTATTTTATGCGTAAAAGTGGAACAAACGTCCATCCTTACACATATCATATTTAAAATGATTATTGGATAGAATATGGTAATATAAGTACGTATATTCTATGGCACCGATAGGATTCACAGTTGGCACAAAGTTTACATATTTATATAAATAAATTTGATTTTTTTTTACTTCATAAGTTAATATTAATTTACATCAAAAATAATTGATTTTAATTATTGTTTAAAAGTGACTGATATTTTTTTTAATAAAAAAATCTATTAAGCATTTCATGGACAGCTTTCGTAAAATAAG
The DNA here is from genome assembly GCA_019049475.1 of Eueides isabella. Classification (NCBI taxonomy): domain Eukaryota; kingdom Metazoa; phylum Arthropoda; class Insecta; order Lepidoptera; family Nymphalidae; genus Eueides; species Eueides isabella. The sequence goes on from CM032402.1 coordinate 3,827,680, forward strand.
AAATATATTAAACCACCTAGTTTCACGCTGTATCCTGCACACAAAATACTTAATTTTGACACTCTGTTCCGTTCCCCAGTTTCCGCCTAATTTGAGGTATTGCGTGTTAAGTAATCTCATTTCAAGAGCAATTTAAGTAGAAATAACAACTTTGAAAATAATAATTCTGTAATATATTTTTGGTAAACTAAAATTAAAGTATTAAACAGTCTTTACAGATCATTCCTTATATAGTAAGATTAAAACACCCCATGTAATAAATACGAGATGATGATTCATTGAATTATAGCCGCGGTCAAAATTCTTAGAAGGTACTGAGATGGAAAATCTAAGCAAAACACAAGAACTAATGTAAAAAATAGTATTTTACACTACACGGATACGATACGATGTTTATTTACAAGCCATAGTGATTATTTTTAATAACATTTATTATTACAATTTGACAATTAATTTATCAAATTGTTTTTTTAAAAAAATATATATTATTTTTGCTTCACGTTGTATTCCGCACATGGCCTCGCAAGGTGGCGGAAGGAACCTGTTTAAGCACTCCGGTCCAATCGGGATATTTCAGTTTACGACTTTCCTCGAAATTCCTGAGATATTGTGTGTACGTGGTGTAACTTAACGCCGCGATTTGCCACATTGCTAGAGAGGGTAAATAAAATATTTAATTTCCTCGAGTGGGAAACGAACCCTGCTTTACGGTTGTAAATTATCTCAAACTTAGTTTCTCTACTCTGTTCTGTTAAGGCAATATGCGTTTATAAGCCTAACAAAGTAAATGCATATGTTTTCATGATCTTTTGTATATTTTTATATCAAAATTACTTATCTCAATACAATCAAGTCATATTTAGGATAACTACCTACTTATAGATAAGACAGTAGCGGCTATTGAAGATAAACATTTGTAAAATCACACCTTCGATTACTTTAAGTAGGACTTTGGAAAAAAACCTAAAAATAACTGTTTCAAAAACCTATATTTTTATGAAAGATATCTGGCACGATAAAAATATATATCTCTGTATGATAAACATTACATATTTTATTAAACTTGGTCGACTTTTCTACAATATATCATATATGCATATATTTATAATATATCATATATCATATATACATATCTATAATAATCATATATGCATATGCATATAATATTTTCTCTTGAATCATTCTGTATAGTACCCTTAGAAATCGCTTCAATAGTTAAAAGAAAAATTAATTAATTATGAATCAAAAAGATAACCAAATTGACTTTATCAAATATAATTTAAAATGTATCGCAAATTCTGACCGGGTGGTATGGATCCTACTAAGATTTCAGTATACTAAGAAAAAATCAGGCGACAAATTTTGATTGACATTTAAGTTCTTTGTTCACGGGATTTACATAATAATATAAGTACCTCTAATTTGTATACAATCTGCTTTTGCTTTTTCGAATACAATAGTGTTTTTCTGATTATTATTACGAACAAAAACAGTTCACTCATCGAAACGTATATCCGTATTAAATCAATGACTTCGCAATAATAAAGCTTAGTGTTTTTAAATAACATGACTGCTTCAATTTATTAGTATATTAAAATGTGAATCGTCATAGAATATTTTGACATATAAGATGGGAGAATGGCAAGGTAGGCAGAGAATACTTGGAGATCTAGTGTTAAGACACTGTTTGCAGTTCACTTAATAATATACATACTTCCGTTTTCCATTTTCCACCGAATTTGAGTCATTCCGTATCGAGTGGTCTAACTCAACGCCGTTCCTTGTCCATAGCAAGAAAATGAAAATATGCTCGGGTCTTCACTCGAGTGGGGATCAAACTTTGTTGCATTTGCAGTCGCACGCCTGTGGCCTGATCATCTGATAGATTTGATTGTCGTATAAGGAAATTAAATTGTTTACTGTTTCTTTTTCTTTTTTTTTTCAGCTTCACGCTGTATCCCGCACTAGGCAGGGTAGGCAGAGGGAACGGAAGTGAAACCTAGTGTTATGAAACTCCGTTCCACTTCCGTTCCCCACTTTCCGCCGAATTTGAGGCGTTGCGTGTTGAGTGGCGGAACTCAACGCCGCGCTTTTGCCTTATTACCAGAGCGAAGAAATGAAACATTAAATATTTAAATTGAAAATATTAAATATTTCATTTCCTCGACTGGGGATCGAACCCAGAAACTATCGGTTACAGTCACACTCTTGTGCCGCTGCGCCACGACAGGCCTCAATAATGAAAAATAACTTGTATAAATAGTTCTCACGAAAAAAAGAACAAAATCACAATCCAAATGTTATTTATTTAAATAGGGCATTACAAGCTATTTTTAATCAGTTTACTTCAGTTCTTTAATTATGGTGTTCCGAACGTACCGGTTGAGCTCTAAATCCTTATGAATTAGTTAGTTAAATTATATAAAAAATGTCAGTAATATCAGATCTATCTATCAGGAAACTATCACCGGAAACCAGTTAAACAAAAGTCTAAATAAATACAAGTCCATACACAATAAAAACGGTTTCGCTTTTTGAAAGCTTTACCTTAATTGTTCACTACAGTAGTTGCGTTTGTTTGTGATAATTTTTTACACGTTTAAATACGATAATTGATGATGCACCGAGCGCTAGGTAATTTATAGTTTTAAGGTCAAATTGTGTTTGGACTTTCCAAAAATTTCGCCGCCTCAATAGTTAGTTCAATAAACATGAATATATCAAATTTCATTTTAAAGTAAATATGTTTTTGTAGAAAAATGAAAAGGTTTTATATTTAAAATTTAAGTACGATACGACTAATTTGGGCTTTTAACACGTGTACTTATGTCAACATTTACACTGTTTGTCAACATTTTTAGTAGTCTGAAATATATTCTATGTACAGTTGAAGTACCGTCGTGGCGCACAAGCGACAAACGTGCGACTGTAAACGTGACATATTGTGGGTTCAATCCTCACTCCTTAACCTAAAAAATATATATATTCTAACTTAAAGAAAAGCCCAAGTTTAATTATAAATAACAACTATTTATAATCAGTTTTTTTATTGATATTATTTTTTTCAATAACAAGATTAAAATGTACTGAGTAAATAATAATTAACATTCTTTACATTAACATTGTAATAACATTATGGTAAACGATTTATTATGTAATAAAGTGATTGGTTCTGGTTCTAAGTATTATTTATGGAAAATTTTAAACATGTGTCAATAGAAATATTTAAACATATTGAACTCAGTACTTTATTATTTATTATATATTTTAATATTAATATTTTTTATTTAGATACCATAGCCTTATAGAAACAAACAACAAAACCTGTACAAAATCTACCAATCGCCTTTTCCCAATCGAATTTCAGACATTCTGTGATGATTGTCGTAACTCTACTTTGTCTTTTGAAAGACAAGTAAACTAACAAAAAAACTCTTTTTTTAAAGTTGCTTTTTTTTAAGTAACAAATTAAGTAATTACTTAATTTATTTAACGTCAGTCAATTTATTAACAGAAACATATCATATTTATCCAAAATATGTGACCTAAAAATTATACGCTCAATCAAAATACGATCCATCAATAAATCAATATCGACGTTAAAAAACAAAACGTTTTTATTACAAAATATAATTCCAACAAGTTTACTTCAAAAATTAAAATTGAAATTTGTTTTAAAATTTAATTCAGCAAAATATAAATACGCCAGCTCATTATAAAACTCATCCGCTTATAAAATTGTTTATTTTAAACCGAGTAGCGTCAACTTGGTCGTTTCAAATGCATACGTTTTATATTTTTTAATATGGTCTTTCATTTAGCTGAAATAATTTTAATATTTATTCAGAATAGTAGAGTATGCCACTATGAGGTAATTTGCAGTAGTACATTTAACATAATTTTTCTCAAAAACAAGCAATAGGTTTTTTTAAATATTCTCTTGAGATTCACGTTGTATCCAGTACATAGTAGGGTTGGCAAAGGGAACCTGGGAACTTAGTGTTCAAACACTCCGCTCTAAGATACTTCCGTTTCCACGTTCCTACGTTTAGCCGAACTCTGGAGGCATTGCATGTTAAGCCATATAAGCAATAATTTTATATATTTAATGATTTAATTGAAAAAAAAAATACAAAAGACAATCAATTATGCATCATTTGTAAATACACTTGTCTCAACAATATCAAGAAGTACTTAGATATTTCATTTTGGATTCTCGCGTTAAAGGATGAAGGATGCAATGTAATGTGCATTAGATTTTGTTTTCTGCGTCTATACTTTCGATATTAGAAATTGAAAAATGTAACGAAATTAACTATAGTATTTACAGAAGTATGATAGTTACTAAATATTTTTATTGTTTTATTTTATAAAATTTCTATAGCGAGTCCTTCGTGGCGCAGGAGCACAAGCACGTGACTCTAAAAGAGACAGGTTATTGGTTCATTCCCACTTGAAGAAGTGAAATATTTAATATTTGTATTTCTTAGCTCTGGTGACAATGCAAAACGCGGCGTTAAGTTCCACTCAACAAGCGAAGCCTCAAATTCAGAGGAAAATATGGAGCGAAACGGAACGTCTAAACACTAGGTTCCCAAATTCCCTCTATCTTCACTGCCATGAGCGGTATACAGCATTTTTAATAAGGATACAGAAAGCTACGATAATGCTTTTAGTAATTTTATTTTATTTCTTTAACCACTGCACAGCACAATAGCCCAATTTTCTCCTTCAACTAAGCGAAAAGTTGATTTAATGGGTACGCATGAGGGCGTATAAAAATACGATCTTTAATCGTATAAAAAACGTAGTATTTTAATAATATTTATATTACGTAAAAATTTAGGCCAGTCATGGCACAGGGATAAGCATTTGACTATAAACGAAAGGTTGTAGATTCGATCCCCACTCGAAGTTAAATATTTTCATTTCATCTAACGTTTTCGTTTCGTGAGGTCCGTCACTCAGCACGCTGATTTCTGCTACTCAAAACTACATAACTCTAAAATTATATATGATACAGGATGTGTTTATACTCCTCTACTCATTTATACAGCGTGAAAAATAAAAAAAAGCAACTGAAAACCAACCTTCTACGCTTCAATGACTCCAATAGACACGTCCCTAATAATATTTCTCTCTGCGTCTAATAATATATCAATTCAACGTACCAAAACGTTTGATGCAACGATATGTAAAGCCTCTGATATTTCTGTAATAAACTTGTCGCGTTGTATCGATCATATTTCATAATGGAACCTGTTGGTGAGTCAATGGAGGCGCTGATCAACAATAATGTGACAGCAATCGTCGTAAGAACGGACCGACTGTACTATTTATTATAGACAAGCTCTACAATCCTATAGCTAGCAAATGTTGCGTTTAATTTATTTTACTTAAAAAATATTTAAACGAGAGTCCGTCATGATTTGACTGAAAGCGGTCTGGCAATTCCCACCTGGGAATAATTTCCATAATTCTTTTCGTGTTTAAGATTTGATAGTAAGATTAAACGCGGCGTTAAGTTCCGCTACTGGACACGCTATATCTCGAAAATAGGCAGTGCGTAGACAAAGGAGTGTCAAAACACTGTACACTAAAAAAGCATGAGCTAAATGTACTTAACATTTGTCGATTTAATATGACGATAAAAACGTTTCACGTTCCATTCGAATATTAACGCAATCGCTATCGAGTGTCGTCTATAGTAATGTCCGCTTGTTATCTCTTAATGCAATAATAGGCAAAGCTCGCCGCTAACTCGTCTCCTAAAAACAAACTAGTTTGTATGAAACTGATTGATTGTGTCGTTCTTAATAACTGTTAATAAATTTTGCGGTTACATTATAAATTGTTGAATAATCTTGTTATTTGTGGTCTGTCGTGGCGCAGCGGCACAAGCGTGTGACTATAAACGATAGGTTGTGAGTTCAATCCCCACTCGAGGAAAAGGAATAGTTAATATTTTCAAATTCAATATTTAATGTTTTCATTTCTTCGCTCTAGTAACAAGGCAAAGCGCGGCGTTAAGTTCCGCCATTTTGTGCACACAAATTTGGCAAGAAAGGGGGGTACAGAAGTGGAACGGAGTTTCTTTACACTAGGTTCCCAAGTTATCTCTGCCTACCCTGCTATGTTCAGAGTTCAAAGAGGGGTTCAAAGGGTTCAAAGAGTTTCAATACAAAACAAGCGAAAATTATAATGTATAGAGAAATTAATCATTTTTTTATGTAATATAATATTATGTACAACCTACTTGTTTCGTTTTAATGAATTTGTAGCCATATTTTGCAGTGATGACGTATTTTCTTCTTAAATAACACGATAGAATAAATACAATGGCGGATCTTTAATATTTACCTGCTTGTGTTTATTTAATCCGATCACGATGATGTTGTGTGGTTGAATTTTTTACTTTTAACACTCAGCTCAGAGTACTCAGAGGGAACTTAGAAAGCTCAGAGGGAACTTAGGAACCTCGTGTTAAGAAACTCCGTTCTACATCCGTTCTCAACTTTCTGCCGAATTTGAGGCACTGCGTGTTGAGTGCCGGAACTCAACGTCGCATATTGCCTTGTACCTTGTACCAGAGCGAAGAAATGAGAACATTAAACATTTAAATTGAAATATAATTCATTTAAATTAAATATTTCATTTACTCGAGTGGGGATCGAACCCACAACCTGTTGATTACAGTCACAGGCTTGTGCCGCTGCGCCACGACAGGCACAGGCAGGCAGGCATTCTAGCATTAAATTTTGATTATTTTTCATAATACAATTAATACGATGTATGTTTTTTAGATTTACGTTATACCCTGCATATAGCAGGTCAGGCAAATTGAACTTTTGAACCTTTTGTTAAACACTCCATTGTCATTGAGACAATTTTCCGGAATTTATGCCAAATTTGAGGCATTGCATTGAGTAGATGAACTCAACGGCGCTAATAAGTATATAATAATATCAATAATACTAATAAATAACAAAATTGTGCAAATTTTACTTGAATATTTAGAAAATATTCATCCTTTGAAGCAAAATGGTTTGATAAAATAAATACACAAAAAATAAAATAGGTATGGCATAAAATGCCTCAAATACACGCAGTGCCTCAAATTCGGCGGAAAGTGGAGAATGAAAGTGGAACGGAGTGTCTTAACACTAGGTTCCCGGGTTCCCTCTGCCTACCCTGCCTCGTGCGGGATACAGCATGAAGCTAAAAAAATCAAATCAAAATATCCTTTATTAAAATAGGTCACAAGCACTTTTGAATCGTCCAGTTACATAGAAATGTGGATAGTGTCAGTCCTATAGGAAGCTACCACGGGCTCGGACGGCGGGTTCGCTAAAAACGAAAGTATTTTACTACTGTCTAATAATTCGCACTTATCCCCTAACTACACAATTTCCTTTCTTGTTTATTCTTGATTTCTTAAAGCCAATGTGTAAAACACGTGCAAAGACGTAACGAAGTTTATGCACGTGTGTATGAATATGTTTGTATGTATGACGAAATCGTCTAAATTATCACTTTGCACTTTCTACTGTGAATGGTATAGAAATTATGACGATATAACAGATTGTTTTTGTGATTTATTTGATGTAACGATACTTTACGAGCGTTTTTAAGTAATTCCTGTATATATTTATATACTTACATAACATTTTATTGTATTTGTTTTTTATTTTTAAATAACAGCTTTTCGCTGCATCCTGCAGATGACAGGATAGGCAGAGGGAACTTGGGAACCTATTGTTAAGTCACTCCGTTTTGTTTCTCACTTTTTGCGAAAAGCTGAAGCATTGCGTGTTAAGTGGCGAAACTCAACGCTGAACATGTATTTTAATATTTAATTCCTTCGAATGGAAAACGATGAACTACAATCACATTATTTATTACTTATGATGCTTACAAAAATATTCTAATATTCACAAAACACACATACATATCTATTTACTTACATTTGTAATATTTACTTGCTTGCACACTACTACTGTATGTGATCCAACTTTCGATGGGTCAACTAGCAAAGTAAACACTTGCTTTCAGCATTGGTGTGTATTTTAAACAATACTAAATGTAGATAAGAAGCTGTACGTTTTATTTTTCTTTTGTTAATAGCTTTATTAGAAGCTTGCCGTGGCACAGCGGCACACTCGTGTGACCGATAGGTTATGGGTTCGATCCCCCTCGAGGAATTGAAATATTTTCTATTTAAATATTTAATTATTTTCATTTCTTTGCGCTGTTATAAGGCAACACCGCTGCATTGAGTTCCGCCACTCAACACGCAATGCCTTAAATTCGGCGAAAGTGGGGAACGGAAGTGGAACGGAGTGTCTTAACACTCCCTCTGCCTACCCTGCTATGTGCAGGATACAACGTGAAGCTGAGTAATACCTTTATTGTATTGAATATATAATAAAAATATATAGAAGTATGAGAATAATATAAAAACAACCTAATAAATTACTGTTTTCGCTGACGATATGAAAACTAGTATGAAGCTGACACAATTTTTTTGCAGCTTTACGCTTGTTCATCACCAGAGCGAGCGCACAGAAATAATTCATCACCCCGAGAGAGAATCGAATCCACACTCATAGCACTCCTCTGCATAGAATTTATAAAGCACCTCAACTCTTTTCTATTTCTAATATTGACTTTTTTATCTAATGTGTACATACATGTCACTTTCATTTTAGACTTATCTGTAAGTGAAAACTGTCACTTTTTAAGGCGCAGCTTATCTATAGAACGAAGAAATACAAAGTTGTACGCGGTGGTGTGTTGCAATAATTTACTGCAACGGAAATTATATGAGATTTATTTTTTTTAAAAACACTTTTTACTGTTTCCAACGGGCGTGTGTTCAAATTTCGCTACGCTCAAATTATTATAATTTTTTAAAATTTGTATAATTTTTTTTTTTCATAAGTGTGAAATAACACTTTATACATACTACAAACTTTACGTTTTGTTTTAAATATTTTAAGTTTATTAATAATAATGATAATCTACGGTTACACAATTTAATATCGACGTAGATAGTATGAATAAAAATTGGTCATATTTTGCTAAAACTATAAATTTTCCTGTTGATTTCTCAAACACACTGTGATAACAAGATATTTAAAGTAGTGTTTTTTTATTTATTATTTCAAATATATAAAAAAATACATTAGTATAATTTATACTTTAATATTCATCATATATAGTGTTTATAATTTAGTACTACAAATATTCGATAAAACTGAAATCGAAGCTGCTACCACCGCTAATTATATATAGGCTTTAGTTATAACATACAAACTAAGTATGTTACATCACTTTGCCTCAAGCCATTCGTCATGGGAGACTGAACAGATGATATTCTATTCCGGCCGTGAGAAATTGTTTTTCTTTCTTTCTTTCTTCTATTTACATTTCACACGTTTATGATAATTGATTTACAGAAATTGCACTGTCACCTCTAATTTGCAGTGAAATTTTGGCGACAGGACAATAGAATACATAAATATCAAATTGAGAATCTAATGATGCTTCTTTATACTAACTATTGTTTTTTTGTTAGTGAAAGCTTTTGGTAAGTCTAAAAATAATGGGCCTATTGTAGTTCCAAATTATGACTATAAGTCGTGTGTTCTTTTGTTATTTGACGAATAACAATTATTATAGCCTGATTAAATACGTCAACTTTTTCAAAAATTACCGGTTCACCAGCAACGGTTGATCAAACGTCGCAGATGAAACTGGCTTGGTCACAACATTTGTTGATTTTCTGTTTATAAACCGAAAGGATAAATAGGAATCCACAAAGAAAGCGTGAATGTGGACGTCTCCACCAAACCTTCTTCAGGTTTAGACCGTCAAGCGACCGTAAGTCAAGCATGTAAGCGGTGGACCTCAACGCCGGTCTTTGTCATATTATCAGAGCATGACAATGATCGGATCCACAACCGCTATATCAGACGCTGCGTGGCTGCATCACGGAAGCCTCTGCAATCGATTGCTAGACGATAAACGGTAAATCCTAATGTAGCCTGCCTTAAGACAAACGTAACATAACGCTATAGTAAAGATTAATAAGACCTACTTTTTATTTATAGATGAGTACAGAATATAAAAATATCTTAAGGTATAATATATATTTACTTTATAAGTATACAATATAAAAATAACTTGTCCCCCACTTAAGTAAGTAAAGAAATATAATTTAATGCCTATAATTTTAAAACAACCTAGCGACCTTGCCCAATCTTGTTTGTTTTCATTTTGCAAGAATCATCTGGATGGCATTAAAAAGATAAAAAAAAAGATATGAAAGAAGATGAGGCTAGTTTTGTAAACGGCGAGCTGGACAACCAGTTTCAAGGAATCCGGTACGCGCCGACCTTTGACAAAGTCGTCACTGTTGATAAAAATACTGAGTATCTAGCTGACTCATAGCGGGTATGATAAGTGATAATGTGCATATAATTATAATGGGATGGAGCCATTGTTTTGTACTTTATGTGTAAGTTTTTAATAAAATATACTACACTAATTATTTTAATATTTTTCCCATTTTTTTGCCCGACATAGGACGGTAAAGTGTTTACCAGACAACTTAATCCTAATGGCCTGTGGTAGGAATTTTGTTTAGTTAAAATTAAATTTTTATTTTTTGCATTGGCACAATAAATATCTAATTAGAGACTAGACTTATAACATTTTCTGCTCTGATTTAATGAAATCAACATCAAAGTTTGTGAAACATACCATATTAAGTGAATATAAATATTTTTTCCTACAGACTGATTTACGCAGACTGGAGAAAACTGAAAATTAAAATTTATTAGCAATAAAAATTAATTTTATTACAATATTATGTGAATAGTTAATATTAATAGATTAATTATTAACACAAAGGGAACAAGTTTCACTCGAGAGGCCGACAATTGAATACGCAGCGCCGCACAGCAATAAAACTTGGATTTCTTCACGCATGCCACTTTTACTTCATTTCTCTTTTTCTTTGATACGCATCATAGTAAGTTCACTCGAGAGTTTCACAATCATATGATATCTTTTAAAGTGTATCTTTATTGAATTTCCTCAAAGATAAAAAGATCACTGACAGGTTGTATTTCCAACTTTCAAACGTATGTTGCATTTTCTTATACAATCGCCAGGAAAATTATCTTTATGATAAACCAAGAGACTTCGCTCTTTATTCGCTTCGCTCGTAGTAATGATAATATATATATAAATATTATACCAGTTTTGACAGTACATGCAGTGCTAATATGATATTCTGGATAATACACAGAAAAAAATGTAAATGTATTTTTTTTTTTGGAACGATCATTTAAAAAATTTAACAAATTAATAGTTAGTATTATTAAATAATTGGATTACTGAATATAATTGAAAATTTATATTCGTGTTCTTTTTTTGTTACATCTAAACATAACAAACCAATTTTTCTAAACACGCTTAAAATTAAGTGAGTGGATGTAAATATATTTAATATATATAACCGTATACTTCAACATAGCGTTGAGTTCCGCCACTCAATTCGCAATGCCTCAGACTCGGCAGAAAGCGGGGAACGGAACGGGGCGTCTAAGCACTATGTTCCCAAGTTCCCTCTTCCTACTCTGCCGTGTGTCTGCCTGCCTGCAGCGATACAGCGTAAAGATAAGATGGAGAGAGCATACTTCAAGTAGGAGATGTCGAGCGGGAACCACTAATAGTTTTTATTAAAAAATACAGCAAAATACACTATGAAAATTAAACATTATTATTGTATTGAAAAAATACATATATTACAAATATATTATTAAAAGTTAGCTGTAACTGTAAAATATGATAAAACCAGCAGCTGCAGCCAACTTACTTCATGTCATACTAAATAAAGGTGCTGTCTTTATCTTATCTGTAACTAGTCAGATTTACAAATATTTATACCTCCCGTGTTTAACGCCATTTACTTGTTCAATTCACACGATATTAAAAAGCTATATCTTTTATTTTGAAAAAGTTTATAAAAAAATATATATTTCTTTTTCAGATTTAAGGTGTATCTGAACAAAACTGAAATCTCTGCATCGAGTAACATAGTGTTCAGACACGCTGTCAATTTTTCAGTGAATTGTGTTGGCATTGCCTGATGAGTGCCGCCGGAATCAAACACCGCTCTTTGCCTTGATATTAGAGCGAAGAAATTAAAAGAATATATATTTCATTGACCGATTCGGAATTACACCAACAATTGTCACGTTTATAGCCATACGCTTATGTCTCTGCACCAAGACGGCCTCTTTCTTTTGTGACGATACAAAAGTGGTTAAAGTGCGTAATCTAATGTAAAAATGATTTTTTTATTCAGATATGAATCTGATTTAAATTTCATTTTCTTCATAAAGCGGAAAGCAAAAATCGACGTAATTTGTTATGTACCTAACTTTTTAAGATCGCATATACCGTATATAGTGACTTATTATTTTCGCAGTATCAAGAACTTCACTATTACTATAAGGTAAATATTTAATCTACAAATAAATTGTCCTTCTGACATGGAACTGGTCAGTTAAAAAAAAACCACAGAAATTTTAACGTAGCACGACTTGATCCTGCACCTCTTGAAAATATGTTTACATAAACTTTCTTCCGCATACTTCTTTCTACGCACACGATGTCTTAACATGAAGCACATATTAGTAAACGAATTCAGTAGAGTATGAATTAAATATATAACAATTATATTGTAATATTTTCTTTTAAATTCAATATGATTCCTTGAAAAGCAAATATTTTAAATTCTAAAACACTGCTTTGCTTTGTTCATAGGCGTACAGTAATTCTGTAGAAATTCAGAAAGGATTCTTAGCATTTCTCAGCTTGCACAGCAAGTATTAGTGTAATCGTTTTGTAATGTTACATTGTTTTATAGCAAACTTTTTATCGTCACTGTTGTCTGATTACTTAAATGATCGGTACTATGACTGGAAACGCGACTGGCTGTGGGTTCAATCCTGTTAGAGACAATGAAATATTTTATACTTTTCTTTACTCTCTTTTAAAATGCCAACTTGATACCAAACGCAGCGTTGAGCTCCGTCAAGTACAGCTAACAAAAAGTAAGAGACAGTTGGAGCGATACTACAGTGGTACTACGTGACGATTGCAGATTCAACTCTCAAGTCTCTCCAGTTGTGCTGACAAAACCAACTTGCAACCAGAATCAGTCACGGAGTTTCACACTTTTTGCCCATTTTTTGTTGTTAAAAGCGATATTCAATGCTGCACTTTGGCTTGTTACAATCAGGTTATGCCGCTGCGACGATTATTTAATCAATGCAATATCTACTTAATAAAAATAAAATAATAAAATTACTTAATTAATTAATTTATATTAATTTATCTATTTATTTCTACCTATTAAAAATTAAAAAAAATATATAAAACGTTTTGTTTCACAGCAAAGCAATTTTAAAATACAAGAATGCCGTTTTTATTCACAAAATTGTGTACAATGTACATCCACTTAAAGGTTGCTTAATAAAGTTCCCACTTTGCTCGAGTGCTACATTGAAATCGACAGCTGTCGAATAAGATTTGTATTCCGTTCTCTAAGCTTTATACTAACGTATAATGAAACAAATTTGTTATAGTTTGCTAGAAATTACTTTGAGTAATTTGTTGAATTTGTGAAATGATTTTAGGAAGCGTATGGTAGCATTTAAATATAAAATTACTTTGAATATCACGTTTAAGTTGGCTGAAATATATAATTTATATTGTTCCGTAATACTGCTTATATGTTGTTCCTTTGCTTTCTTTTCTAATACAAATTTAAATTTAAACCATACCATTTCCACCATACCGTCCCATTTCCGTTCCCCACTTTCCGCCGAATTTTGAGGCATAGCGTGTTGAGTGGCGGAACTCAACGCCGTGTTATGCCTTGTACCACAACGAGGAAATGAAAACATTGAAACAAACAACAAATAATCATAAAAATATTTTTTTTCTTACATTGAACTGTTAATAATAATAATGATTATTAATTTTATTTCATAAAATAACACTTACATGTAAGTTTAGTTTGAACGCAGAATCACCTAAGTACAACAATTCTTCCCCTCTAGGAAACAACTATGACACTCCGTACCCTACATTCCGCTTCAATTTTCTTGACATTATCTTTCGAAACTCAACGTTGTAAAAAATCAACCATAACGAAATGAATATAATCCCTCGAATGGGAATCGAATCCACAACTGTTGTTATTATGGCCTTGAATAATATAATTTCTCAGATCATTTAACTAAGAAACATAGCAAAACGGAGTTAATTACAAAAACGTAAATAAGCGGTAAATCTTAAATGTACCGGCTTATGGCCGGCTAATTAAGCTTTAATTTGACAAGCTTTTGCGTAGGCGTACGCTTGCGGTTACCTTCACAGGAGCTTTCATATCAAAGTTGATTTTCTGTGTACAATATGACTCTCGGTAGGTATTTTTCTATTAATAAATTATAAAATACATAAAATGATTATTTTAATATTTAATAAAATTTTATAAAAACTCTATGTTATTTAATATTTAATAATAATTATTTTTAATTGATATTTCAAAAATGTCCTACATTTCTAAATATTTCAAATACAAAATCATACAAAATTTTATAAATTAAATTATATAATTGTTTTGACGCATTCCTAGCGCATTCGGGGCATATCTAATTTGTTGCCTGTTTAAATATAAATAAAATATTATATCAGTTCTCTCATGATTCAATAAAAATAATTAATATATAGTACATTTGTCTATAGATAAACTCTACTTTTTTAACTTTTACCTAAAAAAAAAAACAAACACAAACATACAAACAAACACACACAACTTCAACAAAGTTAACCGACACATAAAACCAATTATATGTCGCATAAATAACATTGGCACGCCCAGAAGCCGCTATTATAGAATTGAATAGAATATAAATAGCTACAACGCTATTGAATATACTGTAAAACTTTTATATTCACGGCGTGGTCATTTAAGAGTAACCTTCAAAATATTTACGTGACTTCTTCAATTATATTGCAAATATTTTATACTAATAACCTATACTATATTGAGGCTTGTTGTACCGTGGGGTCACATGAATCGATCGCGATAATCGAGGAAATGAAATATTAAATATTTTCTTCAAATTTGGTAGAAAGTGGGAAATGGAACGGAGTGTTCTATCAATAGGTTACCCAGTTCCCTACCATGTACGGGACACAGTGTGAATTTCAAAAAGGTTTTGTCCTACCGAAATAATATAGTTTGGCTCATTTAAAGATTACTCAGCTTCACGCTGTATCCCGGACATGGCAGGGTAGGCATAGGGAACTTGGGAACCTAGTGTTAAGACACTCCGTCCTACTTCCGTTCCCCACTTTCCGCCGAATTTTGAGGCATAGCGTGTTGAGTGGCGGAACTCAACGCCGCGTTTTGCCTTAAACCAGAAAATTGAAAACATTGAATATTTAAATTGAAAATATTAAATATTTCATTTCCTCGAGTGGGGATCGAACCCACAACCCATTGGTTACAGTCACACGTTTTGTGCCGCTGCGCCACAACAGGCCAGGCTCATTTAAAGATTATTTAATATATTTGATACGTAAAAAGAACTTAGTTTTAAAACACGTTAGCTACCTACCGTTTTATTCTTATGACTCCACGTTGAGTGGTACTCAATTTGCAGAGAGTGAAACTTACTTAAGACTTGGTGTTAATGCTTTTCTTACTACACTGTATAACTTTTAACATATATTCGTCCATTTTCACTACATTTTATAGTACTGAGTTTTTTTTGACTTCACACATCTGACAGACTTGCACATAAAAAAGCAAGGTACTTTTTATTATAACCTCACTTTCCGTGGAATATTCGAGCTATTTCATGTTGAGTGGCGGTGGTTATCCTCTAGTAGAAATCGAATCCATGTCCTGTCGTATGTAGAGTCAAACCCTTTTACCACTGCGCAACGAGTGACCTAGTCTAAATGTAGCATGTAACTTATATGCTATATTGTAGAGAACGGAGGGATATACAAAAAAAATCACCAAAGATCCCAATGAAAGTAATGTTTTAAAAAAAATGTTATTTGAAATATATATAAAAAAAAACAAATAATGCTTTAATAAAAAAATAATGTAAAAATGAATTGAAATTAAACATAAATATCAACAAACCCAGTATTATATATTTATTGTAAGCTCCTATGGCGAAATCGTGAACTACCTTAGCGGTTACCGTGTCTTTAAAATATTCAACGTGCGGTCAAAGGGTGCCTCCATAACTGTCCACGTTAAATACTTTACTTTCCTCGATATGGTTTAAATGGGGGCGACTACTTATATGTTCGTAGTAACTGTTTTGGGCCTTTTATGTGTCAATTACAGTTTTAACTGGAACAAAGCTTAAATAAATCCAAATACATAAATAGCTAGATATAGCGACTTCAGAATAGACTACTGTAGAAAGCTTCCCTGTTTATAACTTATGGTGATAATAGTGAATTGTGTACCAAATATTGCGTTTGGCATACAAAATAAAGGATTATTGATCAGTTTAATCATTTTATCGGCCTGTTGGTTCGTCTACTCGAGAAAATGAAATACTAAATATTTTCTTTGATAACGCGGCGTTGTATTACGCTATTCAAATTGTAAATTTTGCTAAAAGTTGGGAACTAAATGCTATGTCCTAACAGTAGGTTCCCAAGTTCCCTCTGCCTACCATACCACGTGCGGGTTAAAGTGTAAGGCATTCTTGGTACACAGAATAAAATTGCAGCATTTCTTATAAGCTGAGGCTTTTAATTTAACAATTTTCGTAAATAGTTTCATCTTACATATAAGTCGAATCTACACCTGGTATCTAGTTATTATAGAACAAAAAGCCAGCAACAGAACAACGGTTGTCCAACATACTTATCTATACAAAAATTTCACCGAACATATAACGCTAATTAAAAATTAATCATATCTAATATACAAAATTCTTTCGCAGTTCAATGCCCAATATGCTTGTATCAAAATTCTTTTGCCTATTAAATTTAGCACTTGGTGTTAATTAATTATTATCGCTATGTCATATATCCTTTCGAAATTGTAAGTGAAGTGAATTGAATGAGAGATAAGTAATTGTTAGGTAAGTAGCTTAGATCTTTTTTAATAAAATGTATTAGCATTTTAATAGCTACCAGCACTGGGGTCGGAGGTTTTCTAAATGTTTAATTCTGTCTCCGTAGAGTTAAGTGTGTAACTAAAATAGAAAAATACTGTTGTGGGTTCGATCCCCACTCGAGGAATTAATTTCCTCGATATTTAATATTTAATATTATATTTTCAAATTAAATAATGAATGCTTTCATTTATTCGCTCTATCGTAATAAGGCAAACCGTGGCGTTGAGTTCCGCCACTCAACACGCAATTGAGGCATATGGTGGAAAATGGGGAACGGAAATACGACGGAGTGTTTTAACACCAAGGTTCCCAAATTTCCTTTAGCTACCCTGCCGTATGCGGAATAAAGCGTGAATGTGAGTTAAAAATAACATAAATAATTACCACGAAATTGAACCCACGATATCGATATACAGAAACCAATACTATATAACATTACGTAAAAGATCTAAAAATATCTTTAACTTAAATTATTACGTATCGCCTCCGTTACGTGTACATCGTAAAGTACTAAACTGTAATAACTCCTCAATTGTTTATTAAAGAGTAATACGGGCTGAACTGACCCGACCTACTTCACGATATCCATGAATATAAATTGTATTCATTCACAAATGTAGGTGAATAAAACATCGCAAGTTTGTTTGTTACAGATCTATATATATATATATATATATATATATATATATATATATATATATATATATATATATATATATATATATATATATATATATATATATATATATATATATATATATATATATATATATATATATATATATATATATATATATATATATATATATATATATATATATATATATATATATATATATATATATATATATATATATATATATATATATATATATATATATATATATATATATATATATATATATATATATATATATATATATATATATATATATATATATATATATATATATATATATATATATATATATATATATATATATATATATGTATATATATATACGTATATGTATATATATATATATATATATATATATATATATATATATATATATATATATATATATATATATATATATATATATATATATATATATATTCCCGCGTTTATTTTGTTTCTTTTCTGCTTTCTGCTTAAATTTGAAACATTGAATCGCGATACTTAACTTACATACGAGAAAAGGCAGTAATTAATTGGATGAACAAACTCATAACCATCGTCTTTGCAGTTAGTGCTACCCCAATACTTACAAATTTAAAAAGAAATATCTACCTCAAAATCTACTCTGCCATACAAAATTAATATATAATTACAAAAAGATCAACACACATTTACAAACGCTATCTCCATTATAAAATCGATACAGAAATTTATGAACGTTTTTATAGTCAATGTTTAAGCTTACACGTCTAAATTAGCAGTTCAATATTAAATAGATAATAGTTGTGTATTTTATTATTCTTGATACTTTCACTTTGTTAATTAGCAAATAATAAAAGTACTGCTTTCTATCTCGTTATTGAACGGATTGTTCGGACGAATTATATCTAGGTAGGTACCTTTACTGGAACTTGTCGTACAACAAAATTAATTTAATAGGCTCAGGAGTGCAATAAAAATATAATTATGATTTTTATTGCTTTATAATTTTTTTAACGAGCATAGGCCTACCATTAGTAATGTATACTTAATATGGCAATTTTTGTTTTAACTTCTGATGAGTGATAAATCGAGGAAAGTGTAAACTGTATTTAAACGTATTTTAAAATATTTTTAGTTCAATAAGGAAACGCTAATCTATTTATTTTTACTTAATGCTAATTCGCGCTATGATCTATATCAAAGAATAGTTTTGAATTTCAGAATTTGAATTTGAATCCCGCACATGGCAGGGTAGTCAGAGGGAACTTGGGAACCTAGTGACAATACTGAGAAACTCAACGCCGGGCTTTGCCTCGTTATAAGAGTGAAGAAATAAAAACATTAAATATTTAAATTGAAATTATTAAATTTTGACCTTCATAATGATGATGAGATTTTTGCATTGAATCTTCAAATAAACAAAAAAGCTTTAAAGACAGTTCAGAGGAGCCAGTGAGTAACTGAACCGTTTCTTATAGCTTCACAGCACCTATTCTATTATTATTCATTGTAGTACAAAAAGAGGAAATTTAGTGTTAATAAACTCCGTTCCCTATAAGACACTGTTCCCAACTGTCCACTGGATTATGTCAGTTTTTTGTGTATTTAGAAGTGGAATTCAACGCTGCGCTTGTCCAATTTTATCTATTATTTCTCAAGTCATATATTTGACAATGTGAGCAAAGTCACAAGAAAAATGTACTCTAGATGTAAAGAGCCCGACACATAACTACGTCAATAGCTACCAATTTACTATCATTTTTATTTATAAAGCGTAAATATTTATAGTCGGACGCTAAAGTAAAAGAGGACCACTTTACAGTCACACGTAAACACATTTTTAATAGAGTTGCGATTTTTACGCTCACTTTTATAGCTTATCGAATTTATGCACTATATAAAATCAAGGTCGTTGTTATAAAACTAAAAAATAAGATACGTGCATATAATGTTACATGTACGCAATGTGTTGAAATAGTTCGTTTTAAATATATATATGAAATACAAGCGGCTAAGTCGCGGCTTCGTCTGCTTTAGCTTGTTTTGTTAATTTACACCCATACAGGGTGTATTCTCATAAATCAGTTGTATTACTAAAAGTTTTATCGCTCACTCACGCACTCAGCTTCACGCTGTATCCCGCACATGGCAGGATAGGCAGAGGGAACTTGGGAACTTAGTGTTAAGACACTCCGTTCCACCTCCGTTTCCCACTTTCCGCCGAATTTGTAAAAATTTTATCCATAATTGTTTACTTTGTTGGAATTGGATTGGAACATATATATTTTTACATATTTTCACATTTGTAATATTAGTAATAGTAATTACCTCCTGAGATTAACTGAGGCTGTCATGGTGCAGTGGATAGCGTCTGAGTATAAGGTTAATAGTTTCCAATTCAAATCTTACTGTAGGGAATCTATTGACACTCCATATGTAATGGCGGAGTACTATCTAGCTTCTCTTTGTCTACCTTGCTATAAGTTTGGAAGAAAATAAAGAGGTATTTTTGAACTTGTGCCCTTAAAACAAATACAAAACGTTGTTTGCTATAATTACTCGCTTGACATTCTTATACAGTCGAAAAAATTATAGATAATATGATTTATAACAGAACAAATGACATATAGCTATCTTGTTCCAAATTAGGCAATGTCTACACTATAGTGGTTTAACAGGTGATAAGCATATAGATACTTTTAGAGAATAAAGTACGTACTACTGTCGGCTAGTTATAGTAAACGAGATCTGAATGGAAACTGTTCCATTTCCACTCGGAGATATTTTTTTTCTGGTCACATTGTGTCTCACATTTGGCATGATAGGGAGAAGGAACTTGGGAACCTATTGTTAGGATACGCCGTTTCACTCCTTTCCGCTGAATTTGATGCGTGTTGAGTAGCGGAACTCAACGCCGCGCTTTGCCTTGTTGACAAAGCTTCACGCTGTATGGCGCACGAGGTAGGGTAGGCAGAGGGAACCCGGGAACAAAGTGTAAAGACACTCCGTTCCACTTCTTTTCCCCACTTTCCACCGGATTTGAGGCATTGCGTGTTGAGTGGCGGAACTTAACGCCGCGCTTTGCCTTATTACCAGAGCGAAGAAATGAAACATTAAATATTTAAATTGAAAATATTAAATATTTCATTTCCTCGACTGGGGATCGAACCCAGAACCTGTCGGTTACAGTCACACTCTTGTGCCGCTGTGCCACGACTTTTTGCCTTATTGACAAAGCGACAAAATAAAAACATTCAATAATAATTTGAAAATATTAATTATAAATTTAATTATAACTTAATATTCATCTTAAAAATACCCATTTTATAGAAATTAAACGAAAATCGATTGGCGGAATGCGTGAGTACTACGATTCCTCTGCTAACTTTGCTATTAGGCAAAAACGTGAAGCGCCTTTTTATATAAAAATCACTCCCTAAAAACACAAGTATCTTTATCTCACCCTAGACTTTACACACAAAATATTAAAAATTAATACACAAATACACATATAATTAGCATGGAAACTGTCCCACGATCACAAAATTATATAAATACTTTTAATGAAAATGGAAATAATTGAGGCCTGTCGTGGCGCAGCGGCACAAGAGTGTGACTGTAACCGATAGGTTCTTGGTTCGATCCCCAGTCGAGGAAATGAAATATTTAATATTTTCAATTTGAATATTTAATGTTTCATTTCTTCGCTCTGGTAATAAGGCAAAGCGCGGCGTTGAGTTCCGCCACTTAACACGCAATGCCTCAAATTTGGCGGAAAGTGGGGAACGGGAGTGGAACGGAGTGTCATAACACTAGGTTTCATTTCCTTTCCCTCTGCCTACCCTGCCTAGTGCGGGATACAGCGTGAAGCTGAGAAGAATGAGAAGAGAAAAAAATAAATGTAGAAACAGCTATTAACAAAAAAACTTGTATATAGATATTTAGTTCTAATATATTCTTACAATTATTGATACGTTATCTATCTATAAGGGTGTTGAACTTTTTACTATAATAAAATGGGTTATTACTTAGTGAATGTATGAACACGCTTGATAAAACTTGAATGATGAGTTTCATTATAAATTTCATTATATATAAGTTCTAGATTGACTGTAAGCGTGCATCAAACGTAGTACGTTCGATTTCCGCGCGGATTTTTTTTTTTTATTTCCCCGCTCTTCTTGTAAACTAAAACCCTTAAATATATCACCACCATTGCCTATTGAAATTTTACCTTCATATGCTATTTTATTATAATATTTCATATTAAACTTCGTAATTTAATAAAAATATATGTATTATGTAATTTTAAGAATGATTTAATTCTTGAACCTAGCTACTCATTTGTTTTGCTGAAATCATATATGTATGTGGCAAGCTTCTCCATTAGAGGGTACCGCAGGTGGATTCCTTATCAGTGGCATTCCTTCCTTTGATTGATAACCATATGTTCGTGCACCCACGCTTAACTCGGTGTGAGCCAGACACTTTGTTACATTAAAATTAAGAGCTAACAGCAAACCAAATGTATCACATAATATTATAATTCTGATAATGAGGTACAATACAGAAATAAATAGAAAACTCAAAATATACTTCATATACTTATCACTAACGTAGTCGTATATAACGTAATATATTATTAAATTATAGAAAATAATCATTTTGTTAAACTTTAGATGTTTGTTTGAGGCGTTGGGTTACGCTATCTAACACAACATATTGCAAAAACATTTTTACTGCTCGCCAGCTTTCTACTAAATCCAACTACAGCAAGACATAATATAATATAATTCTTCAATTCTAAATTCTTTTTAGTTCTTGAAATCAGCACAGACAACCAGATAAACTCCTTAGCTTTATAATATTAGTACAGATAATAAATATACCTATTAATACAAGCTATCATTTTCGAGCTCATTTCATTTCTCTCAGTACTCTGATATCATAATCACCTACGTATTTACATTCGACTTACACATAATTGGATTAGGTCAGTTCAATTACGGACAATATAATTGAATGGCACTAAGTAGTAACTACATTTATTTAGATGGTTATATTAATGTTTTCTTGTGTCTAATGTTATTGACTTATTTTGTGAATTTCTTAGGTAATATTTGTTCGAGTTGCAAGAGCATTAGTGTACGTCTGTAAACGTGGCAGGTCGTGGATTCAATCCCCACACGAGGTAATAAAATGTTTAATATTTTCACTTCTTCACTCTGGTAATTAGCAGCGCGACGTTGATTTCCGCCATTCAAGACGCAATGACTGTGATGCAATGACAATGTTTTTTGAGCAGAAAATCTAAACTAAGTTTACAAGATTTAGTTGATTTTCTTAAGGTGATTTTATAGAAACTTTTATCATAATATTTTACTATAACTTATTACGTATTTTACTGATTTGAAAATGTTAATCCACACTTAGGAAAGATTCACTCGAGGAAATGAAATATTTAATATTTTCATATTAATAATTAAATGTTTCATTTCTTTGCTCTGGTAATAAGGCAAAGCGCGGCGTTGAGTTCTACCACTCATCACGCAATGCCTCAAATTCGGCGGAAAGTAGGGAACGGAATTGGAACGGAGTGTCTTAACACTAGGTTCCCGGGTTCCCTCTGCCTACTCTGCCTCTTGCGGGATATATATTAATGTCAAATTCTGAACCTGCGCAAATTTTTATAACTCATCTAAATAAGTAATTAATATGGAAAGTTTTTATTTTCGTATTAGTTCTTCTTTTATTTACACAATTTATTCGTTAAATTAGTTTGGCTAACCATTCCAAAACATCCCAGGTATTGGATAACGAAACATAATCTAGATATTATATTAATCAAAAAGCTCCCAAATTGGATTCGAGCCAACTACCGTCATGTCAATCAGTCAGCTCAGTCAGTGTCAGTCTAACCACAAAACGATGCTGCCTAAATACTAAATTAACTTTTAAGTTTCATTAATAATATGATAAGATCTTTACTATAACTATGTACTATTTGAATAAAACGACCTCTAAATTGTTCTTTATAAGGAAAATATTGCAATTTAATTTTTTGCTCACCATTTTCCTGGTTTCAAGTAAGTTACAATACTTTATGTTTAAATATTAAAAAAAAACATTAATAACAACTTTAATTACCGTTAATGACACAAACAAGCGACGTTTTGTAAGAAATCACATAAAATTTACAGTATTTTTTGGAACAAATCACATCAAAAAGTTTATCGATTGTAAAACGATGGTACTAAATTTGATTCTCTCATGGAGAATCTAGTATAGAAATTTATTCAATTCTGCAATTTAACAAAGAATTTCACGAACATCCATTGTTGCACGTAGTACTTACAGTGGAAAATTAAAATTTAATTTTTCATCCCCCAAATGAGAACCAAACCTACAACCATCTTGTTTACTTTCACTGTTTGCTGCTACGCTACGATGGTATTATATAACCAAAAATATTTTTGAGCAGATTTCTACATGTTTTTCGTACATATTATTATATAACGTTAATTAATGTCAAGATCACAAAATAGATAAACACAGCACAGAATCTAATATTTTACATTATGCATGTAATTTTGTATGCAAATTTATCATTTTGCAAATATCTATTGTACCTATATCTTAAATGCACACTATAATATTAATATATGTAAGCATTAATTGCAAAAGCAATTAGCGGATAGTTTCGTTTGATCTTTATCACTTATTTGCATGCTTATGTATGTATATATCCATAGTAAATAATGAAAAAAAAAAACGCTTTTAGCCGAGTTCACTTTCCGGTTCCGACTTATTTTTGTGACATTGCATCGTCATTGTTCGTTGAGTGGCTTGACAGGGTAGACATGCAAAACTTGGGAATGTAGCTTCACGCTTTATATCCCGCAGATGGCAGGGAAGGCAATGGAAACTTGGAAACCTAGTGTTAAGACACTCTGTCCCACTTTCGTTCCCAACTTTCCGCTGAAATTGGGACATTGCAATATGTACGATGAACATATATGTTGAGTGGCGGAAATCAACGCCGCGCTTTGCCTTGTTACCAAAGCAAAGAACTTAAAATATTAAATATGTATTTCATTTTTTCAAGTGAGGATGCCTAACCTAAGCCAAAATTTGTCGTGTCTACACTATAGTCGCACGCTCTTGCGTCTGTAATTTAAATATAATCATAGGAAATAACAATTATATTAAAAATATGATATGTTAACATTTGAGGAAGTCATTTTACAAAATTAAAAGGTTACATAAAAAAAAAATACTAAAAAAAAATAAAAATTATAAAAATATTTATAATATTATAAAATTAAATTATATAATATTATTTTAAAAAATACTACTTACATGATATTTTTTTAGCTTAACTTTGTATCTTACTTCATAGACAGAGGAAACCTGAGAAACAAGTGCGAAGAAATTCCTTTCCCCACTTCCACACACTTCCGTTTCCACACTCTTTCTTACTTATATAGTTATATAGAATATTTCGTAGAATGTATGTCCATTTGTCATTTGTCATACACTTAGTTATTTCCATTTAACCACGCGGCTGAATCCGCAGGTAAAAGCTAATCAACTATAATTCTCATTAAAAAAAAAAATGGGTATCAAACCTAGAATAACATTTTACATCAACAGAAACATCACCAAGACGGCATCCATGTCTAATATACTAGAAGTAAATTTAAACTACCTAATTGCACTCAGTTATTTCACTGGTTAAACGTACCTGTAGATCATAAATCTTAAGCTAACGCATTAGCGCACTCACTTAGGCCGAAAGCGAAATGATCTAGCCTGGAGCTTTTAGAAATCATTTTGCGGTGTGTATAATTAAATGATCGTAAGATCTATTGTGTACAGATTGCTTTGCCACGAGTGACTAAAACAGTAAGTCATTTTAAATGTTTTCACGTCATGCCCTTGATGCGTGATGATCTGGGTGTGGCATGGTATAAATAGTTGTGTAATATGATTCTAAATACTAAAATAACATAATTTGTTTAATTTTTCGATAAAATCATGAGAATGTAAGATTGTCGTGGCACAATTTGGGAAAAGAAAATATTTAATATTTTAATTTCCTCGCTCTTCTTGCTGAGTTCTGCAAATTAACATTCAATAACTTAAGAAATCAGCGGAGAGTGGAGAACGGAGTGTTTTAATGGAGAATAAATAGATTGTTATATCCGGGAAGTGTATTTATATAATACAAACAGTCCTTTAAGTGAAACTTAGGCTTACAAGTATCGCGTGCATTCAGGCACGTTTACATTACGATACGTTGGCGTCAAATAATGTTATTATAGTTGTCATACAAGAGATTAACTCCGTTATGGCTCAATGTACGATGGGACCTAAATATATTCCTTTGAGATTTTTTTTTATCTTTACGCTGTATCCCACATAGAGAGCGGAGTGAATTTGATGAGAACTGAGGGTACATGACACAGCGAATGGGGATGGATTCCACAGCCTATTGCGTTTGCCATCTCACGCTTGTGCAGTACCGACAGATCACTAATAGGTTAATATTTAAAATAAGATACAAATTAAAATATATTTTTATACAAACTTTAAAAAAATGTTATGTATAAATATTAATAATAAGTTGTGGATATACAGGACCGTCAAACCTAGTGGTACACATTTCGCTATAACTCTCAAATGGTTGTAGTACCTAATTTTACTGGTCTGAAGTAAAAATCCATTTTCCCGATTTTGTAATAATGTACGTATGTACTTAAATATTACAACTAAATCTTATAAATATTTAGGCATTGGATAGTAAAATCATAGTAGCAAATCACTATGTCATTGATATATCTTATTAAGATTGAGTTTATAAACTAAGCTCTCACTTTTCTAACATTCCATATAAAAAGTAGTTTCGTATTGCTTTTTATTCTACTCACGTATAGATAGACGTTAGATAATACGGAATTTCATTCAAACGGTGAACAATAGAGCTGACCAAAATCACCAATGGATATTGAATGAAGTTGATGGTATTACTAGTGGGTTACAAGTTAATACTTTGTAACATGATTTTGAACAATAAATCCGGTTAATTTTTAAAAATATTATTTTTCAGCCTTAAAATGTGGAGGTGCACATCTCAGTTAGAAAGTAGGAACCTAGTATTAAGACATTTCGTTCTCGTTGTTTCGCATAAATGGTGGAAATCCAAAAGGCTTTTGTAGTTATAAAAAGGCGCTGTACCGCTACGACGATGTTATAAATAAGCACCAGCTTCTAAATCTATCCAACGGATATCGATGCGTAAAAGTGTAAACGGTTCAGTCACATCAACGTCAATCATCAGGATCAGAATACCCAAGCAGAATTATACGAGTAAAAAACTCTTAAAAATTATTGCTTAATTTTTAATATTAAATACCTGAACTGTATATGAAATAATATTAAAAAGGTATTATAAAAAAATATCCATTTAGAAAGTTTAATATGAACATAAATATAATTATATAACATTTATAATTAAATTTAGCCATCACCAGTTTCCCATATCCAACGGAAGTCGATGCGTCAAAGTGTAAACGTTGCACAGTGACATCATCGTCAACCGTCAGGGCTGCCACACGCAGCTTGACACATGCGAGTACATAAGGGATTATTACTTAACGCGTTGATCAGAAACCTGTACTGATTACGAAATAATGATCTGATAATGCTAAACAAGTAGATGATGACACTGGTATTTAATTGTAAGTGGCAGTTACAGGTATTTCGGTGTTAATCTTTTTTTTAATTTAATTTTACTAGGCCTGTCGTGGCGCAGCGTCACAAGAGTGTGACTGTAACCGACAGGTTCTGGGTTCGATACCCAGTCGAGAAAATGAAATATTTAATATTTTCAATTTAAATATTTAATGTTTCATTTCTTCGCTCTGGTAATATGGCAAAGCGCGGCGTTGAGTTCCGCCACTTAACATACAATGCCTCAAATTCGGCGGTAAGTGGAAAACGGAAGTGGAACGGAGTGTCATAACACTAGGTTTCACTTCCGTTCCCTCTGCCTACCCTGCCAAGTGCGGGATACAGCGTGAAGCTGAAAAAAAAAAAGTTTAATATTGAGTAGTTGAGTAACTTTAAGCATAGCATGTTGTGCACATATTATGCAGTAACAAATCACTTATCTCTTTCCTTTTAATAATTTTGTCATTAATATTATTTTCTTGTCCCATATTTAAAACAACTAACCTTGCTTTCTACATCTATAATAATATAAAAACTCTTTTGCTACATAAAACGTAGACGCGAAACGTTGATTAAGGTATTTATGGGAGACCGGAAAAGAAAGGAATTCTTGAAATTATTACAGGAAAAAATGGGATTTTTCAATTTACACCTTTAAGACCAAAAAACAAACAAAGTTGCGAGCGATTTAAGATTTTAATACCTAAAATTTTCCATGAAATACGATATAATTATTGATATTTCAACTTAACACGCTGTCGTATTTCAATATTAATCAATAGTATTGACAGCTATACAATTCACAGGTTATGAGTATGACGCATGCAAACGAGCCAATTTAGAAACATTTACATACTTGTATTTTGCAATGTTCACGAAAATATTTCATATGGTTATTATTGGTACTAACTTAAAGATACTGATTAAAACTTGTATAAAATTTTTTACGTAGTTGAATAAAGCCAAGCCTAATTTAATCTGACCAATTCAAAGCATAAAAAGAGAGCCTTTGCTAAAGCCACTCCTTTTTTTCTAAATATGCAAATAACACTTTTAGAATATATTAGGTAGCCTCGTATAATCGAATATATTTAATCTCTACTGTGGCTTGTGCCTCATGCCACTGCGTTAAACTCCACTTACCGCAATTAAACGCGTGAAATGGCTCTAATAAGTAAATAAAATATTTATATAAAATAATCCCGATCAAAAAGATCACAACCTCATCTTGACAAAGTGCTTGTAGCTCTTGAACTGTTTATCCGATTATTGAAAAACATATGTAGCTAAAAATTACGACGCTGATAATTATATCAGAATTGAAAATTATTTCAATTACAAAAAAACCACACCAAAATCGATTTATCAATTCAGGAGCTACAGTACTACTTACAGGCACACAAACAGACAGACATGTCTAACCTGTAACACCCCACTAGTCTCGTCAGGGCTAAAAATTAACAAGATGGTAATTCGTTTTAGTATCATCATCAACACGCGTTGTAATGTGATCCGAGTTATTAGGGTCAGTACACAGTGCAAGGTCACTTTTTTGCTGTGGCTATATACAATATTGTTTTTGTTTAGTTTTTTAATAATCATGGTACACTCATTTATCATTTTAACATTTATGATGTAATAAGTAAAGAAATATTTAATCATTCGATTAACAACCAACACTTTAGAAAAAAAAAGTGTTGTAATGTCGCATTTACGGTGTGTCCCGCACATAGCAGAGTCACTATAGCGAACCTGGGAACCTTGTCCTTTGTATCTTGACTTTTTGAGTTTTTAAGATAATAGTTACTGTATATTGTAGTGATAAAATTGTCTATTCATTGTTTTTTTTTACTTTTTTTACCATGTCACTCATACGTTTAGAAACAAAGTAAAAAAAATATGCAAATTTAGTACATTTTTTTAATAATAACAGAAAATTCTCTTTAACTACTTAATATCATAATAAAGTCAAGTTAAAATATTAACAAATAATTAGAACTTAATTACTTATGAGTAAAAGTATTAATTACCCTTTTTCGTTTTTCAATGCTAAGGTAGGACAACCTAAAAAATATGAAAAAAATGTAATGGGAAAATTTGGATACGGAACTCGAAATGAGAGGGGTAACAAACTGGTACAGTATGCCTGCGAACAAAAACTAAGCATAATGAACACCTATTTTAAAAAGGGTGCAGATCGCAGATGGACCTGGATATCTCCAGATCAGAAAACAAAAAACGAAATTGACTACATTATGTGCAACAAACCTAAGCAAATAACTAATATAGAAGTACTAAATAATGTGCCATCCTCATCAGACCACAGACTTCTAAGATCATCCTTTAGCTTGAAATCACCTAGGAAAAGCAGAAAAAATTACAGCTCGTTACCTAGAATACCCAAAACTGAAGATGAAAAGGCATTGTATTTAGCAAGCCTTAACGAAAACCTAGAGACACAATTCGGCGTAATACCTGAAGAAAATAATATACAAAATTACTATGACAAATTGGAATATGCAATTACGAGCAGCCTAAAAATAAAATATAACTATTCAAAAGATGAGACAAAAATCTTGAGCAGAACAACAAAATATTTAATGGATAAACGCACTAAACTAATACACACCAAACACAAAACCAAAGAAATGAAAGAGGAGTTAAAGAATTTATTCAAGATGTGCAGCAAGGCTATAAGGAATGATTACAATAAATACAAAAAAGAAGTTGTAGAGAGAAACATAAAGAAATATAGAAGTTCCAGAAGAGCTTATAAAGAACTAATGACACACAAAAACTGGATAGGTAAACTCAAAAAAGAATTTGGAGAAACGAAGACAAGGCAAGACGTAATCAACCATGCCACCGAGTTTTACAAGGAGTTGTATAGGAAATATTCGGTAACAAATGAGACAGAAGGCAGTTATACAGATTTTGAAGAGGAAGAAGATACAGTTAAACCTATTGACGAGTGCGAAGTTCTTAAACACCTCAAAAAACTAAAAACAGAGAAAAGTCCAGGTCCGGATAACATCAGTAATGAAATTATAAAAATTGGGGCACCCTTTTTGCTCTCACATCTAACACAAGTTTTTAACTTATGCCTTAAAACAGAAAAGGTCCCCAAACAATGGTGTAACTCCGACATTGTTCTGTTATACAAAAAAGGAGACCCATTAGACATTGGGAACTATAGACCAATTAGTCTATTGCCGAGCATTTATAAGCTTTTCACAACAATACTCTTGGGCAGAATCACACCAATCATAGACGCTTCACAACCAATCGAACAAGCAGGCTTTCGCTCAGGGTTCTCAACATTAGATCACATCCACACCTTGGAACAAATACTAGAAAAATATAAAGAATTTAATCAACCTCTCTATGTGGCTTATGTAGACTACACAAAGGCGTTTGATACCATAACCCACACCTCTATCTGGAAAGCCCTCAACATCTGTGGCGTAAGCAAGACATATATCAACATCATAAAAAATATCTATGCTAAAAGCACAAGCAGAATCAAGATGGAAAATAAAGGAGAACAGTTTTTAATAGAGAGAGGTGTTAAACAAGGTGATCCTCTATCACCGAAACTCTTTATAGCAGTACTGGAATGTGTCTTCAGAAACCTTGATTGGAGCCAGAATGGCATAACCGTACTAGGGCACCACCTTAGTCATCTGAGATTTGCAGACGATATTATCGTGTTTGCCAAATCTGTCCAAGAGCTAGAACAAATGATGCAATCTCTAGCATACGAAAGTAAAAAATGTGGTCTACAAATGAACACAAATAAAACTAAGGTGATGACAAACAGCATACAAAGATCCGTAAAGGTCTTTGGACAACAGATTGAGTATGTACAAGAATATGTCTACCTCGGAAAACAAGTTTCTTTCAACAAAAACAGTAATAAAGAGGAAGTGAACAGAAGGATCAACAGCACATGGAAGAAGTATTGGCTACATAAAGACATCTTGAAGGGAGATTATCATTTAAAATTAAAGAAAATTGTCATGGATACATGCATAGTTCCATGCTTAACTTATGGCAGCCAAACATGGATATTCACAAATAAAATAAAAAGCCAAATCAAAACATGCCAGCGATCAATGGAACGAAGTATGCTTAGAATAAGAAAAATACAAAAAATTCGTAGTGAAGACATAAGAATGAAAACCAGGCTTACAGATGCTCTTGAACAAGCTTTGCGACTTAAGTGGAAATGGGCTGGTCATTTGTCAAGATACACGGACAAGAGATGGTCGCTACAAACTACTAAATGGGCAGGGCCTGCTGCAAAAAGAAGTAAAGGCAGACCACTTAAACGTTGGGCTGACGATATAAAAGAATTAGCAGGTAAAAACTGGTTGACGCTTTCTCAAAATAGGGACAAATGGAAGGAATTAGAGGAGGCTTTTACCCGAAAGGGGTTCGTGTAAAAGGAACAACTAGAAATCTATTAAAAAACAAACAATTATAAACTAACCTAGCCTAAGTAACCTACTAACAATTTGAAATGTAAACATACTTTTATACTGAAATAAAAAGCTTTATTATTATTATTATTATTATTATTATAAAAGTATTACCCTGGAGTTAAACTGAACGCGCACTTACCTTACATATTACAACTGCACCAGTTACTAAAAGTAATCAAGGCCTGGGTTAATAATCTGAATGCAAAATAAAGAAGAGCTGCACCGGTACAGTCATCATCATTACCATTAGCTTAGATCGTTCTGTATTTATTTAAAGTGTTACATCCGCTACTAAAGTATTTATATTATTGTATATAAATTCATTTCTTTTAACATCAGTCAAGATAAACGCTAAGCGCCGCACTCGAATGTGCTTTATATTTCTGACATTGATAGACAACGTCGAAATTAATAGTTCTGTGAGAAATAAAAAACAACTGGATTCATAAATTTCAATCAATTTCTTTATAAAATGTTATTATATATAGAAAATGGTTACTTTTTGAGTTATTTATTAAATATTATTTTGAGTCCACATTATTAATATAATAAATATTTATGTAATATAATTACAGAAAATAATTTATAATGTAAAAACTTTGTAAAATAATCTTAATAATAAAAAATATCAAATAAATAAATTAATAATAAAGTGTTAATACTATACGTTGCAATACTAATTGCAATACTAATTTCAATTCAGCCAAGAGCTCAATCGTAACGCAATACGTAAAATTATATATAAATCGCAATATTGTTTTAGCACGTTCCTGTCAAACAAAAACAAAAAGTGCGGTGTTAAACTCTGCAACTCAACACATTATTTTCAACATAATGCTATCACAGAGTAAAGTGATACGAATAAACAAAAAAATGCTAAATTAAAAAAAAACGAATCCAGTGTGACCAAATCCTAGTATTAGGGCGAAATGTCACGTGGGTGTTTGAATAGTGCTACAATATTATCAATGGTATTTGAATGAGCACGCAACAAAAGCGTTGACCTGGTATTGACATCGAGACAAGCGTAAGTAGCTCAAGAGTTTCCAAATAGTTCTAAATTGTCCGTTCAATGGATGAAAAGTTTTGGTAATTTCGTTGCACTTATATTGATTTTTATTTATTGAATCGTATTAAGGGTGTTGTGGCGCGGCAGGACAGTGTATGATTATAACCGCAACAGTTTAATGGGGTTCAATTGCTATTTGAACAAAATAATTATTTTCTTTTTCTTTGCAACTTTTCAAAATGTAACACGTTAAAAAAGAAGTTTTAATTTTTAATTATAAATGGAACGATAAAATAATATTTTTTATATCATGTTTTAATATCTTATATTAATGCACACTAATCCATACATATCTAACTAATTCTTAAAAATCAAACGAGAATTGCCAATGAATATACGTTAAATATATATTACACAATTTAATGCTATTAACACAAAAACCTATTTTACACAAAAAATTAAAAGTACATATGCACAATTTCGCCATTATACATATAATGTCAATTTAAAAATCTTTAATGCTCTTGTATTGCGACGATAAGTATCAAATTTCGTTACACATAAGTATTATAAGAATCTAATGTCTCAAGACTGGTTGACCTTGAACTAAGTTTGACTTACAAAATGTGTATATATATGTCCCTCATTGACTGGACTTATTTAGAAATTCGATCGATTTTTTGGTGTTACCAAATTTTAAAAGTAAATAATATGTAAATAACATCTAAGTAGTGCAATGGAATGTATTTAAGCTACTGTGGCGAAAGACTCCGTATATCGTGTTGAGTAAATATTTTTTATTGTGTCTGGTTAAAAATAAATTTATTATATTGTTATGCTGCACGAAAAATAATAGAAAAAAAATAAAGATTATCTTATTGTAGATAAAATTAATTGCCAAATTTTTGAGACATGTATGTACGTATTTTCGTTATATAGATACATTGACTGTCAAAATTTAACGACTTTCAGTATTTGTTAACAGAGCGAGTAAAGGAACATAATACCCACAAAAGGGGATCGAATACATAAACCGTACAACTCCATCGTTAAGCCACTGCGCCACCTCGTTATTTAATCTACCAGTAATTATTAGAGGCCTGTCATGACACAGAGGCATGGGACTTTAAACGCAACAGGTCGTGGGTACGACTCTCACTCGAGTGTTCATTTCTTCGCTCTGACAACAAGGCCAGTAGTTCCATTCAACACGCAATGCTTCAAATTCGGCGAAAAGTGGGCAACGGAACAGTGTCTTAACACTAGGTTCCCAAGTTCCCTCTATGTACCCTGCCATATGCGGGACACAGCGTGAAGTAATTAATATTTATTATAGATTTATATTTATTATTATGTGATGATCTAGATAATATATGTTTTATATGTGTTGTAAATTATCGTATGTTACGAGACGCTCGGAAGTTGTTTGACAATGATACCGGCTGTGAAGTGCCAAGCTAAATAGAAGCGGATTGACAAGAATCTAGCTCACCTTGGCCATTATTTCCTATTTACCTGAGTTACGTCTAGTATTAAAATGGACTTACAAAAACTTATTTTATTTATTTATTTATTTTATTCACATGTTTTGTTTTTTATCTGTTAAAAAATAAAAAAAAACCAGATTTAATCTTGTTTTTTCTGATAAAAAATACTTTTTTATTGCCAAATTTTTATTTTCTAAATAATTTGTCTCGCTCATGATAATAAATTCTTAGATAATCTGTACATTAACACAATTGACCTTTACCGTATGCATATTCAATTCAGTACAACAATGAGTTATTTAACAATATAGTTACATTAACTAAGTACATACTTACAAATTAGTTTTGACCCCGCAAATTTAAATATACAGTTTAGCTATAAAAGTAAAGTTTACTTATTTGTGAAAAAATAAAGTACTTAGCAAAATTAAAGTGCAATTAAGTAAATGAAGCGCACTTTTTTGCACTAATTAAGGAAGTAGCCGGTTCTTTTTGATATTCATTGTTTCTTGAACCGGTAAGTCAATGACGTATGTACTTATTTAATGTTAAATCGATTCCTGTATCTCAATTTGGTAAATTTCAACCGTAATGGGTTAACGTACAAATAAAGTATCAAAGGAAATATTTCATGCATTGGCTAACTCTACATTTAATTCGATGAATACTTTCTTACTTTATTTGATTTTTGAAATCTATTATATATTATTTTCGTTTAATATTCCTAGACTCTTTATAATTTATGTTGTTTATTAAAAAGTTGGACCGCAAGTATTGTTTAAGTTTGTTTTAAGTATAAGTACATATGAAAGTGAAACATTACCGTTTTGTAAGGATAAAGCAAAGAGCTCGTCGTCTTGCAGCCATCGCAGCTCGCTAATTATAGACATATCAGCTTGGTACGACATCAATGTGTCATGATAACTGCATAACAACAAATCCACAAACACTAGCAATTAGTAGGTTAAACACAGCACAATCGATATCTGTATCATCACAACACTAGCACGGATCAAACGTCAAAACATTACGAATTATTCATGAGAAAAAACCGCGCCATAACTTTGTGTAACACTTCTTCTTTTTTTATTATTTTGAAAAGAAAAAATATATTATATATATAATATACAAAGATCAAAAATCACGAGTTTAATCGCTCGTGGCTCGTTACGAAACGTCAAATCTGACAGGTGACGTTTGACGATCGTAAACTCGGGGTGAACGAACGTGATGCGCGCGCGCCGCTAACGTGCTTAGCGCGTCGCCGTAGCACACTGACTGAGCCTAACCGAACTACACAGCTTTGGCGGGGGGCCGACACTACTACGTCCTTAAAAGTTAAAACGATACGTGTACATCATCGATAACTCCTGTTTTGAAATCAATAATTCGCATCACTATCTCGTGGGTAAGCAAGGGCATTAGCCCTGTTTTATAACTCGAGGCAAGTGTGCGTTACAATTATTTTTATTATTTTGGCAACTTATTTAATGGCGAGTTTATGGTGATTTTACTGGGCAATTAGATGCTTACCGAACTGAGGGTTATTCGCTAGTGATTTATGGGTCTCCGATTTAATACTTTGTTGTCTGGTTAATATGACAGTAATAGTTACATCATATTTATATTATTAAAAGATTATTTTGTTTGATATTTTTTTTTATTATATATTCTAATTTTATCCCTTTCGATAGAGTTCACTGTGTTATCAACTTTTCACTCACCCAGATGTTGCGTGGTGGATGACGATATCCAACGCGGCCATTTATCATTATTAGACCATAAACACTTTTAATTTTTGAAAAAAAAAAAATAGAAGTAAATACATAATACACGTACATACTATAACCACTAAAAACAATCTAAAA
The DNA here is from genome assembly GCA_019049475.1 of Eueides isabella. Lineage (NCBI taxonomy): Eukaryota > Metazoa > Arthropoda > Insecta > Lepidoptera > Nymphalidae > Eueides > Eueides isabella. The sequence goes on from CM032402.1 coordinate 3,864,140, forward strand.
ATTTCCAATATTACTATTAGTATATTCTAGATTATTTTAAGATGGCACGCGGCGTTTAGTTCCGTCATTTACTTAACACGTAATGCCTTAAGAATTAATGCGGAAAACAAGAATCGAATTTACCCTACATGGAAACAGAGTGTGTTAACAATAGGTTCCCAAGTTCCCTTTGCCTACCCTAGGATACAGCGTCAAGTTAAATTAAGCTAAAAATGGACTACTTTCGTTATATATTTCACAATATTAATGACACGTGTACCAAACTGAATGTAAGATAGAGTCACATAATATTTTATCTCCCGTACTATTTATGTGGACTCATACACACATACATACATATGTGTATATCACGGTTCAAATTTAAACAGTGTTATCAGTTCCTTAAACCCTGATAATGCTTCTTAAAACATCGTCGGACCCAAATTACGAGATGTATCTTTATATTGCGTCATAGAGATTAAAAATGTTTCATGTACGGTTACGGAAATTCCATGAGGCCGTCGTAGCGCTGTGAGATGTGTTGCTGTAAACATGATAGTTGTGGGTTCGATTCCCATTCGAGGGTATCTCTATTTACGTTTTTTTTTTCGCTTTTTTTTTAAATTTTGCCTCAAACATGAAAACTAAGCGGAAAATGTCAAAACACTGTCTGTAGATTTGTTTTCTACCGTGCTAAAAAATATGTCTAATTTTTGTGTAATCGTATATGTAGTGGTTTATAAAAACACTAATGTATTCAAAATGGAATAATTGTTTAAATTAAAAATATAAATATCCATTATTTATGAATAATTTGATTATAAATTTCATATTATTCCACACTTTCGTGTAAATAATTGTATTGGTGATATATTTTCTCATATGATTATTACGACCGCTGTGGTCTGTCATTTAAAACAATGTTGTAACTAAAATTTACATTCTTTGACAATGAGGCCGCAATTATTCTACAATCATTATTACTTACAAACGAAAATCTTGAGTCAGTCGTGACGGAGGGGTACGAGCGTTGGACTGTTAGCGTGAGAGGTTATGAGTTCAAACCCCATATGAGGAAAATATATATTTTATATTTTTATTTCCTTGCTCTGATAATGGGACAAAGCTCTAATTTGGCGAAAATTGGGGAACAAAAGGAACGTAAGTTACTTATGGGGACGAAGTGACACTGGGTTCCCAAGTTCCCACTGCCTACCCTACTACGCGTAGGATACATGAAGCAGAAAATAAATTTATTTTTTATAAATACGTAATCTTAAAATTAACAAGCAAGAAGTGAACGACAGCGGCCTTCAATTACTCTAATTATGATGACCCATCCATATCCATATCCATTCAAGAATAGTATTGAATCATTGTCAATTACGTCATTTTTCTAATTGACAAGTCATGAATATCCTCACGCCATACCGCCATCGCTTTTTGCTCTAAGATTTGACAAGCGCTACGCATTTATAATTATTATAATCTACATTTAGTAGTACCTTCAGAGTACAAAAAATATGTTCTATGTATTATTATTATCTTTTTTGAGAAATCAACGCAAACTTTGACTTTTTGACCAAATTGAAGAAATCAAAATATTAAAAATTTTACTTCCAGCAAATAATATTTTTAATATTTTGTAGGAATCGAATTCACAACAAGTCGTGTTGACAGTCGTATTTTTGTGCCACGGTCGGCCTCATGATTATTGATGATGATTTTTCTTGATTTTTATTTGTTTTGAACTTCACCCTGTTTGCAGCAGGATGAACAAGCGGAACCCAAAATTAAGACAGTCTGGCTAGATTCTGTTTCGTTGTTATAATTTATTTTATTTGTCAATCGTCTTGTTATTAATATTAAATATACTTTTTTATTTTTAAAATAATCAATCTAGAATCTTAAGTTCTTTCATCAGCCGGCTACAAAGCCTCTTACCAACCGATGGACGGCAGCGGTTAATTAGTAAGAATTCTTTAAATTGTATGTATGTATGTATGTAATGTATGTATATATGTAGCTGTTAACAAGAAAAATTAAGGAACATATAATTGTTTGAAGTTATGTACTTTCTTTCGCTTCTCGCTGTATTCCGAACATAGTATGGCCGTAGTAGCATGGGGAGCTAGTATTACGACACCTTGTAGCTGTTAATAAATAAATTGGTCCTCATTTTTCACCGAATTATTAAAGCATTTCTTGTTACACAGCGAAACTCAACAGTAACATCATTATTATTATTATTGCATATGGCAAAGTAGACAGAGGGAACTTGGGAACCCAGTGTTAAGACACTCTGTTCCATTTCCGTTCCCCACTTTCTGCCATATTTGAGGCATTGCGTGTTGAAAGGTGGAACTGAAGGCCACAGTTTGCTTTATTACCAAAACGAAGAAAAGAAAACATTCCATATTGAAATTGAAAGTATTAAGTATCCCATTCACTCGAGAGGTGATCGAACCCACAACCATCGTTTACAGTCACTCGCTTGTACTGCGCCACAACAGGCATCAAAGAAAACACGCCTTTGCACCATGGCAGCCAAATAACTTTTTATTCATACCTATCTATACTTACTATAACAACTAAAATATAAAAAAATTGAATGTCTCATTATTATCAATAAACATAAAATTTCTATCCATTATCGGCTACCTACGTTCGTACTTAATTCACATCTTACAACGTCACTGTGAATGACTATTTTTTGCATATTATAGTTTCCATATAAAAACGAATGAAGGTTGTGAGGCTAAAATACAGTTTATGCTATATCCAATTTTTTGTACACTATGCTTGATAACATTGATTCATTAAGTATTTTAAATAAACAGTTTTTACAGAAAATAGTCTTATATTACAGAAGTTGTGGGCGTGTACTCTAAAGCTTAAAGCTTTAATTTTATTGCTTATGTTGGTAGTTAAAAAAAAAAACGATTTAAAAAGTAGAAAGGGCAAAAAAAATTAGGTATAGAGAAGCAATATAACCAATTTAATGTTGTTTATGCAGTTTGAAGACACCTTGATTACGATTTTTTCACTCACTCACTCAGCTTCACGCTGTATCCCGCACATGGCAGGGTAGGCAGAGGGAACTTGGGAACCTAACGTTAAGACACTCCGTTCCACTTCCGTTCCCCACTACGATTTTTTCTGAAGTCTAAAATGAAGCTGACCAAATTTCAAAGAGAGTCAGATCGACGAAATGAAAAGAGGCTTTGTGCCGGTATTGAAGACGATATCGAACCCATAAAACCACGGCGACACTATTGAGTGTGTCCTTTATGTTTCACATGAAATAAATTTTAAAATATCTTATTTACAGTGGAACAGCGATTGAAATGTTTTATTAAATTAAATATTTTTATATTTCCACTCTTGAAAGGCGGAGTGCGATGTTAACTTCTCACACTGTATTGAGTTGGATATAAATATTGATCTGTTACAAATAATATGTTCGCAATGTTTCGAATTTGGACGTTAAGCGAAGAACAGAGTGTCTCAACACTAGATTCTCTCTGCCCATCCTCGATACGAGATACAGAATATACATACTCATGTATGGAATAGAAATCAAATCCAAAAAAAGGAGTATAGATTGTCTTTACATGGCCCCTATTATATTTAGATATACACCATGAAAGCGTTTTTCTTGTTATTCTTGGAAATTTCATATAATACCATGCAATTACGATGGCATTATTAAGTAATATCATTAACGCTTCGCCGACAGTTTAATTACTTTTGGCGGTTGGATTATTAATCGAAATGAGGTATCTGTTTTGTTAATTAAATTTATCCTTCGAATTTTATATTGAAAATAAACAACGTAACTATATAATTTCTTTATAATTTTAATAATTCAAAACACGTTAGAAAGGTTAAGTAGGTACAGTTCAACAAAAAGTGTAAACAAGAGTAAAACTGTACTCCCACTATTACACAGACCCTCTATCCGGCTGTTCGTATGTTTGTCTATTACCAGATTGTAGCTCATGAACTGTAATAGGCAGTTGGAATATTCACATATGGTATACTTTTTGAGCAATTCTAACAACAAATACAAAAACTATGTTTTCACACCGAATACTTTTCCCCGGGGGTAATTTGCCTTCAATGCCGCCTATAACAGGGACAGCAAAAAGAACCTGGGACTTAGTGTCAAGACTCTCCGTCTCCATTTCTGTTCCACACTTTCCGCGGAATTTTTGAGACATTGCGTGATTAGTGGGGAAACTTAACGCCGCGATTTACCTTATTATTGTTTTTTTTTTTTTAATTTAAGCATAAAAAAATAAAAAAAATAGCAATATGGTGCATATAATTCGCATAAAACAAAAAGGAAATTTTATGCATATTACACTTAATGACGTCTTGTCGTCGAGTTGATGATTACTTACAAGTGTTAAATATGTTTAATATTGAATGAAACGTAATACGGCTCAGCGTAGATAGAAGTAGAGTTACTGTTGTATTGCGCTTTGTGCAAGACTGACCTTGACACGGTATTTGTTTATATTAGCAAATATAGCTTCACGCTGTATCCCGCACGAGGCTGGGTAGGCAGAGGGAACCCGGGAACCTAGTGTTAAGACACTCCGTTCCACTTTTGTTCCCCATTATTAGCTATGTACGCTATTATTATTTTAAAGCATAAATACGTTTTAAGTAAGTTCCATTAAAACTCGAGAGAAAGAAACTTATTCTATTTCTTATATCATTATCAGGACGGGGAAATTAAAATAATAAATATGTGACCTTCGAGTGGATGTCGCACCCAGATAACTACAGTTGCATGCCCATGCGCCGGTCTCAAAATAAATAGTCTAGTAACATTCCCCACTTGTGATTTTAAGACATTGCGTGGAAATCAACCGCGTTTCGCCTTGTTACTTCATCATCATTATCACGAACTAATTTAATTTTCTCGACCGGTAATCGAACCTACAACCTCGTCGTCACTCGTCTGTACCTCTGTGCCACGACGGGCCTCTATAAATTCTTTAAAATAACAAATACAAAATCACTATATTAGTTATAACTAAAGTCGGTTAAACATTTATGTCGTTACCCCGGTTCCGCGCAATCAACCAATCGTTACGTAAAAAGGTTATCGTGTTTCGACAGGAAATAACAGACGAGGCGCGTGCGCGAAAGTAAACTTAATATGAGACAATTGCATGTGGCCTAAGGTAAGAGAGTTAAGGCACTATTTTTGTTGTTTAATTATGATTTTTTTAAATTATTTGTAGAAATGAGTAAGAGATGAACTGAAAGTAGATAGCAGATTGTATAACTGCTTATACTGCTAAAGTGAGACTGAGAAGAAGAAAAAAATATTCGATATTGTTTGAAGGCGAATACTGGTAACTCATCAAAATATATGTGTATGTAATTAATATTTCTATGTTAAACTATTTAATATTAATTGGTGAATTATTTACTATATTAATTGACTCGCTTTGGTAACAATGCAAAGCGCGACGTTGAGTACCGCCTTTAATCAGAAAGAGAGCCTACCCTGCTGTTATGTAAGATATTCAGTTTTAATATATAAAAAGTCCCCTAGTGGGTCTAGTGTAAACAGAAGTTATTGTAAGTTAACACCGCGTTTTATCTATCAGAGTGCGGTGTTGAGTTCAACACAATCTGAAGATAATTATTCTCCTGAGTGAGTATCCGAGACCAGAACTATCGCGCTTACACGGTTCAACTGTTCCACGATGGCTTTAGACTCCACCTTTAGACTCACTAACTCAGCTTCACGCTATATCCCGTACATGGCAGGGCAGGCCGAGGAACTTGGGAACTTAGTGTTAAGACACTTCATTCCACTTCCGTTCCCCACTTTCCGCCGAATTTGAGGCATTATGTGTTGAGTGGCAGAATTCAACGCCGCGTTTTGCCTTGTACCAGAGCGAAGAAATGAAAACATTAAATATTTAAATAGAAAATATTAAATATTTCATTTCCTCGAGTGGGGATCGAACTCACAACCTGTCGGTTACAGTCACATGCTTGTGCCCCTGCGCCACGACAGGCTTTTATACATGTTAATTTAATTAAAATATATAATTAAAACTTTAAAAGCTTTCCGCTCATTCTTTGAGCTGTAACATAAGGCAAGCTTGTAACACATTGGCCGGCAATGTCACAAGTATATCAATAAAAACCAACTTCCGAAATACAACCCTCTTTTATGACGAACCCCTATATATTCGTAATGCATATGACTCATACTTTTAAGGGATGTACTGTTACAGTAGCTAACGTGGCTATATATTTGGCATTTGAGCCGCCAAATATCCTATATGTGGAATGACTGGCCCCTTTGTGTGCTCGGATATCCGCCAGACCTTGGACATTTAACAGAAACATGTAGATTCATTTTAAAAATATTAGATTACATTTTTTTGTTATAAATAACAAAACCTCCCGTTCCATTAGAGATTCGTCATAGATTTCAACGTAACAGTTTTTCCATGGGTCAGGAGTGCATTGTAAATGGATATTTTTTAAATTGTTGATTGAAATAAAATAGGATTGAATCATCTGTGGTCACCAGTGACGTAGTGGGCAGCCACTGCGCCACTAACTAGCTCTCTGATCAATAATACGTCTTACTAATACACATGAAACAAAACTAGCACGAACGTGTTATGTTTATATATAAAATTGCTCTCATCAGGCGTAGGGAGAGGAAATGAAAAATAAAGGAAATTAAATGTTAAGGCACTCTTACACAGTTAAATGGCGCACGTTACCTCGTTACAAAATTATTATATAACATTTTGAGTGGTAATCAAACCTACAACCCGTTACGTTAACAGTCATAGATTTGTGTCACCACGAATGATATCAAAAAATTATACATGGGAAAATGTATAAAAATTTTAATATACTAGAATATAGAGACTATAGAGTGAGAGTAGAGCACAAAATTTATATGTAGAGAATAAAATTATTAATTATAACAAGAAATATAAATATTATCACTTTTTAAATATGGATGTTTAATTCAAGCAACTCTACTCATTTTTTGTCCCCAGTCACAAGAACAGCAAGCTCAGTGTATCTAATTACCAGTGAAAGAATATGTACAAAGAGAATTAAAAATGTATTGTACAACCTTCAGGCAAATTGGCAACATGATTCATCGTCCGGCAGTTTGAAGGGCTTGCGTATTTCACTATTGTCAGTTGTACTTGAAGAATTTTAATTTAATGTATGTTTCATTTTATTTTTTTAATTTGAACATATATCCTATATTTTTTTTATATTTAAGATATGCCTTTCGCATACTATAAAAACGTTAAATATTTATTAAATCAGGCTTTAATTAAGGTAGTTTATTAATAAGGCGATCTTATTTGGATAGAACGCATAGACGACGTTCAGAAGCCACAGGTTTGAACCCTGTTACAATCAAATCATATTTTATACCATTCGCATACCGTCGTGGCAGTTAGGCAGTTGCATTTATTTTACTAAATTATAGAAGTTAAATATATCATAATATTTTCTCCGAATGGAATGAATATTTTATTGAATTTGTAAAACGCAAAAAACGAATTTCTCAATGGTAGATCTACAAGAAATACTATATAAGTTTTGAATATGCGACAAATAAAATTGACAAATTTAAATTTGCGTAATATGTACGGCCGGCGTACATAATCATTTTGTATGAAATAAATAAATAAGTTTGTAATAATTTTTAAATTAATTTGAAATATAATTCTTACATTAGATATTTAACTCACATTTCATGCCAAATTTACTTTCACTCACTCAGCTTCAAATTGTATCCCCCAAATGGCAGCATAGGCAGAGGAAACTTAGGAAGCTAGTGTTAAGACACTCCGTTCCACTTCCGTTTCCTACTTTCCGCCTAATTTAAAGCACTGCGTGTAGAGCGACGGAACTCAACGCCCCACTTTGCTTGATACCAGAGCTAAGAAATGATAACATTAAATATCTAGCTTTTGAAAATATTATATTTATATATTTCCTCTAGTGGGGATGGTAACCACAACCTATCGATACCAGACACACGCTTGTGCCCTTGCGCCACGGCATGCCTCTTTTTTTTCCTTTGGAACCTATTTCAATCGGTCCCAATCAATCCCATTTAATATTAATTTCATATTTTCACGCTGTCTTGAAATAAATGGCCTTTAAAGATAGTCAATAAAGTGAATCATAAGTAATCACTTCTTTTTCACTTGACGCTGAACGCTGTACGTCGTACATGGCAGGTGAGGTAGTGTGAACTTGGTAAACTAGTTTTATACTACCTTCGGTTCCCATTTTTAGCCAAATTTGAGGCATTGTATGTGGCGTTGGCGGTTACCAGAGAGCAAAGAAATGAAAACATCAAATATTTTATTTGACAGTATTAAATATTTAATTTCCTCGAGTGGCTATCGAACCCATAAACTATCGCGCTTAGAATCACACGCTTGTGCAATACGACCACCTTCATCATAAGGATGCCATTGAAATAAAAACATTTGTAATGTAAATTATACTTACCATCCATTGTAAAATATATTTTAAGGTCATATGAAATATTCCAAAAGTAAACCGAAGACTTTTATAGAAAGCAACATAAATAACAATTCTATTTCCAAAGTTTCGTTTCGTCTAGCTTCAAGTTTATTTTGAAACATTTTCTAAAATCTATTAATTGATGTCGATAGAGCTCCGTCGTATTTGCCGTTAATACTTTATAATTTGTCTTTCTATTAGGAAATTAGGTTACAGCAATCATGTAACACTAAATCTGTAGGTGTTTTAATTTATTGATTATATTGAATACGTCTATTTAATTTTTTCATGGAATATTGGTTGGAAAAAAAAAGAAAGCTTTTTCAGCTTTTTTAAGGTTTAGTACCAAAAGGGGCCATCAGTTTGTCCCCAGCTTGTATATCATGAACCGTGATAATAAACTATAATAATATATGTATATTTGGTTAAATATTTATACGTCGCCGCTGTATATAAAAAAAAAACGGCATAAAACAAATATTAGGGCGTTTTTGTATGAAACTCTTTGTGCGGTGAGTACAAGCCGCGATTAGTTGGATTTTGTTATTCATATACGAGTATGTTTCTTTACGAAGCTGTTGCAAAATAGCATTACAACACTAAAATCTCTACTTTTTGGCGTTTTAATCGAAGTAGTAAGCAAATATAAACTAGATTTTGAAATGAACCAAAGATTTTTTCGTTTCATACACCCATCCATTGGGTGGCGGAACTCAACGCCGCGTACTAACATAATAGCTATATGGATTAGAACTTTATTATATTTATGTACGAAATTTCAATATCCAAAAAAATATTTCTAAAAGTAGGAGTGTTAATGGCACTCTAAATTATTGCAAAATAATATACTTTATTTATTGCTTCAAATGACATTCAAAACCCGGATGGAATAAATCATTTGGAAAGGACTCTGTTTTGAAACATAGTAAATTTGATTAGCAATATTAGATTTGTATTGATTAAGGGGAAGCTTTCATTTATTTATATTGAAGGAATTTAATAATTATGTTTTAGCTGGCAATATAAATTTGTACCATTTTTTTATTTTTCTCGCTCTACTCTGTATTTTACGCATACAGCAGGGTAAATAGAGGAAACCTGAGCTGCGTAACTGAACGCCGCCCTTTATCTTATTGCAAGAAAGAAAATTCGGGAACCAAAACCACAATCATCGGATTTTTTGCCGACGTGCCATGAACCTCTCTATGTACTTGTTGTATACATAAATGTATATATAATGTTTTTGTAGCCTTACATGATGTCCGGGGTCTATGAAAGACCCTAGACCTAGTGTCGAGACACTTCTCCCTGTTGTCCTCTAATTATAAACACTGCGTTTAATTCAACTCAAAATGTAATATGTATCGTGTTTCGAAATATGAAAAAAAAATTCAAAACAAAAAAATAAAATAATATATATATATTTTTTATAAATGTATTAAAGTGACGCTTGATATTAATACTACGAAAAAAAATCTTGAATAGTTACTTTCATAGAGTACAGTAGCATTAGACAGTTTCCAAGTAAGTAGTCAAATAACCACTAAATCAAAGCCGCCATTCACAGCTATAACCTACACTTTAAAATAATTAATACAATCGTTAAACAAAAAAAAATGGGAACGAAAACAAATTAAACAATTGTCCAAATTCACTTCTCTTTAACACAGTAATTTATCAATAACGAAAAAGATTTCTACTCCATACATTATTATACTAAACGGGCTTTCCATCGTTTAGCGGACTATCAATTAGCAAATAAAATTTATATAGCCGCTAATAATCCCCGCGGCTATTACTAAAATCGCTTTAACACAATCAATAACTTATATAAAGTTATTGATGAAATTTATCGCATACTAGCAATTGCTCCTGTGTTCGCTATATAAATAAGGTGTAACAAGTGTATAAGAATTTCCACTTAACTTGAATAGAACGTATGGTTTAGTCGTCAGAGCGGTTGAACGGTTTCCAAGAGACGCGTATTTAAATCCCACGCTCAAATTTTTATACGTTTGCTAAATAAGTATTTTTCTTTACTAAGTGTGGATTAACAGTTTAAAAATTGTAAGAAAATAATAATAATTAATAATAAAGATACATTTTGGATACGGGGGCGGGCATACGATTGTAAAATTGTAGGTTAAATTCAACTCAAGGAAATAAAATATTTACTAATAGTGCAGTGTTGATTTCCACAGGAATTTGGCCTGAACAATAAGTTCATAAGTTCAAAAACGAATAACAATTGAAAAGAAAAATATATTATTATGTTTCATAAATACTAAAGTCAAAATATACAAAACAAAATGTTTTTTTTTTTGAAACGTCTAATTGTATCTCACACTAGGTATTCTTTTATCGTGAGTTCCAATTTTCAGCTTAACAACTTACATTTAATGTTAACACTGTTCAATTATAAATTTTAAATAAATTGCAATATAAATATAAATTTGTATTTTTCGGATTTTTTCCAATTATTTGTATTACAAGTTCTCACTTCTTATCGAATTTCTCAATGGTAAGTCTACAAGAAATACTATATAAATTTTGAATATGCGACAAATAAAATTGACAAATTTAAATTTGCGTAATATGTACGGCCGTACATAATCATTTTGTATGAAATAAATAATTATAAGTTTGTAATAATTTTTAAATTAATTTGAAATATAATTCTTACATTAGATATTTAACTCACATTTCATGCCAAATTTACTTTCACTCACTCAGCTTCAAATTGTATCCCCCAAAAGGCAGCATAGGCAGAGGAAACTTAGGAAGCTAGTGTTAAGACACTCCGTTCCACTTCCGTTTCCTACTTTCCGCCTAATTTAAAGCACTGCGTGTAGAGCGACGGAACTCAACGCCCCACTTTGCTTGATACCAGAGCTAAGAAATGATAACATTAAATATCTAGTTTTTGAAAATATTATATTTATATATTCCCTCTAGTGGGGATGGTAACCACAACCTATCGATAACAGACACACGCTTGTGCTCCTGCGCCACGGCATGCCTCTTTAAAAGCTTATTTTTTTCTTTGGAACCTTAATATTAATTTCATATTTTCACGCTGTCTTGAAATAAATGGCCTTTAAAGATAGTCAATAAAGTGAATCATAAGTAATCACTTTTTTTCACTTAAAGCTGAACGCTGTACCCCGTACATGGCAGGGAAGGTAGTGTAAACTTGGTAATCTAGTGTTATACTACCTTCTGTACCCACTTTTAGCCAAATTTGAGGCATTGTATGTGGCGGTGGCGGTTATCAGAGAGCAAAGAAATGAAAACATTAAATATTTTATTTGACAGTATTAAATATTTAATTTCCTCGAGTGGCTATCGAACCCATAAACTATCGCGCTTAGAATCACACGCTTGTGCAATACGACCACCTTCATCATAAGGACGCCATTGAAATAAAAACATTTATAATGTAAATTATACTTACCATCCATTGTAAAATATATTTTAAGGTCATATGAAATATTCCAAAATACCGAAGACTTTTATAGAAAGCAACAAAAATAAAAATTCTATTTCCAAAGTTTCGTTTCGTCTAGCTTCAAGTTTATTTTGAAACATTTTCTAAAATCTATTAATTGATGTCGATAGAGCTCCGTCGTATTTGCCGTTGATACTTTATAATTTGTCTTTCTATTAGGAAATTAGGTTACAGCAATCATGTAACACTAAATCTGTAGGTGTTTTAATTTATTGCTTATATTGAATACGTCTATTTAATTTTTTCATGGAATATTGGCTGCAAAAAATATATAACTTTTTCAGCTTTTTAAAGGTTTAGTACCAAAAGGGGCCATCAGTTTGTACCCAGCTTGTATATCATGAACCGTGATAACTAACTATAATAATATATGTATATTTGGTTTAATTTTTATACGTCGCCAATGTATATAAAAAAAAACAAAATAAAACAAACATTAAGGCGTTTTTATATGAAACTCTTTGTGCGTTGTGTACAATCCGCGATTAGTTGGGTTTTGTTATTCATATACGAGTATGTTTCTTTACGAAGCTGTTGCAAAATAGTTAAGCATTACAACAATAAAATCTCTACTTTTTGGCGTTTTAATCGAAGTAGTAAGCAAATATAAACTAGATTTCGAAATGAACCAAAGATTTTTTCGTTTCATACACCCATCCATTGGGTGGCGGAACTCAACGCCGCGTACTAACATAATAGCTATATGGATTAGAACTTTATTATATTTATGTACGAAATTTCAATATCCAAAAAAATATTTCTAAAAGTAGGAGTGTTAATGGCACTCTAAATTATTGCAAAATAATATACTTTATTTATTGCTTCAAATGACATTCAAAACCCGGATGGAATAAATCATTTGGAAAGGACTCTGTTTTGAAACATAGTAAATTTGATTAGCAATATTAGATTTGTATTGATTAAGGGGAAGCTTTCATTTATTTATATTGAAGGAATTTAATAATTTTGTTTTAGCTGGCAATATAAATTTGTACCATTTTTTTATTTTTCTCGCTCTACTCTGTATTTTACGCATACAGCAGGGTAAATAGAGGAAACCTGAGCTGCGTAACTGAACGCCGCCCTTTATCTTATTGCAAGAAAGAAAAATCGGGAACCAAAACCACAATCATAGGATTTTTTGCCGACGTGCCATGAACCTCTCAATGTACTTGTTGTATACATAAATGTATATATAATGTTTTTGTAGCCTTACATGATGTCCGGGGTCTATGAAAGACCCTAGACCTAGTGTCGAGACACTTCTCCCTGTTGTCCTCTAATTATAAACACTGCGTTTAAGGTAACAGAATTCAACTCAAAATGTAATATGTATCGTGTTTCGAAATATGAAAAAAAAATTCAAAACAAAAAAATAAAATAATATATATATATTTTTTATAAATGTATTAAAGTGACGCTTGATATTAATACTACGAAAAAAAATCTTGAATAGTTACTTTCATAGAGTACAGTAGCATTAGACAGTTTCCAAGTAAGTAGTCAAATAACCACTAAATCAAAGCCCCCATACACAGCTATAACCTACACTTTAAAATAATTAAGGCAATCGTTAAATAACAAAAAAATGGGAACGAAAACAAATTAAATCATTGTCCAAATTCACTTCTCTTTAACACAGTAATTTATCAATAACGAAAAAGATTTCTACTCCATACATTATTATACTAAACGGGCTTTCCATCGTTTAGCGGACTATCAATTAGCAAATAAAATTTATATAGCCGCTAATAATCCCCGCGGCTATTACTAAAATCGCTTTAACACAATCAATAACTTATATAAAGTTATTGATGAAATTTATCGCATACTAGCAATTGCTCCTGTGTTCGTGTAATATATAAATAAGGTGTAACAAGTGTATAAGAATTTCCACTTAACTTGAATAGAACGTATGGTATAGTGGTCAGAGCGTTTGAACGGTTTCCAAGAGACGCGTATTCAAATCCCACGCTCAAATTTTTATACGTTTGCTAAATAAGTATTTTTCTTTACTAAGTGTTGATTAACAGTTTAAAACTTGTAAAAAAAAATAATAATTAATAATAAAGATACATTTTGGAGACGGGGCGGGCATACGATTGTAAAATTGTAGGTTAGATTCAACTCAAGGAAATAAAATATGATATATTATTAATAGTGTAGTGTTGATTTCCACAGGAATTTGGCCTGAACACTAAGTTCATAAGTTCCCTTTGCATATGCTATGTGCAGAATACAGTATACGTGACGCTAAAGAAGAAATTGAAAAACTTTCTCTCTTTTTAAAACAGTTAAAAACAGGAAAAGGCTGAGGAAAGCGACTACCTAGTGATAAAAGCTATCTCACTGAATAAAGGGTATGACAGCTTTTGTCATGTTAGACGAAGAGCTTTGAAATGTGAATTCGTTTTACCTCAAGGCAGTAGTAGTGAACTATCCATTTATCCTTTTGAGTCTCAAATATATAGCAAATAATACTACAGACTATAGTAAATAAGAAACAAATAAGCAATATGTTAGTACATTTTTTTAAGTTCATACATACGCTCAGCTTCACGCTGCATCCCTCACATAGCAGGGTAGGCAGAGAGAACTTGTGATCCTAGTGTTAAGACACTCCGTTCCACTTCCGTTCCCCACTTTCCTCCGAATTTGAGGCATTGCGTGTTGTGAGGCGGAACTCAACGCTACATTTTGCCTTGTACCAGAGCGAAGAAAAGAGAACATTAAATATTTAAATTGAAAATATTTAATATTTCTTATCCTCTAGTGGGGATCGAACCCACAACCCATTGGTTACAGCGTCACGACAGGCCTCGACTACCATATGCATATTTAAAAATACAAAACAAATATTTTTTTTAAAAAAGACACTAAAATGGAATTATATCAAAACACGAATTGAACTCAGAATTTATTATAATGTGATATTTTCTTTTTAGACAATTATATTTATACATACATATATATTTCGCAGACAAAGTGCGGCGTTTAGATCCGTAACTATAAAATGAATAGATAGATGTCTAATTTACGTTTTAAATATTTATTCACTATCTACGCATAATATCTAAAAAGCGTTAAAATATAAAAAAAAAGCAATCTCAATTAATCATAGTATGTAATTTCTTTTATATAACCATAGTAATTGATGTTGAAAATATTTTAATGTGACTTTTATGTTTGATATATTATAATTATTTTGATTAAGTAGGTTACTCGTAAACTACTTAATAAATACCGTAAGTCGTATATTACATTTTTTATTTCTTTACATAATAAGTGACTTAATGAAAATGATGATTTAGATATATATATATTTTTATAATAGAATTTATATATTGTTTTTTTTTTAAATCCTGTGGAGGCCTGTCATGGCGCGGCGACACAAGCGTGTGACTGTAACCGACAGGTTGTGGGTTTGATCCCCACTCGAAGAAATGAAATATAAAATATTTTCAATTTAAATATTTAATATTTTCATTTCTTCGCTCTGGTACAAGGCAAAATGCAGCATTGAGCTCCGCCTCTTAACACGCAATGCCTCAAATTAAGAGGAAATTGGAGAACGGAAGTGGAACGGAGAGTCTTAACACTAGGTTCCCAAGTTCCCTTTGCCTGCCATGCCACGTGCGGGATACAGCGTGAAGCTGAGTGATTGTATTATCATCATGTACAAATTCCGCACACTTCCTGACTGTAAGCAATACTTTTTAATGGTGCTTTTTCCAACTTGGAACACACATATTTTTCTATTTCTCTGATAACATAAAAAGCGTGGTGTTAAGTGCCACTACGCAATACACAATATCTTAAAAAGTTGACAGGAATTGGGAAACAGAGTGTCTCGGGTTCCTTTTGACTACTCAGATATACGAAGAAAACAGCATGCAGCTACACCATTAAGATAATTTTGTAAACATTTTGTATACTTTACACTTAATTATGTGATAATTTGTCTATATGCAAATGTTATCACCTTAAATTACGCTTGAGGAATATTTTATTTATAATATATGTGTTTTTCAAATAATCGAACAAAATGGTGTATTACCTTTTGCTATGGACGTATCACTAGTATTCATGACTTGTCAATAAATTCACTCTCTTTCGCAAAACGAGAGAAAAAATAAACTCACTTCTAAATTAATATTTAAGAATACGTATCCGCGTCAACCTTTCAACAGTTCTAAGAAAGTTTTCAAAGGACTTTAATCCGACTAGATTTCAAATTATTTAAAACACTTTTATAGCGTCCTACACTATAAAACTTTCAGAAGGGTTTTCTTTACGCTGCTGATATTATAAACAAAACAGTTTGTAAGGATATTTCATGTAAAAATTATTAAACAGATTTAGATGAAACTACAGTTACAAATAAACTATAATTAATGCAAAGACATATGATTTGGATATTTTTTTTTTATGGAAGAGACGGCAAACGAGCGTACGGGTCACCTGATGGTAAGTGATCACCGTCGCCCACGGCCCCGTGTAACTCCAGAGGACACACAGTACAGGAGCGTTGCCGTCATTTAAGGTGGATGGGCACCGGGGCCCGGCATTACCCAATGCGAAACGCAGTGGCCAAAGCCACTACTTAACGCCGGTCTTAAATGCCGGGGGTGGTAACAATCCGGTCGAGTCTGCCCATGCGTGTTGCCATTGCTGGCACCGTGACTCTACCACACGCACTTTAGTCGCCTCTTACGACACCATCAGTACCAGGGTGATAAATATACCTTTTCTAAGCCGGGATATTCGTAGAGAGTTTTTGTGTCTAAGTGTTTTTAATATGTAGGTGTACGGAAATTTTGTGCGAGTTGTAGCTTCATGCTCTCCCGCATCCAGAAGAGTAGGCATAAGGATATTGGGAACCTAGTGTTAAGACACTCCGTTTCGTTCCCCACTTTCCGTCGAATCTATATGCGTTAGGCATTAATAGTTGAGTGGTGGAACTCAAAAGCGCGGTGTGGCTTATTGAAAATTTCAAAATTAAAAAAATAAAATCATGTATGCAAATTACTTGGACACAACGTGTTTACACAGCTGCTAATGCAATACTTTTAAAAGTTCTATATTTAAAATTTTGCAATTAGAGACACTCATATACACTAATTGTGCCGTGTATAGTGTCTCAGGCCTATCCTTAGGTAAGAGCTAGAGGAAAATAGGCAAAAAGCATAGTTTTGATCAACTATTATATCCTTATAATCCACCAAGTGTCGTTTTATCTTATTTAGACTTAGTTTATAGTCGGCGAGGGTGGTCGCCAGAATGCACTCGACAGTATCAACCGCTAAGTAACGTTTATCAAAGTCGACAACTTGATGAATGATAGAAAGTTAATCTGAAGTAGGTATTAGTATAGAAAGCGCTTTAATTCATTTGGATTTAATCAATTAACACCTCGAATATATTGGCTTTTAACCCTATATTATATAAAATTATTTATACAAAAATTTGGTAATAATAACAGTTAGGATATGTACTGTTTTTATATTAATTATATACTGCATATGGTAGTCTTGGGGGCCCATCGTGGCGAAGGGGCACAAATGTGTGACCGAATACGTTACAGGTTTCAGGTTCGATTCCAACTCGAGAAAATGAAATATTTAATATTTTAAAATTAAATATTTATTGCTTTCATTTCTTCGCTCAGGTAACATGGCAAAGCGCGGCGTGGAGTTCGGCCACTCAACATGTAATGCTTCAAATTCGGCGGAAAGTTGGGAATAGACGGAAAGTCTTAACACTAGGTTCCAATGATTTTTTTGCCTACCCTGTCATGTGCGGGATACTGCGTGAAGCTCTGTATATGGTTAAATCAAGTAGAATAATGAAAAAAAAAAACTACAACTTACAATTGTAACTACTCTTTAAAATCAGTCGTTTATATCACATAATATATGAAGAAATCATAGTATTATATTTTATTGTACAAATTTTACCGACGCGGTTTATATGGAGCCATTACTAACAAAACACGAAAATTCTTTATAATTTTACCGGATAGGTTTAGTAGCAAAGTTTTAAATGTACGGAAGTCGGAAAACCAACTGAAGTTTGTTTAATCGATTGTGCTTATCCTGTAGCTTGAGGAAAAAACGTCTGTATGAAGAGAATATTAAAATAGTACTTTAATATGCTATCCACTGACATCATCATTACATTTAAAGATTGCTCATGCTTTTTTTTACCATAAATTTAACATCACAATTATCACAATAAACAGAGAAAGACATTCATACCAGTTACTTAAGGAAAACCTAAAAGATAGGTAATGATATTATTGAATTTAAAGTAAAGATAATTAAAAAATAATTACGATTTTATGTATACTATTTACGAAATTATGTATAGTACTCATAGTAGTATCGTTCAGATACATAAAACCAGCCATGTGATGAAGCAAGCTTAGAATAGATTCACCCTGGTACTGATGGTGTCGTCAGTGGCACCTAATGTACGTGTTAGAGAGTCCCGTTGTCAGCAATTGAAACACGCATGAGCAGACTCGATCGGATGATTACCACCCTTGGCACTTAAAACCGGCGTTAAGTTGTAGCTTTGGCCACTGCATTTTGCATTGGGTAATGCCGGGCTACGGTGTCCATCCCTAACCCGTTATAGGAATATGAAAGCGGCACTAAGAGAGAAACTACGCTAGGAGGGTAATAGCTTCTTCAATGCTGGAGAATCTCTCCTTGAGTCTTCAAATTTCACTTCGCAGTCCGCTCGCGAATGTTGGGCAGAACGCAGTACCGCGCATTACACAAGGAAAACGAGGTGTACGCTCCACGAGAGCTCCGGTCACTCTTAGCGTGGACTTTTGCAACTTCAGGATCCTATATTCTAATCTAAGTGACATCCACCACTATCTTGAGACGGTAAGGTCAGCTTTGTTATTTCTGATTGAAACCCAGATTGCCCGACTGAACGACACAGCCAACATTCAATACAACGATTACAAAATAGAACACATTTTTATACGTCATGCCGGGGTCAATATGTTCGTAAGGGAGGACCTAAGTTTCTATCGGGTCAGTGGGGTTCTATCGTATGGCCTTGGAGCCAAACCTGACCCCTATACGATGGGGCCCCAATGATCTGTGAGGGGTTTGATATTTTGGCTTTGCGTAGAGACGTATCCTTGCTGCGCGCTTTTATGACGAGAAGTGTTCTGAAGAACTGTTGGAGTTGGTACCTACCGCCACTTGGTACCTGGATACGTCGCACTCCACTACTGTGCATTTTCTTAGAAATTTCCTTCCACGCGCTATACATCTGTGGAACGACCTACCTGTGACAGTATTTCCAGGTCGATACGACATGGGTACCTTCAGAAAACGTGTTTATCTCCACGAAAAGGCCGGCAATACACCTGTAGTTTCTCAGATGACCATCAGGTGACCCGTACGCTCATTTGTCTGGTCGGTTCCACAAAAATATAAAAAAGTCCAATCCAATTGTTAATCTACTCGTTTTTGACGTCTCTTAAATACAACTGAGTATAAATGATATCTAGTAAAATTTCAAAATTGTTTTTGTCAGGCATGTCAGTTTACGTACAAGCGAATGTTTTCCACGCCTAGTTTTCACACGTCAACGAATTTTGATGAAAGTTCATTTAAAATTTCTATTTGAACTTCAAAAGCTACACTGTGTTTATTTAGCTGTTGAACAGTTGTTTGATTTATTTTATTAAAATTTATACAATTCTAGAGTGAAAATTTGTAAGTTGATATTATTATATTTTGCTTAAATTATAAACATTATTTTTATTTTCCGACAATGATTACAAAGGCACAACTTTAGATTCCGCTACTAATGACGTAACATGAAGAACGAGTGTCTTGACATTCATTTCTATTTAAAATTATGAATTTAATTTTAATTTTTCGTTTGTTTTACGAAAATATACCATAACAATACGTTTAGATTACGATAGAAATTCCGACATACATGGATGTTAGACAATGTATGTACTGCCTACATTTTCGTTTTGCAATTAGAGCCCATCGTATTCATATATGGAGACAATATATACAGTGGGTGTACCCACTGCATACAGTCCAGTAACTTTAGTTATATTAGTAAGATTAAATTTAAACTAAAGATATACACACTAAAGCGACTATGGATAAAATGTGAAGCTAAAAAGTACAAAATTAAACAAAAAATGGAAACTTGGTCTCACAATTTCTACTTTAACCCTATCTGGTTCATAGAACACGTTATTACCTTATTTAATTCATATCAAGTTGGTAAATTAAATTTAAAATATTCAATAATTAATGATCGATTTCGATTTTTTTGTGAAATATTCTTTTTACTTATTGTTATACTATAAAATCGCTCTTGGTTTGCTTTGAAAAATTTCAACATATATTGTAAGTACAACCGATGTATGTATATTATATCAAAAAAAGTAGTCGTTCTTTTATATAGAACGACAAACGGAAATATTTTCGTATATTACATGGATATTTAAATGCATAATATTATTGAGCAATTAAAAACGTACAAAAATTTACATAAATATTAAAAATGATGTCACAATATTTCAATTCAACAAATAACAATAAAAATCGATAATCGTTCTCCCAATGTAACTGTATGCAAAATCGATATATCGATGTTGCCCTCACATGTAAATTATAACCATATTTGTTTGTTTGTTTCTTATAGATTAAAGCGAAAAATTCTTCTTAAGACCAATTATAAATTTCCAATGCTACATTATTATGCCATAAAAAGAAACTTGACCCGAAAATTCTTATGCCATTCGTTCAAAATTGCCTCGACTTTAAATGGTCGAAATTCCATGATCCAACATGGCTAACCTAGATATATATATTTCTTATAATTAATTGTTGTCAACTTAAATTATGAAAATATTTAATTTTTCACTTTTGTAGTAAGAAAGTAACTTATATTATGAGAAAAGAAATGTATACCAGAAATAAATTTTTATAGATTTTTTTATGAAAAAGACAACACTCACCATCAGGTTACCTGATGGTCAGATCAGAATGAGTGATCAGCGTCGCCCACGGCCCCGTGTAACACCAGGGTAGCTACAGGTAACGTACCTGCAGCTGGCTTTTGAAGGTACCCATATCGTATCGGCCTGGAAAAACTGCCGCAGGTGGACTGTTCCAATTCCTACGAAACCGCACAGTAGTGGAGTGCCAGGTATCCAGATTATGTAGATGGTACAATAACAATGGTTTGTCAAGTACTGTGCGGTTAGAAAATTTGGCGGCAGGTACCAAGTCAAACAGTTCTTCAGAACACTACGTGATAAATGCGGCAGAGAAAGCACAGTGAAGATATGTCTCTATGCAAAGCCAAAGTGTCAAGCCCCTAACAGATCACTGGGTCCCCAACGCTTCGAACAACTCTACCTCGCGATCAAATGGTTCAAGCTGATACTGGGTTGCACCAGCCTAGAGGTAAGAACAGTATTCCATATGAGGCCGAACCTGGGCTCTGTACAGAGCCAAATGGTGTTTTGGCGTAAAGTACTGGCTCGCTCTGCTGATACCCCCAGTTTCTTCGAGGCCAACTTAGTCTTACTTTCCAGATGATCGCCATACACATGTAGATTAAAAGTTGTTGTTTTTTCATATAAAAATGGTATATTTATTATTTTTTCTTTAAAATTATAGTGTATACTTATATATGTATATTTTATGTAAGAATTAAGTTTTGGCTGAAACCGAGATCAACCGCTATTCAGAGGAACGGTTATATTATATTTTTTTTTGATTATATTTATATCTTGCTAATTGCCTTAAACAGGGATCGAGCAAACACCCTTCGCTAGAGTTATAATATATACACAGATATATAAGCATTATGCGAAGAAAGTCAATTACTAACGTTCAATTCCTAAAGTAGAATACAAATAGGCCTAGTATTAGCAATCGATGATTACATAAACACATTGAATTTTTAAGTACAAATAGAAACACTTTGTAGCAATCTAAATACGTATTTACTTCCGTTTTGTTTTAATGAAAGTAATTTAAAATTCTAAGTAATCGCTTTACTATAATGCTTATGTACATTTAAATAATTTACGTTGAACAATTTACGTAATGTCAGTAAAATTGTAGAAGCCGCTGTTTTTTTATTGCCTATCAATTCAATTAGTAATTAATGGTTTGGAAACACCAGAACTTAAAATAATTATCAAAATCATGACTTACTTGATAATTGCTGGACTGTATTTGTATGTAATTATGTATATTAATATTTTTTCAAATTAAATCGACAAAATAAGGTATTTTATGGAAATACAATGTTTCTAAATACTTTTACTATGTTTTAAAGTGTTATTCCACACTTAGGACAGAAAATACTAAACTTAAATTTAAAAAGCGTATAAAAATTTTGAACGAAGCAGGATTTGAACCCGCGCCTCTGGAAAACCGTTCCAGCGCTCTGACCAACTAAGCCATTCGTTCAAGAGCGCAGGTTCAAATCCTGCATCGTTAAAATTTTTATACGCTTTTTAAATTTAAGTTTAGTATTTTCTAAATACTGCTTAAGCACAGTCACGCTTCGCTTGGAAAATGCAAAGAAACAATGATATATAAAGAAAATCAAAATTAAATTAAGTATCAAAAAACCTTTTTATTACAAGATTTTTATTGTATATTTTATACATTTAAGCTTAAAATATATTTATAATTTTATTTTTTAAACATGAATATTGCACAGAGCACCGTCTCAACAAACAATGCCGCAAAAAGCAAGTTTTAACGAACATTATTCCGAGGATTTAAGAGATCAATATTTCATATCGAGTGGCATTTCCCAATACTACACTTAAGCATACATGAATTTAAGCAGTCATATTTTACTTACAAGTTTAATTTTCACATAAATGAATGATTTCATTTTAAATGTGGTTTTTTCTTACCTAGTGAAACAAAGTGGTTAACACGCAACATCTTGAATTCCAGCAGAAATTGGAATGCAGAGTGTCAGGATACTAGCTTACCTCTGCCTCTTATTATTATGACTCGACTCATACTTCAGCTTGAGCTTCCCACTTTCCGCTTGATTTTAGAGGTATTACGTATTACGAGCGGAACTTAACGACGCGCTTTGTCTTGAGCCTATGTATACCAGAGCCAGGAAAGAACACACCACCGAATCCGAACTTGATATTTTAGTGGTTTGAGACCATCGTGGCAAAACGGCATGATGGTATTAACTATCACTTAATAAATTAATTTAATTGCTAATCTATTTGTATTTCATACGGTCACTTCCTCATAGTACCTACCTACAACTGTTCTAATCCAAGTCGTCGGGACTATCGTACACGACGACGCACGCGTAATAATTACCATACAATATGTGCGTGCTAGGGCGCTTCAATGAGCAGTAGGGTAGCCATATATTTTCATTTATATATATATATATATATATATATATATATATATATATATATATATATATATATATATATATATATATATATATATATATATATATATATATATATATATATATATATATATATATATATATATATATATATATATATATATATATATATATATATATACTAATCGTAATGTATCCCGCACATGGCAGGGTGAGGCAGAGGGAACTTGGATGCCTCGTGATAAGACGCTCCGTTCTCTAAATTCAGTGTGACTGACATTTTGTAGTCGATTTAAACAACTGTGCTTATTTTATTTTATTTTATTTTTTCTTGCTTCACGTTTTATCTCGTATGAAATGGAATAGGCAGAGGTGTCTTAGGGTTAAAACACTCAGTTTCCAATCACTCAATTCACAAGACGTTGAATGTTCAATGGCAAAACTCAACACCGCCTTTCTTGTTACCAGAACCCCGAGTGTTTACTATCACGAATTTTAAATTAATTAAAACTTTTATACAATAACACAAATAATAACTTTAATATTTGCAGATACGTTACAATAACTGAAAAAAAAAAGAAAATTTGCTGTTACCGTTTTTAAAAATGATTTTCCAACGTTCAAAAGTTATTTGTATGTAAAACAAACTGACTGAACAGTAAAGTAATTAAAATATAACACTCCGAGCTGGAATGAGAAAAAACTCATATTTTCAATTACAATAGACGCTCAAACAGAATACAGATTTCATCGACATAAAGTAAATAATGCTTTTTGGCTACTACTCGTTACAAAAAAATATTATCTTACTAACTAATATTTAAGTAATACTAAATATAAAAGCTGTCAAGTGCGAGTCGGACTTGCTCATTCAGGGCTCCGTAACAATTTCAGGATTGTACTCAACGGAAAGTGCAATTAAGTGCAAATAATTTACAATCTTCACCTTACATCCCTTATGTTTATAATTTGTAAATAATTAATTCATATTAATTATTTTTATTTTAATCTAATAACTATATATTATAAGAGGGCTGTCATGGCGCAGAAGCACCAACGCGTGAATGTTAACGCAACGGTTCTGAGTTCAATCCCCAGTCGAGGAAATTAAATATTTTATATTTATAAATTAAATAATTAATCTTTTCGTTCGCTGCGCTCTGGTAACAAGACAAAGCGCGGTGTTAAGGTCCGCCACTCAAGACGTAATACCTCAAATTGAACAGAAAGTGGGGAACGGAAATTTGCAAATTCTCATTTTTTTCCAAATAATCATAAGCGTAATTCTACTCTTCTTATTTTTTACATTAATATTAGCTAGTAATATTATTTACTGAGACTCATACTTGAATGGTAAAGAAACTTTGACATAAGTTGCGTATAAGTCAAGCTCGTTTTAATCAAACTACCGGCTAATCAGGGTTTATTTTTTGTTTTAGAATTAATTCAGAGTGGGATTTGAAGCCCCAACCGCCACGTTAACATCCAGACACTAAGTAGTTTCACAGCATTTTAAAATCAATATGGCGATCGATTTGTCAAAACGTTTCAACAAAGTGTGAAGGAACGATAAAGGCATTGAGAATGCCAGATGTTTTTAGTTCCAAGGTTACTCGTATCATCATTTTCACTTTCAACACATTCGGCATTCCCTTTAATGATTACATTTATATAATACATGCGTTGCTTAAAACCGTTGATATTTTTTTAAGCATGTCTCCATAAGACGTAATGTAGAAATTATAATTTTTATTACTTTATTAACCATAAGAGGCTGAGTTTATAGTTTAAAGGTCCATATATTTATGTACTTTGATCAAAAAATGAAAATCCTAGAATATGATGGAAAATTAAAAATCTAGAAGAGTTACAATAAAGATAATTTCGAATAAGAATGTTAATGGATAAAGATAGAAGTGATCATGTTACTGCTTTATTAGGCATTAGATAATTTTGTAAGTGGTGAACGGAAGTGAGACAGAGTGTCTTAACACTAGCTTTATAAGTTTTCTCTGCCTACCCCGCCATGTGCGGAGTACAGCGTGAAGCTGAGTAGAGTAGAGTATCACACTGAACGCGGCGTCAGTATAACTAGCAATACTGTTAATATTAGTATATTTTTCTTACAACTTCATTTACATCTGTCGTGGCGCACGGGCAGTTCAACTGTAAACGCGATAGGTTATTAGTTCGATCCCTACTCGAAAAAAAATAAACTCTGTTAACAAGGGAAAGTGCGGCGTTGAGTTTCGCCACTTAACACGCAGTACCTTAAATATGGCAAAAAGTGGGTAACGGAACGGAGTGTCTTAACACTAGGTTCCCGAGCCTACCCTACAAAGTGCAAGATATAGCGTGAAGCCAAATTTTTTTATTTAATATCCTTGTCCTGCAAAAACTACGGTCACAGCACACAGCGCATCGGTCCTTAACCCTGCCCTATGTTTATCCAACTGACTGTTCACCTTACTTATTACATTTTCCGCTTTCATCCCTGCACTTTGATACAGACGCATACGTCTAGTGGCACTTTAATTAAAATCCCGCATACTTATAGCCTACAAATGAAACATAATTTAGTTCTGTGTGGCAAGTACTTTAGCTGTGCAAGAGGACAACTCGAGATATATTTATAATAAGTAGTGTTCATTATAAGCCGACTTATTGTAATTAAAATGCAATGGATCTGCAAAAAGAAAACGCGAATGATTTGTGTTATATATATATTTTTTTCAAAATTTATATATATATATATATATATATATATATATATATATATAAATATATATATATATATATATATATATATATATATATATATATATATATATATATATATATATACAAATTTAAAATTTTCATCAGATTGTATTTGATACTTTTAGCTTTTATATTTAGCAGAGTAGGCAGATGAAACGTAATACAGATGTACTTAATTCTATATCTTTTCTATAAGCATTCTCCAAAATAAGCAAAAACATATGGAACATCTATTAGTAAGTATATTAAAATATTTTATTATATTGTATATTCATTATTGTTTATATTTAAGTACATAATTTGGCAAAGAAAAGCAATGAAAATATAAATTCACACAAGCTCCTAAAATTAACTCATAGCAAAATTTCTTTTCAATATTAATGCTATAAATTTTTAAGTAGGCGCCTCCCCTATAGAGCTAGTGTCGAATAAACAAATAGTAAACATTAGACTGTAAAGCAAATGGCCTTTTGGTAGTCAACGACGCAATATACTTTAATATTTGGCACATCGCCAGAACACTAGCAATATTTATGATCGAAGTAATTTTACAAGTTTGTGTGGAAATTATGGTTAGTCTATTATGTCATATAATGCGTATAAAATAGAAAGGTAGCGTCCCTAGTCATAAGGCTAAGGAACGTATGAAATGAGACCCTGAAAATCACATTTTAGTATTTCAATTTAATTTATAAGCTAGTGATCCGCCCTTGGCCTCGACCGCTTGAACTATCTATTTTTCAGCTTCACGCTGTTACCGCACATGGTAGGGTAGAAGAGGGAACTTGGGAACCTGGTGTTAAGATATTCCGTTACCATTTTCCGCAGGGTTGGAGGCATTGTGTGGAGAGAGGTGGAACTCGTTGTCGCTCTTTACCTTGATACCAGAGGAAAGTTTTTTTTTTATTTAATTTGAAAATATGTATCAAATATTTCATTTGAAAATACCCAAAGCCTGTTACATTTACAGTCACACGCTTGTGCCACGACATTTCTCAACTACATAAATTTTCATGTTGTAATAGAATATTTCCTTAGCAAATAAAATCTTCAAAATAATATTACTTTTATAATTAAAATATTATAATAAAAAAGCAAATACTGCCAAAATATAACAGTGAAAACACCTTGAATCAGTTAAGTCGTTACTGAGATTCGCACGAAAAACGTACAAACTACTAAATGCCATGCATAACATTTTTTCTTGCATTTATTATTTATTACATTGATCTATTACGATTGGATTAAATGTGTATATATAAGTATCCACAGTCTGCCCGTGTCTACAGACTAATTCAACTCACTCACTCACTCAGCTTCACGCTGTATCCCGCACATGGCAGGGTAGGCAAAGGGAACATGGGAAACTAGTGTTAAGACACTCTGTTCCACTTCCGTCCCCCACTTTCCGCTTAATTCAAAGTGTTCTAAATCACATCGTGTTTCTACAAAAATAAAAATTTAAATTAAAATTCATTTAAAACATATATTTAATTTTATAATACATAATATTGTATGTCCTCGAGTCGCAATCGAATGTCTTACAACGTTTACAGAAGCACGCTTGTGCTGAATCAGCACAACGGCCCTAATCAGAATAAACTAACACATTGTTAAATATGTGAGGCCCGTCGTGGCGCAGCGGCACAAGCGTGTAGCGACTGTAAACGACAGGTTGTGGGTGTTCGATCCCCACTCGATGAAATGAAATATTTAATATTTTCAACTTTAATATTTAATGTCTTCATTTCTTCGCTCTGGTACAAAACAAAACGCGGCGTTGAGTTCCGCCACTGAACACGCAATGCCTCAAATTCGGCAGAAAATAGGGAACAGAAGTGGAATGGAGTGTCTTACAACTAGGTTCCCAAGTTCCCTCTGCCTACCCTGCCATGTGCGGGATACAGCGTGTAGCTGAGTTGAGAGTGAGTTAAATATGAAACACTAATATTCAACTAAAATATATATAAAATAATAAAATTTTAATTTTCATTATTATATCTCATATCTACGAAATGTATCCTACGTGTAAAGAGATCCCAAGAGTGTCCTATGGGGCAGGGTATTGTAGTTTGCACTATAATCACTCGACACGCTTTGTACTACAGGTTTATTTTTAATAAATATTATAGTAGCTCAATTTATACATTTCTATATATTTATACAATTTATACATCTACCCATCTATACATATAAATAATATTTCATTGACGATTCTTATATGGTATGGTTCTTTGACTATGGCGTTCCGCGTGCCAGTTGAGCACATATCACTTCGGCAATGTCACGTTGTATGAAGGAGGTTGTACGGTTAAGAACAGATGATATTACACAATAGAATGCAATGACTGTAGTTGAGTGCAAAATATTTTTTTTTCTATATTATTATTTACAAGATACCAAAATAAACAATTTTATATATATTTTTTTCTGTATGTTTGTATCTCAGGAATAGCTGAATCGATTTTTATAGAACTAAAATAGAAATATATATTAACTATGATTTATTAGGTGCATAACTGTACAGATAGCCACACTAAAACAATTTATTATATTTGCCTAAACAGATAAATAAATATTCGGCTAATCCCAGCGGCAAAATATAGTTAAATTATCATTTTTTTTCTTAATAATTCACATTTGCTTGTCAAAGAAACTTTTTTAGATGTTTTGTCATGAGTTTGACATATTTTTTCCGAGCAAATTATGGCGTTGATTTCCAACACTTAATACATGATCTTTCGTTAATTGGGCA
This sequence comes from Eueides isabella, assembly GCA_019049475.1. NCBI lineage: Eukaryota > Metazoa > Arthropoda > Insecta > Lepidoptera > Nymphalidae > Eueides > Eueides isabella. The sequence continues at coordinate 3,893,110 of CM032402.1, forward strand.
GAAAGTAGAAAACTGAGTGTCTTAGCACTAGGCTCTTTCTGCCTACTCTGCTATGATCGTGAAAAATGCTATAGTTAAAAAATACAAACAAATTTGCATTTCTATATTTGCAATTCTACTCTAATATAATCTGTTCAATCATAACTTCGTCCATTTTCCTTATACTTTCAAGTATACACAATTATATTTATTTTGTATGAAAAAAGAGCACTTCAATGGGTATACTGCTTAACGAATGTCAGACCGAATGACTCTTTGAGAGGCTCGCTCTGTATTATCATAGACAATATTTGCAGTTCGTGCAACTTGTGGATTTAAAATAAAAGAAGTATGTAACACTAGGGACCCGCCTGCGGCTTCGCCCGCTTGATTTTTTTTATCTAAATTACTTTTATTTAATGTAATTATCTCAATTACTTTCTTGTTTTAATAACAATAATACTTTTAAGACAATATATATATATACATTGAAAATTACAAATTTCATTAAAATTAATAAAATATTTTTTGTCGCTATTTTGTCGAACTAAATATTTAAGTATATTAGAAAATTCGGCTACAGGTACCAAGTCAAACCGTTCTCCAAAACACTCCCCGTCATAAATGCAGTAGATAGATACTTATCAACCGATTTAAACAAACATAAAATGTTGAAAAAAGGTTGCTCAAATACAACAGTGAAAACGGCTTTTAAACCTAATTAATATATCTTCCATATAAAGGCAGTGATAAATTACAATAACGTAAATATTTTTGTATTGGTTATAAGTATAGTTTTGAGGCCCAAGGGCCCAAAATGGTGACAATTTGTCTGTACGTTTGTACGCGTTATAGATACGGCTCGCGTCTCTGTGAAAACTGACCGACGAACGCTATGATCTCAGCATACCATCAGAGCATGTTCTTCACAATCCTTACTGTGACATTCACGCTAGCACCTACCATTCTATGTATGTCTTCATTGGATATGGAATTAGCTACTGACTCCGTACATCCTACGAAGAGATTGCATCTCAACAGTATTCATCTTTTTTAGTTTCTTTTATTAGTTTTTCAGTCTCTCTAACACTACCTAGAACGTCCCTACGTGGAACGTTCCCCAAAACTCATCGATTTCGCATAGTGGAGCTGAGGATATCGGCGCAAACGCTGCTAACAAGAAAACTCTTGTTAATCCCAGCTTGAAGCGTAAATCATTGAGCGTATCAAAACACTGCTTCATTTATATATAATTAATGTAATTTGATTTTATTCTTATGAATTTTAATTGAGAAAACCATTCCAACAAGTGATAGAGTAGCAACTAGCTACCTAAAATACAGTTTCATAATTTTGTGACAGAAGTGCTTTTGCTTTTATACTTCTCAATTGAAATATGATGTACATTTATTTATACAGGGTGGGCCTCGGAGTTTTGCGAATTTGAAATCGCCATAGCGTTGGAACGGGGGAGGGGGGCGGAGCGCGGGAAGTGGGGATCTGTAACTCGGGCTTTGGAAATTTAGTCGCAATGGAGCACTTCACGGGTGAACAGCGTGCGTTCTGTGTAAAAAATTATTACAAAAATGCTGATTCGTGCGTTATTGTTCGACGTTCATTTCGCTCCCACTATGGATTGCATGATTTAAAACAGTGTCCGAGTGAAAGTTTGATTAGGGCGTGGGTCAGAAAGTTCGAGGCTACCGGTTCGACCCTTAATCAGAAACCTAAGGGGCCCGAAAGGACGAAAAGGTCAGATAAAAACATAAACGAAGTCGGAGCTTCCGTACTACGCAATCCTGGGCAATCAACTCGCAAGCGATCAGCAGAGCTATCTGTATCAAGAACGACTTTGCGTCGTATTTTGAAGGAAGGTTTAAAATTGCACCCGTATAAACTTCAACTAGTGCAAGATTTGAAGCCAAATGATCACAATTTACGACGTGATTTCGTCGAAACAATGTTTGAGCGGTTTCGGAGCTTCAACAATATTCTTTTTTCAGACGAAGCCCATTTTCACTTAAATGGGCACGTAAATAAACAAAATAGTCGTTATTGGGCCTCAGAAAATCCACAATTCAAACACCAAAAGCCTTTGCATTCGCCAAAAGTGACAGTTTGGGCGGCTATTTCAGCACACGGAATCATCGGACCCTTTTTCTTTGAAGACCAGCGAGGGAATTCTGTGACAGTTAATACTGAGCGATACACAGCCATGTTGCGCGATTTCTTTTACCCACAGCTGTCAGAATTTCGAGGGTACAATAGTTCGACATGGTTTCAACAAGACGGCGCCACTTGCCATACCTCTAACGAGAGTTTGGCAGCCGCAAAGGAGATGTTTGCTGGAAAACTCATTTCGCGCCGAGGTGACATTCCATGGCCACCGAGGAGTCCGGATTTAACTCCACCCGATTTTTTCTTGTGGGACTACATGAAAAGTAGAGTCTACAGTAATAATCCGACCACGATTGCAAAGTTGAAGGCCAATATCCGCGAAGAAATGGCCGCTGTTCCGCGTGCCATGTGCGAACGAGTTTTTGTCAATTTGAGGTCGAGATTCGAAGAATGTTTGCAGCGGGATGGTGCGCATCTGGATGATGTTATTTTTAAGAAATGATTTTCCCAAATGTTAACTTTAATTTAAAAATAAATTGGTTTTAATATTACTTTTGTTTTTTTTTTTATGAATTTTTCAAATTCGCAAAACTCCGGGGCCCACCCTGTATATTCCTACACGTACCTATAAATGTTATTTCAGAGGTACGATATAATTTAATCTACTTAATTTCTTTTTATTTATTTTTAGCTTCACGCTGTATCCCGTATGAGGCAGAGTAGGCAGAAGGAACCCGAGAACCTAGTGTCAAGACACTCCGTTCCACTTCCGTTCCCCACTTTCCGCCAAATTTGAGGCATTGCGTGTTGAGTGGCGGAACTCAACGCCGCGCTTTGCCTTATTATCAGAGCGAAGAAATGATACATTAAATATTTAAATTGAAAATATTAAATATTTCATTTCCTCGACTGGGGATCGAACTCAGAACCTGTCGGTACAGTCGTACACGCCCGTGCCGCTGCGCCACGACAGGCCTTAACTAATTTAACTTAATTTCAACAAAAATAAACCTTTTGTAAGCGAAATCTTCATTCCTATGGAATTAAGAGCTATATTTAAAGAAAAAAATATAAAATAATTTGTTTTTTATGCTGCAAAATGGAAGGCTCCAAAAAATATCAATTTACCTTTCCGAATTTTGTATTGTGAGCTATACATAAACATAAACTCATATTATAGATATTTTTTTCAAACGCTTATATCATAGCATTATTATTATTTTAATATACCAGTTATTATTGTACAAAATACAGAGTCATTGACTGTATTAGAAAATTTATGGTTTTATCGAAATCGATTTTAGTACTATATCGAGAAAATATATTAATATCGATATCGATCAACACTACAGTTTACTTAAGTAATGTAACAGTAACAGTTACTTAATCTTGTATTATTTTGTTGAATGGGGTGAGGTAAAGTTTTGACGCACTAATAGTTAATTCAATTATGCACCTATTAAATAATTTATTAAAACAGCTTCACCCGGGATACATCCCGCACATAGAACCTAGTGTTAAGACACTCCGGTCCCATTGAGATAAATTATAAATATCAGGCAAAAAATTATATTTGATCTTTGTGGTTAATTTTAAACATGTTTTACATAATAAAGGCCTGCCCTCAAATTTTAAATTAAAAATATGTTTATTTAACCAATTGTATATAGTAGTATAATTATAGTATTTACCTACTAACTAGCGACCTGCCCGCGGCCCGCTTCAATTATACTATTTTATTTACTAATCTCTATAACTTTCTTGTTCTCATAACAACATTACTGAAAAGACAATATGTATACATTGAAAATAATTTATCAGCCAAATGAATAAGGAAAAATTGTAGCAATTTTTCGGAATATATGTTTTAAATTGACTTAACTTTTTGTTTATTAATCGAATTAAATAAAACACCAAATGTTGAGGAAAAGTATTAAAAATCGTCCAAATGCTTTAAATCTGGTTAGCCGTTTCTGGGATTAATGCGTTTTGAACGCGTATAGATAAGCAGGCAAACGGACAAAATTAAAAAAAAAAACAATATTTTGGGCCCTATAACATTATTTTTTTGTCTTATATGTACAGACTTTTTTTTTCTTTTGTTTTTTTTTAGCTTCACGCTGTATCACGCACAAGACAGGGTAGGCAAAGGGAACAACAAGGCATATTGTTTACTCTAGTGCTTACATTGTTTTTTCAAACACTGAAAAGATCTTATTATAAATGTAACTCCTAAAACTGTACATAAATCGCCTCAAAACATATATTTATATTTAATTTAATATTTATTCGAAGGTCTTCGATGAAGAGGCGCTGACATGGGAAGAGAAATTAAATCGTATCAATGCATTGTTCGACATATCGATTGACGTACAACGTCGCTGGGTTTACCTGGAAGGCATCTTTAGTGGGTCTGCTGACATCAAGACCTTGCTTCCAGTGGAAACTAGCAGATACCAAAGTATAAGGTGAATAAAGAAACAAATTGGGAGTCTTAAGACTTTTATAAAGTTGTATTTAAAGACAAATAAAAATGGTTGCTCGATGTTTTTTTTACCAGATCATTATGTTAGGGAATAAGTGTGATAGTTATCATTAGTGAGAAATGAAATCATTTTGGATTATCTTGAAGTCACAACTTTTATTATATTCTTAATTTAAATAATCTCGCAAATAAACACTCCAAAATGATATCAAGATGAGTCTAATGTTAATACACTCCGTTCCACTTTCGTTCGCCACTTTCCGCCGAATTTGAGGCATTGCGTGTTGAGTGGCGGAAGTCAACGCCGCGCTTTACCTTATTACCACAGCGAAGAAATGAAACGTTAAATATTTAAATTGAAAGTATTAAATATTTCATTTCCTCGACTGGGGATCGAACCCAGAACCTGTCGGTTACAGTCACACGCTTGTGCCTTCAAATATAAACATGTACAGACACTGAACCTTTATGGGATGCCTTTATCGCCCATGTGTTTATGTAATGGAAATTTGTAAATATATCACAGGAAAATCACCTAAAAACTTATACTAAATATTATTTAAAAAATAAAGTTTGCCAAATATTTGGTTAAATTTTTATTAGATATGAGAATTTGTTATAAAAACTGCGATATACATTATTTTACATTTTCTTGAGGCCTGTCGTGGCACAGGGGTACAAGCGTGATCACGTTACTGTGAACGTGATAGGTTGTGAGTTTGATCCACACTTAAAGGAGTGAAATATTTAAATTATATATTTAACATTTTTATTTCTTCGGTGATAACATGGCAAAGTACAGCGGAAAGTGCGGAACGGAACCACTGAGTTCACTCTGCCTACACAATTTTTATTTCCCAATAATAAAATTATATTCAAATGTTACAATCATTACATCATATCCAAGCAAAAACTAAGAGCGGTTGAAGCAAAAATATAAAAGCCTAAAAATAGAAAAGTTTAGTATAAAAATGTTGCAATTGTTATGAATAATAATATGAAAAATACGAGACTGATGATAAACAGACGTTCTATCGAGTATAGCGAGTAGGCGTTATCATAAATATTACAAACATTTTCACGACTAAACTATCTCAAACGCTCCTATAAAATATATAAGGTTTGAACATTGGAATTATTAAATTTATGTATACATACCTATAAACTGTTCTTACGTTATTGAGTGATAAAATGTAGCTGACATTACAGATCATGGCTGTTAGTTAGTATTAGGACGTTTAAATAAGTATATTGAGGATTGTTTGGCGCAGGGGTATATCTTCTTCGCTCTGGTAACAAAGCAAAAAGCGGCGTAGAGTTCCGCCACTTAACACGCACAGCCTCAAATTCGTAGGAAAGTTCTCAGGTCCTGCCATGTGCGGGATAAAGCGTGAGGCTGAATATATTTATTAATCTTCAAGTAGTTACTATGTGACAAATATTTAAAAAACATCTCTAAATACTATTTTCCCTGCTATAAGTATCTTTAAAAATATTAAATATATACATCTCAGCTTCACGTTGTACTCCGCACGAGGCAGGGTAGGCAGAGGGAACCCGGGAATCTAGTGTTAAGACACTCCGTTCCACTTCCGTTCCCCACTTTCCGCCGAATACGAGGCATTGTGTGTTCAGTGGCGGAACTCAACGCCGCGCTTTGCCTTATAAGGCAAATAAAACGCAAATATCTGGTAATAACCAGAGCGAAGAAATGAAAAATTAAATATTTAAATTGAAATTAAATATTTCATTTCCTCGACTAGGGATCGAATCCAGAACCTGTCTGTTATAGTCACACGCTTGTGCCGCTGCGCCACGACAGACCTCTAAATATATACATACATTTTTTATTAATATTTTGTAATAGCAATGACAGCTAACTACTGTAATTACCCATTTATATAAATCAATTAAATATTTCCCATAAATTAAATGAAGAAATACGATTGATTTTTACGTTTACGTCGTTTCAAACAAACATTTTTTTAAAGATACAAACAATCGGGGATGTTATATGAACCATAAAATTTACAACTTCCTTTCGTTACGAGAATTTCGAATTTCGAATCGCTTTAATCGTCAAAATCATTGTGCGGCAAAATCATCGATGACGAAATTTATTATGAATATATATTTAAAAATGATATATTTAATTATCTTTTGCGTTTTTATTTTTAAAAATTAAGTTAGATAATAGTTTGAAATTATTTTTTTATACTTATTTGCATCGTAAAGTAGAGGGGCAGAAAGCGAGTGCAAAGTGTTCTGAGTTCAATTCCCGTTAGGGGGACTTAATGTGTTAAAATTTTAAAAAAATCTAGAAGAATGGGTCATCTCTCTTAGTAAGTAAATGAAATATAACAACTTTAAGTATTCATTAACTTATTATGATTTTACAGGCCATCTTAGAAAACATTTCTTTTACGTCCATTTTTATCTACTATAGGTACTAGAACTTTTATAGCCCTCTTTAAAAGCTAACCCTTTCATCTAATCTTCACTGGAAAACCACAAAAGTCGTAAACTTTTACGATTATGCTTCATAATATGACAATAATGTGATTATTTTTATGATTTTTTGTTTATTTTTCAAATAAATTAAAGTAAAATATTGTGGTGATCATATGAAGTTATAAAACAATAGAATTATACTCAGCCTCACACTGTATCACACACATGGTAGAATAGATTTGTGTTGGCACTCAGTTCCGTTTTCCACTTTCCGCCGAATTTGAGGCGTTGCGAGTAGAGTGACTGTACTCAATGCCGCGTTTTTTGCCTTAACATTACAAAGCATATACCATTACAATGCGAAAAAATGAAGGCCGACGGAGGAATTCTTCTACCTACCCCCCGAGCAGGGAGAGGGGAAACGGAGCCAGGGCTGAGCCCCCTGTCCGTGGTGTATATCTCCTGCGAGCGTCCTTGGGTTGGGCCTAGGCCCTAAGAGTCTGTCCTATTTGGGACTGTGAAAGGGAGAATTCAGGGATGAGCTATGTGCAGCTCGAGCGGTAAGCTCGGCCAGGTGAGACCCCTGGCTTAGACGACCAGCGACCGAAGCCGTAGCTCAGGAATCAGGAATGGTGAGGATGTCTCTCAGTAGTCAGTTCTTGTCAGGTGAACGCGAATCTATGAATCTATATGAATGCCACTACGCCACGACAGGCCTTAAACTAGAATTATAGGATATTATTATTCTATAATATCGATAATATATACAAAATATATACAATATATATATATATATATATATATATATATATATATATATATATATATATATATATATATATATATATATATATATATATATATATATATATATATATATATATATATATATATATATATATATATATATATATATATATATATATATATATATATATATATTTTAATTAAATTCTAACATAAATAATGCAGTGTGCATTTTTTTAATAAGGGCGATGAAACGATATGCAAACAATATTACTAGTGTAGTAATCTTTTACATATAATTTTACACGTAAATTGGATAAGGATTTTTTTTATATTTGTTACGCAGTACGCATATAAATATAATTCTACAATAAAAGAAAATACCTATTTACACCAATTTTGTAACAAAAATACTAAACGTGTTCAGTGTAAGTATTAAATATTCAACAATATAGGAATTAAAGGGGCATTAAACTATAACTTAGTTTCCAAAACTCCAGACTAAGCCTACTTAAATAAGATCGTGTTCGTACCAAATGTGTGGTAGCTATTAAATAGTCGACCGTCGACCTTTAAATATAACAAATACGTTTTGTATAACAGAACAGTTTAAGAAAATGATTTTAATACTAAATTTAAAAGCTTATAGAAATTTTAACGTAGCAGGATTTGAACCCGCGCTTTTTGGCTCGGATACTCTAAAAAGAAGATTTTCAAAATAGTTAAACTAAGTGTTTTTAGGCCTTTTTCTTTTTGGAAGATAAGAAGAGGAAAACTTCTGTAAATATCTACGTTTTAAATTTTGCTGAATGCGCGTCGTCTGCCAGAACAGGGTAAGAACATAAATATAATCGTTACCCCGAGCGAGATCAAGTTTACAACCGTCGCGTTTACAGTCTAACTTACGTTACGGTCTCATTCATCATTCGTAGCACATTAGTATTAGCACGTAGTCTAAAATTACTAAAAATGAGATGATTTCAATTCAAATATTTAATATTCTCATTTCTTCGGTTTGGTAACAAGGCAAAGCCTGGTGTAGAGTTCTGCCACTCAAAACACAATGCCTCAAATTAGGCAGAAAGTTGAGAACAGAATGGAGTGTCTTAACACTAGGTTCTCAAAGTTCCCTCTGCCAAGGTAGGCAGAGGCCATGTGCAGGACACATTGTGAAACTAAGTATAAATGGCATTAAATGGCATACACATATTTTAGTGATGCCAGTTGTGGCGCAGGGCACAATACGTGGGACGTACGTTTGTAAACACTACTGATTTTGAGTTTGATACCCACATGAAGAAATGAAATATTTAATGGTTTCATTTTCCTCATTCTGGTACCGCCACTCAAAATGTAATGCCTCAATTCGGCCAAAAGTGGGAAATGGAATTTTCTTAATAAGATTGGAGTATTTGTATGTATTCTATATGGGGGATAAAGAACGAAAGTGAAAAAATAATAAAGTAGCAAAATACTATCTAGTTTTAATTATCTTTTTATAATATAAAAGATAATTTCTATCTGCCCACGGAAGTTAACGCTGCGCTCTAATTATGTACTCCAAAATCTGATATTGGTACCTTAACTGGTACCTGGTTAACTGGTACCTGGTTGTAGTATCCTCATAGACAGTAGCAATAGAAATATCACACAAAATAATCTGTATCCAAAAACCGATCTATCCTTGTTATTATATCACATGAACAAAAAACGTACAAAAAGGTCTTTCAAACTCATATTGCTTGTCAAATTCAGCACTATATACGTGTGAAAAATAGCGATATTGTAAGGTTATTTTAAATTCTATATAAGTGTGTATATTTGAAAATAAAACAAACACTATTTTTAACCTTTGACGCAAAAATATAGTATTTCAGAAATAATTATTTTTTAACAGTTTTCACGCTTTATTCCACAATGAGAAATTCTCAGTTATACTTTGATACTTTGCAGCATGATTCGTTTCAAAAATACTCTGGTAATGCAATTTATTTGATTTATTTCTTACATGTTTTGTGTAAATACAATTTAAAGTATTTGTGTGCAAAAATTAAAACCTGCCGTTGCGCAGGGACACATGCGCGTGAGGTTAAGTTTAGATACCCCACTTTAGAGAGTAAAATATTTGATGTTATATTTTCTTCTTTTTGGTAACAAGGCAAAGCGCGGCGTTGAGTTCTGCCACTCAACACGCAATGCCGCAAATTGAACGAAAAGTGTGGAACGGTACAGAATGTCTTAACACTAAATTCTCTCTGGTTACCCTGCTATGTGAAGGATACAGTGTGAGGCTGAAAAAATATTTTTAGTACAATACTTGGGCAGTATGTATGTATATATTTATAAATGTTGTTTATTTAGTACAGTCATACATGCCCTCCGGGGAGACCTGTTTTTTTTTACGTGACCTTCCTTCAGTATCATTCTCTCTGCCTCCCCCAACTTGCAATCAATGTTGCTAGACACATAAACATATTTGGTTTCTTTTAAAATGCAGTTACGTCATTGTTGCACCAAATTATATATTTAAAAAAAATAAAATAGTTATATACTTTTATTGCCTCACACTAAAGAAATATAGAAATAATTGATATAAAAAAAAAACATTTTAAAAAGCTTACCTGCAATTTTTCTTTCTCTCATTTTGCGCCACAGTTGCTCAGCCTTTCTCATCGGCCAGTTTTCTATTTTTGCGCTAAAACTCCTGAAGAACTTATACTCTTTGAAATGGGACATTCTTCTTTCCATTTTACTTGGCGTTTGTCCTGGAGGCGGCGGCGAAGGCGCCTTTGGTGTAGACGAGGGCGACGCCATATCGATTTAAGTTAAGTTTTCAAAGTAAAATAACTGATTCCAACTCGTAAACTGCTAAAATTACACTCATTTTTTTAAATTCGTGCTTTTATATTTGGTCCCGATTCCTTTTTACCTGTTTTTTTTTATTATTGGAACATTGATGTTGAATTGTATTTAAATAACAATATTTATTCAAACGCAAAAAAATTATTTATTAAAAAGATTTTAATGTTGAATGAGATCAAATATTTTATTTATCTGTGTATTTAAATAAAAAAATGGTCTACATTTTCAATAATTTCCACACAAAATTTCACTTCACTATTTTAAAAGCACCTGAAACAAAAAAAAGACCATTATTGAATCGACGAAGAAGTTTAAAATACACAAGAAATAATTATTACTTTAAAAAATAATATTTTCTATATTTAATGAAATGTCGTTGATTTAACATACAATATACTCTATGTACTTATATATGTTAATAAGGTATTGTAGTACGAAAAAAAAATTTTTAATTTTACTTGCTGTGGTAATGAGGTAAAATTACGGTGTTTAGTTCCGCCACTCAACATGCAATGAGATTCTGTTGGCTTACTTTAAGTTTGTTTGCTCAAAATCGAACCCAGAAACAAGATCAATTTTAAAACCAGATGCATTGCCTTAACACGTTTTCGCTTCTAAGAATCAACCTAATATAATAAAATATCCACTTATAATATTAATTATTGTTATAAATTAGATTGACTTAGATATTATTCAAGCCAAGACATATTCGTAGTATTACGATATATGATTGTAATTATAATATGGAAAACAATATGCAAATTGCCCGAATTTGTACATAAACTAATAAGTACCTATATTATACTTGAACGGAGAGTTTTAAGAAAGTAAAAATACTTCGCTTACATGTAGGTTCATTATATACAAAGCTATGTTATGATAAAGTTATATATTTAATAATATATATTTTTTAATAATAAAATTGTATTCAAAATAATAATAAGCTAACCAAATTATGCCATAATACAATGAAAATTTCGAGACTATATTTTCATGCATAATTAGCAACTACTCCACTAATTCCCGGCTTACGTCACTCCAACTAAATAATTCCTGAAGGGACTTCGGTACTTTGCGCATATGTTAGCTAAAATTCAAATTTATTGAAATTATCTGTACAAAGGAATTAACTGGTTTAATTTGAAACTATCGAAATAGCGTAGTTTGAGACTGCTTAATGTCAAAATACTCTGTTCTATTATTTTCAAAATAAAACATGTTGAAGGTCGGAACTCAACACCGCACTTCGTTTATTAGAAAAAAGCTTGTAGCAAAACAAGCTTTTTTTAAGCTTTATATTTTATATTTGTATAAAAGAGGAAAGTTACTTCTCGTCCTATCCCATTTTCCCGCACGATGAAATATAATGTTCCCATTATGACACTTAATGGAAACAGAGGTATTAGGTGTTGAATCGCTCGTTACCAATATAACGAAACGAAAATATTAAATATTTAATTTCCTCGAGCGGCAATCGTACCTATAATCCGACCTCTCGAATCGTACTGATTTACAGTGTCGGTGTTGTGCCCCTGTGTCACAACAAGCCTCTCAATAATAATGCAATAACGATATGTATCACCATTATAAAACGTTACGCTAAAAAAAAACCAGCTTCAACTTATTAAGTATGTATATAGGTTATACTAAAGTTAAAATTGTAACTACAACGTGCACTGTACAAGAAAAGCTCAGTAATATCGTGTTATTGGAGCTTAAGGTGGATGCTTCAGTGCATGTTGTAAACAAAATTATAGTCTTAAAGTTTATCTAAGAACAGAAAGCTTTGGTCTCAGTAGCGGAGTAGTATAAATAGTAAACTGACCCGTTTTCCTTTAAAGGTGGAGGTAGCGTAGTCCATTTTTGTAATTTACGGATATTGTAAAAGTTTTTTATGTTAATATTGTTGAAATGTTGTGAGTTCGATTTCAGCTCGAGTAAATTAAACATACAATGTTTTCATTTTCTTAGAACGGAAGTTACTGGGAATGGATGGATTTAGCTCCACTCAAAATATATTATTGTTTTTTATTATATAAATATAAAATATTGATTTTAATTGTATATTTATTTAAATATATATATTTTAATGAATCAATACAATTTTCAACCGTTTTAAAGCAGAATACATAATTCACTCTTATAAGAAATTAACGACAAGTTAATCCCGTTTCTTAGTTAGTTTTACCAAATCAAAATATAGTTGTAGCTTGAAATTAAACCAAACATTCTAAATGAGGATTTCACTCAACAACCATAGCGTATTTACAGATTTTTCAACTATCGATTAATCGATCTTTAAAGTTTCACGTCAGAGTTTTACTGAAAATTACACTGTAAAAAAGGACGACCGTGACCCAAAATTAATTTGCACATAATCTAAAAACACTCCTCCCGTGAAAATATATACGAAGCTGATTGATGAAAATCCAAATCGCTTTTACTAGCAATATCTGTTTTTTTGTATTATTCTATATTGGTTACAGCTACAAGTGTACTAATTAAAATGGATATTAAAAAAAAAACGAAAATTGAAGTTAAAAAATATTGATTATTTAAAGAGTCTAAACGCAACGGACGTGGGTTCAGTTCCCATTCGGAGGCAAGATTTCGCTTGGGTAACATCACAAAGCCTGACGATGCAAACAATGTTTTATAAAACAGGGCGGTAACCGATGAATTTAAAAGGGTAATTTTGTTACTTACATAAAATATCACATATATTATAATTATATTATTCTGTTATAATTATCATAGTCTAGTGTGCGAAAACAGTTGTAAGTTAAACGAACAAAACTTTAGAACTTGCTAGTACTACGTTGTCTTATCAGACAAAGCGTAGTGAGGAATTGTGTTTATAACTAACCAACGACCAACAACAGTATTTACATATATATGTATGTATATATAATTTAATATAGTATAATGGAAACATATATATTGAGTGGTATGTACAGTGATCGTTTTTATTTATAAAATAGAAAAGTCTTAAGTTGCCATTTCCTTTACCTTAAGGTTACTTGGCAGAAATTACTTCTATGCAATAATGTCGCCTTTTGTACATTTATATTTTTCTTTTTATAGTATCTATGTGCTTTCTTTTTCTTTTGAGTGTACAATAAACAATTATTATTAACAATCCAAATCATACACGGACTGGACCCGCCGGCGTGTTGTTAGCGAAAAATAAACGTATATTTCGCTAACAACCCGCCTGCGGCTCCTTCTGCTTGAATTTAATTATTTTATCTACTAATCTGTACAATCTTTCTTGTTATAACATTGTCATTTTTAAGACAATATGCATTGAAAACTAAATATTCAAGTGAATGAAGAAATTTTTGTAGCCAAATATTTTAAATTGACCAAACACTTTTATAACTCCGATTGAAACAAAACAATCATTAAATATTGAAAAAAAGTTGCCAAAACATAAAAGTGAAAACTACAATCTCTGAATGATGAAATCTGGTAAGCCGTTTCTGAGATCGCGCACATCAACGCACAGACAAACAGACAAATTTAAAAAAAAGAACACTGTTTAGCTTTTACATAAATAAACGTGACCTTACGTTATTATAGATTAACACTAAGATGATATATCTTAGTGTTAATCTATAATAACGTAAGGTCAAATATACAAATATCCGGTATAGTAAAGGCAAATTCTCCATTTTGTGTCCAAAAAGAGCAGGAGACGCTGGGTACTCTGGACGCTGGCTGGGCAGTGCTGGGTGGCGTTCAACGCAGATTATGTTGTTGATATTTTGAAATATAACAAATTATATGCCTTAAAATTATATAATTATATTATTTTATGTGAAAGAAAGAAAATACATACCTATTTTTCCAAATAACAATCATTTGTGGATTCATTTAATTTCACTTTAAAAAATGCTTTTTACTACTCGACACATTTTTATTTCAAATAAATTAGGTCATTAAAATAATTCGTACCAATTATTCGTACACATAAAATGTAGAAAAATAAAAAAAAAAAATCATCGTAGTGTAGACGCACAGAATTCGATTGTCAACGGTTGGTTGGTTGTGTATTTAATTACCATTCGAGAAAATTAACTATTTTAATTTCCTCGCTGCAATGAGACAAAAGCCAGCTTAGTTCCGCCACTCGACATGCAATATCTCATAATTGGGTCGTAACAGGGAAACGTAATGTCTGAGGTTCCCACATTAGGTTCCCTCTGCCTACCTTACTGTAGCTTCATTACGTATATATACATGGAAATATAAATAAATGTCTAAAAAATTAAATAAAGTGCCTACTTTAAAATGACTACTGCTACGTTTATATATTTATCTTTTTTAAACACGATTAGCACACAAAAATACTGGTATCTTTTGAATATTCATATTTTCCTAGATCGATATACCACGCAATGCGACATTCTATCTTTTGATGTTTAGACAGGTTCATAAAAGCTTACTTTATATTAAGTAAAAGCTTTTCTTTATTTGGTTTTCTTTGGATCTAGTACTTAGATTACGGTTATATTGAAACAGTGTATATTAATTTTTTAGATGTCTTTCGTATTACATATTTAAAGAAAACAATATTCTCAAAGTGGGAATCACGTTTAGAGTTAGATGCTGTTCTACTGTACACGATGATGTTTAAACTTATTATTAAATGATTTATTCATGTGTTTTCAAATATATATTTTTTATTCCTAGCAGTGTAAAGAAAGAAGACGACACTGACTGTTTTAAAATATATATATTATTACAATATTTTTTTCTTGAGTATTTTTTTAATTGAGGAAAGATTAAGGCTATAATCGTTTCGTATTCTACCTGCAGTCACGAGTTGCACGTGATACTTATAATATATCAAAATTCATTCACAAATTAGCTTATTTATACACGGGCTAGTCTTATTAATATTATAAATATATGTGATAGTTAGTAATCGTGGTTGTCTGTTTCACTTTCAGGCAAAAATTACACAATGTGTTTTGATAAACCTAAGATAATCAAAATATGTAATTTGTTAATATGTATTACATATTTAAACGGGCGAAGTCACATATGTCTCACTAGTCTTACATACCTATGTACAGAGATAAATACCTAGCTCGTTATATCAGAGCTCGAGGGAGAAACAAGATTACACTGCATCACAACTTAAGCCATTTTCAACATCAATTTAGGAAAATTCATAGTAAGTTTCAGCTTCAGTGAAAACGGGAGCAACACGATGTTTTATAAACACGGACGCGGATCCATTATGGTCCGCAAAGTTGTGATGGATTAACCAAATTACCTAATTCTATTGTACAGCCGGCCACTTTAGCAATTTGCATTTAGCTATTTGTTTTATTTTGTTTTTATTTCAATATCTCGTGAATCGTAAAACAGGAGGAGAATCTATCGTTATGTAGGAGCACAAGGTCAAAACTACACGTTGCCCTTGTGCCCCTAGTTGTGAGTTAGGGAACCTGGGGACCTAAAATAAAGGAACATCGTTTACTGTAACGCTTCAGTACCACTTCCTATTTGCGGAATCAACGCTGCATCTGGTCTCGGTGACAAAGCGAGGAAATCTAAAATATTAAATATTTTGAGTCCTTGATTGGTAATCGAAACCAAAACCGTAGCGTCAAAAGTTGTAAATTTGCGCCCCAGTGCCATGATCGCCCTTGAAAAAAATGCTCATTTATTTTTTATTTATTAATTTATAAAGTTAGTCGAAAAAAAATAATTAAATTTAAATTATTTAATTGAAATTTATCTACTATTATATTGTTTCGCCATTTATAGTTGAAGGATTCAACGACAAACTACAAATATATTTCGTAATAATTGATTGCCTATGATAAAAAGTTGTGGTAAAACCTTGTTATAAACTTACGCTTAGCTTGACATAGAAAACTTATTATATTTACTATTAGCATAGTTTTCACAATCTAGACATCGACATCGACGTTAAAAGTTTAACAAGTTTTTAAAATTTATTTTTTTTTCCTAAGCATGGAATAACACTTTAAAAGTAGTAAAAATAATTAGTAAATATCAGTCTCCCTTGCCAAACGATAATTTTAATGAGTTGCCTTTGGATAGCGGAAATATGGAAAAATGTCCCAAAATCTCTCTTCTCTCTTCTCCCTCTCTTTCTAACAACATAAATAAGTTCTATCAAGTGTATAAGAATTTCGACGTAGCTTAATGATAACGTATGGCTTAGTTGGTCAGAGTTCTTGGACGGTTTCCAAAGAGGAGCGGGTTCAAATCCCGCTACGTTCAAAACTATGTAAGTTTTTAAAATTAGTATTTATTTTATTATTGAAATAGATACTTACTATCAATAATATTTACTTTATCACCAAACACAAAAATGTATATATTTATAATAACACTAATGTAATTATTTTTTTTTGTGCGAAAACAAAATGACGTTTGATATTGATTAACAAAAAAAATGTAAAAATACACATTCACTTACATAATTTTCTCGCGAAATTTATACCTATTAAATATACAATACAATAAATTTATTAAAAGTAATAAAAAGGATAGACACATTAAGGAGGCCTGTGGCGCAGCGGCACAAGAGTGTGACTGTAACCGATAGGTTCTGGGTTCGATCCCCAGTGGAGGAAATGAAATATTTAATATTTTCAATTTAAATATTTAATGTTTCATTTCTTCGCTCTGGTAATAAGGCAAAGCGCGGCGTTGAGTTCCGCCACTCAACACGCAATGCCTTAAATTCGGCGGAAAGTGGGGAACGGAAGTGAAACGGAGTGTCATAACACTAGGTTTCACTTCCGTTCCCTCTGCCTACCCTGCCTAGTGCGGGATACAGCGTGAAGCTGAAAAAAAAAAGAAAAAAAAAAAAACACATTAAGGAAAATCATGAGACGTCGAATCTCTACTTTGTACAGTCAAATGTATTTTTTATACTTTGGTAGTAGCATCGAACCCCATGGTATTTAATATGAGGTACTAATTTTTCTTTAAGTTTTGTATACACATAATAAAACATTGTTTTATATATTATTTTTTATACTTCTATAGACGGAAATCGTTTATTTTAAAAAATACTTTCGTTTAATTTACTATCTGGTTTTTTTTTTATTTTGTACTCCATAAATTTACGTTTAACAGTAATTAATTTCACTCTGCTAAGAGCTACAGAGAGAGAGCCTCTTTAAGTAAAAGGACTTAAGAGGGAGATTCATGCTTGGCTTAATATCAGGGTTTTAGGATTTATTCCGATTTTTAAATCAACATACTATAATTTCAATTACTTTCTTTGTTTTAGATGTGTTATATTCTACAAGTAATGCCCTTTCATTTGATACCAATATTGTCAGGTTTTGTTTTGCTTTTGGATAGTCGCTTTTTTGCAGCGGTTAATTTGAATTTGCATTTCTTTTATTCTTTCCTACATTTTACCAACCACGATCTCATTTGATTCCCATGCCAAAGATGCACCGTCAGTGGCTTTTTGATATTTAACTTTTTTTTGAAAAAAAAGCAAATATGTCATTGTTGCTCTAAATTATTAACAATCAGCTCTAACCTTTACATAAATAATTTATATGAATAAATGTAATCTTTATAAAAATAACAAAATCACAAACAGAAAAACTTTCTCTTCCTACTATAGTAAAGGTAGAATTAGAGGTGGCCTGTAAGAGATCACTTATAGTGTTAAGACCGCCTTTGCACTTATTGTGAAACTTGTATCACTAAATTTTTAAATTTTGCAATAAAAAAATCTGATTCTGATATAGTAGACCTATTGCACAAAATACGTATTTAAATTAATTATCCAAATATATCTCCTCTTACCAATAATGCGGCCGTTCCAAATTGTACCTTCAACAATTTTTCGTGAGGCATCTAATCGTTTCCATTATCGATACGATTTCTTTGGTACATTTTTCAACAAAATTGCAATTCAGATAGCAAATAAAAGCTTGGTTCTTCAGAAATTTCGAAATATCATCGTTCTGATTACATATTGTTAAAAATATTTTTACTAGCCTAACGCTGTATCCCACGTATAACTAAAAAGGGAATCTAGTGTTAAAACACTCCATTCTTCACGTTTCATCCTATTTTTTTAAATATTATGGACATCAATACCGCATTCTGGATTGTTACCAAAGAATACTTTAGAATAAATTTTAGATTTGTTGTCATTATTAAATGTACGTTACTAATTATACAGAAGTACTGAAATTATTTTTATTGTGTATGTAATATGGCGATACAGATGAATATAATATACAAATAACTTACATTTAAAGATATATTTAAATATTTATTAAAAGTAACCGTTTGCTCTTCTTCATGCTAGAATTGAACCTGTACCCTATGTGGTATTCCAATATTGATTGCATATACACAAATATATTCCATCGTTATGTAGAAACAAGATTTTTTTTTAAAACAAAAGCAATGTGCGATCTTATAAGGAACATAAAGCTTTGCATGAGAATTTACAAACTGTAAACGTTAGACGGAAAAATTACATAAGAACTTGTCGAAATATTAATTTAATTATTGTTTAATATCGTTAATTATAATGTAATAATTCCTAATAAATATACTATTTAGTCTAAAGATACAGAGTGAAGCTAAGTTAAATTAAGTAAAGTTAAGTAACATATTTTAACAAGCGTTAGTTAATGTAAATGAAATTTTGCAACCTCAATTCAACCCTATAAAGGTGAAATTAGGATTTTGACCTTAGTTCTGAATAATCAATATTCTTGTTACTTCAAAATTACCACCGCAAAAAAATGTGACTTAAAAACCCATTTAAAATAGATATTCAATTAAAAAGCTTGATTTACAAAATAGAGATAAAGCCAGAAGATGGCTAGAGTAACTTTTGAACTAAGAAAGTTAAGCAAATTACACTTGGGCTCACTTAGTTCGCGTTTAAAAACACTGTGGTGTAAAATAATTTAGTTCGCCTGAAGATAGAGATCAAGTAAGAGAAAAGTATAAAGTAAAAAATAAGATATAATTTAAAAAATATATAGATATCTATTGATAGAAAAACTAAATATATTTCTTAAATTCACGCTTTTAGCTTTTGCGTTTCTTTTATAACTCGAATTAAAATGAAAATATAAATTATTAGTTTTTATTTTAGAACCACTTAAAAAAAGTATTTATATTTTTTTAGTTTATTACTTTTTTTTAGCTCCACGATATTTCGTGGCAAGGTAGACCTAGGAAAAATTTAAATCTTATGTTAAAACACTCTGTTCCCATTAATACACTTCCGTTACCCATTTTCCACCGCTTTTCAATTATTATGTTTGATTTGATTATTATTAAAATATTAATAAAGTAATTAATTTTTCCATTACTCACTCTGGGAACAAGACAAAACGTCGGGTTAAGTTCCACCACTCAACAAGCAAAATCTTAAAGATTTGGTGGAAAATGTCTTAACGCTACGTTCGCTCTACGTATTTTGATATTTACGGGATATAGGATAAAGCTCTTAATTTAGTACTAAAAAAATCCTTGTTATATGAAAGATTTTATCAATATCACAAATTCCATTTGATAAATAAAATAAACGTTTAAGTATAATAAAATAACGGCTCTATGGGATGAGGCAGGAGCTTGTATAATTAATATAATATTACTGCTTTGAGGAAAACAAAACATTGTTTGCTCTGTATAATAAAAACAAGATAATAATTAATAGACTTTAATAATATAAAAGTAATTTATATGTATATATTTTTTAATTTTAGGTTACGATATAAAAAGTAAATAAAAGAATATTAATTATATTTTGAGGATATATTAAGCATATATGAGAATATAAGACAATTATCCTTTTCTAACATAAAAACTTACCTCACTAATATTTCTTTTTATATATAACACAAGAATAAACACAAAAACATCAAATTAAGCACAAACACGTTTATATCAAGCACTGAATTAGAAAAGTTGCGACTGAAAATTGCGAAATTAAACGTCCGGTCTACGCGCGCGAATCTACAGGTCTGACGCCGCAATGACACAAAATTTCCCGCGTTGGCGGTAAAACGAGATAAACATATTTTACTTTAGTACGTGTGAAAGAGATATAAATATATTTGTGAATTCAGTTTTCATAATGAAAATCATAGACAAGCTATGGTGTAACGTCATTAATGCTATAAATATGGAGAAATATGAATGTGGATATTACCTTGGACTATTCCAGAGGAAGGGCTCATTTTTCGGAAACAACATTTGTTTTGTTTAATAATGTTTGTCTTAATATGTTAAACTAAATACTAGATTTTTACCCAAAATAAAAAAAAAAAAACAATTATTTGGAGATAAAATTGTATTTGCAGCTGCACTCGCTGTTTAATTAAGTGTAGAGTTCCCTATAGGTTTTCTCTAAACAAAAAAGCTGTAATAAACATAAAAAAATAATTCTCTTCACGCATCACGTTTTATGTTTATGTAATCACACTACTTTACATATATATATTTTTCAGGTTTGATTATTCTATGTGGAAAATTTACTTATAGAATTGAAAAAATGGATTGCCAAAAGACAGAAAGTTATGAAATTATGGAAATTCAAAACCCTCAGCTACCTAACAGTTACATATAACACTGGTAAATTCATCTAACGGTAAATTTATAATAAGTATATTAAAATATTTCATTAAAATCATGCAATAATTCATGCTGCGAAAAAGAAGATAGTCAAGTGGCTTTCAACATTCAATTACATCACCACTGAAAATTTTATGACAATACAAAAATGACAACTACAATATGTACTGCACCTATTCACACACTCGCAGGCACGGGCACAACATACTGACACACGCACGTACTCACACATACACACACACACACACACACACACAGACACGTTCACAAGCACACGTACATACTAAGTTATAGTTGATATTTTATAATTAGATTGTATTCTCTTGTTGCTGGTTACACTCACAAATTTTTTGTTTTTTTATTTTTTACTTTTTATTTTTAATTAAATGTACTAAACAGGGAAGTCACTTACTCCTAAAACACAGTTTATACTTATTTAGGAGTTAGTAGCCCATAGAGCTGTAATTGGGAACTTAGTCAATAAAATATATTTTTTTTTTTTTTTTTTTTATTTATGATAGATACATATATACTGAGAACTCTACATTTTAATCCACAATTTCTTTTTATTTTTATTGACTTCTCAAAAAAATACATGTATTTTAAAGTTAAATCCTTAACAGCACTCCGAAACTTTTCAGCTTCACACTGTAACCCGCATATTGTAAGGTAAGCAGAGAAAACTTGAAACCAAGTAACCTGTTAAGACAGTCAGTTGTTTTACTAATTTTCCACTAAAATTGAAGCATCAAGTGGCAAATTTCAACGCCGGCACATTGCCTTATTACCAGAGCAAAGGCAGAAGTGGTTACTTTAACAGTAAATAAGAGAATAATAGTATAATACCTTTTTCTTTTTTTTAACTTCGATCGTTCTTCGTTGTATCCCACACATGATATGACAGCGTAGGTAGAGCTTACTTGAGAATCTAATGTTATGAATGAAGATATTATATACTAGTGACCCACCTACGGCTACGCCCGCTCCGATTACATTATTTTATTTAGTAATCTCAATTACTTTCTTTTCATTTTTGAGACAATATCTATATATTCAAAATTAAAATTTATTATCTGTATTTATTAACCGATTTTTATAAAACAATCACTAAATATTAAAATAAGGTTACCAATATATAATTGTGAAACTGCATTTAAATCTGGCAAGCCGTCTATAAGATTAGCGCGTACAAAGACAAAGAGACAAGCAAACAAAAATTTTAAAGAAATACTATTTGGGCTCTGTTATTATATTAAACGTCCAATATGAGTTTTTTTTTAAGATGGACAGATTTATGATTAATTAAAGATATCCAGTTTACAGTCACTCGCTTGTGCCCCTGCGCCACGACAGACCTTTTGCGTGAGGACTCTACGCTCCTTACAGTACTCCGTAGGAGATTAGGCTGAAGGACTTCATACTTTAATGCTTTTTTTAGAATAAAGCTGCGCTTTATCGTCATACCAAAACCAAAAAACATAAATTATTTGTAATCACAAGTGTGAATAGACACAACTTTCAGATTTACTATCAAATTGAACTTTTGCTTCACAATAAAAATCTCTATATACGATACATAAAGTATTTGCCATATAAAAATATTACATAATTAAATTATTATTACAACAATATTATTTCATGAAACAATAGCTCTTAAATAAAATATCTCATCAGCAATGAGTAATGAACGTTATAATGAGGTCGTTTATTTAGTTTTTAATATAATGTAATACAAAAGATACGGTACCTTCCTTTTAATGTTCCTGGCTTGAAATATTATGGAAACTATTTTATGAAAGGGCTTAGAGAATATTTTAGTTGGAATTACAAGAAAATGTGGAAATAATTTATTTACATAGTTATAACAAGTTAGGAGAACTAATTTTTATAATGGTTGCGTTTATTGTAGCGTAGCGTCCAATCCGCTGAAGTGTAAGTCGGTCTCTCCCATCGGTGGGTTCCGTACACATTTTTGAATTATAAGTCGACAGGTAGGGAGAACAACTTATAAATGGTAACGCACTTATGTTTGTGGATGCGTGCATTAATTTTATGAACTACAAATATATGTTGGTTATACTTTTTTATTGATAATAACGATACGTTATACATAATAACTTTCGATTTCGTTGACTTGGTTAGGAGTATCTTGGAATATGCAGTCCCGGTATGGAATCCTTGTTATAAGGCCCATATCATTAGAATAGAAAAAGTACAGCGTACATTAACCCGGTACCTCGCTTTCAAAGACAAATCTTGCCCGTTTCGAGCCGACTACCAACAACGCCTGAGCCACTTTAAGATTCATAGTCTAGAACATCGAAGGCATGTGGCTGACTTAGTGACACTATTCAAAATCTGTCGCAGTGAATTAGATTCCTCTGAGTTATTGTCACAGGTCAAAATGCTTGCACCTTACCGCAATCCGAGATATCCTCTCAAAAACCTTTTCTCATCCAACATTTCTTAAAGTAATCTTGGTAAATTTTCGCCTATTAATCGATTATTAAATTTATATAACAATCTTTCCGACCTTGACACTGACGTCTTCCATGATGAGCTCACAGAATTTAAAAGAAAGGTATACCTCAAACTGAGTAGTATCTAATACAACTTAAACCCGTTACGTTACGCAATATGTATAATTATTTTTAGTTGTAGTTGATGTATTTACTGTTTATAAAATGTTTCTGATTATTATTATTTTTTTTCATTATAATTGTACAATGTGAATAATTAATTAATTTGATTTTAATTTTTAATTTATGTTGTAATTATTATATCTAATTTAATTGTAACATTTAATCGAAAGTACTGTTTTTAATCATAAGGTTTCATTTAATTGTTTGTATTTTTAATCTATTTAATTCAAATTTATTCTTAATGTAATAGTAATTTTATAATTATATATTTTTATCAGTAATGTAATCGCAGGAATAGTTTATTAATGCTGTACTTATCTGTAACTGATATTTGTAACAGAACTAGTCCGAAACACATTTTTTTATACAAAATGTTACATGTATTGTTGATATGTCTAATAAATAAATAAATATACTTATACGTTTAATTTTCAACGTACCCCGAAGAACCGTAAACCTAAATATTTAATTTTAATTATATTATGATATTAATTTTAAGTTAAATGATCAAATAGACAATGAAGTGATCATATAATGTCTCCGTTTTTTACTTTTTACAGTACTAAGATATTTGAATGAATCTGTAACTGTAATCTGTAATAAAATGGTGGTTGCAGGTTCGTTAGATGAATTGCAAGCATTGGTGACCTATTGGTCATACCACACAAATACGTACTGCGGAATTATTATTTTATACATGAAACATAAACAAGGAAACTTAACGAATTCGTGAATATATGAATATATATGTATGTAATTAGTAGTATTAGCTCATTAAGGTCAAATTATATGTCATTTATTAATAACAATTTAAGGAAAACATACACGAGAATGTTACACAAATTATAATAGTAGTTCCCCATTCAGGCCCAAAAGTTCTATCGTGGCGCAGGGGCATAAGCCTCTAGGACTATAAACGCGACAGGTTGTGGGTTCGATCCGCACTTGAGAAAATGAAACATTCAATAATCTCCATTCAAATATTTAATATTTCCATATATCGCTCTGATAACAAGGTAAACGCACGGCTTTTAGTTAAACTACTCAACACCTGGCCTGTCGTGGCGCAGCGGCAAAGGCGTGTTACTGTAACCGACAGGTTCTGGGTTCGACCCCAGTCGAGGAAATGAAATATTTAATATTTTCAATTTAAATATTCAATTTTTCATTTCTTCGCTCTGGTAATAAGACAAAGCGCGGCGTTGAGTACTAGAGACTAGGTTCCCGGGTTCCATCTGCCTACCCTGCCTCGTGCGGGATACAGCGTGAAGCTAAGTTAAGTTACTCAGAAGGAACGAAACGGTGCGTCTTAACACTAGGTTCCAGAATTGTCTCTACCTACCCGGCTCCTAAATTCATCGTTCGTGTTTTCATACGATTTTTAGAAAACAATATACAGCTAAGTCGTATTATTTTTATAAACAAATTACTGTTATTTCTCTAATGCTTTCAACAAAGTAGATTGCAACATCCTTTTAGCTATTCTATGTCCATCAACATTTCCCTAAAAACTACTGATTGGTTTTTTTCCTTACCTTATTGGCCGCAATGCACTAAACTTAACGAGAAGCAATCTTCACAACCTATAGTAATCTCAGGCGTTCCATAAGGTGGTGTAATGTCCCCGCTTCTTTTGTTCCATATTTATAATCACGTAAATTTAGCACATAACTTCATCATATCATCTCTAAGCAGATGATCTACAGATTTATACGACTTCTTCTCTTATAGACATACCCAGAGCAATCAATGATATTAATTCCAATCATCTAATCATTAGTAACTGGAGCAAGTAAGTCTAAAGTATGTATATTTAATCACTCAAAACAATTGTCAAAAACAAAATCTCCTTTGGCCCCCAATCTTACTTAATAATGTTCGTTTAGAGCCTATTAATAGTGTTAAGATACTTTTTATACCTTGGCATTTTTTAATTATATTCTATCGTAGCGTAATGGTTGCCTGGAACAAATTATTTGTAGTGATAAGGTCGCCATTGTACACATTATTTTAGTTATTCAAGTTACATAATATTGTGTGCAATAAAGTAAATAAATAAAATAAATACTGCTTATAAGCATTTTCGCCGTAGCATAGTGGCACTGCGTAATTCAAAATCATGTATTATTTACGAGTACTTAATACTTACTACCATTAAATTGTTCCACCACTCTATACGCAATATTTCGATTTTGGACGTAAAATGGAGATCGGAGTATTGATACTACATACACTAGGTCCCCTCTGCCTTCCGTGTTATATAGGATATTCAGCGTAAAGCTTTAGCTTCAGCTAAGAAAAGATACCTTCATTATTTAAATTTGTATATTAACCAATCTGTGGCTGTTTATATAATCCTAGAGTTTTACCATAAAAGAATAATAATTGAATCCCTTCTATCCTATAAGAAGAATTCCGGATTCCGGGTTTACTATTGTCAATGTTATTCGTCTGACCGTCTATCGAGGCCATATATCTTGAGATTTCGTGTACATGTGTAATTAATGTGAAATCAATATAAAATATCAGAAAAAAAACATTAAAAGCTAGCCAGCACTTATGTTTCGGTTATTTTTTTTAATGGAAAAGACAAGGCAAACGAGCGTACGGGTCACCTGATGGTGAGTGATCACCGTCGCCCACGGCCCCGTGTAACACCATGTGCGTTGCCGGCCTTTGAGGTGGAGTTAGACGTGTTGGTATTTCATAGAATAGAAACCGTAACAAAGTTATATGTGTAGTTCATTTCATAAAAAACTAATGCATACGTCTGCAAAACTAAGTTACTCAACTTTATTTGCTGCGTAATCAATCTATAGAGGATTTTCCGTAATAATTTCCGCAATAATTTAGTAAAAGTACAAATAAAGTTATTAACAATTCTAACAAACTTATAATTGTACTAATTTCATACTACATAAGTATGGAAACTTAAGTTACTCAATTTTTATCGACAGGACTTCAGATTGACATACAATTCTGAAACTGGTACGGAGCCCTCGGTAAGTGAATTTCAGGTTCACACTCTATTCCAGCACATGTCAAGGTACGCAGAGGGAACTTAGAAACCTAGTGATAAGATTCTCCGTTCCCATTAAAACACTTGCGCTGAATTTAAGGTATTGGGCGTTAAGTGGTAGAAACACCACGTCTTACTAACTTACCTTGCGCTGAATTTAAGGTATTGGGCGTTAAGTGGTAGAAACACCACGTCTTGCTATTTTACCACAGCTAACAAATTAAAATATAAAATATTTCATTTCCTCGAATGGGCATGGAACCTACACCTATCACGATTATAGTCAAGTGCCCATTGCTCTATTTGAGTTCGTTATCTAAATTTTACCTAATATTCAAGACATATTGCGAAACTCGAAGCAGCACTGTATTAGTATCAAGCAATTAAACAAAGGGACTGGCCAGATTTGAATAGGAAAGCTGTTCTGTCTTCCAATATTTTTTAGAAAAGTTTCATTGCTATTCATCTAACCATTATAGAAAAGGCGTTATTTTTATTAAGGGTAACTAACTTTCCTTAAAATTTAAATCGACATCGACAGAAATTTTAACTAATCCACCACCTTCTCATGAATAGATACATATCTGCCCTTGTTATGTGAATATTACGTAAATATTAGTTAGCTATCTATGGTATGAGTAAATAAAAAAAATACTTGAACAAAATATCTCAAAAGAATAGTTATGATAGGTAATATTTTTTATGTATTGTTCATTTCATTTTATTTTATTTTTCCTTGTAACTAAGCTAATAAAAATAAACGAAACGTCTACATAGCGCTAGACTTTGCTACCCTTTTATATAAAATTTATATATGAACACAGAAATATGTAAAAACGAATAATTTACATAAAATTTTAAATTACATTTAATATTTTATATTTTTGTACATAAATTATACACGACGTGTAATAATTACCAATTAACCTTTCTCATTGTAGCCTTTCCCAAGTGCTGAGGACTCTAACCTATTATGAATATTAAGCTGGTACACATCCATTAATTATATCGCCTGCAGGATTAAACAACTGACGTCAGTAGAGACAATTTAAATTATTATAACATTTTTTTTACTATTTTGTTAACGTAAAATTGTTTTGCGACGTTAAGCTCCGTTACTTAATGTTCAACATTTGTTTAAGGTGGAAGTAGAAAATGAAATGTTTTAATACTTAACCCCTTTTAGCTTGCATACTTTGGAATAGTAGGTAGTAAACCTAAAAATTGAGAAACAACAATTATAATAATAGTTGCTTTTGAATAAAAAAATATGATCAATTCGTAAGCCAAAGTAATATTTTGTTAGGTTGAACTCTACCAAGAAAGTTGGGTGTAGAGACAAATGTCCCAAAGTTGACTGTAGGACAAGTTTGTGGTGTATTTAAATTAAGTAAAACAAATACAATTTTTGACCACACATGGCATGATAGGCAGAAGGAAATTGGAAACCTCGAGTTAAGACTCTCCATTCCGTCCCCACTTTCCTTTTCACTTAGGCGAGTAGTGGAACACAACGCCGCGCTTTGCCTTATTACCGAGAGAATAAATGAAAATATTAAATATTTCATTTCTTGAGTAGGAATAAAACTCACGAGAGATATCAGGTCTAAAATTATTATTAGATAAAAAAAAATATTTACAAATAAATTTATTTATAAGCAATAATTTCATAAATACAATTTAACAACAAAAACTGAAATAAAATCTGTAAAACAAATACACAAAATACTCTCTCTCTCAGCTTCACGCTATATCCCGCACGAGGCAGGGTAGGCAGAGGGAACCCGGGAACCTAGTGTTAAGACACTCCGTTTCACTTCCGTTCCCCACTTTCCGCCGAATTAGAGGCATTGCGTGTTGAGTGGCGGAACTCAACGGCGCGCTTTGCCTTACTGCCAGAGCGAAGAAATGAAACATTAAATTTTTAAATTAAAAATATTAAATATTTCATTTCCTCAACTGGGGATCGAACCCAGAACCTGTCGGTTACAGTCACACCCTTGTGCCGCTGCGCCACGACAGGCCTCAACACAAAATAATTCTTAATTTTAGTATAGTATTGATAGAAATTCAATACTTAAGCTAATAGCGAAATGTGGTTCACCACCTACTGTGTTAATGTAATAGTTAACTAGGAATGGTATTTCCTTTTGTTTGTTTACCTTCAATTGGGTAAGATAAATTTTAAAATGAATTTATATATTTACGTTTTTTTAAGAAAGTGGAATGAAACCAGATAGATTTAGATATTTTTATTTTACTTATACTAATTATTTATTTCATATTTTTATTTCGTCGCACTGGTAACATGGTGAAGCGCGGCGTTGAATTCCGCCACAACAGTTTAGGGAACGGAGTGTCTTAACACTAGGTTATTAAGTTCCCTCTGCCTACCCGAGACAGACAGAGTTAACCTAAAAAAATGTAAATTCAATTATTATTATCATTAATTAACCAAATGATTGCACTTTATTCTTAATAACAATGAAAATAATATTATTAGCATGCAACGGAGTCGCCACAACCTCCGTCCCCTCTACTAAAGATGTAAAAGATAATTGCATCCAGGGCCGGATCTACCTAAGGGCTGCTTGGGCTGCAGCCCAGGGCCCCGAGGTTACAAGGGGCCCCCAGATCCGGCTAAAAACAATAAGCGAAAAGGGTCATTCATGGCAAAGTCCCATACTTCACTTTACCTGACATAAATTTGAAGCGTCTATGTATGAAATAAATGTTAAATTATAGGGGTTTTACAATATAAACAATAATTTGTTTTTTCAAGAAGGCCGGGAAAAAAAGATATTTGGGTTTTTAATATTATCGACGAAATAATAGATTTTTAGGACCAAGAAACTCTATATGTAGTACTGAATCGATACTTCACCCTTTATTATCGACATTTGTTTCTTTACTGTTTCGATACAAACCACAAAATATACCTATATTATTTGTACCTAATCTCATTGTCATTGTCTCTTTGTGCAATAAACGATATATATAATAATAATATATTTTTATAGAAACAGTTTTTTGACATGGCTATTAGTTGAGTACTTATATAGGCCCCTAAGTAGTTTTAGCCCAGGGCCCCACAAATTCACGATCCGCCCCTGATTGCATCTTCATATATAAAGTTCATTTTCAGATGATTCAGGAAATAAACAGCAATTTGTTCTACCTTTTTAATGCTTACCAATTAGAAAACACTTTACCAATAAGCCCTGATCTACTTAAACAAATGCTAGAAAATATTTTAGATTTATCCTTTGACGTATAGTATAGAGCTTTTTTAGACATTATCTGCACTACAATAGTTAAAAAAATAAAACTTTTTTAAATTATTGATCTTTTATCACTTGTTCGTTAATATATTATAAAGCTTATGGTCACTTTACGTTTTCCTTACATAGGCGAGTTAGTAGAGGGAACATAGTGATAAGACGCAGTGTCTTAACACTTCCCACAAAATGAGCTACTTTTAGCGACTGCATATTCTGTGGTGTAACTAAACACCGCACTTCGACAAATGACGGAATACAGATTTTTACTATTTTTTATAGTGTTATTCCACACTGAGGACAGAAAATACTAAACATAAATTTAAAAAGCGCTCTGATCAACTAAGAACGAATGGCTTAGTTGGTCAGAGAGCTTGGGCGATTTTCAAGAGGCGCGGGTTCAAATCCTGCTTCGTTCAAAATTTTTATATGCTTTTTAAATTTAAGCTTAGAAATACAGATTAACTAAATATTTTCCCATTAGTACCAAACTGACAACAGTCGTTTCGTTATTATCATCCTACTGAGCCACGAATACCTAATATACCTATAAATATATATTCACACCAGTCTCAATACAACGTTATCAACACATCATCAAATGTTTTAAAGAAATTTAAAAATAGCAACCCATTAAATTCAGGGCTATCGGTGTAAACGTTATGATTTCGATTCTGTTTATCTCATAACACTCGAAGCGCTTACTAGCTTTGATATTTAGAATAATTATTGGCAGAACTTTAATATACGATGTTGTGATGATAGTTTTGTTTGTGGACTTATCAAAGCATAGATATTTGGCAGGAATGATATTAGAATGAAATTCTTTATTATATAAGTTGAAAGAGGCACAAGGGTGTGACTGTAAAAGGTTGTCGGTCTAATCCCCACTGAGGAAATTATATATAGATTTTTTTTTTTAAAGTGGGGAACGGAACGAAATGTCTTAACACTAGGTTTCCAAGTCCTCTCTGCCTACACTATCATGTGCGGGATACAGCGTGATAGTGAGAAAGATAAATTTGATATGTTATAATATATAAATAATATAGTGTTATGATGTTCGAGAATACTATTTGAGCACAAATCATTTCGTTAGCATCACATTGTACGGAATAACGAAGATATTTTTGTTATCATTATTGACTATAAAAATAGTATATATTAATTTAAATATTTAATGTTTCATTTTCTTCGCTCTGGTAATAAGGCAAAGCGCGGCGTTGAGTTCCGCCACTCAACACGCAATGCCTCAAATTCGGCGGAAAGTGGGGAACGGAAGTGGAACGGAGTGTCTTAACACTAGGTTTCACTTCCGTTCCCTCTGCCTACCCTGCCTAATGCGGGATACAGCGTGAAGCTGAAAAAAAAAAAAATATCAAACCACAAGACACAATTATGAAATGCAAATGCAGTATCTGACTGAAACCACAATGGTTGTGGTTTTGATTATAACTTAGGGGAAACAATTAATTGTATATCCTCGCTCTAGTAACGAAATAAAGATAGACTTTAAGCTCTGCTGAGGCTAAAAAAAGAAAACAGTCAGTAAAGCTTTTGTTATTTATTCTCCTTCAGGATCTATCTCTATGGTAGACTAAGCAAAGGTCACTTGGGAACCACTTGTTTAGACACATCCATTTTCCAATTTTCGTATCTTTTAAATGTTGAACATTCTACATACAAATGTTATTTACATTGTATTCTAGTTATCATATATGAAAAAGACGGCAGCAGGCTTGCGGCATTGTAAAGAATCAATATAGGCTGAAACAAGAACTATATTATTCCTATTCAAATAAATTTATTTTTCAGATGAATTAATAAATAATATATACAAAAAAGGTTAACCATAAATTGCCTAAACAACTTTACAACGAGATATTAAAGTCTTTCTTAAAGTCCTAACTTTACAAGTGAAATCTGTAATGTACGCTTAATATTAATTTTTAATACAGTGAGAAAACTTTGATAGACTTCAGCGTAGCGTTCGTATAATTTTGTCATCAATTTGAATGATAGCTGCGATTAACTTTTATGAATTTAAAATATTTTTAGTTTTTTTTTTCAGCTTCAAGCTTGTATCCTATATATGGCAGGTTACCCTACCCACTTTCTGCCGAATTTGAGGGATTGCGTGTGGAGTCCCACGACTTCCACAAGTCAACGCAGCACTTTGCCTTGTTTCTGGTTTCATCACTTTCTCGAGTAGAAATCAAACCAACAACCTGTCTCGTTTACAGTCATAGGTTTTTGCCACTATGCCACGACCGGCCTCGTATATGCCTTATATCATATTAGTGTTCTGTAAATTTATATAAATTTATTTGTAAAAATATTCTTTTTATAAACTAGGCAGAAACAATTCAATGTTATAATGGATCTTTACGATATTTAGCCCCATTAGAAGAATTGCGTCCCTACGGCCCAAGAACATCTCTCATATACTTGACATGTTGCGCTGGGCCATAGGTTTATTATGCAATAAATACATGGTTTTTAAAACAATGCAATAAAAATATTGTAAGTGTTTCAGCTCACGATCATATTTAAATTTTAAATTGTAAATTAATTCTATATAAAATAATTCACACATTTTTTGTATCATAACTCTAGGTACACAGGTTTCCTCTTCCTACCTTTTACTCCTCTTATACCTACATGCGGGATGGAAAATGAAGCTACAGAAAAAAAAGAAAATTCATTATGATTTAAAAAACAAAAATAATATCGATGTTTCTACACAACCAAATATCATAAATAAGAATAACAATACGCATGTTAACAGTACAAAATATATCTTACCTATATACATTTGAAACTAGTTTTAATTTAACTCTTTATCTTAAACCTTTATCTTTAATTTACTTCAACAGTTTTCCTTCCAATAATTGTCGTAAAGCTTTGCTCTATAAAGCTTTCTTCTTTAAAGTTTCCTCGACGTGTTTCAGTGAGAAAATGGTGCCTGTACGTAAAGTCCCCATATTTATACGTTCTTGCGAAATGTGTGCAATGGAGAGGGTAATGGATACACAAGCAATCTTATTATTACAAAAAACTCTAAGGAATAAAGGGGATGCAGGGAAAAAAGGACATTTTTAATGTTATAGTAACGAAATATAATGATTTAAACATATTTTAATCAGCTTCTCATTTTGTCCCGCACATGGCACGATAGGTAGAGGGAACTTGGGAACCTAGTGTTAAGACACTCTTTCCCGTTCCACACTATTCACCATATTTACATATTTGCATTGCGTGTTAAATGGTGAAATTCAACGCCGTTTTTGCGGTTACCATTGTTTTTCTTTTTTTTTTTCAGCTTCACGCTGTATCCCGCACTAGGCAGGGTAGTCAGGGGGAACGGAAGTGAAACCTAGTGTTATGACACTCCGTTCCACTTCCGTTCCCCACTTTCCGCCGCATTTGAGGCATTGCGTGTTGAGTGGCGGAACTCAACGCCGCATTTTGCCTTATTACCAGAGCGAAGAAATGAAACATTAAATATTTTAATTGAAAATATTAAATATTTCATTTCCTCGACTGGGGATCGAACCCAGAACCTGTCGGTTACAGTCACACTCTTGTGCCGCTGCGCCACGACAGGCCTCAGACCATTGTGAAGAAATGAAAACATTAAATATTTAAATTGAAAATATTAAATATTTCATTTCCTCGAGTAGGGATCGAACTCACAAGCTGTCACGTTTAAGTCATATGCTTATGCCCCTGCGCCACATTTTATATATGAATATTTGTTATTAATATTCAAATTCAGTCTTTTAATGCTACTCAAAAATTAAAATGAAAATAGTAGCTTTTTTTTTCTAGCTACTAAAAAATGTATTTGTAGAGATATATTTGTTATTTCAAAATTTCGTCACAATATATATACAAAGTTGAGTTAATCTCAAATTCCTAAAAACGAAAAATATATTTTTGAAAATTATTCGTAACTAAAAATATATTAAAAAATAAATCTATTTAATGATTAGACCATTTTGGTCTAACTTTCCCATTTTCTCCGTGAACCTAATCAAGGAAACTGGACACACGACGGTTGACGTTTCAACGCAATGTTGTTAAGACGAATGTTATTTGAGTGAAAGACGCAGAAATAAGACTTTTTTGAAGTTTTATTGTCCATATATTTGTGTATTTGGTTACCATAGGTATGTACAATTTTAATTTATATCTTCTGTAAGAATTTATTAATTATCAATATAAATAGAAGAGATAATTATCAATAAATATAGAGATATTAAAAAAACTCCCTATTTTATATCTACGAGTATATCTTATAAATATTTCCAAAAATATAATTGTATTTAAAAAAAATTGCATAGACATTTAATGACACTAACACTTTCTATATAAATTGCATTGTAAGTGTATTATAACGAAAAATAAAATGTATTATAACAAAGTAAAGTGTATTATAACATCAAAATAGAATTGTGGCGATCCCAATAAGATATGCATTGAATTTTCTTTAAGACAGATTCGTATTCGTATGAAAAACAACCCCAAGAGGGTTGGCACATTTAAATATGTCATAATCAATTAACCAAAATATTAGCGATTATAAATATGTTTAACAGTAGCTATGATAGCGTGTGACTGTAATTGCTCAACTCAAGGACGTGAAATATTTAATCATTTCGTTTTTTGCTCTGGCAACAAGGTAAAGCACGGCGTTGAGTCACGTCATCCAACACGCAATACCGCAAATCCGGCAAAAAGTGGAAAATAAACAAGTGGAAAGTGGAACAAAGAGTTTTAACACTAGATATACAAGTTCCTCCTGCCTATCCGGCTATGTGCGGGATACAGCGTGAAGCTGAATCAGAATCAATAAACAAAGCTTAAAATAATGCAATTAAAGCATAATTCGTTTCTCAGTAGTACTTCCCCTTACGACCAGTCCAGTACAATAACGAGTAAGCATTGTTTTAATGTAATAACGGTCACATGTCCCATCTGAATTAGAAAACAACAAGTAAAAAAATACATTTCTCTGTGCCACCCCTGAGGGATTCCGCCTACGACTGATTCCTTTATAAAAGCTGCAACCCTGTGGTTATTTTCACATATATTTCTAGCACTGTGAGATATCGTGTCGTGTCGTCCTCTTAGTTATATTTTATAATTTTAATATGAAAATTCATTTCAACTGATTTATGTAAGTATATTTCGAAAAAAGTAGTATTTATTGTCCGAAAATTGATTTTTTTTTTAATTTAATTATATTAGGGTGATCATAATCATCTTGTTTAAAGATAAGTAATTAGGTTTTTTTTTTCAATATTCTCTAGTAATAATATCTATGAGCGTCTGAGTAAATATTAATATACAAATCTTATTCTTTTTAGTGACCAAAAAACATGAGAAAGAAATTATTTATGATACTTATATTTTTACTAATTATAAACGTATACGTTTATGGAAAAAATGTTAATAAAACCAAATCAATAAAGCTTTTTCATAAGAATACTAAACAAAAAGAAATCAAATCTCGAATAAGGAGGTCGTTAAATGAAGATTTTGATAAGTTATTTACATCTACTAAAGATTCCGCGCATTATGGTCATATTGTGGAAGGAAGAGGACAGTTAGTAAAAATACAACCAGTTATTGATAAAGAACCGCCGTTTTGGGGCTCGCGAGGTCGAAGAGATTCATCTGAAGAAATCGTCCCAAATGTGGAACTACCTGCCTACAATCATCAAAAACATTTCCAAAAAATAAATAACTTACGTACATTATACATAAACTATGAAGATAAATTAAGAAAAGATAAAGAAGACTCTCCATTTTGGGGTAATCGTGGAAGGCGAGACTCTGAAGAGTCTGACGAAAATGATTTAAATTTATTTTGGGCTAACAGAGGAAGGAGGCAAGATGATGAGCCATTTTGGGGAACGCGAGGACGTCGAGAAAATAAATTACGTTTTTGGGGAAGCAGGAGCGATGAAAGTGAACCTTTCTGGGGTAATCGTGGAAGACGCCAAGATCAAGAACCATTTTGGGGTAACAGAGGTAGAAGAGAGAAAGGTGATCGTTTAGGAACGAATAAAGTTAAAAGTGTTTATATCATTAACACACTAGACGAGCCTTCAGACGGAAATAAAAACGTATTTGAAATAAAGTTGAAGGATTCCATTATTGAAACTATGAATCATATCCAACATAAATTAGGAAAATTAGAACGAAACAGACGGGATGAACCGCGATTACCTTTTTGGAATAATAGAGGTCGTGATAGTAGACTTATGTCGTTGTTTAATGGAAAAATAAAAAATCGACTCCACTATGTCCTAAATGATCAAAATAAAGCAGCAAGAAACGAGTTACGTTCTAAAATATTTGAACAAAATACACTCCATGATAATAGAATTTACGCTGAGGAGCCTCGATATATTTTAGTCGAGCGTAGTAGCCGTTCATCAGCAGCAGAAGATGATCCATTCTTTATTTCAAGGGGCAAAAAGTACAGCGATTCTGACTTAGACTATGCGACACGAGGAAGACGCGGATCGATAGAAGAACTTGTAAAATCTGTACGAAATGATCCGTATTATATAGCACGAGGCAAAAAGCTATCAGATAAAGTTAAATCTGGAAATTCAACCAAAAGTGAGGATTTTTCTAAAACCAAAGAGTTGATATGCTCAACTATCGATATATTAATGTCAAAATTTCATGGGAATCAAGTTAAAAGAGAAATAAATGATAATGAACGAAATAGACGAACAATATTAAAAAAACTGGCGCTACAACTTCAAATGGATCCGTATTTTGTAAGCAGAGGTAAGAAAAACTATATTTTAAATGAAAAAACGAACTCTGAAGACTTTGTTAACAATATTGTGACAATGTGCAACTAAAAGTTAACTCATATTTACAAAATATTCCGCAGTTTGATATGTAAACAGGCTAGTCAAAATTATTTAGATAAAATTCCGTAATTGTGGAAAGGAGGCATTTGAAAATGTAAAAAATAATATGTAGTTTGTAAGACTAGGCTGCAATATTACGCATATTATAGTAGAGTATGTTAAAAATTTAATTTCATTGACTGATTGTTTGCGATTAATCGTATGAATTTTCAATAAATTACATTTAGATATGCTTAATGTTGTATTATTTCTTGAAATAATTATCTCATAAGAAGAATAATTTTAAAACTACATAGAATACACACTGTCCTTCCAATACCTTTTTTATTACATTTAGTTATAATAAGTTCTAGAAATTTCGCGATTATTAAACATTTTAATAGACAATTTTAAAACAATTTTAAAGGAATACCTACCTACCTACCTACCCTACCTACTATACTGTCACGAACCTCTTCATACATGCCCTCTGGAGGGTCCTCATGCTTTTTACGTGGTCCTCCTCTAATATCGTAGGTGGTCTCACCACTCTCTTACCACTTATTTTTCATTCATAAATCATTTTTGCCACTCTTTTCACTTACTTTTCTGCCACTCATTCGCTTAACGTGCCCAAACCACCTGAGTAAATTCTTCTTTATTCTCAATGTGACATCCACCCTAGTACGTACCATTCTGGGTGGAGGGAGGAGGTACAAATTTGAGATTTTTTTTGTTTTTTTTTTCGGTATAAAATAAGGATAAATGAAAACAACTTTCAAGTGCGACTTCATTTTATTTATCATCAGCTTCATTTATGGATTTACACGTTCATATAAAATAAAATATATGTTACAAATGTTGCTCTGATTTTCAATTTCTGGAAGGTAACAACGACAACAAATAATTTTTGAGCAATAAAATTTTTAATTCGGCCATGACACGTCGGCTATTCTTGATTTAACACTATAAAGAGATCTACGAAACTTTTAATATGACAAAAATTAAACCTGATCTGGTTCAGTCTGATTTTTATAAAAGCAGACGATAATTTTCCTCTTATTTGGGTAACATTCAGACGCATGTGTAATCAATATTAAATTACACATTATTTTCGTAAAACTAGTAAATTGCGCGACCGCAACGGCCATTCAATACTATATGATATGATTAAATTACGTAAAACCTTTAATATATGTGATCAGAGCAAGACCGCCATAAACACTGTATATAATACTGCCATACAAATTGTAAAATTTTGATGATTTTCGACATTTAATGTCCTAACTTAACAGTTAATAATCTCAATACATCTCTATATAGCTAACTCGCAAACAATTATAATATCTTATATTGTATGATATCAACAATTTAAAAAAAGCTGGAACATTTATTTATTAACAAAATTAGGCTCTAATTTAAAATTCATGTGAAAATATCGATTATCGACTTCCAAAAGTTTGGGTATTTAAAGTAACTTATATAAGAGTTTTAATTATCTCTTATTTACAAGTAACGCTAATTAACGGAACACTTAACTACGATCGTATTAATAATGACCTGATACCTTTCAAACATCAATTGATAATAGACATTGGTTCTATCATTGTAACAGATAGATACAAAAAATATGTAATACTTTAGGTCCATTATTACAAAATATATTTTAAATTCTTCTTCATGCCTCATTTTTTAGCCATTTAGTTTCTTCAAATACAAATTGTGTTTGAATTTATAATGATAGCCATTTTATTCACAAAATACATAGCAATTATAAACATTTCTCCAAATTTCATGCAGTCATTTCCTTCAAAAATTTTCATAACTTGCGTTTGATACAAGAAAAACGCAAAATTTTGGACTATAACCCTGTAGGCCGGTAATTTTCCTCATACTCTCCACAATAAGAGATGATTAGTTGAATCTTCTCTTCCCGCGTCCTCAGTCATGGAGGAACTCCTGAAATCCTCGTAGCCATCCCCACCAGATATTATGAGTGTTTCTTTATTATTTTGTGTAGTTTCTGTCTGTTTTTGTAATTTTTCCGCGTTTTGAGATCGTCGACTCAGCGCTTTTGTTTTTAGACTCTGTGTTGGTTTTGTAGCTGGTTTGTGTGGTACTGGATTCTCGACGATTGTTAGAAATCGTACGTGACCTGTGTGTCCGTAGTGAATACCTGAAAGTAAAGTAGAATAAGTTATGGCGTATGAAAAAATAACATCGCAAGATATTTTTTCTAAATCTAAGCTTCTAAAAGTACAGAAACCTTAATAGTTTAATATTTATTATTATAGGAAAAAAGAAACAATGTTTTATAACCTATTTTTAGCTTACGTTGTATCCCGCACATGGCAGTGAGCATAACAGATGAAGAGAGCTGGAAAAAAGAATGAAGGCACTCTTTTCCCATAAAGACACTTTAGTTCCCTACACCGAATTTGAGACATTCTTCAAGTTAAGTAATTCCCATTTAAGGGAATAAATTATTTTAATTTCGTAGCTCTTATAAAAAAACTAAACGCGTAATTAAGATCCACAGTAATATGCAATATCTCGTCAATCAGACGGTGCATGGGGAACAGAATGTCTAAGAATTACGTTCCCTATCTAACATCGAGCTGAAAGCAAAGAACAAAAACATACCACTAATCTGTGGTAAACTAAACACTCCAGTTCTAGCATTAGGCGCGTTATGTAACGGAGCCGTCAGTAATACGCCAGCGCTGGTTCCCACCCAGAGCGTATCTCGGTGAGCAAGTAACGCTGTTACTCGGAGACAAGCTGCTTTATGTTGACGGATTATGTCGTCACAACCTGAAAAAAAAAATAGAAAATTTAAAAAAGAATATCAGATTTAATTTTCAGCTTCACTCTGTATCTTGAAATTAGGCACAGGGAGTTTGGGAACCTAGTGTTAAAGTAAAGTTCTTTCCCATTAAGACTCTTCCGTTACCTTCCGGTCCTTTCAGGGACTTAAATGCCACATTTTGCTTTGTGGGAAACGGGATCCCAATAATTTCTATTCGAGGTAAGGAATTAGTTTCATTTCCCCGTTCTTCTAAGCTAATGAATTTCCCCATTTATAACATTATATTATAAAATTGAGGCGGAAAGTGGACAACGGAATATATGTCTTGACACTAGATTCTCTTTTCATTCCATGCTTTATCAGATTGAGCTTCCCGCAGTTTATCCCACGTGACAGGATAGGCAGAGGAAATCTAATCAGCCTTTTTAATTAAAAATCATAAAATTTCCTCTAGTGAGTATCTAACTCACAAATTGATGCGTTTACAATCGAAGGTTTAGATAAAGCGTACAACTAAAATAATATTAAAATGTCCCCATTTTCTCACCATGCAACATCTTAGTAACATGTGGTGTTATATTAATTTCAGCAAGTAAGTCTCTTGCAGCTGCGTGATAGCATCTTAAAGTGGCCGCGTTATGTAAAGACAGCCATATCGCCGCACCGGCTACCGCCATGTGACTTATTGGTTTTGTTTCTGAACTTATTTGGAATGTTTCGTCAATCTGAAAAATAATAGTAACATACCTTATATTTGTAATAATAGTGGGATTCCAACAAGAGCTTCGTGGAAAGCTTCCAAGCGCTCTGAATAATTAACCTATACTTTCTGATTTAGGTACGTCCACATTTTTATACGTTTGTTACAACTTATCGTAATAGCATCTCTGTAGAGGGGTTTGTATACGTTTTATAAAAGAACATTATTGTTTCCTTAGCGTGGAAATATCACTTTAAACTTGTACCCCACTTTTGGCCAAATTTGAAGAATTGTTTGTTGGCGGATTTTTAATCGATCTCGAAGAGCGAAGAATGAAATAACTAAATATTTATTTTGATAATATTAAATATTACTTTTCCTCGAGTGGGGCTCGGACCCATAAACTGCATACTTAAAAAACCCCTACGATTTAGAAATCAAAAGAAAAGCTAAATATAATAAGGTTAAGGTTAATATAAGAATAAATCGATTACCGGATCAATTTTCAAAAGA
The DNA here is from genome assembly GCA_019049475.1 of Eueides isabella. Taxonomy (NCBI): domain Eukaryota; kingdom Metazoa; phylum Arthropoda; class Insecta; order Lepidoptera; family Nymphalidae; genus Eueides; species Eueides isabella. Next base: position 3,934,208 of record CM032402.1, read on the forward strand.
AAAATAAAATTTTGATCAGCATCCCTTTTAAAGGTTTTTACATTAATTTGTTATCAGTTTACATTATCATCAGGTTACATTAAATATTTGAACGTTACTAATTATATTCCATTTTTTAAAATACCTGCAAAGTATGTGGATTGATGATTTTTATAGAGGAGTGTGAAGCGCACCAGAGCCTTCCTTCTGAGAGCAGCATACTGCTGACTGGAGCTCCTCCACCACCAGGACCTCCTGACCCTACTGGTATTGTTGATCTCTCTGTCCAAGATCCGTCTGTTAAGAAACAAATAATATATGTTTATGAAATAAATGATATTATAAAATTTTTAACTTTCAATTGTTCACCATATTTTTTTAATGTCACGCCAGTATCGGAATGAAATTTTTACATAAGCATACCGGTTTTTTTTATTTTACGCCTTAAAGTTCACACAAATAAAAGATCTTTCTAAATAGTTTATATTTTTTTGTTTAAAGAATGATGGTTCAAATCAATTGTTAGGTTTTAATTTATATTAATTTTATAGCACAACCTTACCAATATCTCTACAATACACGACTAGATCGCCGTTCCCAAGCGCCACGAAAACCTTACCCTCCATATATCTGAAATAAAATAAAATATATTTCTGTGATACTCGTAATTTCAATAAAGTAATTTATTAATAATTTGGGCTAGAAATTTTCCATAATGTTTTTTTTTAATTTAATTTCTATTTAAAGTAATGTTTATGTTATTTTTCGTTTCAATTCCACGCCATGCAGAAAATATTGCAGAAATGGTTTTATTCTTCGGATAGCAAAAGATTTTCACAATAGTGCTACACTTATCACGTTGTACAATGCCTACATTCGTTCTGTTCTCGAGTATGCTTCGACTGTGTGGAATCCGTTGTTTAATGTGTACATTGATAAAATTGAAAATATTCAAAAGAGGTTCAATAAACATATTAGTATTAAAGCCAACCAATACCATCTCGATAAACAACCTATTCCGACTTCTTTAAAGAACCGTCGTTTGGCTAGGGACGAACTTTTCCTTTTTAAAATAGTTAATAATTATATTGATACCCCTTTCCTTTTAAGTAATATTAGTCTGAGATGTCCTCGTCTACAAGCTCGTAATAAATTTCACAGTTCTATGAACCTATTACAAGAACTAAATATGGTGGAAATGTTTTTATTTATCGTGCTAGCAGCTCTCATGATAATGCGTTTGGCGATATTGACATGTTTACTATAAATTTAAATAAGTTCAAATCACTTGTCATGGAAGCTGTTTCTGAATGATTTTCTTCTGTTTTATTTTGATTTCTTTTTGATTAACTGTACATCTAGCTATTTTTATTTTGTACTATTTTATGTGAAGACTTCATTGGTTAATTGAATGTAAATTTGGTTTTTATTTAAAGTACTTGTAAAACTGTATGTCTTCCTTAATAAATAAATAAATAATAAATAAATAAATAGCAATGAGACAGGTCGAGACACTTCATAGTCCGCTTTACAGTTGAATTCAATAACCGAAAGAGTAGAATTTGAAATTTAATTCCAAAGTTGAATATGCACATTGAATAGCGGAACTCAATGCCTCATTTTGTCGTATCAGAACAAAAATATATACCACACATAAATATTTTAAAATGAAGAAATTTTATAAAATACTTACACAATGGAATGCACACCAGAATTATGTTGCAATTTCACCTTATTCTTCTTAATTCGTATATTATCTAAGCAATTGTAGACGTGTATACAGCCGTCTTCTGTTCCAAGCCACATTGTGGGCTGGTTGGCTGTGGTAGCACTATCTTCTGATGATTGTCTACTTGCTGGTGACGATAATGTACCTGTTATTTAGATATCATTATAGTAACTTTTTTTAAACGGTTTTTTTCTGTCTTTATTAAGTATATATAAATTCAGCCCTACGTTTGAGATCGCGTGAGAACATGTAAGGTAATTTAACATACAAATACAATTTCGAAACTGTTATTACAAATTGATAATTACTAGGTGTGTAGGAACATAACACAATATATGACGTCAGTCACAATATTGCAATTTCATATATGGCACCAGAGATGATAAAAAAATATGAAATTAATGTTTTTTTATTTAATAGGTGCTTTGCCTTTAGCAGGAGAGTAAGGACTTATTTCACCGATTACGAATAACGTTTCAGATAGTAATAAGACAATCAATGCTATCTTACAGACAGAAGCTGCTTATATTGTTTTCTGTTTCACCATCAAATTCCGATAGAACTATTCTGGTTGAAAATAATCTTTAATTTCCAAGCACCATCTAATGTTCGAGAAGTTTGGCGTGAATTGTGGAAATAAACGCTGTGTTTTGTCTAACAAAACGGAAAAATTAAAATAAATGAAGCATAATCGTTGCCGCGAGCGGATATCAAACAACCGTCCCGCATACAGTATTCATGTATTACGTTTATTCCAACAAATTGGTTTAATAAGAATCAATAAAATTCTTCAACCTTGATATATATATATTTTTTTAATAGTAACTATCAAAAAAATATAATAAAATCTAAATAGAATCTTCCTAATATAAGAAAAGAAAATTTTGTGCAAATACTAATAAATTAAGAAAATAATAAAAGTCCATACCAGCCATTATACGTCCAGGAACTAAGTGGCGTTAGAAATAAAAGGGCAAGTGTTTTAGTTCTATTCTAATATTACAAGTACTATATTCTATATGAATTCAAAGTAATATCTCTAAAAACAAAAGAGTGAGAAGATTTTTTTTTAATTTAAAATAATGGAATAGGTGCAATGTGAAAAAAAAATCAAGAATTTACAAATATAGAAGGAATTATATAAGTACGTAGGTTGCTAAATATTACTGAAATTAATTTCATTTATATGTTAATAAAATTACTTACAAACATTCACAAAAAAAGGCAAATATTTTTTACTTACACTTAATATTTTTTTTTAATATATATTTTTGAGAAGGTAAATTTTAAAAATGTTAATTTTATATAATACACCTTACCAGAAGTAATGCCCATAGCTTGTTTATCCACAGCCGGATTTGAACTGGACTTCATCACGGGGTGTACAGGAATGTTCTGACCAGTGTGAGGGGAGCTCAGGCTCTTGCTGTGGTTCGGTGTGAGGGTCTTGGTGAGACGAGCTGATTCTTGGCTGCGTTCAGAATTAGCGTCTTGGTTCTCGCTTGACGAGCCGTCGTCATCATCATCGCTTGATGATGAACTGTGTACGAGGAAATTTGAGATTTCAGACCAAATATATATATATTTTTATTTATGACATGTTTTTTTTTATAGTGTCCACCGGCAATAAACAATTTTCATGATGAAGAACGTTAAGTATATATTTTTTACAATATATTAATAAAGTATTTTTTTATTAAAATCCAACAAATATTTTGTAAAAGCGTAATGTAGTAGAAACATAATGTGTTGGTTGGCTTTCAACACCACCAGAGCGACGGAATATTAGTTTTTTTTTTATATGGAGAATACAGGTCAGTGTAATGACTGCCACTGCCTTCATCGATGCCTATCTGAAAAAAATATTATTTTTTATAACATATATTACATACCTGTCTAATCTTATACTTTTGGAACTTTCATCTGGATCTGATATACTAATGCCGGGCTTCGAACTGGTGCTATTTAATGAACTTGTACTCCTAAAAAATAAATTAAAATTAATGCGATTAACATTTTTCATATCAGTAATAGATATTGTTGAAAACTATAAGGTCTTTTGACGTTTGGTTTTGAGATACAAGAGATTTTATCTAAATAAATGTAAATAAACATCAATACTTGTTTAAGTACAACTATCAAAGTTTATCTTATCTAACACTTGAATTTGATTGACAATTGAAATGAAAAAAAAAGGACAGCAAGGACAAAATCTTAAATTTTAAAAAATCCTACTTCAAAAATTACTACCTAATTCTTGTAGCTCTTAAACTGCTAATCCGATTTTCACAAAACTATCATAACCCCTTTTTTACTCGGGAGTTAAAAAGAGGTTAATTAAATTTTACAAAGTTCTAAGGACTAAAACTTACGGTATATCCAAAGTTTGCTGTCTCGTAAGTGCAGGAGCTGGTGGAATGCAGGCGACACACAAAATGCGCGCGTTGCACACACCATTGCATGAAGTCACTTGAGGTTTAGGAGATAGCGTCAATACGCATACTTGACCTACGTAGCCATCGCTGTTACATACCTGGAAAAGTAAAAATATGAATCGAAAATATTAATTGCTTTTAGCGTGTTTAGTTAAATTACTGTGAACCAATATATTTTGCAAAACTTGGCAACACTAGTACGTAAATGTTAGTACTGCCATTTATTTTTAATTGAGATTGAAATTCAAGGTTTTTCTAATTAGTACATTTATGGCAACATTAAATTCACGTATATATGCACTAAACAACTGACTACATTAAGGTTGTCAAAACGTCAGATTTTTGTAAATTTTATTCAATATTATTCATTTTATTTTATTCAATTCAGTTACAATAGTTGTTCTCAATTTAATCTTTTCTAATCAAGTAACCAAAGTTGAGATATATTTCCCTTTCTAGCCCAACTCGAGAAATTGTTTGTTGAGTGGTGAAAAGAAATGCAGCTTTTCATTCCATATCAGATTATTTAAGGATTGGAAGGCTGTGTAATCGAATCCTTACATCCCCAATCCTTCTGTAATCGATATTAACTATATTAGACATAATATCGGTATCGCCTAGAATAAATATATTACATAAAAAGTTTGTAGACTAGCGACCCGTTTTTTTTCTTATACTATAGCCAAATTATATATTGATTTAATTTTTATTCAAAAGTTTTGAGTTATATAGGAACTGACATTCATCACAAGCGTTCCCATTTTTAATATTTTAAGTATACACACCTAAGAGAAAGCTTAGGGGCCCGTCGTGGCGCAAGGACAAGCGTTTGACTGTTAACGACAGGTTGTGGTGTTCGTTCTCCATTTTAGAGAATGAAATATTTAATATTTTCAATTTAAATATTTAATGTCCCATTTCTGAGCTCCGGTAAGAATAGTATAGCGCTGATATACGTTGAATTTCGCCACTCAACATGTAATACCTCAAATTCAACGGCAAGTGATGAACAGAAGTGGAATACAGTGTCTTAACAATAGTTTCTTAAGTTAGCACTGTCTACCCTACCATGTGCGGGATACGACGTGATGCTGAGAAAAATACACACCCAAACATCCGGAGATTGCCCCTTAGGAGGTAATGTTGGCGCTGCACAAGTGAACTGTAGTCCAGCACGAGTCTTCCTTATGGGGACCGGCGATAGAAACTCAGGAGCTGGTCTTTCTGGACCGTATACACCTAGAATTTATTATTTTAATTGATATAAAGTTAAATTAAAAGTATAATATTTTTTCTTATATATTTCTTGAAACTCACTCAATTTCTGCTTGGTCTCGTTAATTAGCTCCTCCCAATTACTTCTTTTTTCTGTTTTAGGAAATATTATGGTGAGATTCTCTGGCCCGTTTCTGGAAATTTGATGCATATTTATCAAGTAAGTATTATTGTACAAAAGACTTGTATTTTTTTTTGAGAATGATTAAATTGCCAGTTTAATTAATTTACAATATAAGAAGTGAAATTATATTTTACATAATTATTTTTAGACAACTTATAGAGATTGAAAGTAAAAGGATTTGAATCCGCGACTCTTAGAAAACGTTCAAGTACTCATCTAACTAAGTCATACAATGTTATAAAGCTACGTTAAATTTTGTACACTTTCTGCAAGTCATAATATTTTCTCTATTCTTTATTAATTAAATAAATATTCTTTTTTATTAATTAAATAAAAAAATAAATATAATTTAATTTTAATGTTCTTAAGGTGTTATTGCACACTCATTCCATTCACCTCTTGAATGGTTTTCAAGAGGCGCACATTCAAATCCCGCTACATTGATTTTTTTATTAAAATCATGCTAATTCTATAAATTATTTCAAATACAATAATAAAATTATAATAATATCAAAAACACTTACGAAGTATTAACACTAACTTCCATATAACACAGCTGCGTATCACTATTCTGTCGGTCCGATAGCTGTCTGTTCATTGTATGGAGCATGTCCCTCACAAGCTCCTCTAGCTGGCCGTGCTGTGTATGTAACGCTGCTACGTGCTCAGATATTTGAGTCAATGTGTTTACGTCTTCCGTTAATGTTTCTACTTCGTGCATTATCCGCCTTATGTTTTCGTCTTTTGCTGTAAACCCAAATTATATTAACATATTGATCCACACTTAGGAAACAAAAATGTTCATATTGAAAACATATAAAAAAAATTACGCAGGATTTGAACCCAAGTCTCTTGGAATCCGTCTTAACACTCTAACTACTAAGCTATACGTTCTCATCAAGCAACGTCGAATTTCTTAAAGACTTATTTATGTTGTTAGTATTTGTGTAGGGAGATTTTTACAAGTACTACCCAAAGGTAATTCTTAGAATTATTGTTTGGCAAGAGAGAAAGCCATTTATTAAATAATTTTACTATTTTTTGAAAAAGTAAAAATATTGTAAAAATAATATAAACTTATATTATATTTATTAATAATTATAGTCTTCTTAACAAGAGGCTTCATTCTGTCTAACTTACCCTTAACGATTTCTACATCAGCTAACGATATCCTCATTAGAAGTTTATACTTATTTCCTTCCATTTGACTTGCTATACTACTTTGGTATGTCCTGTAATGTATTGATTACATTATGTTATAATGAGTATATAATGACATGAATATGACAAAGAATATATAGAAAGTTCAAAATGTATTCTTTTGAGAATTTTTTATTTTTTTTTAGTTTCTGTGTAATAAAAACATTGATTCAGTTAATTGAGTCGGAATGGAACCCACTATTATTAGTAAACGCGCAGTAGAACAACTGCGTAAATTAAAAATTCTACTGTATCCCAGCTCATGGCAGAGTAGGCAGAGAACCCAGAGAACCTGGCAATCTATTGTTAAGCCAATCAGTTCCATTTCTCACCGTCCACCGAATTTGAGGCATTGCTTATTGAGTGGCGGAAGTGAACACTGCGCTTTGCCTTGTTACCAGGACGAGCGAAGAAATGAAAATATTAAATATTAGCCTTCTTCGAGTGGGAATCGAACCCATAACAAAGTCATTACAATGTAAAGATTATTTGTCTAGTTTGATACTTATTTTCAAACAAAATAACATAAAACATCTAATTCAACTTACGGAATGGGTTTCTTAATAGTTCCAGTTCGTCTCTTAACACTTGTAATGAGTAGAGAATCATTAAACAGAAACAGAGCTCTATCTTTGATAGTGCCTTGGGCGGAAGGCATAGATACCATTTCATGTCGTAAAAACGTCCTGTCGACAATCACTAAGTTTGATAGACCCTCGATCATTTGTTCTAACTCCCTTAACGTTTGCTGTTGTTGTTCAAGTTCCAGGCTTTCTCGTTCAGTACAGTTGATTAGTTCTAGAAGATCGTGGATTTCTTTCTGAGCTTCGAGAAGTAGTTTGTGGTCGGGGTGGGATTGGTCTGTAGATGAAAATATTCTTTTAGATTCAGGCATATAATAAGCCCAGTTTTAAAATACTCAGCTTCACGCTGTATCCGACACGTGGCAGGGCAGGGCAGGGCAAGCAAAAGGAATTTGGAAACCTAGTATTAAGACAATTGAACTTCCGTTTCCTATTTTCCGCCGAAATTGTGGCATTGCGTGTAGAGTGGCGTAGCTCAATGCGCTTTTGCCAATACGTGAAAATTAAAATATTTAATTTTAACGAATGGAATCGAACGCACCGTCTTTGCACTTAACAATCTGATGGAGAGCTGAGACTTCTATTTACCTGTAGGTAAATAGAAAATGGACAGTTAGCAATAAATGTACTTATTGCTAACTGTCCATTTCTATAAATACATTTTTCTTTTATTTTAGACATCTATCCTATCTACCTTAATTATGTTTGAATCTGTATAAATGTTCCGTTCATTTGATAATAGTGTACCTACATACGTAAATATCAAAAAGTAAATCTGAGATCTGTGCTTTGTAAAAACCAGATATAAGAATAGAATATATAGACGACTTTATGTTAATAAATAACAAAAAAATGCTATTTCCTAATAACAATATTATTGACTACTAAATTTCATGACCAAGTATTTAATTTATTAGAAAGACGTTAAGGGCTTAATATTGTTAATATTGAATTACATCATAGCAAATTCGCATTTCTATAATAATCAATAGAATAAGGTGTAAATATCAAACGGCGTTGAGTATCGCTACTTGACACGCAATGCCTCAAATTTGGTTGAAAGTGGAGAACGGAACAGAGTGTCTTAATATTAGGTTCCCAAGTTCCCTCTGCCTACCCTACCATATGCAGGATACAGCGTGAAGCTGAGTAGTGTTGAATAGTAAGTATCATACTTATATTGTAAGTGTGAATGTAAATTTGCTTGTTACACTTTTACACCAAACCTACCATTTATGATAAAACTTTGTACATATATTCTTAGAGATATATATACAGAAACAAAGGATACTATTATTAAATAAAATATATTTGTTCAGACGTGATTGTTTCTTAAGAAATTTTAAAATCCAGAAACTTTAAAATATTGAAACGAAACCTTGTCGGCTGTTGAAGAAGATTTATTTGCCTTTAAGCATAGAAGATTTCTTCAAATGAAAACACTGTTGCTTCCACCGGTTTATTTTTTTTTTGTATATTATATAAATATTCATATAGCGCAAGCGGGCGAAGCCGCGTGAGTCCGCTGACCTTACATGATATTTAGTTACCCTAAACTAGGTCAATAGATCAGTAACCAAAATAGATAAAAGACATTACTTAAATAAATCAATAACAAACTCATTATTATTTGTTAGGTAAAGTAGATTAAAGCTGTTCCAAATAGTATCATTACATAGATTGAAATAGAGGTACAAGGCCGAAGATTAAGTGATTATTTAATATACCCTAGTAACTTTTATTTGCGACTTTGTAATTCTGAGCCATAGATATCAATTTCAGTATTATTTTTTTTTAGCTTAACGCTTTATTTCAACTATTTTAAGTAACAAAAAAAAACTAAGTAAAATCATAGATCTGTTTATTTATTTGAAAAAAGCGCTATAAGTAATATTGTGGGTTCTATCCCACGTCACGGTATTTACATTTCCTCGTCTAGCCGTTAAGATAAACCGCGGCGTTAATTTACGCTAATCAAAATATGCAATGTCTGTGCCTGCCTGCTCCATGTCTTAGCACTAAGTTCGCGCTGTCTACCCTACTACGGATAAAGCGTGAAGCTAAAAAGTGTATATAAAAAAAAATATTTTTTTTTAATGTTTTGAATACATATAGTTCGTTATAGTGGCAAACTACCACGTACCAACCTGTATGTTTTATCAGCCTTTGTATTAACAGTTTATAACTCGGGAACTTCTGAACTGGTTTTATAAGGAGATTGTCCAAAGATAGTTTCCCTTTGTGGTCCCTAGCCATAGCGTCGAGGAATTTGGCAAACGCCGGCCTCGAAGCTGCCGCGTTCTTTATTGTTTCCTTTGCTTTCTTTAAATTGTTTATGAAGGACATATAGGTGTCCATTACGGTGGGTTTTGTAAACTGGAACAATTAAAAGTTATATCAAAATATATTTCAATAATAATGTTTTAATATTTTGTTTCAAATATTAAGATATATCGTGGCGCAGGGGCACAGGCGTGTGACTGTAAGCGAGACAGGTTGTGTAGTTCGATCCTCATTCGAAAGAAATGAAATATTTATTATTTTCAATTTGAATATTTAATGTTTTCATATCTTCGCTCTGGTAACAAGGCAAAACGCAGCTTTAGGTTCCGCCATTCAACACACAATGTCTCAAATTCAGCGGAAAGTGGGTAACAAACCGGATGTCTTAATACTAGGTTCTCAAGTTCCCTCTGCCAACCCTGCTATGTGCGGGATATAGCGTGAGGCTAGCTACCTAAACGGAAATAATTAACTTTCAAATAATTAAATATTATCTAATAAGAATAAGTTGACTTTAATCATGCTTGTGACTCATTATATATACACTTATACTGATGTTTTGTAAAATATCAAAATTCTAATTTCACATTAATAAGAAGCTTTATTTATTAACTTGATTGAATTGAACTTGACACTTACGAATTAATCCATGATTTAAGCAGAGATTATGACTAGCTATTTAATCAGAACATAACAACGAAACAAATTGTAATTGCATATACTTAAATTAATATCTGTTAAACCGAAAATTGCATTGTATTTTACTTTGAATTAATTTCTTAAATATATTTAAGATGTATTAATACTAATATTTTAAATTAAGTTCAGTAAATAATAAAATGTTTTTACTCACCACATCTAAGAAAACATCGCCAACTTTCTGTTGCAGGTCCCATTGTTCCAGTCTTCTCCTCAGCTGTTCCAAAAACACTTGATGAACATTCAATATGGCCGGCACTTGGTAGAATATTTCATCCACCACAAACGCGTCGAGTAGTCCTGCATTTTCAGGACTCTTTAGTGGTTGGAGGTATTTCTGTAAAAAATAAAAAAAAATATAATGAAATGGGCATATTTCGAAATATGATATATAGATTAGAAAATCGAAAATAACATAAAAATGCGCAGGTGCTTAATTCTGAAATTAACATGAGCGTTGAATATATTTTATCTTCTCAACATTAATTCTGGGACCAAATCATTATAAAGAATCGCCCAGCCATTCTATTAACTTCTACTCAATCCTCAACACCTCAAATCCGACAAAAAGTGGGAAATGGAGGCAATTATCTTAACATTAGGTTTCCGAGTTTAGTTTGCGCCTGTCATGTGCGGAAGATAGCGAGAAGCATACATAAAAAATGCAAAGTTCTTATCTAAGTTAGTCATTATATTGACTATATTTTCTGATGCTATAATTAAGCACTGAAAGTATATAATAATTTGATTTAAACCTGCAACCTCGACGATAAAACAAAATAAAATCGTAACAAAAATAAACCAATTAATCCATCACTTCTACCAGATTAAAAGATAAAAGCAAAAAAAAAAATAACAAAAAAAAAACAAAACAAAAAGAAATCCTGCTAGACTTATTAGCGAGAGCTTTTAAAAGTAACACTTTTACTGGAAATGTCATTCCGACGAGATGCTCGTTTAATGAAAGACAAATGCAATCGGAGAATTTATAAGACACAGCAACCCGCTACTTACATCTGGCGGTAATGCAATAAAGCAACCCGACTCGACGAAGCTAACAGTTGTGATGGAACGGAAAATTTTACTCGAGCTTTAAATAAAACTTATTACGTATGTATATTGTTTTTGTTTATATATTGTATAGTATGGATCCGCGGGCTTCACCAGTAACGATACGATTATATATTAATTATTAATGAAATGTATTTAGGTAAAAATTATGAAATATTATATATCATGGTCTTTCTGCTCATCCTACTCCACATCGCACAGTGTTTAGCGACCTCAGTGGTTAGATCATTGGCTTCAATGTCCTAAATTACGACCTTCAACAAAGGCTCTCTTAGTTATCCAGGAACTCTTAGTCCAGAGACTTAGCAAAGTACTTTTATTCTACATAACTCTTAGACCGACGCGCAATGTGGCCGTGTTACTTCAGGCGCCACTCTTGGAGTTTATTCGCTATGGACTCCAAGAATTAATCAAAATTAGTTACGTATGCAGTCTGATCATACTAAGTGTGAATAGATGATACTGGCCAACATTCGCTGCCATATAAAAAACTGGTCGGATACTGCTCTTGTTTATTGGGCTTTTACATTAATAGGACAGTCTGGGGTCGCAGACTATACCGTAACCTCCTGCCATTTGGCCTATGCAGTGCTTATAATTCGTGATCGATGTTTCCCTTCCCCGATTACTTGAAATTAGCGGCTAATTCAGTTTATCTTTTATTACTATTTAATTATATCTATGTATATGGCGCAGGAGGCCTGCTGTGGTGCAGAGAGTGTATGACTGTAAACGTGAGGTTGTGCGAATAGAATATTTCATACGTTCCAATTAAATATTAAATGTTTTTATCTATTTCTTCGTCCTAGTAAAAACGCATGGTGCGGAGTTTAGTTGCACGCTCAATAACTTTTATTATAGCGATATTTCTTTATTTATTTTAGTTTATCTGCACTGTTATAGTTGTTCATCAGATGTTCCAGATCATCAATTCTTGTATCTCATTAGAACATGCTCATCACACTCTATAACTTTTGTTACGGGTGCATTTAATTGTTTGTTATAGTTCATCTGTACCTCTGCTGTTCTAAATTAGTTGTGGAAGTATTCAAAAAGAAATATAGGCTAGATCTTACTCAGATATAAAAATAATTTCCTATAATTTTGAAGATGTGCCCGTACAAACAGACACATTCACACACAGATGGACAAAAATTCTAAAATTCATAGATTTATGTTCTATTACTTGTTTTAAAACCATGTGGAGGACATTGCTTTTTCGTTTAATGTACAGACATGACCTCTTTACTGTCTCATTATATTGTAGATATTTGCTGTAGGATCTATACTTTTTCCTTTGAATGTACTTTTATTAAAGAAGAGGAAGGAAGAAGAAGAAAAGGAAGTAAAGGAATTTTACAAATTACATTTATTTTTACCTTAAATTTCAAGGTATTACCACTATGTTAATAGAGGCAATATGAATTTTAGATCTGCTATACTATAGCTGAAAAGTTTGTTAACATGAAAGCGATAATCTCAGTAACGACTGCTCCTGATTTAAAAAAAAAAGCGCTATAGTAGTATCTCAGTAATGATTGGTTCCAATTCAAAAAATGTTTTTGAGCTGAAAAGTGCATAAAACAAGATATAACATTATGATAAGTGTATCGATGTTAGAAACTTTACTTGGAGTTAGAGGCGCCTCAGTCATTTATAATAAGTCACAATAGTGGAGAAAGTTGAAAATGTGTAGACCTTAATATAGCGCGAAAGAAATCACTGTATCTAAATTTTATTACAAATATAAGTTTTTTAAGCGCTATAATATTCAATCATAATTAAAGCTTCTTTTTTCAGCGCTGCATCTTGCACATGGCAAGGTCTGCAAGGGAATTTGAGAAACTAGTGTTAAAACACTCTGTTCTTATTAAAACACTTCTGCCTAATTTGAGGCAATGTGTGTTGAGTGCCGAAACTCAACTTTGAACCCACAACCTGCTACATCTACAATAGCACGCTTGTGCCCCTAAGACAAGCCTTGAAAATAGAGTTTATAAACTTAATAGTAATCAGTATAAGCTGCGCACTTTAGAGCGTTCACTCTAAATTATTTCATAGAATTTTGCTAAGCTTTTACGTGATGAGTTTATAAAAGTGAATTTTATTTGCGCGTTGTTATAGAGCAGTTTATCTGAGTCTTCTTTTAGTAAAATATATATTGTTTATAGATTCAATTCTTAACAAGAAATTTATATACACTTTCTAAAAACGCACTTCTCTATGAATGTAAATATATAATATAAAAAAAATTTAATGAATTTTAATATACCCGTAGATAAAAAAATATTTTAACACCGAATGGCCGTCGTTAAATTATTAAATATTCTTGATAATGCCAGAATCGTTAATTTGTTCATTAATATTGTTTTTATTATTTTTTTTTAATTTTATAAATTAAACAAAATTTGTCTTAAGGAGTAAAAGCAACAAATAATTTCAATTAGATAACGGTATTGAACATGCTAGTTCATATTAGATCAAGTTCGTTTTAAAACATTAGTAAAGAATAAAATTATTTGATATTTTATATAAAATATCATGATGGTAGGTTTACTAAATAAGGCGGAAGAAACAAACAAACCCACTTTCACGTTTACAAGATTAATGATGTAATCATTTTCCTGCAAATTGGATAATGGTATTAAAAAATATTCGTTGATTTTGACCCGTGTTTATTTTCAAACACTTGTTCGTACTTTAATCGAATTTCTGATTTGTAGCGTCATAAATAACAGGCATGTACCTACTACTTCTAATAATGGTTTCCAGAATTTGTACTTGAACAGTCACAGAATGATTTGTTTAAGAAAGATTATTTGGGAATAATTTGAAATGATAAATATAGATAGTATTATTTTCTAGGTATTTTTATTTTTCAGCTTTACGCCGTTTCGCGCACATAGCGGGGTAGTCAGAGGGAACCTATTAAATACTATTAGCTGCATTTGCTGCATTCCGTTCCCCATTTTACAAAGCGGAACTTAACACCGCGCTTTTTCGTATTTTTTCATACATCACCATTTAACTGAACTTTACATTTAACTAGAAGATTGAAGTTTTTGAAACAAAAAACAAACGGATCTAGAGTTCATTTTTACCGGTAAATGACATAGTATATAACAAAGAGAAAATAGTACATTATCATAACTTTCATCATTTGAAGTGTCAAATTATGAAAGTTACGATATGTGAATTTTAAAGTGAATCACCTTTCAAATTAATTACGTACTGACTTGGATAATACAACTAGAAAAAATCTAATATTTTTAAGCTATCGTCATTTTAAAGAGGGACCTTTCATTGAAAACACTGGAATTGTATTATATGATTGAAATTTTAAAAAATAAAAAGTAAAAAAGTAAATTTTGTTTAATATACTTATATTATAATTTTATTCATGAATATAGTTTTAAATTGAGATTATTGTATCTGGATAGTCAAGTTGGCAACTTTAAAGAATAACTTAGGATAAATAAATAAAAATGTTATTATACAATTACAATTTTAATCATAACTAGGTAATAAGAAAAAGGTTTTTTTTCCATAACAAAAAGTACTATGTGTCCAAAGTGTAAGAAATAATGAGTCGCTGGTCCTAGACCTGACCCGTACCAAATGCGCACTTTGCAGGGCTCGGCGGTCTGAGCTCCGAGCCCTGCAAAGTGCGCATTTACCTATTTACACATAGTCCATGGAATACTACCAATACTTCATCCCTATGGAAATAAATCTTTTGTGTACTTAGAGATATGTATATATATGTCGCTCTTCATTTTTCTTTAATTTAGGCTGTAGAATTGAGTAGTTAAAAACAAAATTCTCATATATTAAGTTACACGTTCAGACATACATAATGCTTTCACTGCACCAAAACTATAAATATAGCTGAGTAAACATATTACCTGTCACCATTATTCAGTAACTGTCAAAATGTATACTTGAGGCAATATTTCAAATCATTTCATCAAACATTTATTAATCAATCAAATTTCTTTGTGAAATGTTGAGGAAAATCCGCGCCTATGTATATCCTTCCATCGCCAGCCCTGATGTTTCGACTTTAGCGTAAATATAATAATTTTGTCAACCACTTAATTTAGAACGGATGGACGGGCAGATTTATTAATATAATTTTATGATGCATTTTAAAATATTAGCGAAGTTTTCCATTATTTGTTTATATTATATTCAGGTTAAATTTAACTTTTTTGTTTATATACGAAAGGGAAAGAGTAATGGCGTGTCTGAAAGATGTTATTATAATAACATAGTTATGATTTATGTTATAGTATAGGTCAAGCAAAGCGGCTTCGTCCCGTGTTTGAATGAAAATAAAAAAAATATCCATACACATACATCTAAATACAAACACATAAACACACACACACACACACACAGAAGATTGCCTTTCAAGCCGATACTATGTCTGTAGGACTGACACAACTGACGCTTCTAAGTAACTTAATTAAAAATTACTTATAATGTAATATGAATAATTGCATAAAAATATTTTATATATGTTATCTTTCTCAATAAGCAGATTGTTCAGTACAAAATGTATAAGTAATAATATTCAGTAAGTCAATTCAAAGCAATAGTTCCTAAAGTGAACAGGAAAATAAATATTTTTTAAATATTCAAAATATTTTTTCCAAAATAAAAAACAAAAATTATATACGAATAACTAAGATTTACCTTAACTAAAATCTCCAGAGCCTCCACGTACGATTTTTCAGTCTCGTACAATTCGACTACGACGTGCGTTCTTGTGTCCTGTAAAAAAGTTTATATATTATATAAAAATTATATGATCAATAGAAAAATACATATACCATAATAAATAAGTAAATTATACATAATAAATAAGTAAATTAAGATAGCGGCTAAATTCTAAATAAGATAAGCATCTGGTAATCCATACAATCCTTAAATTGGTACATATATATATATATATATATATATATATATATATATATATATATATATATATATATATATATATATATATATATATATATATATATATATATATATATATATATATATATATATATATATATATATATATATATATATATATATACATATGGAAAGCAGGCCTGGAGGGAACCCGGGAAACTAGTGTTAAAACACTCTATTCAGTTCCCCACTTTCCGAATAAATGATAATAGAAATTTATATTTCACTCGAGAGTTGAACCGAAACCTTACCTTACCTAGCACTACTACACTGCGCCATGATAACTTCTAAAGCTTAAGATAATAACTTCACATAATAATTATACAACCGTCAAGTATTTGACAGGTTTATTGTTATGGGCATTAAATAATTGCAGAATTACCGTCTTAGCAGGTATTAGTGGATAGCCACAATTGATGAGATATTGATCAAATGGATGGCAACGTAATCTAAATTGGATGTTGAAATGGCGCTTGTCATTTAATTAAATTAATAATCTAGTATTCTCTTTAAAAATATATTATTATGTAAATGTAAAGTAGATGTAGGTACGACTTAGGTAAATTTATGTGGCATTAGACTAAGCACGGCGTTAAGCTCCACGCAATGCCTTGGAAAATAAGGATTTTTATCAATGAGCCAAGACAGACTATTTTTTAAAGGTTAATAGTATTTACGCTGTATTCTACACATGGCAGATAAGCAGAGGGAACTTAGGAACCTAGTTTTAAGACATTTCGGTACGTTGCCCACTTTCTGCCAAATTTGAAACATTGCTTGAGTGGTGAACTCAACACCGCGCTTTGCCTTGTTACCAGAGCGAAGAAATGAAAATATTAAATATTAATTTGAAAATATTTAATATTTCATTCTCTCGGGTGAAGATCGAACTAAGAACCTGCGCGTCACACTACACTACAGTCACACGCCTTTGCCCCTACGCCACGACATACCTCATTTTGATAGTCTCCTGCAATATTTAAAAAAATGCAAATATGTTAATGTTGCAGCGAAAGCAGTGTATTTATATATTTACATATGTTGCTCAATAAATTAATTGTTAGCTGTCGATCGCCTATCATATTGCGTGTCATATCGTGGTCATGGAGCGACATAAACTACCTATTAGATTTAAAACAGAATTTTTTTGCTTATATATAATAAATAACTTAAAAAAGATTAAAAAAAAATTAAATTTATTATATCTTAATTTTGAGATATAAGACACTACCGTACCTATTCTGCTATGTATGGTATACGGCGGAAGTTAAGAAAAAAAAGTAAGTATAATCATACTTTGTTTTAGAAAAATATAAAAAAGTAATAATTTTATTAAGTTATTAAAGTTTACAGTAGCAGTACACTCATGAAGCACGTTTTTTATACGTTTTCTAAAAAGAATATTTCTTTACGAAAGTTTATAAATTTTAAAAAAATATACATACCTATTCTTAGTCTACATAATATTTACCAATTTTCTGTAAACCAGTATAAAATAAATAATTTTAAAGTTACCGCAAGTGTGCAAATGTCCTATTCGGTAGCAGACATCAGAAGTGGACACTACACAAAGTATTGATTAAACGCCAAAGGCGAGATAAGGCTGTTACAATATGAATTCATGATTTGTACCTTTAAATTAATTATTACTTTTTTTTTTTGAGGTCTGTCGTGGCGCAGCGGCACAAGTGTGTGACTTGAACCGACAGGTTCTAGGTTCGAACCCCAATCGAGGTAATGAAATATTTGATATTATCATTTTAACTATTTAATGTTTCGTTTCTTCGCTCTGGTAATAAGGCAAAGCGTGGCGTTTATTTCCGCCACTCAACACATTGCGTGTTGTCTCAAATTCGGCGGAAAGTAGGGAACGGAAGTGGAACGGAGTGTCTTAACACGAGGTTTCCGGGTTTCCTCTGCCTACCCTGCCTCGTGCAGGATACAGTGTGAAGCTAAAAAAAAATTTTTATTTTTTCTCTTTAACACAAACATTAAAGGTTTAATTTTTTTGTAGTAATATCTTAACGCAGCGTTTTGTTGAATGAAACTACTAAGGAAATATCTACTTTTCTCATTTTAAAGAAAAGTAAGCACAAATAACTCGTACTTAAAACTTTTATATAAAAATCTTACATAGTGTAAGCTTTAAATTAGTACTGGCACTTGAATGTTTTCTCTTCTTTTATTAGTTAAGACACTCTTTTCCGTTCCTGACTTTCTGCCGAATTTGAAGCATATAGTGTGCTGACCTCAACGCCACGCTATGCCTTGTTACTATAGCTAAGAAATTAAAACCTTAAATATTTAATGAGAAAATATTAATTATATACTAAACTTAAATTTAAGTTTAGTATTTTCTGTCCTAAGTGTGGAATAACACTTTAAAACATAGTAAAAATATTAAAATAAATAGTATTCTCTCTTGCCAAACGATAATTCTTACGAGTTGTCTTTGGGTAGCGGAAATTTGTAAAAACCTCCCTACAGAGATGCTAACAACATAAATAAGTTGTAACAAGCGTATAAGAATTTCGACGGAGCTCGGTGAGAACGAATGGCTTAGTTGGTCAGAGCGCTGGAACGGTATTCCAGAGGCGCGGGTTCAAATCCTGCTTCGTTCAAAATTTTTATACGCTTTTTAAATTTAAGTTTAGTATTTTCTGTCCTAAGTGTGGAATAACACTTTAAAACATAGTAAAAATATTCATTATACAATTTCGTCAAGTGAGGATAGTTCCCACAATTTTCATGTGTACCGTTACACGATTGTGCCACTGAGCCACGACGGGTTAGTTAAAACAAAGTAAGTTTATTTATATTTAATAGAGAAATTGAAAAAGAACCAAATTCATTAGCATTTGGTTTTAACAAATCACTGTAACAGATTCTCAGCTTCCATTTATTGCACGAGATTATGTTATGGCACCCTATTATACTCGTAAGTTGCGCATACACTTAAAATTATTCAATTCTTCCCACACAATTGAACCTACACATCAAGAGGTGTAGGTTCAATTCTGTGGGAAAAATTGAATAATTTTATTTCATTATGTAAGTAAAAAAATGCATGTGTTTCTCGCCTTATTCAATACTAGACAGAGTGGACACAATATTTTATGAGATATCGATCGCATGTCGAGGTCGAAATAGATAACACGCTTACAATCTTAAATTATAAGTTTTATACCTTATATATATGGATAATAAGCATTAATATATGTTGGCTGTTATTATGTTATAACGCTAGAATTTGGAAAAAATCTTTAATATTTCGAAGGAGAAATCTTTGAAAATTACCCAACTCTTACAGAAGTATCAAGAGCGGCCTGACTGTCCATCTTAGCTGAATCCTACTATGGTAACAGGTCAGGATCACTTTCGAGATTTTTTTTATTTGTAATACAACAAAGCTTAACCCAAAATTTATTGCCATTAGTAAAAAAAGAAGCATCTGTCGACGCAACAATTGTGGGCTCAATTCTCGTATGAGGACAGTATTTCTTTTTTGTGCAGCGTTGAGTTCCGCCACTCAACATGCAATATTTGTCGGTCGGTTCCCTTTGCCTTGCCTTGCCATATCAAATTTTACAGAGAAGGAATAAAACTTAAAATAATTGTAAAAAAAATATAATAAAAAAATCTGTTGTAAATAATTCTATTATTGAAATATTATATATATTTAGTACTAACATTAAATTTAAAGCGTAGAGTATAAACATTTCGAACGTACAACAGGATATATACGCTTTTTAAATTTAATATTTGTATTTTCTGTCCTAAGTGTGCATATAAAAAATTGTAAATATATATATTCAATTTCAACACTTTATAAATATACTATGAAAAAACCAAAATATATAAAAAATATGTTATCGTTATAAAATTCACAATATCTTCAATGGCTTAGACGAAGTGTTAAATATCTAACTATAGTTTGGTAACACTCGTCATGATTCTAATAATAATTAAAGCGGGGAGTACTACACGTTGAAAGCATTAGGTGTCAGTAGGTTTGTTCATTTTATTTTGGATTTTCCTCATTGCGTAAATTGGAAAGCCCACTGTGAATATTATATATATATATATATATATTTTAGAGTATTACTTTAATATGATATTTGGTTCGAATATAGATCAGGTTTTTTTTTTATAACTTTTGGTTATTTTTTTATATTACCATTATCAAACATTTTCTGTTATGTTTATAGATTGAAAATAATTGAGGCCTGTCGTGGCGCAGCGGCACAAGAGTGTGACTGTAACCGACAGGTTCTGGGTTCGATCCCCAGTCGAGGAAATGAAATGTTTAATATTTTCAATTTAAATATTTAATGTTTCATTTTCTTCGCTCTGGCAATAAGGCAAAGCGCGGCGTTGAGTTCCGCCACTCAACACGCAATGCCTCAAATTCGGCGGAAAGTGGGGAACGGAAGTGGAACGGAGTGTCATAACACTAGGTTTCACTTCCGTCCCCTCTGCCTACCCTGCCTAGTGCGGGATACAGCGTGAAGATGAAAAAAAAATTGAAAATAATACTTGTAATGTATTACGATTTACGTGTTTGTGTTTGTTTATATTTATGTATATGTTCTTTTTATTCGTTAAATTAACGAACCCTACCTTTAGTAAATGGGTGGGTATTTGTTTGAGCAAAACTATTTATTATTAATACAATAATCTCTGTACAAAAATATTTATATAGACAATGCATAGAACTTTAATATAGCGGGCGATATTTTTGAGGTCTGTCGTGGCGCAGTGGCACAAGCGTGTAACTGTAAACGACAGGTTGTAGGTTCGATCACCACTCGAGGAAATGAAATATTTTCAAATTAAATATATATTTTTTTTATTTCTTCACTATGATGAAAGCAAAACACGACATTGTGTTTCATCACTCAACACGCAATGGCTCAAATTTGGCGGAAAGTGGGAAACGAAACGGAGTATCTTAATACTAGGTTCCGTAGTACCCTCTGCACTGGCTACCCTGCCGTGTTCGAGATACAACGTGAAGCTACAAAAATAATACGTTTTTTAAATAAGTGATTTTCTTTCCTAAGTGTGAATTAACATTAAAAATGGTTTAAACATCTCTGTATAATCTTGAGATCTATAGTGGCATAGAGGCACAAGCGTGTGACTGTTAACGCGACCGGTTGTGGGTTTGATTCTCACTCGAGGAAAAGAAATATTTAATATTTTCCAATGAAATATTTAATGTTTTCTTTTCTTCGCCCTGGCAACAAGGTAAAGCGCGGCGTTGAGTTCCGCTTTCAAGTCCAATTTCGATGGAAATTGAGGCATTGCGTGGTGATTGGCGCAGCAGAGAGCTAGCGTGTTCTATAAGCAATATTTTCAGTACAAAAATAAATTTAAACTAAAAATAATATTTAAATACTACAAACATTAACTTTACTAAAACGTATTGTTACGTCAATCTTAATCCCAATCTGGTGAAAGCGAAATAATAAAATCGTAACAATGTCCAAATAGGTAGATTGCAATATTGTCGTACTTTAATTCATGGTAATTTAAGTTTTAATACTTAAACAACAAAGTTGATAATTGCTTGGAATATTAAAAGCTTGTAATGGCGTCACTTGGTAGCATTTCCAGGTTTATTATGGGTTAGCACATGAGCTTAGCGGTAATCAAAGTGCTAAAGTATAGGGTTGTAACACAATTGTAATAGCTTAATAAATATATTGAATATTTTCACCTACACTTGATTGATATGTAAAATAATTTATTTTTAGATTAAATATTATAAATATTTCAATAATGCTGAAATATGTTGTTTATTTAAAAATTTAACTATTAAGGTACTTTATTTGGCGGAACAAAAATATGAATTATCAATATTTACGAGGACTTTCATGCATAAATTTAAGATTTTTGTATACAATTTAATTAATTTAATACATAAAAAGTAAATTATTTCTTTTTATATTTTCTTTACATATATTTAGTTTCCTTATATCCTATATTTTAATACAACAATGCGTTCAAAACATAAAGACATCGACATCCGAGTACCATAGCCTTGTAATCGAGTATCGATCTGCTGTTCAAGGTGAAAATGATGTTAATGAGAGTATCAAACCAATTTGGGGCAAGGTGACGTCTCCCGTACCTCATTAGTGGTAGATGTTGTACTACGGAATGGACTACAGGAGATAGGCATGTGGGTTAAATTTTGTATAGTAATTGTGTAACAGATAGCATCGTTTTTTTTTAGCTTCACGCTGAATCTCGCATATGGCAAGCTAAGCAGAGGGAACTTGTGAACCAAATTTTAAGACACTCCGTTCCGTTTCCCACTTTCCACTGATTTTGAGGTAGTTTGTTGATGAAAGGAAAATACTTAGTATTTCATTTGAAAATATTAAATATTTCATTTAAAAATATAAAATATTTCATTTATAAACGTTAAATATTTAATGTCCTCGAGTGGGGACTGAACCCACAATTTGTCGCGTTTCCAGTTACAATTTACAGTCACACGCTTATGTCCCTTCGCCAAGACAGGTTGCTTTACACACGGACGGAAAGGTGTCATGCTTCTTCCCGCGTAGTACGTTAACAAGGTAACTAGACACTAGACATCGCTGTCGACGGTTTTGCTCTAAATCTATGCCCGTGAACGCCGGCGTCCCCCAAGGCTGCGTGATGTCCCCTACGCTGTTTCTTCTGCATATCAATGACATGTTGGAGGACTCTAACATACATTGTTATGCAAACGATAGCACTGTGGACGCTATATACTCCGGCCATGCAAGTTTTTCTCGGGAAAACGTCGACCTGTACCGAAATCAACTTGTGTCTTCCGTTGAGGCATCCCTTCAGAATGTCTCCGTATGGGGTGAAAAGAACCTGGTGAAATTCAACCCCCAGAAGACACAAGTCTGCGCATTAACCGCTAAAAAAATCCCATTTGTCGTATCACCAGTTTTCGAGAACACTCCCCTTAAAGCCGCGCCCAGCATCAGTATATTGGGCCTCAGCTTTTCGAACGACTGCCAGTATTGCGATCATCTGGAAAGCAAGACCAAATTGGCCTCGAAGAAACTGTGGGTCATCAGCAGAGCGAGACAGTATTTCACGCCAAAACACCGTTTGGCCCTGTATAGGGCCCAGGTTCGGCCTCATATGGAATACTGTTCTCACCTCTGGGCTGGTGCACCCCAGTATCAGCTCGAACCATTTGATCGCATACAACGTAGAGCCGTTCGAATCGTTGGGGTGATCTGTGTCGGGCTTGATACTTTGGCTTTGCGTAGAGACGTATCCACCCTGTGCATTCTCTACCGTATTTATCACGGGGAGTGTTCTGGAGAGCTGTTTGACTTGGTTCCTGCCGCCGACACAACCACGCAGTACGTCACAAACTACACCATCACACCATCTGGACACGTGGCACTCGACTACTGTGCGGTTTCGTAGGAACTTTCTTCCACGCGCCACGCATCTGTGGAACGGCCTACCCGCGGCAGTATTTCCAGGTCGATACGAAATGGGTACCTTCAAAAAGCGCGTCTACCTCCAACGCACCTGTAGCTTCTCTGGTGTTACACGGGGCCATGGGTGACGGTGATCACTCACCATCAGGTGACCCGTACGCTCGTTTGCCATGTCTTTTCCATAAAAAAAAACACTCTCTTTCTCCTTTCCTCTTAATTCTTGTAAGATTGTGTGTAGTGGCGGAACATAAATCCAGATCAGGAAAATGAAAATAAAACTTAAATGGGTGATATTAGTGAGTGGATTTTCACTAAAATATTAATTAATAACATGAATCATTTTATAAATGTTGATAAATTACGTGAAATATTTTAATATTGCATTAATGTATGTAGGCAAATGAATATATAATCATGTACCAACCTATGCATACTTGTATATATGTAATACAGCAGTAAGATGTATATACACTTATTTGTTTTACTATATTAAAAAGCCTAACTATATTAAATATCTATATACTCCACACGAGCCACGTTTGCCATTATGTAATGCATCACTGAACATTTCTATGTGACGATATACGTCAAACGTGATCAATTTCAAAGTCCCATTGACAATGTATAGCCAAAAGCAGAATTGTATTTGGTGTCTCTGTATATGTTTTTATAAATTATTTTTAGTATATCTAAAATTATATTCATGATATTTTGAAAAATATTCCACGGCAAGTGGTTCAGGCTGACATTTCTTCTTCAATTTCCACCCAAATTCAAGACATTGTATGTTGAGTGATCAAACTCAACACAGTACTTTGTCTAGCGGGAAAATCAATAAAATATGGAAACATTTGTTTAATAAACATCGAAGAATCGAACTCACGCGAATGCTATGCTTGATTATTTAGACATTTATTCAGTCTCGAAATCATTAATGTACTATATAATATTCATTTAAAACACTTTTCTTTTCGCCTTCCACCTTCTTTAATACTATGATGGCAGGGTAGAAAATATTAAATATTTCATTGCTTCGAGTGAGGATCGAACCCACAACCTATCGCCTTTATAATCACGCTTGCCCTTGCGCCACGACACAAAATAAAAAAAAAAATATTAGAAAATAAATTTAAACCACAGCGTTAACGTCAAACAAAAATCGTTTCTCATACATCCAAGGTTAAAAAGTATGAAAGTAGCTTCCCATTATTCCGAGAACCCTACAAAGCTTTTGAATATACATGGTTTGGTGGCGGTTAAGTATACGACTACACTTTTATTATAGTTAGTGAAGGAAGTCAACACAATGGTGAGACAACATAATAAAGTAAACTGGATCCGCTTTCTCGTTTGGTCTTTGGAACTTACAAATAAGTGTACATACATATTATGTATATATTGATTGTTCGAAGGAAAGGTAGGTGTATTGTAGGTGTTATTAGAATTTTCTATTTAAATACAAATATGTAATACTTTTGTTATTTCTTTTTCTATACATGTTTATTAGCTTATAGTAGGGTATAAGGAAATGAATGTGAATTAGAAAGTTAAATAATTCATTCGTTAAGGTAAATACTTCATTCATTTACATTTACTAGGCGGGTTTACAGTTTAACGTTGTGCCGATATATTCGATGTAATTGAAATGCTCAGAGGTTATAAGAAACTAAACCTTAATTTTTTATACATACCAAGTTAAAAAAATCTATATCTTATCGTGAAATAGGGCCTTACATAAATATGCTTCCAATTTTTTGGTAATAGTAGTCACTGGTATGTGATCCCATTTATATGTAAAATAGGATAAGGATGTAAAATAAGAAATAAGTTATGAAAATTTATGAAAAAAATAAACGAATTTTACTGAATTAATCTCTATAGTAAATGTGATTTAAAGAACCACACGATTAATTCATTAAGGAACTACAGACAGACAGAAGCCAAACTTATAATCACCCCTCTTTGCGTCGGCAGCTAATTAGAAATAAACACAAAAAAATTATGTCAAAACTAAACGACTGAATAAAATCTAGAACTTCTTTGTATTTACGATAAATTCTCTTTTCTTGAAATAAGAAAAAAGCAGTAATTAAAAGTCATATCAGACTACTTCACGAGTACTTTTTATGTATTTCGTATTCTTTAGTTCAACATTTTGCACTGTCGTTCTTTTTATTTTTTTTAAATTCCATGGTGCTGCAGTATTCTGTGCTGTGAGCTTCTATACAAAGTTCCAGCTAGAACGTTGTATCGAAGCTCACAGCACAGATATTTGAAAAGTTGCGTATTGAGTGGCGGAGCTCATCCCCGCAATCTTTTTATTCTTATTTTAGCCTCACGCTGTACGTAGCAGGGTAGGTAAGGGAATTTTGTAACCTAGAGTACTTGACTCTACTCCACTCTCATTGAGAAACTTCTATTTCCCACGTTCCGCTGAATTCTTGAGGTGAGGTGGTACTCAATACCGCACTTTGCTTTGGTACTGGAGAAAAATGTATTTTCATTTTTTTTAAATAGTTCTTTTCCTCGAGCGAGGATCTAATCTACAACTTACAAGTTTACAGTCACATTCTTCTTCTGCGTAACAATACAACCACATGTTCCATTTCTTTTTATCAACAAAATCTAATCAAAATAATGCATTTCCCCAACTGGGAATCGAACTTACGACTGTTGTACCGCTGCGCCACGAGAGCCTCATTATTTTCATTTAATCCTTTTCACTTATGATGATTATTTAAAAGATTATGGCTCACTTCGCTAATTTCCCCTGTGAACTTCACGATGAATGGGGAATCTTGATGAATGAATGGAATGAATGGTTTTATAAATTATCTGTGAAGGGCGTATTATGAAACATAAGGTAAGCTTTAAGTCATATATTATGAAATTTATCGAAATATATTTTTATTAATAATTACTAATGTAAGATTTACGATGTTAAATTTATCATTTTTTTTATTTAGTTTCACGCTGTATCCCGCAGGTAACAGGGTAGGAAGTGGTATTTTCGTTGTTTACCCATGGTGGGGACGGAATAAAGAATCTTAACACTGTGTTTCCTGGTTACTTCTGCCAAATCTGCCTTATGAGGGATACAGAGTAAAGCTGAAAAAATAAGAAAATAAATTCACTTTCATCATAACTCTGGGACAGAAAAGGGTAGAAATCTCACGGCGTTGACTTCCGCCGTATTTACAAAATTTTAATGAATTTTATAGTGATGCTGAATAAACACAAAAAAAAAAAAATGTAAGAAACAAAAGCTTCGAAATACAACAATAAATTATATTGTTATGACACTCGGAGTAAACGCAGCGGCACTAACTCCTCGTTTCACTTTAATAACTGTGTAATGGAGGAAATGAATATTTTTCTTAGAATGTTTGTTTGATTGTACTTACATTATATGCTAATTTATTTATCATTTAAAAAGCTTTTAGTAAGTATAGTAATATTTAAATATACAAGCGGTTTGTTCCGATTTTGTTCATTAGTGTATTTCAACGTTTATATATTTATAAAAGGAAATCTAATATTCATGTTTATGAGGCCGTGGCGCAGCGGCACAAGCGTGCGATTGTAATCGCGACAGGTTCTAGGTTCAATCCTCACCCGAGGAAATAACATTTATAACAATTTTTAATTTAAATATTTAATGTTTTTTTATTCCTTACCCGGTAACAATAGCGCGGTCACATTTCACCACTCTACTTCGACTAAAAGTAGGGAACGGAATGGAGTGTCTCATCCTTATGTTCCCGTCCTTAAGTTCTCACTGCCTACTCTACCATATGTGGGATACCTTGTGAAGCTGAGAGTGAGTAAAGATAATGCATACAATATTGTAACTTAACGTAACTAAATGAAAATTCGAAATAATACAACGCAATAAACTTTTTATGTATGAAACATTAAATGCACGTACACGTGTAAATCGCGTTAAAACGAAGCTCGTGAACTAACTAGCGGAGCGATAGTATCGTAATTATAAAAGCACTCTATAAAAGTTCGAAAACAACTTTTAATTCTGCAGTAACTTTATATGAAAGAGTAATTTTACTAAGCCTTGTTAATTAGCATTTTTTTGTAATTGTAATATTTTGTTTATATACTTATACTCACACTCAGCTTCACGCTGCATCCCGCACTTGGCAGAGTAGGCAGAAGGAACTTGGGAGTTAGTGTTTAGGCACTCCCTTTCGAATTTGAGGCATTGCGTGTTGAGTGGCAGAGCTTAATGCCGTATTTTGCCTTGTTACCAGTTCGAAGAAATGGAAACATTAAATATTTAAATTGTAAATATTAAATATTTCATTTTGTCGAGTTGGGATCGACCATACGACCTGCCGCGTTAAGTCATATGCTTGTGCCTCTGCAACACGTCAGGCTACATGTGTATATAACTATAAATATTGTAAAATTACATCAAAGCAAATCACATCATTGTGGGTTCGATTTCAACACAAGCGTGAATGAAACGAAAATAAGTTATTATTTTCGCTCTGGCAAAGAAAAGTGCAGCGTTGAGTTCCGCTGCTGAATGGCGTAAAAAATGAGTGTTTTAATGGGAATAGAGTGTCTTATCACTAGATTAACAGGTGCCCTCTGCCTACCATGCTATATACGTGAAGCTGAGAAAAATATATATTTTTCTGTAAATCTTTAATAGCGAGCCGACACAAGCGTATGGCTGTAGCTGACAGGTTGTGGGTTCGATCCCCACTTGAGGAAATGAGATATTTAATTTAAATATTTATTGTTTTCATTTCTCCGCTCTGGTACAAGGCAAAAACGCGACGTTGAGTTTCACTTAACATACAATGCCTCAAATTCGGCGAAAAATGGGTAACAGACGTGAACCGGAGTGTCATAACACTAGGTTCCTAAGGTTTCCTCTGCCTACCCTGCCATCTGCGGGATACTGTATCCCGAACAGAGAAAAATATAAAAATTATATTACCAATACGAAAAAATAATTAGAAACGTAACTACGGATTCTATTATATACTTATTTTCTTTTTCCTATCAGAAGGTAAAACCAATTTCGCTAAAGACCAACGCCGTAAGTACCGCCGACGGCATAGATGGTAGTGACGTGAACTGTCCCTCTTCAAGTTAACTAGGCTACATATTAAGCCACCCTATTCTCAATTTAATACTACTATAAATATTTTCTTGTATGTAAGAAATTAATATGGTTCACGAGAAAATGTTAGATATTTTTATAGTTAAACTAAAATAAACTTCGAGGCCTGTCATGGCGCAGCGGCACAAGAGTGTGACTGTAACCGACAGGTTCTGGGTTCGATCCCCAGTCGAGGAAATGAAATATTTAATATTTTCAATTTAAATATTTAATGTTTCATTTCTTCGCTCTGGTAATACGGCAAAGCGCGGCGTTGAGTTCCGCCACTCAACACGCAATACCTCAAATTCGGCGGAAAGTGGGGAACGGAAGTGGAACGGAGTGTCATAACACTAGGTTTCACTTCCGTTCCCTCTGCCTACCCTGCCTAGTGCGGGATACAGCGTGAAGCTGAAAAAAAAAAAAAGAACTAAAAATAGTATTTTGTGATTGTTAAAGTGACATTGATTTTTATTATATTCTTTCATATTTGTGTCTCTTCATATTTACATAAATTTGAGGTGAAATAATAAATAGCGTGAAGCTATCACGCTGTAACTCGCACGTAGCGGGAAAGACTCAGGGAATTTGAAGACCAAGTGTTAAGACACTCCGTCCCCATTAAACATGGTTGTAGTGCGTGCCGTACGTGCCTTCCCAAGAATAGTAAGCCCACCCCAGAAATATTACTGATAAAAATAATATCTTAACCAAAACTTTGTTTGAAAATTTAAGTCGAGATCGAAAAAAGAGAAAAAAAATGGAGAAAATAATATTTTTTCTCAAGTGGGCATCAAACCTGTCGCTTGTGCCTATTCGCCCTAATCGGCTCTCCATAGTAATCGGATAAAGTAAATATATTTACTAAATATACATAAAAATACATATTTTTTGTTGCCATAAACAGTGTCACATATGAAACGCTATTTATTTTGGCGACCGTTGTAATCGGCTTAACTGATATTCTTGAATTACAACTATTATATGGTTTCCTAATAACTTTCTTGATGTCACTTAAAATGTGACATTGACTTTGTCTACATAATGATAATTTAATAAAAAATGCTTATATTTATTTTTATTTTGAAGTACTAAGTGAACGCGAAAATGTAGGTTCGATTTACATTGGGTTTTTTGTTTTGCGAAAATATTTGCAAAAATATTTCTATGTTGTATTAAAAATATTTAATTAGTTCAGTGTTAGCTTTCTTCATTATAGTCTCTGTTAATATTCAACACCGAAATACACGATTAACTTTTCAAAAGATCACTTCCACATTGGGAGAGACATTTGTGAGATTAAATATTTTATTTTACTTCTAGTGAAGTAGTAGCAGGGTAGGCGGAGAGAATAGAAGAAATAAGACAATTCTTTACCATTAACATACTTCCGTTCACCACTTAGCCGAATTCTAGAGACATTATTTGTTGAGTGCAGTTCAGTTTTACTTTAGTTTTTTTTCAGCTTCACGCTGTATCCCGCACGAGGCAGGGTAGGCAGAGGGGACCCGGGAACCTAGTGTTAAGACACTCCGTTCCACTTCCGTTCCCCACTTTCCGCCGAATTTGAGGCATTGAGTGGCGGAACTCAACGCCGCGCTTTGCCTTATTACTTGCCTTATTATTTTAGTTTCTCGCTCTATTATGCATGTAGAAGGGTAGGCAGAAAGATCCTAGAGACCTAGTGTACAGTACCCTTTATGACCCTTCTGTTTCCCATTTTTCGCCAAATTCTGGAGGCATTTTTAAGTGGCGGCAACACCTAAGCCTATAACTGACTACCTGAGTGAGGAAATAAAAATATTAAATATTTTATTTCCTCGAATGAGGATTGAATACACAGCCAGTCGCGTTAACAGTCGCACTTTTGTGCTCCGTTTTAACAGGCTCCATAAAATAATACTTTAATAGCAATAACATCAATGTCTCCTAGATACTTACTTGGGCAGCAGATATGGCAGCTGGTATCATACTGGCATCATCGCCACTCCTCGAGCTGCGACTGCCGCGGTCTGAGCTTTCATCCTCTGATTCCGAATGAAACGAACTTACAGACACCGAGTGCGGGTCACTGAGCTTTAGTTTTAAACAATCGCGACGCATTGTAAAGAATTTTATATTATGGTCATGTTTCAAACATGTTTTCTTAGATTTACTCTTTGGTTTCACTTTGGGAAAATTTATTTTGGCGCTTTTTTTTTGTATTATTGTGTCATCTGAGAATTTGATTAATAATAATAAGTATATTTATGACGTCTTCTGCGTGTTCTTCGGGGCTATATAAAATACTGAACTAAGAAAAGAGCGTTTTTTGAAAGGATCCATTGTACTATTGTATAAAAAATGGAGGATGGATTATACTTAGATTTATCCACGTACTCAGTGATGTAGCAGACGCATAAACAAATAAGGATTACGTTACTAATTTTAAGCTTCACGCCAATTATCCCACACAGGACAGCGAAAACGGAAGTAAACGGAATTTAGAAACCTGGTGTTATGACTCTCCGTTCCGTTCCTAACTTTTTTTAATACAAAATGTTTCTTCATATACAACATTCATTGGATGAACATTTTCATTCATGCATAATGTTTTAAAACGATGTTTATGTGTAGTAAAACAAAAAATTTATTAGGAATTCAATTACTTTAAAAATATTCCACTTAAGGCTTTGTAATTTGCATTAATTATGAAAAGATAAAATAGAAATGGAAAATAATAAAACATATCCAACCATATTGAAATCATTGTTACGTAATATTTTTCACTATTCAAACGTCTCTAGCCAGCATTTTGAAGTATTTAAGGGAAGTGAATTTAAAATAAAATTCTACCTAAGTTTTAAAATAGATATTCATATAAACATTACAACGCTGATAAGTTTGTTTGATGGCCCTCTTTTTAGAAACCATTGGTAGAATTGAGCTATTTTTGTATTGCATATACCATTTATAGATGTATTATAGTATAAACGTTATAGAAGCTATAATTTCGAGTTAACCCACTGTCCATGCGGTTAGAGCTACTTAACGTGTTTTTCTTTCTTTAGCTTCGCGCTGTGACCTTCATTTAACAGAATAGGCAGAGGGAACATGGGAACCTAATAAGAAACATTCCACTAAATTTAAGATACTGGAGGAACGTCACCTAAAAATCTGGAAGATTTTTCGAAAGGTCTGTTATTTTCGAATGTATACTATGCTGTTGGCCCTGTTGGTCTCTACAGCGTCACTTAGCTAAAATAGCTCTGACCTTAGCTTGGTTACCGTAGAAGGTAGTAATAGAGAGCACGGTGTCGAAAGGACTTCTCCTGTAAGACTCGGACTTGCGTACACCGGTTGTAGTGGGTGACTTTGACATTCTCAGCTTACCTAGGGCTTTGGTATCAGTTATAAAATGTCTGTATAAAAAGGCTGATGAGCCGAAATAGGAATACGGAGACCGTAACGTTTGGCTCTGTTGTCTCTAGCCATCCCGTACATGGCAGGGCAGGCAGAGGGAACTTGGGAACCTTTTGTTTAGACGCTCTTTTCCCCTTCCGTTCCCCTCTTTTCAGAACTCAACGCTAAGGAAGATTATTAAATAAGTTAATTGAAATTTCAACCAAACCACAGCTGCGTACTAATGATGGTAATTCACAAAATACTCAGGTCGCCAAGTTAGTTCATCAATCAATATCAGCAAATTGATATCTAATTACATTGTTAAGGCATTCTCTCTTTTGATACAAAGCATTATGGTTTATAATTCGATATGTGTTAGATGTTACGCAGTGTTCATTATACGCCTCGGTTGTCACGAACATAACTACCCAGACATAGGGTTCCCATACATTTTCAAATATATAGTGTATTTTACTAAAGGACAAATTTTGACATGATATTTTCTGTTGTATTATATAAATTTATGATAATTTTAAAATTATATTAAGTTAATATTATTGAATTATCATTGGTTTTACTTCTTTCGTCGTTGACTAGCCTGTGTTATGTTTTGATAAATTTATTTAGATTTAGTATAAACGGTATAATTTGTTGGTTATCTAATTAAGAAGGTAATAAAAACATAAACACTTTAAATTGCTTTAACAATAAATGTTAAGTTGTTTGAACCACATCACTGAGCACTGGCAATGAAGAATTTGTTTATAGTAATATAATTAGGCTAATGCCTGCTAAGGTAAATTAAATTAAAAATACTAACTAACTCCAGACGTGAGATACTCATATCTTATATAAACATAGCTCTAATCAATTTTAAAGTTTAAACAGAATGTTTAACGCTTTTTTGGAATTACTAGGATAATATATTTTTTCTATTATTTAAGTTTTACATCGACGTATATGTAGTATGTTTTTAAATTTAATTTGTTAGAATCTCTGTTAAAAATATCCGTTAATTACGAGTAGGAGTAGCTGATGGAGGGTTCTGTAGCATATTAAGCATTGTAGGTCAAGGAGCAACTAAAAAAATATATAAACTTAAGTAAGAAAACTCAAAATCTCGCAATCACGAGATAAATACTCCGAATAGGCAAAAAATAAAGTGATCTTATAAATATAATTTTTTTTAATCAAAAAAAAGTAGTACTATAATATAGGAAGTAATGAAATTAGTCTGGCAAAGTACTAGATGAAAATCAAGTTTGATTTGACTCACTAAGAGAAGTACCTACTTCTGTTGCTTCTTCTTTAAAAATCACACTGAAAGAGTTACTTGTTGGGTGGCAATTCCATTCCATCAAAAGACCTAAATAACGGTCAACCTACATCGTAACCTAACACTGCTTGGACGAGACAGTTTCAGTGTTAGCGCGTCCGCAACAGTCTCCATGATGACTTTATAACACGATGTAGCGGGCTTTTAATTTTTGTTTATATAATATAATATATTTATTAGCCATTATTACAATAATTTATGAGTATGGACGCAAGCTATTGATAATTTATCAAGTGATTATGACGCAATAATGGTGTGGTTGATAGAAATCTATGTAAATGTATCTGAAAACGAGGCCTGTCGTGGCGCAGCGGCACAATTGTAGGTTCGATCCCCACTCGAGGAAATAAATATTTTCAAATTAAGTATTCAATATTTTCATTTCTTTGCTTTGGTAACAAGGCAAAGGACGCCATTGGGTTCCGTCACTCAACACGCAATGCCAAATTCAAAATATGGTGCTTTCACGTCTAATACTAATTCAATCAAAAACATTACTTAAATATCAGTTATATATAACTAAAGAACATTTCAGAACACTTTTAGTTAAAATTTCCTAGTGAAAATCACGTAAAAGTTCATTTTCAAAGCATTTTTTTCTTGAGGATTTAATATTTTGAATTCTTATTCCGTATCTGAATGCCTTTCATACAGCGACGGCGAAGCGTACTCGGTTGAAATATTTCAACACGTTTACAGAAGACTTTTAGAAATATACACAAATAGATATGCATGTATTTATATTTAATATTTGCTTTGAAAATTTTAAAAAAGATCTTTAATATTTTTTAGCTTTTTACATTTATGTGGAATTAACAGTGTTAAAGTGTTTCTGGGTTTTGCACTTTTATCTTATTTATTTTTGCATATTTTACCTTGTAAAAGATATATTCTTTGGGAATTAGTTTAGTTCAGCTATATAATAATCTACACATAATAATAATATATACGTATATTTAATTTATTTTCTTTAAGCGTAAGTAAGTAAGGCAAAATTCACAAAACGCACAGCGTCTATAGCTTATATGTTACTCCAAAACTCCTCTTATCTTTCAGTGAAAGTCTCATAAAAATTAGTTCAGCTGTTCTGACAAACAAAAATATAGACAAACAAATATTTTAGCTTTTTTTCAGTATCGTGTAAGTGTTTCAGTATTTCAAGTCTATTTTTATTATAAAACAGACTTGAAATATCATGGTTATTTTAAATTACAGACAGGTGCTTTATTTACGAATATTATTATTTTTTGGTTTATCGTGGCGCAACGTTAAGTGTGTGATGGAATCGATCCCCACTTGAGGATATTAAATATTTTATATTTTCAATTTAAATATTTAAAGTGTTCATTTCTCTCCTCTGGTAACAGGGCAAAGCGCGGCGTTGAGTTCCGCCGTTATTCGTAACGTAGCGTCTTATCACTAAGTACCCAAGTTCCCTCTGTCTACACTGCCATGTGCGAGATACAGCGTGAAGCTGAATTTTATTATTAAAATGTATGTAAAATGTATGTATATATAGATGACAACGATATAGCGCAGCGAAATTAAGGGAACTACAAAACGAATAATCGATTAACATTATATTTAGAATGCCCTTGCTGATTTTATTGAAGGTGCGTTAAACATAATGTTTGTTATTCATCAGTGTGGAATTTTGTGTTTATGTCCGCATTGGCTCTGTCTACCCGCTATTAGACTTCAAACAAAATTACTTATACATTTATTGTACCGACTATATTTCTAAGCGAATAACGTGATTGTCTAGTTGATATAAAAGGCCTGTCGTGGTGCAAGTGTAAAATTATATGGCTGTAAACACGATAGATTGTGAGTTTGATACCAATTGAGGAAATGAAAATTTAACATTTTCAAATTAAATATTTATTATTTTTTGATTTTCGTTGGCAGCAAGGTAAAGCGTGTCGTTCTCAAATTCGGCGTAAAGTGGATAACGGAAGTGGAACGGAATCTCTTAACACTAGGATCCCAAGTTCCCTCTGGCTAACCTACCATGTGCGGGATACAGCGTGAAGCTTAATTAAAAATATAGGTGCAGCAAACAATGCATATAAAAACATAATTTTAACTAGGTTTTTTACTACATGTTACAATTAGGAAAATAAACTATACAAATACATACATATCTCTTCATCAAATCATGAAAAAAGCATAAAATCCATTAATCACTCACTACCTTCCATTAGGTGTAAGATAAAATAGTTCTAATAAAGTGACCTAAAAACTTTCAAAATAAGTAGCATTCAAAGAAAAACTCATTGCTTCGCATCATCCTACCACAAATAAGAAGCTATAATAATAATAATAATAATATTTTGATTAAAACTCACAACCATCGCGTTTACTGTTCCACTGAGCTACAACGGCCTTCTCTACTCTCTCACACAAAAACGACTTTATTTTTTCACATGTCAAAATCAATGTGTTTTATGTCTGTTCTGAAGACATTCCATTGGATCCAACCTTCAGTATAATCGCAATCGTAAACAATTTGGATACATCGATCAGTTTACGTTTCAATTAATTCCGATGTTTTAGTATAATTTATTACTTTGAGGATTTTGAGCGATCGTGACTTTACTGCGTTTCAGATATTACTAGCTTTTGCCGACGACTTCGCCCGCAAATGGAGATAATATATTTTACTCTACTCAGCTTCACGCTGTGTCCCGCACTAGGCTGGGAAGGCAGAGGGAACCCGGGAACCTAGTGTAAAGACACTCCGTTCCACTTCTGTTCCCCACTTTCTGCCGAATTTGAGGCATTGCGTGTTGCATGGCGGAACTCAACGCCGCAAAATTACCAGGGCGAAGAAATGAAACATTAAATATTTAAATTGAAAATATTAAATATTTCATTTCCTCGACTGGGGATCGAACCCAGAACCTGTCACTTACAGTCACACTCTTGTGCCGCTGCGCCACGACAGGCCTGTAATGATGTATATACGTAATAAGTAATACGTTTTGAAAGTTATGATCACATAACCAACAAAAATTCAGAAGAACAATATATAAGAGTACCTATTAAATTGGAAGTGGATCAGTAGTCATTCAAAATGTTTTTTGACATTGTTATAATAACC
Organism: Eueides isabella; assembly: GCA_019049475.1. Taxonomy (NCBI): domain Eukaryota; kingdom Metazoa; phylum Arthropoda; class Insecta; order Lepidoptera; family Nymphalidae; genus Eueides; species Eueides isabella. Next base: position 3,970,963 of record CM032402.1, read on the forward strand.
ATAATATCATGTTGTATAAACAAACTTTGTATACCCAGTAATTATGATATCGAATTTTGTACCCACGTGTCTAATACTGGCATGGCTGGCGGTATGGACAATTTTTATATTTTTTATTCTATATAGCTAATTAAACAGTGAAAAAAAGGCCAATGCAGATGAACTATGTCTTTGTAGTTTTGCGTGGTAGTTGATTTGTTAGATAACTAATTAATATAAATTACTATCTTTCAATTAGATTAACCTATTCCTTATATTGCTATCTATTTTAAGGTATCATCCGTATAATAAAATAAGTAAACAAGAAGCGTCTTACACATTCCATCTCGGTCGATATTTGGTGTTCCGCAGGGAAGTGATTTAAATAAAAACCCGATCCATACACTTTCATCTTAAACAAAAAACATAACTTGACAAGTCAACTACAATGGCAGGCCTGTGTTTGAGACCAAGTAAAATCCAGTACCGTAAATAAGCTATAAGATATTTCTAGAAATTCTTATGGAATCTTCGAATAGTTGATCGAAGTATGGAATCGACAAAAACAGAATTTTTAATTTTCTAATCTACCACTAGAAGAATACCACTAACGATAATAGGGGAATATAATATCTATTCATTACTTATAAAAATCAAAACAGTAAATAAAATTTCAATAATATTAAATATCGTGAATTTTAATAATTATATACGACCGAGCGACCGATAAAAATAATATTTTTACATTTTTAAAGTGTTATATAGGTACTCATTTAGGCAAGAAAATTACTTTCCTCTAAAACGTATAAATAAATTAACATAGTGGAATAAGAACCTATGCCTCTAAAAATGTTTTAGCTCTCAGTCCATTATAATTTTAATATAATTTGCTAAATACATTTAAAAAATATATTAATATCAGTAACGTTTTGTTGTGTGCGAAAGCTTCTTCATAGAATTTAATCTAAATTGCTAAAATTGTTACTTAATTTATCCCGGGAAGAGTAAAGCTTTGCTAGCTTAGTCAAAAGCTTTGCATAATAACTATGTTATATAATATATTAAATACAACTCTTTAATTACTCTACAGACAGCGCACAGTCAATAGTACAGGGCGTAGAAAAATTGTAATTTACATTCTTTGGGGAGTGATTTCCGAAAATTCCTAAAGTAAATCACGAAATTTTATATTATATAAAGAAATTAATTGTAAATTATTATTTTTTCCTTAATACATTTTTAAAATTATGTTTTATCAACTCTGATATGGTGATTGCTATGACAAAATTTATAACATACTAAAGAAAGAAAAGCCTTTTTAATATAAATGATGTCTTTAATATATATTTTTAATTTCCCCACATTTAATAAAATTTTATTACTTCAATTATAGATATAATTAATAATAATTCTTATACTTTAATCAGTTTAATCATGTACAAAATTATTTTCCAAAACTGTAGTAAACAAAAAGGATAATGAGAAAAGAACAATAAAACACAGACTGTTTACATTGAACACGCAATATCGTGATATAGTATCACGGGAAGGACGTGTATTATCATATTTGTAGTTGCCCTTCAGCTGCCTACCTGAATATGTACCCTTAGAATATGTTTATATATGATTATTTTTTGTTTATATATGATTATTTATAGCGGAACTCAACGCCGCGATTTACTTTACTATCAGGGTGAGAACATGAAAATATTATTTTTACTTTTAAATTTAAATATAATGCTAGAGATTATATATATTGTAACAGTCGTGAACCGTTTAAGACTTTGCTTGCTGGGAAGTTAAGGCACCTTCGCACAAAGTAAATTCCATTTTTTCAGATTCAATAATTTTGTTACTGTTATTTACCTAGTAACGTGCAGAAATAAGAAAAAAATATATAATGATTTCAAAATTATGAAACATACGTATGTGTTACATACATGTGGTTGTATAACCACAGTATATATTTATTTATTTACTTTTTCTTTTCTTTATTATATACCAGGTAGGATATGTATAACTGTTATAATAATAATTCAATTTTGATATTTCTTATCAAATTAATTAAAAAATCGCAAATAATTTAATTTTCATTTGAACATGTAATATAGTTATAGTAAAATAATATATGAGGCCAGTCGTGGCGCAGCGGCACAAGCGTGTGACTGCAACCGACAGGTTGTGGGTTCGATCCCCACTCGAAGAATTGAAATATTTAATTTTTCATTTCTTCGCTCTGGTAAAAGGCAAAACGCGGCGTTGAATTAAATAATATATATATATATATATATATATATATATATATATATATATATATATATATATATATATATATATATATATATATATATATATATATATATATATATATATATATATATATATATATATATATATATATATATATATATATATATATATATATATATATATATATATATATATATATATATATATATAATTGTTGAAATTCAAGGATATATATTTATAAATATACTAAAATGTACTGGAATTTATACAATACGTTGTTTTCCGTGGTACTCGAGTCATCTGGCTAATATCAAGACCAATCATGATCGCAGACATTTGAAGACAGAGCCAACACGCTTTCAAAAGCATATATTCAGTTATAATAAGCAAGCAAGCAAAGTTTAGTTACGAGGCCGTCACGGCGCAGTGGCAGAATCCGTGTGACTGTAAACGGACAAACGTGTGATGCTTGTAGGTTCGATTTTCAATCAGAGAATGACATATTTAGAACATACTTTTCCTTCTTCTGATAACAAGGCAAAACGCGACGTTTTTTTAGTGAATCAATACACAATCTGTCAATTCAACGGTACATGGGATACAGAGTGTCTTAACACTAGGTTTCTTTAGTCTGATATATTCGGGAGACAGTGCGAAGTTAAAAAAATAAAGCATTTATATTACAAACACAGTAATAACTCTTTATTCGGATGTAAAAGTACAAATTTTCAATTGTGTAGGTAGTATGCACGTAGCGAAAGGTCTCTTAACCCCATAAGAAATTAAATATTTAAGCCCTTAAGGGCGATAAGGGACACGCAATTATAACGAGCGTTTCATTTTGTTCCTTTTTGGACTAATATCGTCGCTTACTGTCCTAATGTTTTATTTGGAATGTTTCCCTTTATGAGCATGTTTCATACCCGCGGGAAGATTAAATTTCAAAAATTGTATGTTATTAAATTTGATACCAAATTTGTAGTAGAAAAACAAATATGTTCATAACGCGCCGAACAAAATAATCGTAAAGAACAATCATGACTTTTTAAATCATTCACTGTATTAAAATAGTAATAATTAAAATATATAAATTTTCTAAAAAAATATAAAAAAAACTTTAATTATTTATAAATTGCAGTTATGAAAATAACCCTTTGAATACATCTACTTTCAGCAAATGTAACTTTTGCCGCTCTAATATTTTTATGTGTGTTATGTCAGCAGCGGTAATTGATATAAAATATCAAAATTTACTCTTAAAAATATCATTAAAAAAATAGAAAAAAATCGTTGCTTAAAATAATGTTTATGTAAATTATATAGAAATAAAATTATTATTAAAAAAATATGGCAAAGTTACTCAGAGTTTTATAAATATTACTTAATAAATTCAATATATAATAAAATAACTAAAAATATATTATACATATAAAGAATATTAATCAAGGGGAAATCCACCGGAAAAGTTGGTAAACAAATTGGGCTGGGAGCGATATCCCGAAACGCACGCATAAGACGCCACGCAGATATATCGTTAAAACACGTTGAAAAACACAAATATACACAACTGATTGCGAACCGAACTTATTTATCTTTAAAATTATATATAATTCATATAGTAAATATATTAATTTTAATATATTTAGTTCTCACACGAAGTACATTTTCCATAGGAAATTTCGGGAGCGTCGCGACGGCCACGTACAGTGGCGCCACGCGCGGCACTGACTAAAACCTCGCCAGTAACTAGCAATATTTCAACACAGTAGCCTTAATACTATGGAAATAAGTACTATTATACTGTATGTTACTAATATATGTATTTGTAGGGCTGTCCCTTTTGTTCCAAACACGTTTGCTCCACTCCTTCCTCGGATTCAGTTTCATTACGTACAAAATCGTTATTAACTGTCATTACTAGGGGTAAGGACTTAATTAGTTTACAGAAGTTTCCTATCGATATTTATGTTGCTTATTTATTTTAATTACTTTGTGTTGATGTATTATTTAGTTAATTAAATTATAAGGATTTTTTAAATATTTCTGAACTTTTCAGTAATAACAGTTTGTTCACAAATTGTAACAATTTTTCTCTTATTAATTTATTTTGGGCAGGATGACAAAGATTATATATGAATTTACAATAATTTTGTTGAATAAAAATTAAATAAAAAAAGACACATTTTCCAACTCATTTTAATAAAGATGCTTCTTTAATAGTTAATAATTGTATCAAAAATATCATGATATGTAAGATGATAACTCTTCTTTGGTCAAACGAGTCAGCCTGTCAGCGTCTTTTGCCTTTGGCTCGACCTTGCCGGAGCTGCCCTATTGAATAATCGAGTTTTGTGAGATTATCACATTTTAATTTCACAGTCATTTTTTTCTAGACCATAACAGTCGCGTTTGGCGCTACGTTTTCTCTGCTTACTCTGCTAGGGATACAGCGTGAAGCTATGTATATATGTATGTAATTATTTTTCAAACAAACTTTTTAAAACAAATTTTTTTTTTGCTTCAAACTGTATCCCGCACATGGCAGGGTAGGCAAACTTTACTTTGCGTGTGCACCTGTCACGTTGCCAGTAATGGCAACACGCATGGCCAGACTCCACCAAATTATTACCAACCCCGGCATTTAAGACCGGCGTTAAGTAGTGGCTTTGGCCACTGAGTTTCGCATTAGGTAATGCCGGGCCCCGGTGCCCTTCCACCTTAAAGGACGGCAACGCTCCTGTAGCTCCTCTGGAGTTACTCGGGGCCGTGGGCGACGGTGATCACTTACCACCAGGTGACCCGTACGCTCTTTTCCATAAAAAAAAACTTGGGAACCTAGTTTTAAGGCTTTAAGTTTGTTTAACTCCATTTTTTATAAACCAAAGCTAAGAATGTTCTTAAATCCGTAATGGACAAAGCTTTCGATTTTAATCAACCGCTCTTAAATCTGGGAATTCTTTCAAGACCCACGGTGCCACAGACACATACACACACACACACACAAACAGTTAAGTCAATCATATAATATCCCTCAATTTGCTTAGGTTGCAAAAATTTTTACTTGAACACAATTCTAAGCCAACATAGCTTTAAATTGTTTAAAATTTTTAAAGAACCTTGATAAGAATGTATAGCGTAAATGACTGAAGCAGTTGAGCATAATTAAATGTTGTTTTTGTTTGAATAATAATATACAAATTTAAACATAATCCTGGAATTGGAATCGAATCTGCATCCATTGGACTCAGATACTTTCACTGCACCAAATTACCTCAGTCCTTAAGTTATTAAATTCAGTATTGCTTTATAACCGCCCCATCTTAATTCTATTACTTTTCCCGTATAAATTTTCAATTGTCAAAGCGAACAGCTATAAAATCACAACTCGTAACGGACAACCCGATAACTTTATTATGCTTCATGGTAATTTTATTGTGAATTTCAAAGAGAAATATCGAACACGAAGGCTCTCTGACCTACTTCCCGAGTTCAGTTATTGACAGCGTTAAATATTTATAGTTATTCAATATTTATAGTAAAGTCTATAATCTATACTTCGATAATAAGAAAATCTTTAGGTAGATTTTCTCTGAATTCCAAATCGTAGGTTCCAGACCTTGGACTTTTATATATCACCAGAAAACATCTTTGAGTTTACTGTTAAAAATTCATATACAAAATTTTACATTAGTCGGTAGAATTACGGTTTTGGTTGTTCAAAATAACTACAGAATAATAATGAGGCCTTTCGTGGTTTGCTTCTGTGCTACAAGTACTACTTCGCAAGTATTCTACTGTAAACACGACAAGTAGTTAGATCCGCATTAAAGGGACAAGGCAAAAGCGGCGTTGAACTCCGCCACTAACGCCCAATTGTTTCAAATTTAATTTAAAGTAAAAAACAGAACACAATGTTATGCCATGTGCGGAATATAGCATGTAGTTAAAGAAGATGCCAATATAATAATTCTATAATTTCATTTTATTGATAAATCAAACGATCTTTTCACTTATATATTTAACAGGTACGTACTAGTGTATTAAACAATAATACGTCACATAAACAGCCGTTATCACAGTCACGATGTAGCTTATTCATGTAACAGGCTTTATTTATAGGCCTTTCTTAAGCTTTCAGAATTTTACATGTATTTCTTATAACATACTAGACTATTATACGTAAAGGGATTTTTTTTCGGGTTCCCGTAGGAATATCGAGTCTTCGCTTGTTAATATTATTCATAACTTGGAGCAATATTAGTAAAATACAAAATAACAAAATGTTATATGTTTAGAATTGTTTTTTTAATTCTTTTGTATTAAATATTAAAATCTAAAGTATAATAATATTATAAATGTCTTAAAAGAAGAGTTTTAACACTAGATTTCAGGTTCACCTTCCCTTCTATGCGTTGTACAGATGCAGAGTTAAAGGAAACTGTAACCGTTCTTTTTTTTTAAGAAAAAAAATACTAATATTTATGTTATTATCTCCTGTAACATTTCCAATACGTGATTATTGAACAAAGCGAGCGATATGTTTATAGATGCAATAAACAGCAGCGTTTTAATCCAGCAGTAGGCAGAAGAAACTTGGGATCCTATTGTCAAGACAAACTGACCCTTCTCCACTTTACTACAGATATAATCCGCCAATTAAAAATTTCACTAACAAATATCGACTTTAATGAGACATGCTCTAACTCTAACCCCCTAAGAAGAGCTAAATTAACTTTCATTTTTCCTCTTAATATTAATAATTTCACTATAGAATTTTCTATCGACTTTTATTCAGAAGAAAGTTTTAAGAACATTAATTTCCTAGGAGATTTTAAAGTTTTCCTTCGAGCCAGCCTCAAGATTGCTGTTCGTCGAGTATTTGCTGGTGGTTTCAGTTTATTAATTTGAATTAGCCCCTAACACTATACTATAGCAGAATAGCAAAGGATACTTGGTAACCTAGGTCTAAACTCTCTTTTACAGTTAACCTACCGGAAGTATGTTAACTGTAAAAGAGAGTTTTGACCTACGCTTTTCGCCTAATTATTCTATTGTGTTGGATAGTGATTCTCAACGCCGCGATTTTGCCTCATTTCCAGATCAAGGAAATAAAAAAATTAAATATGTCGACATTAAGGCAAAATCTTGTGACACTGCGCCACGAAGACTTTAAGGTATCATTTATTATATAGTTGTCTATCTTGACCTGTCATGGCGCAGCGGCAGGTGTGTGATTGTAAGCGACAGGTTGTGGGTTCCACCCCCAATCGAGAAAATTAAATATTTAATAAGTTTTCTTTAAATATTTAGTATTTACATTTCTTCGCTCATATTCGACGGAAAGTGGGGAACGGAAGTGGATCATAGTGTCTTAACATTACGTTTCCAAGTTCCCTCTGACTATCCTGCCATGTGCGGGATACAGCGTGAAGCTGAGTGAGTGAGTGAGTTGTCTATATATAAAAACAAATAGAGAGATAGATCTATCGGAGCGCGTCTCTTTAAGTAACGCTGTAAACACGATAGGCTTTAAAATCCCACTCAAATCATAAAATATTTCATATTATCGTTCTGGTAATAAGACAAGGGGTAGAGTTCGTTCTTTTCTCAAAAGTTCAGCGAAAATTAGGGAATGGAAATGAGTCTATGGAAACGGAGTGTATTGACACTAACCTAGTGTTCTCCAAGTTCCCTCTATCTAAACTACCCTTTATGGGATACAGCGTAAAGATGGAACTAATTCTATAAAAATATTAGTATCAATATCTTGCTAAAAAACGTTACTTATTCAATATATCATGTATTCGTAAATCATTTACACATATTACGTTTCATAGTATTAGAGCTCGACATTTTAAGTCGCGGCACGTAGGTTGCGGGCGTAGGAAGCTGGTAAAGTTCAAAACAGACTAATGTCGCTAATTTCAAAGTACTAATTTAAGCTCATTTCTCTCAAATTTTCGGAAATTAAATTTATTTAATTATATATGTATAATTTATTTCATTATGGGGGACATTTAAATAAACTGTAAAAAGGTGTTATTACAAGCTTTTATTTGACTTCTCGTGTTAGTATATCTATAAGTGCGTGTGAAATTTTGAAAGGTTATATTGACGTATTTCCCTGTATCGGATAGAACTGAAATTTGAATAATGATTTGAGATATGATTATAATTATATATAATAATCAAAATGGCCGCCATATATAAGATGGCGGATTACATATTTTAGTACAACACACTTAGGATAAGTATTAAATAAAAAAGGGCTTGATTTGTAAAATACTAAACACCACGAAAACAAAACATTAACAAGAACGTTTTTAAAAAGAAATGTTTATGCCTTTCATTCCAAAATTATATCTTATACAGTTGAGTTTAAAATATTTGTCCAAGATGGGATTTTCCACAGAGTATGATTATTTACGTAAACAATAAAATGACATCTCAGCGTCTTTAAGATCCGCCTTACAACACGCAAATTGATGATGCCTGGAGAAGGGATCATCTTAACACTAGGTTTCCTTTGCTTATTTTTGTTCTATGTAAGTTACAGTGTAAAAGTACCAAAAAATACTACATTAACATCCCCCCATCGTGCTGCAGGTGGAAGAGCTTGTAATAGTACCTGGGATTTGCGAGCCAAGTATCTTCTATTACTGTGCTGAACAGGAGAGTAGATATATCCTTACAGCGCATTTAGTTCCACATCTAGTACAGGTAAAATAAATAAGTCTACTGTTTGTTCAAAGATACGTAGCGACATTTATCGACGGACAGAATAATATTTTAACACTTAGCAACGATTTAGTAATTGTAGATGTCACTAGATTTCGTTAGACATCGAATGATGTTGTGATTCTTACAGAATTTGAATGATCGATACGAATTCGTGGTTTACGTAAATTGAAAAATTTAAATCAAATAGTTTTAGAAAGATTTTGAAGCGGATAAAAATATATTTACATTGGAAATAGTGTATAATAAACGAAGGTAAGTATTTTTTTTTTTTTGAAATATTACAATTTTATGTACTAAAATACAAACTTACTTAGATGTCCAGATATGGTACACCATGCATCAGTTCACTTCTAATATGTTGTTTCGGTTTGATTTCATTACAGATTATGGCGAAGAAGGTATTATCTAACGAGTTGATTGAGCAGTATTTAGATTTACGCTCAGGTAGTGAAGATGGTCTAGACTTTTCAAGTGCGGAAAGTGATGATGACATGGCGAGAATCAGTGACAACTTAAACTAAATAAGTGCAGATAGTGAATTATCTTCTACTAACTGTAGTACTATCCTCGCCGAAATAACTCCTCCGCCGAAACAAATTCTTGACCCAACATTTCAGAGCCAAGTACGTCATCACGCCAAATTAAAAGTTCTTTCACTATGCCAGTTACCAGAAACCGGATATCAGATAATAATACTACTGATAAAAGAAAGAAAAGAAATTTAATATGGGAAAAGAAATCTTTACAAGCTGAACATCCCCAATTTTTTGAGCAAACAGTTTTAGAGCCGCCAATCACAACTTTCGATACTCCATTGCAATATTTTTTATATTTTTTGATGATGACCTACCTTCCGACCCTTTTTTGATGATAACCACATAGTTGAAGAAATGCATAAATTCAGCATACAAAAAGACCCATCTTAACCCTTCTGTATTACCACATACGAATTAAAACAGTTTTTAGGTGTATGTTTTCTCATGCGCATTGCTCTTTTGCCTAATATACAATTGTACTGGGAATCTGAGTTAGGTATACCTTGGCCGTGAATTATTTCGAAAACATAAGGCAGTTCTTGCACTTCAACGACAACTCTTTACAAGTACCATCAGGTCACCCAGGACATGATCGCTTTTTATGAAATAAGGCCATTACTAAAAATCCTAAAACAGACATGCCAGAATATACCTAAGAGGGAGACGTTATCATTGGACGAACAGATGTGTGCAACAAAAGCTGCAAATCTCCTACGTCAATATCTTCCCAATAAACCGCCCAAATGGGTGCAGCTTCTTGTGCTATGTGACGATCTAGGCATGGTATATAACTTCGAGATATACTCTGGAATGGAAAATAATTCTGAATTGAGATATCCTAATAAGCCTGATTTCGGTGCAAGTAGTAATATAGTAGTTCGTCTAGCACAAACTGTTCCAAGATACTAACAATATAAATTAATTTTCGATTATTACCACACTTCAGCTGAACTTATCTTCTTTTCTTCTTTTTCTTCTTTACTTCTTTTCTTTCGAAGCAAGGAATCCAGGCAATTGGAACGGTAAGCAAAGATCGACTGGGCAAAGGTTTGAAAATCCCATCCATGAAAGAATTGAAGATTACTAAAACAGAACGAGGCCATTCAGAAGAATGGGTACTTGATGTAGACGGTACGGAAGTTAGCACAATGATGTCGTATGATAATATGATCGACTGGGCAAAGATTTGAAAATCCCATCCATGAAAGAATTGAAGATTACTAAAACAGAACGAGGCCATTCAGAAGAATGGGTACTTGATGTAGATGGTACGGAAGTTAGCACAATGATGTCGTATGATAATATGCCTGTAGTTTTGTCTTTATCTTTTGTAGGGCAACAGCCTATTAAAAAGGTTAGCTGGCATTGCAAGAAACAAAAAAAAAATACATTGAAGTGGATTGTCCTAAAATAGTAAAAATCTACAATCAGCATATGGGGTGAGCGAATTTGTTGGACTCCTTTCTTGGGAAATACAAAATAAAAATGCGTACTAGAAAATGATATCTGCGTTTTTCTTTACCATTTTCTAGACATTGCCACAATAAATAGCTGGCTTCTATATATAAGAAGGTAGGGGAACATCAGAATGAGCCTAACAAGTGCTATTAAATTAAAATATTTCAAATTGGAAATCGTATGTGTGGACCATCATTACAAAAAAAGAGGAAGACCGTCTTCTGCCACTGACGACGCGAATGAGAAGAAGAAAAAAAGAAATGCAGCAATCCTTTCCCCTCGAGATGTCAGACTGGATAAATTTGATCATATAGGCAAACGAAATGAGAAAAGACAACGCTGTAAATATCCACAATGCAAAGGGAAAACATATATTTTGCGAAAAGTGTCGTGTTGAGTTGTGTTTGAACAAAGACAACAAATTGTTTTTATAAAGTTCATCAATAAGTAGAGTTACTGTTACTAATTAAGAGTCAAATATTAGTGGTAATGCACACTGTACCACACATGGAACACATTTGAAAAAATAAATATCTTCTTAAATAATATTTTTTTATTGTTATTATTATCATTTTTATGTCTAGACGCCATATAGAATCACTATAAAATATATTTTACTGACAACATTTAAAAAAATCATGCATTGTAGGGTTATACTTGTCTATGTATATTTATTTATTTACATTCCAGTTCCTTAACATTTCTGATCGAAGATACATATCTACTTAATTAACCATCAATATGCATACTAGTAATTAAATTTAATCAATTTTAGAGCTATACTGCATAGGTCTAGTTACGTGTGTATAGTATTTCATTATGGATTTGGAATCTACGAAATATGTACATATATGTTAAATTAGATACAATAGATCTATATTAATGAATGCCTTTATACATATTCTATAAGTTTATACTTAGATATCATATAATTGGTTCCGAAACTTAGTTTTGACAACTCAGCTTTATATTCAGCTCTATCAAACCCACAACCTGTCGTATTATATTAAAACATATTTTAAACATAATATTTCGGCAAAAAAAAATAACGATGCTTTATACTATAAAGTTCATAGTATAAAATTAATGTACTTTTACATATGACACAAATTTTGTTTTTTGATAAATAATCAAACCAAACTGTAGAGTGCGTGTTAAAAAAAAAAAACATATTTTTCAAAAGTTTTGAAATATAATTTATTTATTTCATCATTACGCATCTGTATGCCGTACATGGCAGTGTAGGCAAAGGGAACTTGTGAACCCAGTAAATAAAGACACTCCGTTCCGTCCCCCACTCTCTGCCAAATTTGAGGCATTGCGTGTTGAGGAACGGAATTCAACTACTTTGTACTGCACTTTTTTTCAATGCGAAGAAACGAAAATATTAAATATTTCATTTGAAAATTTTAAATATTTCATTTGAAAATTTTAAATATTTCATTTGATAATATGAAATATTTTCATTTGAAAACGTTCATTCAATAATTCACTTTTTCGCGTGGGGATCGAACCCATAATATCGCTTACAGTCACACGCTTTCTTTTTTGATTGATTCTTCTAATTGAATTCTATTTGACGTAAATTCTTCTAACACAAATTTTGATAGACTGATTAAAGGCAAAAAGCAGAAAACACAGTATTTTAACATCAGGTACACAGAAAAAAGTATGAAACTGTAAAATATAAAAAAAAACAGATCAACATTCCAACAAGTGTCAGAGTCATTTCAGTGAGGAATGCGTTAAAATCGCAAATTACTAGAATACATGATCTAAGACTGTTTACAATGACGTCACACCTCTATTTCAGGAGCAAAGTTTATTTTATACCTCTAGTTTACAAATTCAAATGTTATTTATAGAAGCTTTCAGTGTCTATTTGTGGTTTTATATCCGTGACTGACTTTATTACTTCAAAACATAAATTAAGTTATTTTTGTCTATGTTCGTACGTAATAAAATCTTAAATTATAATTAGGTTGCTTGAAGAGTGTCTAAATTTGGCAAAAAAAAAATGCGACCACTTTAATAACTGGTATGAATTTCATAACGTTCTTGCAAACATTTTTCAAAGCATTCACTATAATATTACAACGTAGAAACAAACGTTTATAAGGGAAAATTTTAATTTAAGGTTTTAATAAGAGCTTTGATATAATCTATGGGCAGGAAGACAGAGACTATCTAAACCTAAAGTACCAAAAAGAAATTAAAATCTTTATTTAAAAAACGTGTAAAAATTAAGTATAAATATAAATAAAAATACGTTTTCCAATTTTCGCAGAAAGTAGGCACATAGCGTAACGGGGCACAACACCGCTTTCTGACCACTTCAAATCAATCCAACCAAAGCGAAGAAATTAATATATCTTTACAAATCATTATTTTTGTATAATTATTTGCATGTGAATTTCTTTTCAGCTTCACACTGTATCTCTATATATAAGGGTATTTCTGGATAGGATTAATCTGTTAGGCATTCCATACCCTACTTTCTTCAAATAAGTACAGCGAGGAAATAAAATATTAAACCATTAATTTCCCCGAGTTGGAATCGAAGCTACTACCGACGGCTTTCGGAATTCGGAATTCGGAAGGAATCGCACGTAACTAAAATTGTTGGATAATAATAATTCCAAAGTAACAATTAAAAAAATGTTTAAAACATTTTTTTTAATCGTGTTTTATAAATACAAAAACAGATTTGGACGTTAAATCTTTTTGATTCGCTATGCTCCACTTCTGTATCATCAAACACATAGTAAACAATTTTCAAATTTAAAACGATTTATTTTTACATTTCAAGCTTTTTTTAGGTTAAATCATTATTTTCTATAACTTCCAGCTTCACGCTGTATCCCGCACTAGGCAGGGTAGGCAGAAGGAAAGGAAGTGAAACCTAGTGTTATGACACTCCGTTTCACTTCCGTTCCCCACTTTCCGCCGAATTTGAGGCATTGCGTGTTGAGTGGCGGAACTCAGCGCCGCGCTTTGCCTTATTGCCAGAGCGAAGAAATGAAACATTAAATATTCAAATTGAAAATATTAAATATTTCATTTCCTCGACTGGGGATCGAACCCAGAACCTGTCGGTTACAGTCACACTCTTGTGCCGCTGCGCCACGACAGGCCTCAATCCTTTTCTATAACGATTTCCGGAAAAATTAAACAAGGCTTGGGCATAAACTAATTTGTACCGTGTATTTTTTTAGTTTAATGCTATACTTCGCCCATGGTACCCAGTCATAAGATACTCAGTTTCCATGACCATGCAAAATGAAAATATTAAATATTTATTTACCTCAAAAGGTATACTTGTGATATGGGTTATAGTCATGTTAGTTCCGCCCAATTACACTTAATTATTTCATTTCATCTTCACTTTGTATGCCGCACGTGGCAAGATAGGCAAAGGGAACTTGGGAATCTAGTGCGAAGACACTCCGTCATCATTAACCGTCAGCCTTTCATTTCTTAATTTTCGCCGAATTTGAGGCATTGCGTGTTGGATTGAGAAGAACGAAGGATCGAAGCCACAACTTATCGCTTTACGGTCGCACGCAACCTCCAACAGGTAATATAAATCCTAAAATAGATAAAAGAGCATCAGGGGGTTACATAATATACAATAGGTTGGTAATATGTAAAGCTAAGGAAAGCCTACTTAGGAATTTGACTAATTACATAACACTAGAGTAAGTTCTGTCTTAACGTTGCGGTACAAACGTGAAACTGTAAATCAGACAAACAGGTTGTGGGTTCGATCCCCACTATACAAATATTTAATGTATTCATTTGGTTAACAAGGCAAAACGCACCAACCACTCAACTTGCAATGCCTCAAACTTGGCGGAAAGCGGAGAACTGAACGGAGTGTCTGAAAACTAGGTTCCCAAGTTCCCTTTGCCTACCGTACCACGTGCGGGATACAGCATGATGCTGAAAAAAATACTATAGACTGAAAGATTCTTATCGATTGATTCATTCATCCTCATGCGTACTTCGCATTTTAATGAATAGATCTAGCTAAAACTATTGACGTAACTAGACTGAATAAACAACTACGAGTATATAGAAAATGAACATTGAAATCGGGCAAAAATGTAAGGAATTTACGAGTACATATTCTCATTTTTAAATGACGACTAAGATATATGATATTTAAGAAATTATACTTATATTTTTTGGTATTTTTTTCACACTTTACATACAAACCAATATAACAAACATGGCGAGGTATGTGTAAATAAATTATTATAACAATAACTTTCTATGTAGATAAAATAATTAAGATATTAACAGTTTCAAACATAAAGCTACACAAGAAGTCATAAAATAATGATATTAAACAAATATAACGAGGATAAAAAATCAGATAAAAACAAAATTTTGAACATAAAATACGTACAAAAAAAGTATTCAATCAAACCCGCAACTCCCTATCGTGTAGAAAAATATTGTTGCTTCTGGTAGATATTATAAACTAGTGGCATATTATTATAAAAACTTTAAGCCACATTGAAAAATATGGATTTCTTTCTTTAAAGTAATTGTAATACCTATTTTAAATTGATAATTTGAAAACAAAACTAAAAAGTAAAAACGTAATATATTAATAAAAATTAACTTCACATTCTTCATGTCGGTGTTCATTTCAGTATATTTGTAAACTTAACGCAGTGCCTTAGCCCTATTGCTACCAAGAGGGAACTTGAGAACGTGTTAAGGCACTCCGTTCTCCACTTTCTGCACAATTTGTGGTATCGTGTATAAAGTGACGGAATTAAACACCGCCCTGTGCCGTGTTACCAGAGCTAAAATATGAAAATATTAAGTATTTCATTTCCTCGAAGTGGAAACCCACAACCTGTCTCGTTTACCATTACATACTTACTATTATCAATATATCAATATAGGCTATATGAATAATAATAATAATATATTTAGAACTATTAATATAGCTTTTAGCGACGTAGAACAAGTCATTATATAACGGATGCGCTACGGAAATTGATCTAGGAGTGTAGCAGTAGATTTGATTGTTAGCGATTTAATTGAGAAGAATTTATAACATAATATTAATATATTAAAGTGATGGATGTCGCTCTATGGTCCCTCTATGGGGAGATTTACAATCGATGGCAAGACGCCAAAAAAATATTAAAAAAATATGTATGGTGGCAATATGACAGAATGTGATTGTACATAATGATATGGTACATCCCTACTAGCGATATGATAATCATTTAAATTAGTTATAATTCGTAGATTTGAGTTTCCTCCGCTGTTATCGACATATAGGTATATGATGGATCTTTGGAACCAGATGTTAAGACAATCTGTTCCGTTCCCCACTTTCTACTAAATTTATGGCAATTCAAATTTAATGTCAAAACCGCGTTTTACCTTTTTATCACAGTGCAAAAATTAAAATACTAAAAATTTTATTTCCTCGACTGGATATCGACAACTAACGCTGATTGATTCTCAATTTAACCATTAAATATTTTAATTTCCTAACTCAAGTGAAGAGGTAAAACACAGCGTTGGGTTTCGCCACGCAACACGCAAAGTCCTAAATTCGGCAAAAAGTGTGTCTTAATTATCGCGGAGTGTCGTATAAATTTTACAAAACTCCTTAGGCAAAATTAATTGATTGACCGATTATGAAAGGAAACTTAAAATATTTTTAATATATATTGAAATTCATTTTTTTTTTATGTTTTTAGTAACGTTTGTTTCTAACCAAATACACACATGTACGTACATACGTACATTCATATATATATATATATATATATATATATATATATATATATATATATATATATATATGTTTATATATATATATATGTATATATATATATATATATATATATATATATATATATATATATATATATATAAATTTAAGACAATTCAAATTTAATGTCAAAACCGTGTTTTACCTTTTTATCACAGTGCAAAAATTAAAATACTAAAAATTTTATTTCCTCGACTGGATATCGACAACTATCGCTGATTGATTCTCAATTTAACCATTAAATATTTTAATTTCCTAACTCAAATGAAGAGGTAAAACACAGCGTTGGGTTTCGCCACGCAACACGCAATGTCCTAAATTCGGCAAAAAGTGTGTCTTAATTATCGCGGAGTGTCGTATAAATTTTACAAAACTCCTTAGGCAAAATTAATTGATTGACCAATTATGAAAGGAAACTTAAAATATTTTTAATATATATTGAAATTCATTTTTTTTTATGTTTTTAGTAACGTTTGTTTCTAACCAAATACACACATGTACATACATACGAACATTCATACATATAAATATACTAATAAATATATATATATATATATATATATATATATATATATATATATATATATATATATATATATATATATATATATATATATATATATATATATATATATATATATATATATATATATATATATATATATATATATATATATATATATATATATATATATATATATATATATATATATATATATATATATATATATATATATATATATATATATATATATATATATATATATATTCTAATAAATATTACACTCTTTTACGTCAAAAATATGTTAAACAGATAATTTTATAAATTAAATCATTATTAAATAGTAAAAAAAAGGAAATTAGGTCTCACTAAATTAACTTTTCATAAGAAACAGAAAAATAATGGAAGACATAATGAAGTAAAATTTTCTAAACCAAGTAAACAGGTGCTTTAAATATATTTAAACTATGTAGTTAAAATTATATAGTTAACTTGCTTACTTAACTGTAGGAAGAGTGTTCATGACCTAAAAATCTTGGCAGCAACTCAAACATCCTCTGTATATAAACATTGCAGTGTACTTTGTTAATTTTACGGATCAACCGTTAAATATACAATAGTGACTAATGAAAATATATTTATTGTATTGCATATGTATACAATGCGTCGAATTCAGAGTGTACGGACACTAAACATCTAAATTTTTACATTTGTATAGGTCTCAGTATTGAAACCATATTATTTTTTTATTTTACGCTTTATATATGTGTTATAATTTTAAAACTTAAAAGTACTTATATATATTCTTAGAAAATACAAATTTATTCATTTATCAACGTAATCTCATTTAAAATTCAATATAGGTATTAGGGTTACCGCTTTTACGACAAATGTTTTTCATCAATTGTATCCAACACAGTATCGTATGAATATATCAAAAAACGTATAATAAATTTATTCTCTATAGATCGATCATGTTTAAGCTATGAATCGAACACGACAAATACGTGTTTTTTTATTTGTTCGTGTAATTTACTGTATCAATAAATTTGCAACTTAAATATTCAGTTGATTCCGCAAACACTCGCTCTCCTATGTACGAAATGTAAACAGAAAATTAAAAAAAATATTGAATAAATTGTTGGAAGTGCGTTTGAAACGTATTTGAACATAGCTTTTTCAATTTTTACTTGTTTAACGTGGATTTTTGGAAAGTGGAACAATGCCAGTGGGACATCTATCCCAGTTTCAACCACTTACACAAAGAGATGTTTCTAAGCAAAACAATCTATACGTATAATTAATCGATAACTGATCGCTGACGATTGATGCCCAAAACAGCACCTGTTTGTCTGTGCTAGTTTCTGCCGTTCGTGAGATTAGCACGTACATTTGTACAAGTCTCAGTACAACGGCTAACCAAATTTATATACAGTTTTCATTATATATTTTGGCAACATTCTTTCACCGTTTAGGATTTGTTTTATTTTCATAGGTGATAAACAAAAAGGGTAACATCAATTTAAAATATTTAGTTTGGCAAAATTGAATTGATTTTTTTATTAATTTAGCTGAAATTTTAGTCTTTACCGTCTATATATTGTCTTAAAATTGATAACTTTATTAGAACGAGAAAGTAATTACGATTACAAAATATATTAGTAATTCAAGCGGAAATTCAAGTAATTCATAAACCTTAATAACATTATCTTGATACAAAATCATAATAAAAGCTATATGAATAAAAAGTTAAATCGTTACAATAACATTGAATCTAACAGACTCAAGTTCTATTAACCACATGTATTGAAAACGCATCCTGAGGATGAATGTTTCCTTCAGAATATATCAACATGCTACTTACCGTTCACTTTTAGTCTAATATTCTACTATTTTAAACATTTAAACAATCGTTTGTTTTTTTGCGTTGTTGAGACTGTTATAGTCTATCAGCCCGGTTGATATTTGATACCCAATCGGTGGGATAAAATATATCATTCATTTCCTCTTTGTCTTAACAAAACAATTCACGACGTTCATTT
Source organism: Eueides isabella (assembly GCA_019049475.1). Taxonomy (NCBI): domain Eukaryota; kingdom Metazoa; phylum Arthropoda; class Insecta; order Lepidoptera; family Nymphalidae; genus Eueides; species Eueides isabella. The sequence continues at coordinate 3,990,277 of CM032402.1, forward strand.
CTGCTATACAACACAAAGTGTTACGTAAATTTTCCGGGAACGGAGTGTTTTGACACTAGATTCTGTTTATTATGCTATCCTTTTCTTGATACGGCTTTCATTTCATCATTTTCTTGATATTATTTTTAATCATTACACTCACTCAGATTGACGCTATATTGAGCTGGCAGGGTATGCAGAAAGAACACAGGAGTCTAGTGCTGAGACACTCTTTTTCGTTTCCCACTCCATTCCGTTCCAATTTTAATCATTACAAATAAACATAAATTTTGTACACTATTTACAATGTTATTCAATGCTTCTTTAACGAACGTACGACTATTACTTTCTTATTTTTATGGACTCTGAGTTGCCTTTACGATTTTTAATTAGTTTAACTATGTATTATTGTAGTATATATTCAGACAGTACAAAACAATGTCTATAAATATTTATATATAAAGTTAAAAATTATTTTATCAATTTTTATAGTGATCTCGCCGCACTTCTTACTAGAATAGAGAATAAAAAACAATTCGTTACCCTGAAACAGGATTGAACCCACAACTGTATTGTTTACTTTAACATGAATAATTACAATCAATAAATTGAGGCCTGTCGTGGCGCAGCGGCACAAGAGTGTGACTGTAACCGACAGGTTCTGGGTTAGATCCCCAGTCGAGGAAATGAAATATTTAATATTTTCAATTTAAATATTTAATGTTTCATTTCTTCGCTCTGGTAATAAGGCAAAGCGCGGCGTTGAGTTCCGCCACTCAACACGCAATGCCTCAAATTCGGCGGAAAGTGGGGAACGGAAGTGGAACGGAGTGTCATAACACTAGGTTTCACTTTCGTTCCCTCTGCCTACCCTGCCTAGTGCGGGATACAGCGTGAAGCTGAAAAAAAAAAAATAATTACAATCAATAAAAACATATTTTTATTAAAAGTCAAATTTACTAGCAAACAGTAGGTGAATAATCAAAATATGTAATCTGTAAACAGAAACTTAGTACGCTGATATTTTTACATAATCTTTCGTAACAAACCAACAGACCAAGGGCGCAGTAACATTAGATTATGTACCTGAGCTACGATATTAACGAGCTACAACAGATGTTGCAGAGATAACCGGGTCAAAGGTATTATATACGGAGATAGGTGTGTGATTGCAAGCTGTTTCATTTAAAATAAATATATTGTTTCTTTTCAGTTTCACGCTGTATTCTGCTCGTGGCAGGATATGGGGAACGTAGTGATAAGACACTCCGTTCTCTTCCCTGCGTAAGTACATGTATTGTTTTTATTTATTAATTATTAATAAATAAAAACAATGTATGTATTTACGTAGTATATTAGATGGAAGGTGTCGTCATCGTCGTCACTAATAACAATAACATTTAAATTTTAGTACTACACTAATTTATTTTAATATTATTAATTTATTTTAATATATTAATTTTGATTTATTTCATTACTAGATTTACATGTTCCATTTGCCTACCCATGCCATGTGCGGGACACAGCGTGAAGCAAAACTGAAAACAAAATATTTAATTTTGAACAACCCTACATTTTTTACTTCCTTAAGCTTGACCTACTTTGTAATTTTACTACTGAAAACGCTAGAATACGCCGTAAAACATACATAAAAAAGGTTATCATAATGTTATTTAAAGTACAAAGAAATAAAAATTGTTTATAGACACACGTTTTTAGTTTTGAAAATTTGAAAATCTTTATTTTTCATGTTTATTCTATCTTTTTGTGGCATATCTTGACGTATACGCTAGCGTGTGACAGTTAATGCGAGCGATTTTAGTTTCAATCGCCACTCGAGAAAATGAAATATTTAATATTTTCATTACCTCACTCTGGTAAAATGCTGTGCTCTTTAACACACAACAAATCAATTAGGCGATACGTTGTGTTTTAGCACTAGGTTCCCAAGTTCCCTCTGCCTACCCTACCATGTGCTGGATACAGTGTGAGGCTAAAGTATTCTTATACTAAAATCCCTATAGATTTTAGTATAATAATATACTGTATATCTATAGGTATACAGTATTTTTATCTTGGATTCAAATTGCGATCACTCAGTCAGATCAGGCAGGTATGATCTGACTGAGTGAGCATTACAATATAAGTATAGAATTTTAGTATAGAAGTAATAAATCACGCAATTTGACGTACAGTAAATAATAATGTTATGAAAAACGATAGAAGAATCGGCAGAGAGTGGGCAGCATTACATTCAGATGTTAACTTTCTGGCCGAAATCGAGATTTTTTTTTAGATTTTTCTAATTTATGATAATTATAATACGAATAATTTACTATTCTTCTATGTCATAGTGTATGAACCTACAACCAGTGACAAACTTTAAATGCTGTACCACTGTACCACTGTAATCATTGTGCAAACACAACTGATTCAATTTATATCCTAATTTAATTTTAAATCGTACATGAGGTCATTGCTAACTCATCAGTCAACGAACTACGCTTGCGCAGAAATACATTAAAATGCAAATTAACTAATTTATATAGTGAATTTGATTAATTCAATTTCCGCTTAAACGGGAACAGCGTGAAACAATTTCCTTTTTAAATATCTACGGCAAAAAGGTTGTGGCATGAAATGTGTGATTAAGATTTATCTTATGAAACGGGATTTCGTTGAGTCTTTTATAAAATAAATCTTACAGGATCACTTTGGGTGTCAGTCTGTCAAGACCATTTATCTAGAGATGAAGTGGAGATACGAAGCTGAAATATATATCAAATATGTAAGTCTACGGTCTCTTAGACCACACAAAAATGGAAGCTTTATTTACTGTATTTTGTATATAATTCTGTTATTTGGTGTATATAATTCTTTCTGTAATAAACATCTATAATTTTTTAAAATGAGAACTTACCTCATTAATATATGAAAAGTCTGAAAGGTAAAAATGTATATGTAGGTTATAGAACAAAGTGCATTGTTGAGACAGGGAAACGTCTGCATAGCTGCGCGTTTGGCCGTACACAATGCAGTATTGGTACCGACGCTGTTATATGGCAGCGAAACGTGGGTATTACAGAAGAAGAATGTAAGAAAAATGAAAACTGTAGAGATGCGATCTCTTCGTAGTATATGCGGAGTCAGTCTAGCTGTTCGCATACCCAATAAAGAGATACACAGGATGGTAGGTACTAGCGTGGATGTCACAGTGAGAATGAAAAAGAACGTGCTCAAGATGTTTGGGCACAACGAACGATTGAGTGATCAAAGAATAGCAAAAAAGATGTATGAAAACGAAATGTGTGGTAATAGAGGATGGGGAAGACCTCGGTTGACCTTCGAAAACACAATATCTACGATACTGGAGGAAGGTTACGTCAAATTACGTAGCATGAAGACCCCCCGGAGGGCATGTATGAAGAGATTGATGACAGTGGACGAGGTGAGAGAGGTATGCCGAGACCGTAGCGTTTGGCGCTCTTATCTCTCTGCCTACCCCGGTAAGAATATAGCGTAAAGATAAGGAAGTAATTAAGTATTAAAAAAATAGCTACTTTAATCTGTTAATAGTTAGTCAACTATTACCCGGGCGAGTCCGACTGGCACGTCACCCATTTTTTTGTAATGAGTATCGAAGAAAGCCAGCATATCTAAAGCTAGAATTGCCACCATCACCTAGAATAAGGCATCTTGGCATTTCTCTCAACTTTTAGGTAAAAATTTAGTATCGTATAATCATGAAACAAACTATATTGGTGGTTGAAATAAATATATTAATAAAGTACGTATTTTGTAAATAAATGTATAAATGAAGTACTTTTATGTAAATACGGACTCACGATCGTCTTTTGGAATTAAAATTCACAGGCTGCACATTCTTGTTGCTTGGCCATCATTACTTTAGATAAAATAGCATAGAAATAATTAAATTATATATTTTTGTATGTAAATTAAAGTTTCTTATATTATGTAATCATTTATTAGGTATATTAAATATATCTTGTATTTTTCTCCATCTAATAATATTAAGTATACAAATGGAATAAGCTATTATCATTAATCTTACAGAAAGAACTTAAAATTGTCTTTTATAAAGACAAATGATAGAAAAACAAATTTGTTCTCTTTTCTTAGATTAACAAGTCACAGCATTCCGCATATGACGGGGCAAAGGAAACTTGGGAGCTTTGAGATAAGGTTAGGTTAGATTAAGTGTGGCAACACTCCGTTCACTTGCCCAATTTCCGCTAAATTTGAGGCGTAGCATGTTAAGTAGAACTCAACGGCACGTTACGAAGACCTGAAAATTTGGTAATAAGGCAAAGCGCGGCGTTGAGTTCCGCCACTCAACACGCAATGCCTCAAATTCGGCAGAAAGTAGAGAACGGAACTGGAACGGAGTGTCTTAACACTAGGTTTCCGGGTTATCCTGCCTCTGCCTATCCTGCCTCGTGCAGGATAGAGCGTGAAGCTGAAAAAAAACGAAAGTATTAAATAATTTATTTTTCACGAATGAGAATTGAAATCACAACCGGTCGCAGTTATTGTGTCACGCTTGTGCCCCTACGCCACGACAGACCTTAAATATAAATAACTAATAGTTATATTCATAATATATTTATATCATGTGATGTGTTTTTACGTATATGAGATCATTATGGCTCATCTAAGAGTCATCGGTCAACGGATGCTTCTTATCTGTTATACTAAGACACTTGGATTAATTGTAAACCTTTTAATATTATCTTTCGTACGTACATCCGTATATCAAATTACATTAATCTATAGAAAAAAATAACGCCGTCATATTTCAGTAAGCAATCAGTCAAGTTTGCTAACTATAGTTCTTGGTTTTAGCCTTTATTGTAGCAATAATTATGTTTAATATCGATTTTATCTATTAAAAATCTTGCGTAAAAGGACACAAATTTTTAAAAGTGAGGCTATCGTAGCAAAGTTGCGCAAACGTATGACTGAAGCAACGGTTGTGGGTTCGATACTTAGAATAAAATATTTAATATTTTTGTTTATATATATATATATATATATATATATATATATATATATATATATATATATATATATATATATATATATATATATATATATATATATATATATATATATATTTATATATATATATATATATATATATATATATATATATATATATATATATATATATATATATATATATATATATAAGGTATCAAATGTGTTACTTACTGCGCCGAGGTCTGTCTTGATATTTAAAATAATACTGATAATATGCTTTAAGTATATTATCATTATTTTAAATATCAAGACAGACCTCGGCGTTGAGCTCTGCCACTGAGCACAGTCCAACATTAAGTTGAAATCTATCACCAATGAAAATATATTAAATATTATGTATTTCTTTAGTAAAACAGTTCCGAGGCTGCAAGCGAATGTTTTTCAATTTTCTAAGAGTGATAACAACAATGACGATTCACATTTCAATAGGTAAAATTCTAAATAGAGCAGGGCATTATTTATTTTTTAAAGTGTTTCTTCCTTACTATCATTTTCATAATGATTAATTAAGGGAATATTTTTTTATATTTTAAATCTAAGAACCACCGCGATGAACAAGAATTTGAATTATAAACCACATTTCTTCTAAACTAAGGTTACTAATTAAGGAGAGACAGATCTAACAAATAACACCTCTTATTTCACGCTCAGGGTAAATAAATTTAAATCAATTGTTATAGTTTGCCGGCTCTGACGAGACAAAGATATCTGAGATCACTTACTTCTACACTATGAATAATTTAGCACTTAACACTTGCATACACTTTTAGGACTATACAAATTATACAGTACTATAAGAAACTTCTTGAATACACTTACACTTCTTATGTTAACTTTTGATTTACACAAAGCCATATAATACCCTCTACCTACTCATCTACATGTGAAATACAATAAAAAGCTAAAAATATCATAGTATAACATAGTAATACATTCAATTCTAGTAAATATAATAAGATAACTTATAAATCTCTAGGCCTACTCTACGCCTATATCAAAATAAACGAGAATAGTGTGAAGAGAGCGAACATAATAAAGACACTAATAAATTATTGAATATAACTAAAAGAAAAGAGGCCCGTCGTGTGGCCTATGGCCTATGTGGTGTGTGGGTCGGAGACAGTGCAGGACAAGCAAAACTGTACAGTTTGTGGGTTCGAACACCACTCGAAGAAGTGAAACATTTAAAATACTCTGGTAACAAAGCGAAACGCGGCGTTGAGTTCCGTCACTCAATACGTAATGTCTCTAATTCCGCGGAAAGTAGGGTTCCTTCTGCCTACTCTGCCATATGCGGGATACAGCTTGATATAATTCAATAATTGTTTTTCTTTCTCAACATCACAAATACGAGATGTCTATCTTATATACATATACTTACTATACATATTGCATAACGGCGCAAATTCTTTGGCATTGGCATTAACTAGTCTTAAAATAGCGCACACGTGTCGATATGAATATGGTTTTTTTTTTAATTATTATAATTAAATTAGAAAATAATATTTTAAAAGTTCCTTGTATATTTTATTCATTAGTATAATAGAGATTTTTTCACAAATATTGATAAAACGCGGCGTTGTGTTCCTACACTGGGTGTCCATGGGACATAATAAACATAATTCTAGTAAAAAGCGGAGAAGTCAGTGTCTTCACCTTGAGTAAAAAACGTGAAACTGTCTCAATTAAAAAATATATATATTCAGATTTTTTGCAATTTTATGCAAAATTTGTATACATGGTGGTTTGTATTGATCATGCCTAATAAATATGCCCAAGTAAGTAATAATAAAATGTGGATACATAGATATAAAAGAGAAATGGAAGGTGGATGGTACTTTTTACTAAAATGCAGAATAAATATTTTCAATTCATTTTTTTTTACTTGTGTATATTAAAACTAAGTTGAAAAAAGTTCAAATCTATAAAAGAAAAATGTTATAACTTGTCTTCCTGCCTCTTTGTATTTTACGAGAACTAAAATGTAATTAATAAGAAAAAATATTAAGTGATTTGTTATGGCTCTGAGTACTTGTTACCAATAACTCGTTCACTTAATTTATGTGATCAGTAACACATATATAAATAAAATTAAGGCGTCTGTTTATTTTATAATATAATTATTTCTTAAATCTTAAAATTAATTAAATATAGACAGTAAAATTGGAAAATTTAAATTACTTATAATACTTCTTCTAACCAAATGATTCATATATGAAATAGTTACTGAAAATTAATAAACATTTACAAGTTGATAATTTTATATGAAGCTTCACGATGTTACAAGAACGAAGAAATGAAAAGTAATCATTCTTTTTCACTATGTTTTAAAGTGTTATTCCACACTTAGGACAGAAAATACTAAACTTAAATTTAAAAAGCGTATAAAAATTTTGAACGAAGCAGGATCTGGACCCGCGCCTCTGGAATACCGTTCCAGTAATCATTCATTGAAGCTGAATTGAACTTCAATCGTTACATTTACAACCAGACGCTTATGATTTTATTATTTTTGTCTTTTTAGCTTCGCTGTATCCCGCACGAGGCAGGGTAGGCAGAGGGAACCCGGGAACCTAGTGTTAAGACACTCCGTTCCACTTCCGTCCCCCACTTTCCGTCGAATTTGAGGCATTTCGTGTTGAGCGTCAGAACTCAACACCGCGCTTTGCCAGCTTTAAAATTAATAAAAAAATATTATTAAAATATCATATAATATAACACATATATTTTTACATTTATATTAAGAAATCAGAACAAGCTTTCATAATTAAAAGTAAAATTAATTGCATTATAACAAAACATCGTATAATTGAGTGGAATAAGTTTTTATTGATTGCTACCGTTTAAATTTAATTATTATTTTTTTCACTATATAAATTATTTAAGTATTAATTAATCTTAGCTTACCAAATAAATATTGCGTAACTATTGTGTTGAAATCGGCACGTGAGAAAGAATTTACATTTTTTATTTATGGTCGAAACCGTTCCCACAAAAATAGATTATAAGGAGTCTTTGTTGAACATTGTCACGACATTTTTTTTTAAGATTGCGTGGCATCAAGCTGATATAATAAAGTCCAATTTCGTTGGGTAGTCAAAATCTATAGGGCACTTCCTCTGGTCCTACAATTACGAGTTTTGGCAAAACAATCAAATTTTTGTACGTATAACGAAAAAAAATAATGATATTTGACAAGAAGTTAGAACATACAGAAGAAGTAAAATAAAAATCCCAAAAAAAAAATTATATTACGTAGAAACAAAAATATTGAAAATTTATAATATCTATACTTCAATTAAAAGAAATTGCGTAGGCAAATCTAAGTTTCTTAATTTTAGTTAACTTACAGTTGTAAATATGGAATTTGGCAAGATACGAGTACGTAAGCTTATCAGTTCAAATAAAGAAATTATTTTTTTTTTTCATTCTTTTTATTCTTTTTATATTTCAATTTATTAGAGACAAAACTATTAAAAACTAATTTAGTCAACTAAGTCAAGTATAAATATTTAATATATGCGTGTTTTGCAGTTCATGAAACTTAACAATTTTAATAAATTATACTTTCTTACAAACCGGAAATTGGTGCGAAGCTTTACTGGGCGAGTCCACAATGTATTTCAGTAATAATATATACAAATATTATACAGTTGAAACGTTTGTTTGTATGAATGCGCTAATGGCTGAATAAACTGAGTGAAAAACCGAAACTACTGGTTCGATTTAAAAGTACTCTTTTGAAAATGAAAAAAAAGAGAACATTCGGTAGGAATGAAGATCGAGAGCTGCACAATAGACGCTTAAATATAACACTAAAATCTCTTCTTCTTCTTTCTTCTTCTTCTTCTTTTTTCTTCTTTCTAAAATCTCTGCTAAACTTTCACGTTTTTTAAATGAGTATTGACACAGAACCAAATAACCAATAAACAAAAGAAAATCGTGAATTTTCAACAATTTTAGTGTAAATACATTTCAAAGTAATTACTTTATTTTGAGTTCTTTACGTCCTACGTCCTACATTGTATAACACTATTTTAAGATGTTAGATCACAATGACGTTCGTCTGCGTTTTGCTACGAAATAGGTGATTTTTCTGTTAGTGTAGCAGGTGCTTGGCATTTCTCATACGTTTTTTTTCTATACCTATTTGAATGGCAAAAGCAAACGTAAACATATGCTATGACGTATCCACGTTGGCAGTATTATATGTAATTAGGTTTTGATATTTTAAAAATATTATGATATAATTAGATTTTTATTTTAGTTTTAGCGAACAATAGCTTTTCATAATCTTTTTTTACACTGTATCCCGCATTTCTAATGCCATAGAATCAGACAACACGCCACAAAGACCTTTTAGTTAAAAAAATCATAAAACAAATTACATTTCAATATTTTTATAAGAATGTCCTAGAATATAAATAAATTTGAGAAACATTACATATTGAGTGGCAATACTTAAAACATTGCTATACCATTTTCGCAAACTATCGTAATAAGATCGAACCCAAAACAATGGCAAGTAGTCAAACACCACACTGAGTTTATTTATCTCATAATAAAAACGTATAATGAAACAAAAACCAAAATACTCGTACTATACTATACTTTGCTTCTTATATACATGTACAATACGGTCGACGAGTAGTGGTCACTTCTTCAGGCTTTCTAAACATTTGCCTATAGTGCACTTGGAAAGAACATTTGTAAAAAAATATCCATAACCCAAGTAGCCGTTTTCTACATACCCTCAGCGCACTACTTGTCAACCGTAACATACACTATAAAAGAACGGCCCACACAATATAAATAAATTAACAGGTGTCTAATCTTGGACTAAATTAATAAACGTCAATACAGTCGTCTACAGCTAGCGACATCTGTCCGTCGGTGGGTGCATTAGAGGATATAAACTTCGCGCCTGCGATTGCGATCGTTTATCAGAGAAATGGTACGTGGACTATATAATTAATAAAATGAAACTATTTATAGTTGATTTGTTTTGTGCTAGATTTAACAATATTGTTTAATTAAAACATTATGTTGTAATTAAGATTTCAGTTTTACACTGTATGTACATAGCAGGGTAGGCAGAGGGAACTTAGGAATATTATGTTAAGACACTTTGTTCCGTTTCCCGCTTTCCGCCGAAGTTGAGGCAACGTGATGAATTGCGGAACTCTACTATAGAACAGAGTGTGGTTGTTTTAGCTGCACGCTTTATCCTATACCTGGCAGGGTAGGCAGAAGGAACTTGGGAACCTAATATTAAGATATTAAAAAACTGCGCCATTATAATGATAAATGTTATAAGTAAAAACTGGTATGTAATTATGAATATAAATTGCAATAAACTAAATCACTTAAATGAGTCATAATTATAATTAACTGAGGCCAAGTCAAAATTCTATAAATAAATAAAATGAAAACAGATGCTAATGTGCAAAATTAAATTTGGTTGCCAATATGTATTTTTTTACTTCCTCCTTCATTTCATGCTAACCATTATAAACATATTATCTAGATATATATTAAGATTTAAACATCAAGAAACAAGAAGAAAAAGCATTGTGTTTATTTCTACAGGGGAAGCAAACGCCGAAGCTCCTTTTTAGCATATATCTTTATATGTATTAAAAAGTATATATTACACAGCATGTCATGGTGGGGCAGGGGCCCAAGCGTGTGACAGTTATCGTGAAAGGTCTTGAGTTACATCCCCACTCAAGGGAAAAACAAAAAATATCTGAACTATTAAACATTTAAAAAAATTAAGGCTAAATGTGGCCTTGAATTCCACCACTCAATACGCCATGCCTCAAATTCAGCGAAAAGTGGGGAATGGAAGTGGAATGAAAGTGGAACGGTGTCTTTACACTAGGTTCCCACATTCCCTCTGCCTATCGTGCCGTATTCAGGATACAGCGTGAAGCTGAGTAATATTTTTAAATTAAATATGTATTGTCTTCATTGTGTGTTTAGTTCCACCACTCAATACGCAATGCAAGGAGGAACATATTCAAGTGGCTAAAATAATGCTCTTCTATCAGACACTACCTATACCAATTATTCTGCAATAGTTTCACTAGTGCAGCTCACAGTTATATGTGGAAATATAAACATAAGAACGTTTTAACAAATTTATGTAATTATTTAAAAGAAACATATACAATACATTTTTAGATTATAAAAAAAATAAAAATATTTAAACACCCACGAGCCCAAGAATCTGATTTCCATAAAATATAGCTAAGTACTAGCAGTACCACGACAGAAAAGGCATTCTTTCAGAAGCTACAGACAAACATACACCTAGGTAGATAAATTATACTTATCCCTCTTCCTGCATTGAGAATTAAAAAAAAACTTAACGTTAATTTAATAAAATAAATCAGTTGATTGAAACTACATTTTAAAAATGTAGATTAATACATTTTTAATGATTTCAGTTCTTCATTCTTTTTCGTATTGATCTTTAACCAGAAAATCATGTAAACATGATTTAAATAAATCTTGACTGTACAATATAACGTATAGTATTATATAAACAAAAAATATTAGTAGCTATCTGGCTTCACGTTGTTTTATAAATATCCGTATCACCCACCAGCTATCAACAGTATTGTATCTAAAAATGCCAATGTACGTGTCCGTTCATTCAAATATATATTAAAGGAAGAACTTAAAATTGATACTATAAGTATATAAGATGATTTGTAAATTAGAATCGTAAGCTATAAATTATATTCTTTAAAATAAGTAAGTTAAACATGGCGTTGCTACTGTATTTCGAAAACATTGTATATTTTTCTACTATCGGCTTTACTTAAAAGCGTTCGTAAATTTTATCATACAAAACGGATAAAGTGAATGAAATTTTGATAGATTCTTCTCGAAACACATACTAGAATAAAGTAGAATAAATAAGATAAATGAAGGAACTCCTTGTCGGAGATGCGTAATGGAATTGGCTGATTGAATACGCAGTACTAGGTGTACTAACCCACTCGGTGTTCCAGCAGAATGAAGAAGAACGTGCTCAGGTAGTTTAAGCACGCCAAGATATTAAATGATAAAATAACGAACAAAGACCTGAGTTGTCGCTCCTTGACGAGGACACTGGAGAAAGATTTCAAAGAGAATTGTTTAAGGAGATTTAACGTGACGAAAGAGACAGACGCCGTAGAGTTTAGCGCTCCATGTTTCTAATTACCCCGCTAAAGAAAATACTTTATATTGAAGTCGGGTAAAAAACTGAGTCTACAAAAATCAGCCTCTATTTCGGAGTCAGCGATAAATTTTATGTCACATAAAATATCATTTACTTAAAATATAAAATTAAATTAACAAAATAAAGTAAAATTTTACCAAGAATCAGTGTGTTAATTCAAATAACATACAAAAATATGTATGCATAGATATTAAACGGACAAGGTCGTGTGAGTTAGTTAGTGGTCGAAATCGCGGCACTGTGATATCTGGCGACGAGCCAGCCGCTTCCGTTATGAAAAAAACATTTCTACTCTATCGATGATCGCCAGTATTAAAAATAGGCGACAAATTATTGTATTTATATCGCTCATATCGATATAATTGGTCATAGAGATAAGATTCGTATATTAAATTAATTGATTTAACTTAATAAGAATGTTGTAAACTTCGTTTTGTATATATGGTATAATTTTGCAAGCCGTAAAATGAATTAAGAACTTGATATTTTTACTTAATTTATAAGAAATATTTCTTATTATATGGTATACATATCTTAGTTCTCATTGCGCGTAACTAAGCGTATATCACAAATTTCTATATCCTACCTGAAAGATATATAGATATAAATCGTAGAAAAAATTACGCAGAAATAGGTAGACTTTTTTGAGGCATCTTGCAATTTGCATTAGAACTTTTACTTCTCATCATCTCCCTGTGTCATGGCACAGGGGCACGGCGTTGAGTTCCGCCTCTCAATACTTAATCTCAGTAAATTCGACAGAAAATGGGGAATAGAACGAGGTGTCTTAACACTAGGTTCCCAAGTTTACTCTGTTAATAAATAATTAATAAACATTAGATTACACTACTCAGTACCTAATTACTCGTTTGGGCGAACAGTACATAGATTCATAATATAGTTATATGTATGGCTGGTTAATCGCCAAAATGATCTATCTATACGTCTATTGTAAAACTGAGTCCTGTCGTGTGACTGTAAACAGGGGGGTTGTAGGTTCGATCCCCACTCGAGGAAATGAAATATTTAATATTTTCAAAATAAATATTTAATGTTTTCATTTCTTAGCTCTAACAACAAGGCAAAGCGCGGCGTTTGAGTTCCACCACTCAACAGGCAATGTCTCGAATTCGGTGGAAAGCGGGGAACGGAAGTGGAACGGAGTGTTTTGACACTATGTTTCCAAGTTCCCTTTACATACCCTGCCATGTGCGGGCGGTGTGAAGCCGAGTGAGTATATAGTAAAACTGAAAAGTTTATTTAGCCAACATCAGATTTCAAGTTCGAATTGAAAAAAAATGCTGAATAATTAAATTATCGATAAGGCTATATTACATCATATCGATGAATCCAACTGTACTTAAAGGCACTTGCCTTTCATAAAATGTGTCATGTGTCATACTTGCTAGCTATTTCTATTTATTTTGACACGCTAGTTGTATTATAAAATCATTATTAATTATTATCATTCAAAATTATATAAGTCCTTCTCAAGATCGCATCTCCGATATTGGTATACAGTACGAAGTGACAGCCAAAAATATCTTTCCAAATAAAATAACTTCTAAATATGAAATTCTACGAGTCATCAGCCAGCTTTGACTAACCTTTGATCCCTTTAAAGAAAGAAACATGATGAATGACAACAAAGACACGCTTAACTTGAACTAAACGTTTAAAAGCTTGAGGGCGTTGTGTCGTAGGGGTGTAGTATCAAAAACGTGGTGGTTCTGAGTTCAATTCCTACTTGAGAAAATTAGTAATTTCACTTTCTCTTTTTAGTAACAAGGTAGGTTTTTAACTTCGCCTCTCAACACTCAACTAAAATTTTGAACAGAAAGTATGATTTTTTTTTTTTTTACAATGTTTTTAGCACATTATTAAGTCTTGCAAGTTCAATTTGACCCACTTAACAGTGTCTGAGTGAATTAAAACTTGTATTACTATTTCAGTTCTGACGATAATGAGTTTTAATATAATCGATATAGTTAGTTGTTAAAAGTATTATAAAAAATTACATCTAATATGTAGACTTACATCGATTTTTTTTTACAGGAAAACCTTGTAATTAAAAATCCTAACAGAACAACACGGTTGTGGACTCAATATATTACTCGAGTTAAATATAAATAAGTTTGTATGAAATATGCAAAATATTAAGACAAAAAAAAAACCATACAAATAAAGGCAATTACAGTTTACACAATCGTAAGGAATACAAATTACATTTTATATTCCAAACAAATTCAATCTTCCTTCATTTATAGGTCACGTTATGACCTATTTATTCCTCAAATAAATATTTTTGAGCAACGGCTCGATCTCAATTATTATTTTTATTTTTGCCAATATTTTTATAGCGCCGCAACGGCCGTACCGTAAACGGCATACATGTGAAACGCATTTATTTCCTTTTACATACATGTAGTAATGATAAATTTTCTTATATCTCTTACATATTTTCTTCTTGTTATATAATAAAAATATATTTTTAAATACAAACAATAATTTGTTTACTAAAATATATTAGACAAAAAAAATACTAACATGACAATTCATAAACATTTCCCTACTCATATAAGCGAAAAAGAGTGCAATCTTGAAATCCATTATCCATTATCCAAACGTATACGGACTAGAATGAAGGTAATTTTATGAGAAAAAAAAAGTCGTAATTATAAAAAAGACTGAATTTAAAATCGAGAAAGTGTAGAGAAGTCGATAGCTTGTCGAGTGGATGAACTGTACGCATTGTTTTGAAAATTGATTAACTCTATATATTGATATATTTAAGTAAATATATAAATATATATTTTAATATATTTAAGTAAATATATAAATTAGTTTCGCGCTAGCAGGGTAGGCGAAGGGATCCTGGGAACTTAGTGTTAACGGAGCGATAAGTCGTTACGTTCCAATTAAAACATGTCCCCAACTTTCCTTACTAGAACTGAGGCATTGCGAGATGAATAGCGCAACTCAACGACGCAGATTTTACCTCGTTATCAGAGTGAGAAAATAAAAAAATATATGAAAAAACTATTCTCTTGTGCGACAGTCCATAGAAATATAGACTATTTACAGTTATTTAAAATATTTCCTAATAAAACCTATAGAATGAATGTTAAATTCAAGAAAGATCGTAAGAGGGTCAATATATGTATGTATGTATGTATGTATATAACTAATCACCAATATTTTTACTAGAATTTCCATACAAACGTCTGTCGTCGTTACTAAGTTTGTAAACGTGTGAATAAACATAACATGGCATATTTATAATTGTGTGTATTCCATTTTTAAATATTGTGGTTCATACTTCGAAGAATAACGTATTAGTCATTCTGTTTTCCTACGTTTTTCTATAAAAGTATGTAAATTCATTTATTTTTTTATTATAATCGATGATTTCCTTACGATCCTCATGGCACAGTGGCACAAGTATGCGTGTAAACAATTTTGGGTTCGCTTTCCAGTTGAAAGAATAAATTGCTTAATATTTTCTTTTCTTTGTATTTGAAAAAAAAAGTACATTTCCCTCGGCACTCTTAGTTCTCACTTTTCCGACAATATTTAAAACACTTAATGTTAAGTTAAGGAACTCGCCATTACCCGTTTGCAAGAAAGTCCTGTTTATTTTAATATTTTTATGACATCCACGTAAAACTAAAACCAATAGATAAAGTTTAAAATTTTAAGCCTTTTTGTCGCACGCATTATATTCTAAAAAAAAGCAGTAAGATCTACAAGACTTGGCTCTCCATTCTCCGTTTTCTCTACGCACAGCTTCAGGCTGTATCCCGCACTTGGCAGAGGGAACTTGGGAACCTAGTGTTAAGACACTCCGTTCCACTTTCGTTCCCTACTTTCCGCCAGTTTGAGGCATTGCGTGTAGTAGCGGAACTCAACGCAGCGTTACCAGAGCGAAGAAATGAAAATTCATCATTTCCTCGTGTGGGGAGCGAACCGTGTGCCGCTGCGATACGACAGGTCTTTCCTTATGAGTTCAATATAATTGGCGGAACTCAACGCTGACATTTTTTTGGATCATTATATACTACCTTTCTATCGATTCAATATTTTCTTATCATATTTTAAACTGCTATTCATCTATCTAATTTTAAACTGCATCAAAGTGTTACTACAAATGCTCACGATGACACGCCTAATTACTTTATTGGCTCCAAACCTAAAATAAAACGGCGCCAGAAATAGCAGTTGTAGGCATCAATACTAAGTTAAAAAATATTAATTACATTAAATACATATAATATGCAAGTAAATGTATTATGTTGAACTTTATAAATGATTATTTCTATTCTTTTCATAAAAAATACTGTCAGGTAATAAAAACGGCGCCAGATATGTGAGTTTGAGACGATAAGTTTTTATTATGATATCTAACTAAATATATCACGTAGGTTAAAAATATATGAAATATTATATTTCTACTTAAACTTAGAGTTGGTGGTGAAGGTTTCTTAACCACCCAAATATGATCATTTAACATTTTGTGGTCAAATTCAATTCACAACTTTTGCACTTTGACCACAAACGCCACAGTATCAACTGACAGACTAATACGAATTCAGTAAGGAAAATATGAAATAGTATAAAATTCCGTTAAAAGTTATTTACGAAGCCTGAGGCCTGTCGTGGGACATGGGCACAAGCGTGTGACTGTAAACGCCACAGGTTGAAGGTTCGATCCCCACTCGAAGAACAAATATTTAACATTTTCATATAAAAAAAATATATTTTCGTTTCTTCGCTTTGGTAACAAACCAAGCGCAGCGTTGAGTTTCGCTACTAAACTATGTCTCAAATTATTAAAAAGTGATAAATCAAACGGAGTGTCATAACATTAAGTTACCAAGTTCTCTCTGCCTACCCTGCCATGTGCGGGGGACAGGGTGAAGCAGAAAAAAAAAGAAAAGTTATTAATTTAATGGCTAGGTCACTGTAGGAGACTAAGTAGAACGCGTGCGTGACAATGAAATTTAATTCAGCATTATGTATCTGGGTGGACTTTAAAGTGAGTTCAGATAATATATTAAGGCTCAGGTTCTGACATTCCTAATGAATATTATAAATTTTAACATAATTAAGTGCGGTCAAGTGCGAAGCTATTTCAATATTATAGAGAAGATCTGCTAATAAAAGTTGACATATTTAAGTTGTGGTCGTATTGAACACGTACTATTTTTATGTGTAAATAACTACAAATATTCATTTGTAATGATTTTTTCTAGAATTATTCTTCTTTTGTATTTATTATATTTAACTTTTTTATGTACAAAATTTTACTGTAGTCTTTTGTCTGTAGTGATTTCTTCTCACTTCACATTTACCTATTTCTCGTAATTATATGTATTCTAGTTTCGTTGACTTGGATGGTTGATTCTTTCTCTTGAAGTCTACGGTAGACTTAAATTAAAATTTCATATTAATTTCAGTCCATTTGAAATCGAAGTACTAATACCTTGACGCGTTTTGAAGATAAATCTTCCTCACAGATGGACAAAAACGATCCTATATATGACACCCCGGTCCATTTTTCCTTTTGAAGTACAGTATCCTAAAATCACTAATGTACCTACGATTATTATTGTTACCTACATTAGTATCTTATTTTTTTTTCTCAATACTCAGGTTCACGCTGTATCCCGCACACGATAGGATAGGCAGAGGGAACTTTATAACCTAGTGTTGAGACACTCCGTTCCGTTCCCGACTTATCACCGAAATTGAAGCATTGCGTCTTACAGACAGGCCTCCGAAACTTATAAATATTTCTAAATTATAATCGGTTTCCCTTTCTGTTAGCTAGAACAGCATGTACATCATCAATTCATTCAGATGATATTTTCAATTGACAGTTACAAAAAAATCTCACTGAGCCATGACACATTGTATGAAATTAACATTGTTTGTCCAAAGCACATGTGCTAAAGCTACGACACGTAATTAATAACGTATAACAAACAACATTTGTATTAGCGCAATGTAAAATGTTACAAATCAAATCGTGCGTGATATATCGATTTTATTGAGGTTTCGATATAATATATTTCATAATATAGAATTTCTATATTATTAAATATTATCAAAGTTTTCTACGATCATTTTTTTACATACATTACCACCTGCAATCCCTGCATATGATAGATACAGGAAAAATCGACATGGAAACCCTAGAGAAGGCCTACATTAAACAGTGGGCGTAGAAAAGTGTGAATGAATGCCAATTTACCCACTTAATAAAGGAAAGAAAATACGAGGAAGGCGTTATTGTCAAGCTTATTCTCTAGTTAAATAATGGTTTTCTGGCTGATAAACTAATTCTAACTATACTATATGCAACGCGGCCTACGACCATCTTCGACCAAACCAAACAGTGATACCGACGAGGGTAAAGGTATTTTGAAATACCAGAAATCACCTTAGGAAGGGCTTTTCCAGTCCTAAAAACACTTTAACATGTATTTGACATTGACATAGAAAATTATATCCTTCATTAACGCATCTACTGAAACCAATTGAACTGTACACACAATTCACATAGATAAAAAAACAAAAAAAGAAAAAATGCACGGACCATAAATCTTTGGTGAAGTACAATTCTTTATAAAAAAAATAATGTTTAATTTTTGGTTAATGCTATAAATAAGAAAAATTAAGAAGAGTTTTCATTAAATATTAAGTTTCAAATTATATGAATAAGGTTTAAACATTACCTTCGAAGGAAATTACAAATATATATTATCTATACTGGTATGTTCTTCATAGTAGTTGATTGGATATATTTTTTAGAAATCTTTTACGTATATATATATATTTTTTCTGCTTCACGGCGAGGGACATAAAGGAAACTTCGAAACCTAATGTTAAGATACACCGTTCTGTTCTTCACTTTCCGCTGAATTTGAAGCATTGCGTGTTGAGTTGCGGAACACAACGCCGCGCTTTACCTTGTCGCCAGAGAAAAGGAATTAAAATATTAAACATTGAACTTCCTCGAGTGAGAATTGAACCTCGAGTGAGAATTGAACCTGTCACGTTTATACGGCTATAGTTTTTATTATTATTATTACTTACTATATAAATTTACACCATGAATGATGGATTACATCCAGAAGCAGAAACAAGAGTGAACAAAACGCCACTGACCTGTTTCCCGTGATGACTCACGTATATAAGGGTTGAGATTTATTTCGTACGAAATAAATTATTTTAAGTCAATCTACACTTTGTGTTTCGGATTCGCAGAACTTTTTATTGTTTCTTGACGTTGTTTTTTGAAGCGTTTCAGTTGACTCTAGTTATATCATTAAGAGCCGGTTTCTAAGGATTTTTGGAAAGTTGTGGCAAAATTTTAGTACCTAAATTAATTTTCCTTTTCAGTCTTTTTTATGTCTTTGTTAGGTAGACTTGAAAATTTGTAGTATTTTTTTGACATATACGCCGTCCTTGGAAATTTCAAGACACTGCGTTTTGTGTAAAAAAAGCCATATTTTATTTTTACCATACTAAGAAAATAAAAACATTAAATTATATTTTTACTTTATGTCCTGAGTGGAACTGAACCCGCAACTAAACACAATTTTACAGGGACAGACAGGGACAGACAGGGACAGACTTGCCACTGCGCAAAGACGACTTGAATTAATGTAATGAAATCTAAGAAATTGTATTCTCGAATCCTGTCTCTTCAGTGCTTACTAGTAAACAATTCAGGCTTAGGCTTATATAATTTATAGTTTTTTGCAAAAAAGTATGGAATACCAACCATTATAAGTGATTATTTTTTTAATCCTCTTAAGCAAGCACAAGCGTGTGACTGTAGCCGAAAGGTTGTGGGTTCGATCCCCACTCGAGGAAATGAAATATTTAATATTTGCAATTTTAAATATTTAATATTTTCATTTCTTCGCTCTGGTACAAGATAAAACGCGGCGTTGAGTTCCGCCACTCCTTAAATTCGACGGAAAGTGGGGAACGGAAGTGGAACGGAGTGTCTTAACACTAGGTTCCCAAATTCCCTCTGCCTACATATGGCAAGGTAGGCACCTTGCCATATGTGGGCAGCGTGAAGCTAAGTAACTAAGTAAGTAATATTTTAAATTTGGTAAGCAGTTTTCCAAACATGACCAGATAATATCGAAAATTATATACAAATTCATACATATGGAATTGAAGTCGCTACAATAAATACTAAGTTTTAAAAAGTCATACTGAAAAATTTGTAAACTTAAAACGTAAATACATAAAAAATATTAAGGCCATCGCGTTGTGTAAAATAAATAAATATTGAAAACCAACAACAAATAATATAACATTAACCTATATTATAACAATAAATAATTGAGGTCAGAGTTGTTGATTAAAATTCATTTTAATTATAAGAGAATGTATACATTCTCTCTCGTAAAAAAATTTTTTTACGTACCTACTATAATATACCGCCACGTCTCATTTTAATGCGGTTTAGTGAAAACTGCATCAAAATATCAGAAATGTGTTGTTAGACGAGACTTCCGCGAGCTTTCCCGCCAAAACTAGAAAATACCAGGCCAAAAACGTTTAGTCCACATGAGCGAAGCCAAAGCAAAAGAGCGAAAATGAAAAAAAAAAAATAATGCAGATTAACAGAATTATTCTCATTCAGACATACAAAAATACGTAAAGACAAAAATAAATAATAACAATTTTTACTATGTTTTAAAGTGTTATGCCACACTTAGGACAGAAAATACTAAACTTAAATTTAAAAATTTTAAAAAGCGTATAAAAATTCTTACGAGTCGACTTTGGGTAGCGAAAATTTGTATATAAAAATCTCCCTACAGAGATGCTAACAACATAAATAAGTTGTAACAAGCGTATAAGAATTTCGACGGAGCTCGGTGAGAACGAATGGCTTAGTTGGTCAGAGCGCTGGAACGGTATTCCAGAGGCGCGGGATCAAATCCTGCTTCGTTCAAAATTTTTATACGCTTTTTAAAATTTTAAAATTTAAGTTTAGTAAATAATAACAATATAAACCCATCGTGGCGCAGTGGCACAAAACCAAACTATAAACGCGACGATAGTGGTTCCATTCACTTTCAAAGGAATGAATTACATGTATATTTAATGTGTTAATTTCCGCGTTTAAACATACATTCCGTTCAGTCCCGATGATTAGAGATGAATGAGGGCAGGAAGAAAAAGCAAGAAGCTACAAATATGAATCAATATTACCAGCGATATGCAAAATACAACCAAACGACAGGAGACAGGTACAACGTATCGCTAGTATTCCAAGCTATTTCTAAGAACCTATTGTTTTCATGAGAAGTTGGGCAGCTGTGACACAAAGGGAACTGTTAGAATGTATATATCATAGATATGACATATATTTATATATTGATCTTTATTAAGACCAGCTATTTCTATGTGAATAATATAAATGTATTTTTTTAGTTAGGTTAAGCAAGAATCGGACGTATCTTAACACGAGGTTCCCATGTTCCCTCTGCCTACCCTGCCCCAACTTTTTTAACCACCCACATTAAAACAATATTTTTATAGCTTTCCACTTCCCTTATAAAGTAGAGTATGTAGTTACCACTACTACTTATGTTAAGCATTCTATTCCCCGATCGATACATTGCTAGTTAAGACACTCCGTTCGCTTGCTTTCTACCGAATTTGAGCTTTGCGTATTGTATGGCGGAGCTCAACGCCGCACTTTGCCTTGTTACCAGAGCAAAGAAATGAAAGTATTTAATATTTCATTTGCTCTAGTGGAGATCCAACCTACAACCTCTCGCCTTGACAGAGCGACGACAGGTCTCACAAGGCCATAAAACTGTATTTCAATGTACGACGCATTAAGAGTATTTAGCACTTTCCTAATTAACCTACGATTAGTAGAAAATTATCATCAATCTTTCCAGTTTAGATTTCACACAGGAAAATGTTGGAATGTAGAACCTCATCAATCTCCGGATAGTTAGATGCAATAAGGAAAAGTAGTAGAGGAAAAATTTTGTAATTACAATATTTTTTACTCTGAGGATTCCGTGAGAAAAAGTTTTATTAATTACATCTTTTTTCTTTTTTTAGCACACAGTGGTGTGCCTCACATTGCAAGGAAGGCAGGGGGTACTTAAGAAACTAGTGTTAAGACACTCCGTTCTCGTTAAGACACTTTTTTCCCCACTTTCCGCCAATTTTGAGGCAGGCAGAATTCGACGCCGCGCTTAGCGAAATATTGAAAACATTAAATATTCTATTTCCACGGTTGGGGATCGAACCCACAGTCTCTTGCGTTTGCAGTCGTACGTTTTCGTATTCCTACGCGTCGATAGGTAACGACAGAATAAAAATATTTTATCCGTCATTTAGTTAGAACAAATATTAATATGTATGTCTTAAATATATTTTAAATTATAATTATAGAAGGGTCACTTAATATTCCAATAGGGTTAAATATTATGAATTAATTTTTAAAAGACATCAAAAAATAAATTAACGCATCTGTCGTCTTTAAATTTCATAGCAATAAATACATAATTCGATTTTTACCTTAGGGTATTTTTTACTAAAGGTTGCATCATATAGTTATGCAAAATGTGCATTTTAAATGATTTTATGCAATCATTTTAATTGACCTTCAGTAATAATGACCAGAGCAGACCCGTACTTTTTCACTTTTGCGTCAAAAGAGAAAGCAACGCAATAAATTCATTCAATTAATCAATAATACAAGTTAATTTTGTTAAAAACAACCATTAAAGTCGAGTGTATTTCGAGAAAGTGCTACTGTAATTAAATTTTACATTCGACTTATATAGTAAAGTTGATGTTGCAAGCTTTACAGAGATGGCGAAAATTTTTTTGATAAAAATCTATTTTTTTTTAAATAATTGTCAATATTTTTTTGTTTTATCACTGTAAATTGTAAATTTTATAAATGTTGATAGATAACATAGAAGACGTAATTGTAATGCAGGTGGAAAAGTCGACCACTATTTTCATTAGTCCATAGATATTTCTTCGTACAGAAAAAATCATAATGAACCATTTAAATTTTACTTTAATATAAAAAATATACATATACCAGAATTTTTGACTGGATTGGCAAAAAGTATCCAGTGGTAAAACACTATGTTCTGAACTCTCCGCCAGAATTTGAGGTTTATTACACTTAAGCGAAGATACTTAACAACGTACTTTTATTATCAGAGAGAGAAGAAATGAAAATAATTCAATTTCTGAATGAAAATCGAACACACATATATTATGCTCACGTACTGCGGAACGAGAACTTTTATTTGTAAAATGTAAACAGAAACTGTATAATATGTATAAATATAAATAAAACTTATAGTATGTTTTCCACACATTCACAGATTCATTCACAGGCAGAAGAAACCTGGGAACTAAGTGATAAGACACTCCGACTCCTTCTACGTTCCGTTCTCGACTATATTATTCAATACGATATTTTATATATTCAATACGACATAAAGAGAAAACTTAGAGTAAAGACATAAAATAGACTTAAAATGCAACTATGAACACAACATTCTTTTAATATCTCCCTTAAAATTTGAATGTTTTTGGAACAGCTGTCGGTTGAATCATACGACATTGGCCTGAGAAATGCCGGGGAACACGAGTATTTAAATATTCGACCATGAATCTGATCTCGGATTAAGAGAAACCGTAAACGAAATTATTTATTTCATTATAAATGATATGCAAAAATGATATTTTCGAGGCGTAGCGTAGTGGAAAAATCGTATTTTTGTCGTATTCAACATAAAATAACCATCATTGTATAAAAGTACACAAAAATAAACAGTGGTTATGATTTTTTTATTAATATATAATTATTATTATTTTATTTTTCATAAACTTCCTACGAATAAAATTCAAGAAGATAACAGAATACCTTAAGAGCTACTATTAAATACATAAAATATATCTATACCTTAAAATTAAAATAAATGAATCTGTACTCACATTGTGCTGATGTAGAGTCAATATAACATTGTCAAAGGTTGAAGAATTCGAAAGCGCTTCAGAGCTGCCACGGAGAAGCTCAGCAAGCAAATCAGTACCAGGTTTGACGCCTGCTAACTTAGAAGGCGAGGAGGTGGCCCTGACATGTGTGGGGCCTTTGGACCTAGTGCTGCCGGTCGAAACCGCGCCAGCGCTAATTTTTCTGGAAGGAACCGTTGCATCCGAGAAACTTCTGCGACCAACTTCTGTAGATCTATTTGGAGCCTCCAAAGTCTTTCCAAAAGGTCCTCTGTTAAATTGTTGACGCTTTGCTTCAACATCTGATGTATCTGACGGACTAAAAGGAGATGGTGAAGCTGTTCTATCACGGGAGCAAGAATCACTCTCTGCCTCAGATGGCGAATCTCTGCGAGATACAACCCCATATTTTCGAGTTCTGACTCGATACGTCTCATCGTCTTTCTCATCTGAACTTTGTTGAGAAAATCTGGCTCGCCTTGCTCTTAACTCCTCAGATCTCGGCCATACGGGTGTTGATGCCTCACTTGGACTGGGTGGTCCATTGGTAAAAGAGTCATCTGATTTTTCTCCAAGTAGTGAGGATGTTCTGGCTTCAGCTGATAAACGCATATCAGATAGAGAAACGTCACTGCTTTCACGCTTACACCCGTTTATTGAAGAGGATGGGGGATCTTCTTCACCGCCATCATCACTTGCGGTAGTGATGTATATGCCCTTTCTCCTTTTAGTTTTGTCAAGTGGCCTACGCCTCTCTCTAGCACCTATTGGCGCCGCTGTACAAGGATTTTGTACAGCTGCTAATAAATGTGCTACTTGTTCACTGGTAATCGTTTCATCTTCTTTATCTCGATCTAATGATCCGTCAGAAGCACCATCTGATCGCTGCGCATCCTCTGCTGGATTTTCTTTAGACCACTGTTTCACTATACACTCATATACAGGAACCGGTATCGGAACTGCAGAGTCAAGTTCACTAACAGATTTCTTACGTGAAGGAAAATTAGCACATTCACAGTCTACATTTGCACACACATTTGCCGGAGGATCGGGAAGGGGAGGGAAAGTAAAGGGCTGGGCGGGTTCCAAAGGCGACGTCCCTTCACTATGTGCCTGCGCACTGTCAGCTTGCGAACCGTCACTTTCTTCGCGTAGTTCATGTAAAACACGAGTTGCCATCAATGCCGGCAAACTCCCTCCAGCATCGGTCGACTCCTCCTCCCGCACTGGAGGCACGCGACGCGGCAGCGGGTGCGTCAACGAACGCGCACCTAGCTGCTTGTGTAACGCCTCCGGAGGCGAGGAGCGCGGCGCAGGTGAGGCATGCACGATAAGTCCTTCGTCTGAACCGACGGCTGAGTCGACGGAAGCAACCGATCCACCTTCCGTCACAGTTTCTTCCGTGACACTGGTAGTGTCCTCACGACCCGACGCGGACTCATTCTCGTCTGTTTTTTTGTTACGTTTACCGAAATCAAAGATAGAAGGCTGCTTCTCGCGATAGTATTTCTCCTGTGTAAAGTCACCCTGTGAGAAAGAGGCACTGCGATATGGTATAGTCTTTTGTGCGTACGATCCGACGATCGAGCGCGGTTCCACACGGACTAGAGTGATCTGATCAGCATCGAAGTCATCAAAGCGGTCGACAGAGATGCCTCGCTGCGGGCTGTGCCGGTGACGCGCGCGCGGCGGTGGCACGGGCGGCAGCACAGGCGCGCTATGCGGCGGCGGCGGAGGCGCGGGCGGCGCAGCAGGCGCTGCGGGCAGGGCAGCGCGCGGAAGCAGGCGCTCGGTAAAGTCGCGCAGGCGCTGGTGGCGCGTGGTGGCGGAGCGCGGACGCTCCTCGCGCTGGCCGGCGCGGCCGAGGCGGCGCTGCAAGCGATCCAGCGTGCGGCGGTCGGGCTTGGCGCGGCCGAGGCACGCCGCCACCGCCTCCTCGGAGCAGCAGCGGCAGGGGCAGGCGCGCGGCGGCGGCGCGCGGCGGACCGTGTAGCGCACCGCGCCCAGCGTCACGTACGGGGACCTGCGCACGCGCGGACTATTGAGGACAGTAGAGGACGTGCGGCCCGCCGGGCGGTCGGGCGGCGAGTGCGCCGGATTTAGAGCGGGCAGCTTCCCCCGCGAGCGCGACTCGCCGCTGAATTCCGGGAGGATTCCCCGCGACCCACTCCGGCGGAGAGTTATATCGGAGCGGATGATTCGCATCTGCGCTCGCTTTGAAGAGCCGGTGCGGACGTTAGATAGAGAGACATATGTATGTATAGAAGCGAACTTGAAATAATTTTAAAGCGCTTCACTTATATGAGCAAAGACGTCTGTATTCAGAGACAAAAAATGCTAGTGATCCGCTAGAGGACGACAGGTGGCAGACAGACAGACGGAAGACGCCTCGATTATAAATAGGTGGACGTTGGCGATTCTTCGATACACGACCTCGTAACAATGTTTACATACTACTCATATCTTGTTGCAGGGGACTAATTTATGTTATTATATTTAATGTATTCCTTGAATTACTCGAGATGAAAGATAAGAGGTAAGACAAATTGTTTTTAATGAAAGAGCATATAGGGTAGACGCACGTACACCTCCACACTGCCTACACGTAAAAAAATAACATGATTGAAACACTAATAATACTTATTGCACTGACTCACACTCCACTGTTTAGAGTTGAATGTGAGGTTTATGTATGCAAATAGAATTGTTAAATTATACCTAATCTTTCTTACTTATATGATTTTGACCAATTTATTAATTACTTAATAAATTACGCACAAAAATACTAAATGAGATTTTTCTCTGAAATGTGTATAAATTTTATCAATTTTCTTTTGTCTGCATTTCAAGCGTCAGATCTGTCCTTGTTGAACATTAAGATTTTTATTTATTTTTCATATAATTTTCGCCGCGTGGGTCTCGAAACCACAAGTACATATCAATCGATTTTTTTTTAACTTATATCTACTTACACTATTATATTATTAACTAAAAAAATGAAATAGAATTGTAAATAGGTACAGGGGACCTGGTGAAGTCGCGTCTTCTTCGGACGCCATCTTGAGGGGAGCGAGGGCGCGCGGTCGCCATTGATCACGTCACACCGCGCATAGTGCGGGCTCCTACTCGCAAATCTGAAATTAAATAAATAATATGTTAAATTTTATTTTACAAAAATACAATATACACTTACTGTACCTACGTAAAAGAAAATGAAATATCTTTTAACATGTAAATATAATCTACAGACATATGTATATATTATTTATTAACAGTCCTAATTAAGATTTTAGAGGCCTGTCGTGGCGCAGCGGCACAAGCGTGTGACTGTAACCGACTGGTTCTGGGTTCAAAAGGCAAAGCGCGACGTTGAGTTCCGCCACTCAACACGCAATGCTTCGTTGGAAAGTGGGGAACGGAAGTGGAACGGAGTGTCTTAACACTAGGTTCCCGGATTCCCTTTGCCTACCCTGCCTCGTGCAGGACATAACGTGAAGTTAAGAAAGAAAGAAAGAAAGTCCTAATTTAATTCTTCCCAAAACCTGGACACTATCATTTTTCTAATTAAAATCGAGTTTACAATCATTACATTCAGGCGTCTAATAATATTAATTAAAACGTGTTATACCATAACTAAAATAGAAAAGAACCTGCTTAGCATTCTTATTGACACGTACGGTGAGGAGAGTCAGGAATTCGTGAGACTTGTGACCTAAACTTGGTCCATTAAGGCCCAATGATTGAATGATTAGATAGAGACTAGTACAGATTATACCAAAATCTAATTATTCCATTAGTAAAGTTCCTATTTTCGTGACGTACATTTAAACACACAAATAACGTGTAGCAAACTGTACAGCGATACGCTAGCATCGTAGTTTGAAATGTAATATTTATTTAATTTTATTATTCTTTTTGTATCCTTAGGATTTTCGAAAATTCTCTCTTTGTTCTTATTTCTACGTAGGCTCAGGATAAGTTACCAGCCTGTTACCTACGTCACACCAGAATAATCTGATACTTTAATTGAAAAAAAAAAAATAATAAGCGAACATCTCATGTAATCTAGAAATAATTTATTTTATAAAATTGCAACTTCTTATTTTGAAATAGTAAAATTAAAACTCGAAAAATTTTAGACGTTGGCACTTATTTTTATGTAATATGTATAGTAAAATATTTTTTATGAATATTTATATTTAGTACATAAAACGTTAATTCGACTTCGGCAGGATAATAATCGCTTCCAAGTGACCACTGGAGGCTGGACGCCCCCGAGCATTACGTTTTTACAATATATTTTTTTGTATAGCAATGTATAAAATAACATATACTATGATACTTTTTATTTGCTTTAATCATCAATAAATTAACTTTCTTATTTTATTTATAGAATCGTAACCCAAAGATTAATATTGAAAATATTACATTTAACATGAAAACGAAGTATAACCGGAAGTAAATGAACGTAATTCATATAAATTATATTTTCCTTACATTTAAATATCATGTTACACAAAGCTCGGGTTCCTTTGATGTTTCAGGACAACGTCGCCTGCGGGACGTGAAATAGGATAGTAAAAACAATATAATATTGTACTTTGTGGGCAGTGGTTGTTAAAGGTATTAATAATTATTTATGTTTAAACAATTTCATTTTAAGCAGACAATATAAGCAGATACGGCCGTATAGCCCTTGTAGCTCTTTTTAAATTAATTGAAAATGACATTTGAGGCCTGTCGAGGCGCAGCGGTAGAAGCGTATGACTGTAACCGACAGGTTGTGGGTTCGATACCCACTCGAGTAAATACGATATTTAATATTTTCAATTTAAATATTTAATGTTTTCATTTCTTTGCTCTGGTACAAG
Source organism: Eueides isabella (assembly GCA_019049475.1). Classification (NCBI taxonomy): domain Eukaryota; kingdom Metazoa; phylum Arthropoda; class Insecta; order Lepidoptera; family Nymphalidae; genus Eueides; species Eueides isabella. The sequence continues at coordinate 4,019,455 of CM032402.1, forward strand.
GCAAAATGTGGCGTGGAGTTTCGCAATTCAACACGCAATGCCTCAAATTCGGCGAAAAGTAGTGAACGGAAGTGGAGCGGAGTGTCTTAACACTAGGTTCCCAAGTTCCCCCTGCTTACTCTGCCATGTGTGGGTACAGTGAGAAAATGACATGGACGCAGTAAGTCATGCCTTGAAAATTTATATATACGAGTAAATTGTAATAATCAATAATAAGGTCTAGAAAAAACAGAATAATAATAATAGTAATGTCTGCTTTAAAAAACATATCCTATTGTTGCAAATAAATAATTTGTTTTACGCTGTACCCTGCACAGGATAGAGCAGGCCGGGGGTAACTAACGCAAGGTCCCTAGCCTAGTGTTAAGACAGTGTTTCGTTCCCGACTTTTCGCCGAATTTTATACATTTCGTTTTACAAATTTCTTAGCTCTTTGTTTCTTGTGACTGAAATTTCTTAGCTCCTTGTTTCTTCTTTTAAGTGTCAATGTTTCAACACGCAATCCATATAATCTGGCCAAGAGGGAAATGGATCGCAGTGTCTCAATACTAGGTTCACACTGCCTACCATGTACGGGGTACAGCGTAACCCACTTTCATGGAATATAATAAGTAAAAACCAGCATATATAAGATACTAGAATGATACGTTTTTTATATTTATTACTATTCGATATAAAAAAGTAAGTAAGGAATCATTAAGTCATTTCATTCCTCACGCTGAAACTGCTGCCACCAATGCATTTCCGAATCATTGTGTGTTGAATGGCAGAACTCAAAGACGCATTTTATCTAGCTATCAGAAGAAGTAAATAAAATTGTTAATATGTTATGCCCTTAATTGGGAATCGAAACAGCAACAGTCGCATTTACTATTAAACAATGCGCCACTGCGCCACGAAGGTAAACATTGTGATTTCAACCAAACGTTCCCAGTCCCGCTATACTAGTGCAGTGAGAACTAAATATAGAATAATATGACAGAGCCACCTACTGTAAAGTAACGAAGTTCTAAGAAACCTTATGAACTGTTGATGCATGTTGAGTTTGGGCGGGCGGAAAACCTACATTGTTATCAGTTCCATCGATAGATGTCGTGCTACTGAAATATTTCATTTTATCATAATATAAAACATTTCTATAGTTATTTTACTGTAAGTAAACATGTGTAGAATAAGAATGTATGTAATACAAAATATTTTTTTAATAAAAAAATAATATCTTGTAAAAAAAATATAGTGTAATAAGTAATATATGTTATAAAAGCAAGTCTTATTTGGTTTGTTAAAATTAAACAAAAAAATATAAACAGAAATTGCTTAATTTCTGTAAAAAGTGCTAGCCTTAGCGTTACCATCATTTTAGATAAGAGATAGCGTTAAGTTCCGCAATATTAAAAAACTTAAGGCAGTGGGAACTTGGGAACCTAGTGTTAAGTCACTTTATTCTCATTAAGATACTTTCTCTTTCCACCAAATTTAAGGCAATACGTGTCCACTGACCGAACCCAACGCGGGGCTTTGCCTTGATACCAGAGCTAAGGAATGTAAATATTAAATATTTTATTTACTCAAGTGAGGATCGAACTCACAACCATCGTATTTATACTCGTCCGTATGTGCTCGTGCGCCGTGATATGCCTCTAAGTTATTTTATCAATAATATTGTTTAGGCTTTCCCATTATAATGAGTCTAATAAGCAATGGATATTTGGACTACAAGTTTTACAGTTACAACTTTATTAGCTGCTTAATAAGTATTTATAAAAAATATATGTGCTTCTTTAATAAAGTGTTTTCGAATTCTCCACCGGCAAAGGCAAAACGCGGCGTAGAGTTCCGCCACACAACACGCAAAGACCTGAAAATTGGACCTAAAATGGGGATCAAAATATACTTAACACAAGGTTCCTGGTGGAGCGTGAAGCGATAAAAAAAAGTAATAAATACCTACTTTAAGAGTGACTTATGTGATCTCTTAATGCAACGTGAGCATTTATGTATGTCGTTACGGAGAGGTGACTCAATATAATTTGAAGGAGCTATAAAATTTTAATGATTATTTACTTAAATAAAATGTTAGTTTATTGATATAAAATAAATGTTAACACTTATATCTAAATGATAAACAACAAATTAAATTAAATATCTTTTTATTAATATATATTTTATCGAAATAAAATTAAGAGATATTTTGTTTAAAAAAATATAAGTGGCCGTCAGATATCAAGGGCTACGAAAACAACGTATTTTTTGTTATATTTCTAGGACGTACTCATAGTTTTCAACAGACACTACTCCACTTTCTGCCCGATTGCAAAACTGAAAAGGAAGAAACGCTGCAGTGTATTACCAGAGCAGAGAAGTAATTAAAATATAATTTCCATAAGTATTCAATCCCAACTCGAAACTTAATATTTTCGTTTCTTCGCTCTGATAATGTGACATTGGGTTCCACCACTTAACACGCAATATCACAAATCTTAAGTTAAGTGGCGGAACCCAATGTCACATTATCAGAGCGAAGAAACGAAAATATTAAGTTTCGAGTGTGTCTTAACACTAGGTTCCCAAGTTCGCTTTGATAAAAACTGGTGCCCCGCTGTGAAACAGGAAATATATCAAAAAAAAGTATCAAAATATTACTTTACAGACACATATATAAAAGAAATATAGATCGGCTAAGTTACCTGAATGACAATGAAATGTTAAGTTTTTACAATAATCGCTACAAGTGTACACGTGTGGGCAATTCAATATAAAAAAAACTCTCTTACAGTGTAATGACAGTCATTGTACTTTAAATTTTCGTCATAAATTATGTACATACATATTACTTACATATCTCGACAATTTATCGTATAAATGAAACCCTGATAAAAAAACAATTATGTTTTAAATTAAATGTGTTTAAAGTTGATCCGCTAAGGATATTACAAGGGCATGTGAGGTATTAATGTTGAATTTTGGCTTTCCTTACTGTAAATGCCACGGTGTATCCTTTATTTTTTACTACCGTGATGGGTAATAACCTCTGGCATTGAAGCTTTAAGCTTTTGGCTTAAAAGCGATATATTTATTGACTTTTTCTTGTTATTATCAAAATACAGTTATTATTGTCGAAAGCCTTTCTGAACCTTTTAAGAAATATGTTTGCTAAAAAGGTTTCACCAACATAAATATTATATTTACACTTAGCTTCACGCTGTATCCCCCACATACCAGGTAGACGGAACTTCGGAACGTAATGTTATCACAATTCGTTTCATTCTCTAATTTCCGTCGAATTTGAGGCATTGTGTTTTAAGTGGCGGAACTAAACACCGCGCTTTGATTTGTTACCAAAGCTAAAAAAAAGGAAAGATTATTTCGAACATATCAAATATTTTAAGAGAGAAGATCAAACCGACAACCAGTCGCGACTACAGTCACACTTTTGTGTTATTGCTGACTATCAAAATTTTGAGTAAAATTGTAAAATATAAGATTTTACTATAGTACATTGTAACCTATTTCATAAAGGAATAGGGAAAGGTTATATATAATAAATATATATTATATATAACCGATATTTGCATTATTTGCATATATAGCCTATATTTGCAATATATTTGCATTATTTGGGGCCTGTCGTGGTATAAAGCCAACTCGAGGAATTGAAATATTTGTTTGTTTTATTTTTTCGCTCGGTCAACAAGACAAAACGCGGTGTTGAATTGTGCCACCTAACAGGCAATACCTCAGATTCGGGGGAAAGTGGGGAACGGAAGTGACTTAATTGGAACAGAGTCTTAACACTGGGTTCCAAAGTTCTCTCTGCCTACCCTGCCACGGGTGGGATACAGTGTTATACTGAAAAAACATATATCGCTTACGTTTATAGCATTTTGTCTTTTTTTCATGCTATTACCTTAAAAAAACAAAGTGGAAAAAATGCTTTTATAGAAAACGTACAAAAATTTAAACGAGGGCACTTTTTTAAATTTGTCCAAGAAACGCGGGTACAAATCCACTTTGTTTTATATTATTATACGTTTTCTATATAAGTAATAGACATATACAAACAAAATTTTAGATATAAAACAAAGTTGTATATCCACGTAAGTGCCACGATACAACAGTAACATTATATAAGGGTATGTGGAGCGCCCTTGCGCTGTGGTCGCGCCTGTACCACAAAACCGCATATTATGTAAAAATTTCAAAACATGAAAAACAACACTAAAATAACGATTAATCACGCACAAGTTATCGCTTACAATTATTTATATTAATTGCATTTAATTGTAATTAATTGACGTGTGCACTGCGCATTAATGAACTTTGTTTTTATCTCGATTAATGACTTTATTAGGGTGTCCATATTTATATTTATATGATGTTACTTTTTTATTCAGTAATATTGATATCAACAATGTTAAGAAGGTATTGAAAATGATATTTACTTACTATACTTATTATTTTAATATAAGTTATATTTTTACTCTCATAGGTTTCCTGTTTATTAGATTAATTAAAACGCTTATAGAAGTTTAATTTCATAGTTCTCCTTTTGGACATATACATATTTCGTACCAAATAGCCAATTTTTTTTTTTTAATTCAATATATTTTACTAAACTTAAATTTAGATTTAGATTATTGAACAAAGCAGGAATTGAACCCGCGCCTCTTGAAAACCGTTCAAGATCGGGTTCAAATCCTGCTTCATGCAAAATTTTTATAAGCTTTTCAAATTTAAATTTAGTATTTTCTGTCTGGTTCATTGTGGAATAACACTTTAAAAAGTAATAAAAATTTCAATATACTTTTTTTTAAATTAAACTCTCTTTTCTCTAATCTATCTAAATCTTATATCAGCTATTGCATAACAAATTCACACGTGCCTATTTATTTAATTTGTCATAATTTTTTGTATATATTATTTCCTACAATGACCATATTAATTTACATTAACCTATATCCCGGTAGCAGGAACCTTTTGCTATGACACTCCGCTCTCCATTTTCTATAGAGTTCCCGAGGCATAGAGTGTTGAGTAGCAAAACTCAGAGACGCCCTTTACCTCATTACCAAAACTACAAAATGAAAATATTAAATATTTTACATCCACAAGTAGTAATTGAACCTATAACCATCGGGTTTACAGACGCACGCTACGTTATTAAATTATTTAATATAAAGTGAGAATTTATTTAATAGAGGCTTGTCGTGGCGCAGCGGCACAAGCGTGTGACTGTAACCGACAGGTTTTGGGTTCGTTCGAGTGGGGACTCGAGGAAATGAAATATTTAATATTTTCAATTTAAATATTTAATGTTTAATTTCTTCGCTCTGGTACAAGGCAATGCGCGGCGTTGAGTTCCGCCACTCAACACGCAATGCCTCAAATTCGGCGGAAACTGGTGAACGGAAGTGGAACAGAGTGTCTTGACACTAGGTTCCCGGGTTCCCTCTGCCTACCGTGCCTCGTGCGGGATACAGCGTGAAGCTAAAAAAAATAGAATTTAATAATTTCTAAAAATTTTTGCTTACCCTACCTAAGTAGACAAATTATAGTAAGAACTTGTAAAACTTGTAACATTAGAGCCGTTGTCGGCTACGATCTTGTTACAAGCCTGGACTTCCAGCTTAAATAGACTTATCACTGTATACATGGGCTGGGTCTACTTTATAAATATATTTGTAAGTGGTTCCTAGTAAATTGGTGTAATTTTTTTTATTTAATAACTAACAATTTGTGTTATTTCCGTATACGTTTAAGCAGGAAAAGAAATATTTTTTCAGAGAAGACTCAAGTTTCAAGAAAGAGGAAAAAATTACAATAAATCAGATTAATTTACAAAAAGAGAATAATATGTGAAAGTGTTCCTTATCACTATATATATAAAAGCAAATGTAAAATCTGAATATCGCATTAATTGTACTATTATTCATGAGTTTATTAAATATTAACTTCGAGATATGAGACCGGTCGCGACCGACCGGCAGCGCGACACATTGGAGGTTTTATTTCTACTCGAGGAAATGATATATTTAAGATCTTATTATTTCTTAACTGTACTGACAAGACAAACCGCGGCGTTGAACTCCGCCACTTAGCACGCAATACTTCAAATATCAGCAATAAGTAAGGAACTGAATAGAATGTGTGAAGACTAGGTTCCCGAGTTCGAACCTGAAACTTAAAACAAAATTGTTGTAATATACATATATATATATATATATATATATATATATATATATATATATATATATATATATATATATATATATATATATATATATATATATATATATATATATATATATATATATATATATATATATATATATATGTATATATATATATATATATATATATATATATATATATATATACATACATACATAATATTTCTTGAAATAACTTAGTTCAATATAATCTTATTATATACTCGTTTTATCTTCTGATAAACATACAAATTAGTGTAGAGCAGAAGTTTATCTAAATGGAAAGTGTTAATTAATTCGTCTGCCAATCCAGTTGTGGTACAAGTAACTCAATTATTTAAATCACTTAGATATCTGTACATATGTATATTAATATTGTGATATAAGTAGACCTTTTAAATTAGCAGTTTCACGCACTAACCTGCATTTATCAGGTAGTCAGAGGATATCTATTCGATATTGAGTGGCTCAACTCAACGCTTTTCTTTATGTTTTTACCAAGGCCAGGAATATAAAATAATGAATTTCCCCAAATTGCAATCAAACCAGCAACTATCAAGCTTACAGTCAAACACTTTCCTGTTACATCACAACGCGCTCAAACTGGTTACAAAATAAAAAGAATTATTTTGATGTAGTCCTTTTATATAGCTATTTCATTTTTATTCCCTCACTCACTCAGCTTCACGCTGTATCAAGTACATGACAGGGTAGGAAGAGGAAACTTGAGAACCTAGTGTTAATACACCCCGTTCCACATCCGTTCCTCACTTTCCGATGAATCTGAGGCATTGCGTTTTGGGTGGCGGAACTCAACGCCGCGTTTTGCCGTGTACCAGAAATGAAAACATTAAATATTTAAATTTAAAAATATTAAATATTTCATTTCCTCGAGTGGAAATCGAACCTACAACCTATCTGTTACAGTCACACGCTTGTGCCGCTGCGCCACAACAAGCTTTTATTTTTATTAAGAAGGAGATAAGTGTAATAGACGAAATATTATAGGAAATTATAGCATATCTAGACCTAAACTTTTGTGTCTTGGATACTATCCAACCTTTAAAAGAAGTTAAAATGTAATAAGCGACTTAGTTCTACACGTAATGCTTTTTCAGAGACATTTAATGTGATAAAGATCAAAACGGTTGCCCAATCAGGTCAAGGGAATTGATATATTTAGTAAATACATTATTACAAGCTATATGGATGAATATTATGGAATTTTGGGCCACAATTTTTCCATTCGATCAGACATTAAGACGATGGCTTCTTACAACTTTAATTAAAAATGGCGTTTATTCATGTTAAACAGATTATTTTTCCATTCGAAAAGCACCAAATAACAGTATATAAGTATTGTGGCTAGGAACTTCAAAGTACTGTTCTGCTGATTTAATCGAGCTGACGGCGGATGTCGCTACTTTGTTGAGCATCCTGCATATAGAACCTGTTACCGGAAAAGGAGAGTAAGCAATTAAAATCGTTTCTGTTAGGTGTACTGTAAAGTCTAGCTTTCCATATCACAATATATATTGTTTGACTGGAAACACAATGATTGAGAAATGTACTTATTCAGGCTAATGATTTTTTCCTATATTTAATTTTTCAGCTTTGGTAAAATAAATGTGGTGGTGGCTTCGCCACGTAATAAAGAAGTAGAGAACGATGTATCATGACAATAGAATTCTGTCAACCTATTTATCTATCTATGCGTTGGGCGAGCACATCCATTTATGTATATTTGATTACAGATAAACTATCTATTTCTTTCCTGCTTTGCAGAATGAAAGGGAAAAATGTCGAGAAATTAATCATCGTAATTCTACAAGGAAACTTAATAAATAAATCAAAGTTAACAGGTTCAAGTCTACCGGAAGCAATAAAATTCGTACTTGGAAAATAAGTATCATTTTACGTTAGTTACATAGTACATCTTATTAATAACACCGCGTAATTTCACTATATTTTACAAAAATAATCTTAAATTATATATAAGTTTATAATTTTATATAAAAAAAGTTACTTCTCGTTGACTCAGTAGAATACAAATCAGACAATGTGGATTATTTATATAACGACACCGTTTCAACTAATCTGTTAATAATGTATATTTTTCATTTTACGCAAAGAATTTATGCAACATTGTACTATTCGCAGATGATACTACTCTAATATTTAAGATTGACCGAAATAAAGTTAACTTTGACTAAGTGAATATTACTTTGTCGCATATTCTTCATTGGTTTGAAGTAAATAACCAGCTTTATCGTTAATATATTAATTTTTTCCAGCTTTGTCGTTAATATATTAAAAGGCAGCCTAAAATTAAAATTATAATAATAGCTACTCTATAAGGAGCAGAAATAAGATATAACTTTTCTATACAAAATAATTTTTTAAATATTTATATTACAGAATGTATTTTTTATAGAAGAAATCAAAAAGTTTATTTATTTTAAGCTTTCAAGCAGTATTCTAGATAGATAGAGGAAACTTGACAACATAGTGTCACAAAGACACTTTCTTTCCTCACTTTTCGGAAAATCTAAGATTTCTTTAGCGAATATACTAATAATAGTCAAAATAAGTTTCCTCGAGAGAATTTTTTATAATATTTATATCACATCTAAGTAACCTAGACCTGCAGTGGCGTAGATGTAGGGGTACAAGCGTATGACTGTTAATGCGACAGGTTGTGGGTCCGATATCCTCGAAGCAATGAAATATTAAATATTTAATGTTTTCATTTTTCGATTTGGTAACAACACTCAAGACGCAGTGACTCAAATTTTGCGGAACGTGGGGAACGGAACGGAGTGTCTCCATACTAGGTTATGGCGTAATTTATTAGGTTCTCTTTGATGTGGGAGATGTGTGAAAATAGAAAAAAAAATATAATATGAAATAAAGAAAACTAGCTTTAAACATAAAATATACTTATAAACTTTCATTCTATTTGAACCAACTTTGATAGTTTCGATAACACATTACTTTCACCACAAATAACATAATAACCGTAATTCACAGCACTTATAATTTACATTTTAAAACAACCCACAAAGAGTTAAAACTATAAAGTCCAAAAATAACGCCTCAGTGGGTGAAAACATCTATCATCGCTTAGTCTCTATTATAAATTTCATCAATACAGTACTTAAAACTGTATAGAGATGTTAATAGCTAAATTTAGAAGTGGTTTGTGCACGCGTTGATTGTTTTTTTTTTTCCCAAAGTACGTGATTATTATGTAACTAAAGATATACAATATTATATTAAAAATAGCCCTGTGGTGATAGGTCTATGGTGGTACAGTGGCACGAACGTATGACTGCTAACGACAGGTTCTATGTTCGATCCCCACTCGACGAAATGAAATATTTAATATTTTTAAATTAAATATTTAATGTTTTCATTTCCACGTTCTGGTAACGAGGCAAAGCGCGGCGTTAAGGCCCACCACTCAACACGCAATGCCTCGAATTCGGCGGAAAGTGCGGAATGAAAGTGAAACGGAATGTCTCAACACTAGGTTTCCATGTTCCCTCTGTCTACACTGCCCTGCGGATACTACAGATTTAATGTGTATCTAAAAATATACAATAATAATAATAAAGTACGATACCCAACATTGCAACAAACTTAAATTAATAGGTAAGTTATGAGTTCAGACGAGAAAGTTAACATTTATTGTTTTTATAGCCTAATGACAAAGATAAGCCCTAAATTCCGGGCTTCCATTTCACTCGCAATGCTTTTTTTAATAACACACTATAGGGACGTAGTATACTTACCTCGAAATACACGAACAATTCATAAATGAAAAAAAAATAATACATTAATATTGTTGTAAATTAACAATATGAAAGCCATTTCTATAATAATTTCATAATCTATGACAACATTACACTGGCTGCCAAACTTCACGAGACCGTATGGCGGGTCGATATTTAAAATAGAATAATGTGTTAAAAAGGTGCATAACCTAATAAAAAAAGTGAATACGTAGAAATAACAATTGGCAGGATGCCACATATAATAAACGTCTTTTGTCCCACACCAATTTACTGATACACTAAGAAGATTACTTGGAAATTTAGCGGAATCGATAAATCTTTAATTTAAAAAATGTTTTTTTTTTTAAATAAATAATGTCTATATTTCAAAGTTATTTGCCATTACTAAGTACGTAACGTGGGAAAGGAATGAGTAAAGAAGTAGAAAATGGAGAAGGGAGTGCAGCTTCATGCTTTATCACGGATAGCAGAATATGTAAAGCGTAGTGTTAGGACACATCGTTTTTCACGCGCAGCCCAATTTTTAAAACACTGATGATTTTATTTTGACCTCCTTTTTAATCTGCATTGCAAGTTATATACTCACTAATATTATAGATATAGAAATTTGTACTTTAATTAGTTACCCAATGACTCACTCTTTGGGCCCGAATATATCCCATGTATTCATTACATATGTTATTCACTCACTCAGCTTCACGCTGTATCCCGCACATGGCAGGGTAGGTAGAGGGAACTTGGGAACCTAGTGTTAAGACACTCCGTTCCACTTCCGTTCCCCACTTTCCGCCGAATTTTTGAGGCATAGCGTGTTGAGTGGCGGGACTCAACGCCGCGTTTTGCCTTGTACCAGAGCAAAGAAATGAAAACATTTAAATTGTAAATATTAAATATTTCATTTCTTCGAGTGGGGATCGAACCCACAACCCATCGGTTACAGTCACACTTTTGTGCCGCTGTGCCACGACAGGCCTCAACATCATCATAACATATGTTATGTTGGTATTAATTAAATACATTATGTCAATTCTAAAATTTCTATCAGATTTGTTGATTATGAAAAACTAGACTGCGGCTTAGAACCCAGAAAATCTACATGTAAGTTGTTAGCGCAGTGTATGTGGCACTAAGTATGTGGCATTAAGCAAGAATTTGTATATTCTTTTTAAGGAGAAAGAAATCAAGTTTTCCTTAAATAGTTAACAGAAATGTTTTTTTTTTCTTTTTTGCTTAATTAACATACTGTTGTCCACATTTATTTGTAATAACAGTTATGCGTTCCTTTAATCGCTATAAGATCGCTTGGAATTTTATTGTTCTCGATCTCGAACTTTAAGACTTCTACGAAATCTCAAAAATACAAACTAAAATTGCCTGTTAATATCTGTGTTAATAAAGGACATAATTATTATCTTTGCTTTTTAATTTAAAATATCCGAATGGTAACGTGTTTTCGTTTATAAATGTTAGGTTAAAAGGTCAAGAAATAGGATATCGCTTAAAGGATAAGGAATAAGGATATATAAACTTTGCTTTAGCACAGAGTATTTAATAATTTGTATCTAAAGAAATACTAATTATAATACAAAATGAAATATCGATAGGTCCAAAAGGTATTAGGGAGGGAGGTCATTTTTGATAATAGACTGAGACTTATTATACTTAAGAATATTTAGCGTACCAGAAAGCTTTATTAAAAATATACAAAATGAATAAGTGAATATTAATATTAGCTTAAAAATGATGCAAAAAATATTTTGCATTTCATCGAATAACGTACAATGATTTATGAATGTTAAAAATTGAGGATGCGTCATGTTGCCACTTTAAAAATGTCTTCAACATATAAAAATTATTTTCGTACCCGCTTATACGAGTCAAAATAAACTCCAGTCAAAATACAAATAATGAATGATTAATCATTTAATATTGACGTATTGTTGATTTTGGATAACGAAGCACTGACACTAGTAGCTTTTAAGCTACCCACATACGCTATCTATGTTTTCCTGTATGTAAAAGTGAGTAATTGTCGTACTCAGAGATGTATTCTGACGTTTAGCTATAATAATTACTAGATTTAACTACAATAAATAACTTTTTCTAACATTAGCCACATTAAAAAAAGTTTCGTTGCTTGTTCCTGTATAACCGGATATATAGACAGAGAGACTGCCGTAAGCTTTCTAAACTACAATAATTAGCTGTCTGTATGTCATTTAATTATAGTTAAACGCTAATTTATGTCTCTATATATGACAGTTTGTCATAAAACGCGTGTCATCTTAACAATGGTAAGCTGTAACACATCTTGTAATAAAAGCTTACGTGTCGCAAGGGCACAAGCGTGACATAAAATGCAACAGGCTTCAACTCCCCCTCGAGCGAATGAAATGTTTAATATTTTCCATTCCTCGCTGGGGTAACAAGGCCAACTGTCGCGTTAAATTCAACGACTTTTCATGAATTACCTCCAGAATTCGGCAGAAAGAGGAGATAATTGTGTCCTAATGGGAGCGGATTTCAATATTAGGTTTTGTAGGGGATAATTTAAATAAATAGGCTATTAAAAATAATTTATACATGTCACAATTAAATATTTGATATCAGTATTCTATATATTTACCATATATCGTATCCAATTTCATTGAGCAATAAAATACGATATATAATAAGTTTATGCAGATGAGATTTTAGGTTGATTTTTGTTATTGAGTTAGTGTCAATATGACACAGTTGCTAACATTTTATTTTAAACAATAATAGTGAGTTCAAATCAAATTTAGTGCTATTGAATTAGGTGGCATCAATAGATTTGAGGCTTGTCGTGGCATAGGGGCACGAACATGTGACTATAACCACGATAGATTGTGGATTCCCCACTCGTTGAAGTGTAATATTTAATATTTTCAAATGAAAAAATAACCATTTCATTTCATCGCTTTGATAACAAGACAGCAGTGCCCCAAATTCAGCACCAAATAGGGAATGAAAGCGAATGTTTCAATATTAGGTCCCCGAGTTCCCTCTGCCTACCTTCCCATTGCAGGATATTATATACAGCTAAAAAAGGATTATTACTCATTTAGAGTTAAATTACATAAATTAAAACGATTTTATGGATTAAGAATCAAACATTTAATTACAATATTGACTATATTTACGATAAACAAATCTGCAATGAAGGCGTCGTAACCATATCGAGCAAGACCCTTTTTAATTTTAACTTTTACCTGTTTCCTCTACTCAAACGATTTTATTACATTACGTCACCATTAACTTCCCTTATCTGCCTTAATTAAGCGATATTCGAATTGCTTTTGTCTGAAAAAAAATGTGCTAAACTACATAATACATTTAATTATCTTCATATAATTAGTTGTCCAAATATTTTTACGTTTATCGATGTATGTATTTATGAATTTAACAAACTTTATTTTAGAGCTTTTTGCAAAGTTGTTTGAATTTGAGTATAAAACTCTTATAATTATTAAAACATAAAGAAATTCACGTAGAGGATGTCATGGTTCAGTTATACAGTATCCGACTTTAACGGGACGCGTTAGGAGTGCGCGCGCGCACGGCGTCGGGCTTCGGCACTCCACTTATAATATCTATTTAAAAAATAGGGCGGAAAGTAAGGAACGGTATGTCTCTAGGCAAAATTCCCAATTAGAGCTAAAAACTATATTTTTGTAATATAAGGCAAAAATAAATAGGGCAAGGCGCGGCGTTGAGTTCCGCCACTCAACACGCAATGCCTCAAATTCGCCGGAAGGTGGGGAACAGAAGTGGAACGGAGTATCTTTACACTAGGTTCCCGGGTTCCCTCTGCCTACCCTGCCTCGTGCGGAATACAGCGTGAAGCTGAGTACTATATTTTTGTGAAACCAAGTACTATTTGTAAGTGACTTAAAATCTCTTGTACTTGAGTCTAACAACTTTTGATATTAGACATTACAATAACGGTCTATAAGCATTTTTTATACTATACACAAAAGTTGACTCCATCTAAAGTAAATAAATAACTTATTATTTATGACTGAAACGTTTCCTTTTAATTCGTTCGTTATTGATTTTGTGAAGCCAGACGTAAAAACAGTTAGACCACCATAGTTAGTATGAACCGTAATATATTTAATCAAATATCAAAAATAAAATATATATATCTTGAATAAGTGTATCGCATTAACTAGTTATTATGACAAAACAAGTTCATTAAATATGCCAAATCAATTATAAAGGATATCCATCAAAATATTAATTTATATTTAAAAAAATATTATTTGGTGTCGGCGTCTCTTTGATATGGTCCTGTTGTCAAAGATTTAACAGTTAAACAGATATGACATCGGTGTAAGAAATACAAAAAAACTTTTATTAACTCGTCGTTATGGTTTTAGTTTTTGAATTTCTGTTTCGATGAACACCATAAAGTAATAAAAAACTTTGTACTCAGCTTTCACACTGTACCCCGTACACGGCAGAGTATACAGAGGGAACTTAAGATACTCCGTTCTGTTTCTCCACTTTACGCCGAATTGCGAGTTGATCTCAACGCTGCAAAATCTCTTACTGCGGCTCCCTTAAAGTGAATATATTAATTAAAACGCAAAATTAAATATTTTTTAAGGAAGTATATATAGAGTACGACTAGCATATATAAAATTTATATATATTAACATATACATTCGTTCTTTTTAAGTGATTTACGAGAGAAGCAGCGATAACCTAAAATTAAATAATACTGAATCTAGTGATAGGTAAAATTAATTATAAATATTTCACAAAAAATAGATTGTATTTTTTAACAATTATTGAATGATTTTTTAAACCTTTTACTAAAATTATATTTTATATATCCCAAAAAAATCTGACTAGCACACTTTTGTTATTTTTTTTATGTACAACCATAAAATGATTAGTCAATAATTTTACCCATTTTATCTTTTATTGTTTGTTTCTCTATTTTTTTTAAAACATAACTAACTTAACGGACAAAGTTTATTTATTATTTAAATTAAAAAAGAAACAATCCTTTAAACTACCGTTATATTAGGCAGGTATCGATTAATATACAGATGTACTTTTTAATCTGTCATCAATACTTCACCTGTCACGATTATCAATTGTATGGGAGGAGATTTAAAAGTTCAAGAATGTAATTGCTAAAACCATCCTTGATATATATTGCATTCAAATTAAGGTTAAATAATTCAGTATTAAATTAATTAAAAAAAAAAGATCATAAGTTACAGACGTACTCAGGCACTTTGTATAAAACTGCAAAGTAATCAGCTATGATTTGCTTTAATTTCAAAATCCTGAACGTATTTCAGGCCCATTCTTCAGTTACAACTTCGAACGTGCCAGTTTAATGCAATTAACTTGGCCATTTTTAAGTTGTATGGAGTAAAGACGAAGAAGTACCGATTGAATAGAAACAAAAACAAAAACTGAAAGGAATACATGTAAATAGATATAGACTCTACCATAAAAATTCTATTCTACTCTACTTTACTCTTAAAAAAATACAAACAGTTACCAATATAACAAACAGTTCGCTTCTTTTTCCCGAATTGAGAGATTTTCCGTGATTAGTAGCGAGATCTAACACTGAATTAAGTCTATTCAAATCTTGAAAATGAAAACATTTAATAAAAATTTACAGTTGTGTGTGTGTGTGTGTGTGTGTGTGTGTGTGTGTGCGTGTGTGTGTGTGTGTGTGTGTGTGTGTGTGTGTGTGTGTGTGTGTGTGTGTGTCGAACCCAAAACTAGTTACTTTTCAGCTTCTGTATTTCGCACATGGCAGGGAACTTGGGAACTTTTTTATTAAGACACATTCTACTTCCGTTCTCTACTTTCCGCCGAATTGAAGGCATTTCTTGTTGAACGGCGGAACTCAATGCCGCGTTTTGCCTTGTTACTAGAAGGAATAAATGAATAATTAAATATTTAATTTGAAATAATTAAATATTTCGTTTTCTCAAGTGGGAAATACATAAGATATTAAGTGTATAAGACGTAAAAAACTAAACATATTCAACTATTGAAGCATAAAATAATAATTATGTTAGGCACGTGCGAAGTATCCATTGACATCTTTATAGACTAACAAAAAATGTTATGTTATATGTTTGATATCATCGTGTAGATAGTTATAATATTAGAATACGATGCATATAATTTAAATTGATAATATTTTTAGTATTTATTGTTTGTTGTCCTTGTACCTTTTTTTCTATAACAAATCTATCTGCAAAAATTGAGTAAATTATTAGATTTTTAGATTTTTTTTTCAGTTTCACGCTATATCCCGCACTAGGCAGGGTAGGCAGAGGGAACCCGGGAACCCAGTGTTAATACACTCCGTTCCACCTTCGTTCCCCACTTTCCGCCGAATTTGAGGCATTGCGTGTTGAGCGAGAGGGAAACTCAACGCCGCGCTTTGTGTTATTACCTACCAGAGCGAAGAAATGAAACATTAAATATTTAAATTGAAAATATTAAATATTTCATTTCCTCAACTGGGAATCGAACCCAGAACCTGTCGGTTACAGTCACACTCTTGTGCCGCTGCGCCACGACAGGCCTCAATTTTATTAGATGAAATAAAGAATAGGAAAAAAAAGATGTACTTTGAATTTCCAGCTAAGCTTTGATTGACAAATAAATAATATTAAACTGTAATAAACTGTTCCAGTCAATAAAATTATTTTAAAAAATATAAACAATTTTGATATTTTACTATTTGCTTAGACGAGGTCCGACGTTTTGTTCCGCCAATCAGCACTTAATATCTTTAAATTTGTATATGAATGAAGAAACAAGTGATTTATCATTCTCTACCTATCCCGTTAAGTTGGAGAAAGGCATTTAGATAAAACGAATCTATCATCGCGGCACAACATTTTCCGGTAGTCGAATTGTCAAGTAAAATGTTGTAAGAGATTTATGAGCACTATCCCTCACTGCTAGAGTAATGTAATTAATATCTTCAAGCTCAGTTATATATGTATATGGTGGAAATTACAATAATATATCTTATTTTCATACAGACAAAGACTAAAACTGCCTAAATATATCCATCAAATATCGATGTTCAAAAACAATATATTGTTTACAATCAATAAATAAGTTTTTTTTATTTTAAATTCTAATAGTATAATATTAAAGTTCAAATTTATATAACAAATATTTTGCAGCAAAAAACCTTTGAATAGAAGCGTCAAAACACCGCACTATATGCAGAGTTAAACGAACTCACACTTGACCTTTCGCTAACGTTTAAAGTTCAGACCAACATTATCAATGCTGTTATTAATAAAATGAAGTAGTACTATACAAATGTACTATTGTAGAGGTAGAATAGTAAATATCGATTTTTTTTTGTATTCCTTTATATTTATTACTGGCAATATGCAATTTCGATATTCTTCACAATATGGCGTAAATGTAAAGAATATCTGAAGAATCCAGGCAAAGTATGAAATAGTATGAATATTGTACATTACTTACTTTACCTAGGTATGTTATAATATCTAGGCATTGTATAAGGGTCCTGCTATTTTACCCAGTGATTAAAAGAAATCAGTCATGGTCCTTTTTTCCTTTATTCGAGCTACAGATTACTTACTTACTTAGCGGGGTAGGCAGAGAACGGAGCGCCAAACGCTACGGTCTCGGCATACCTCTTTCCCCTCGTCCACTGTCATCAACCCCTTCATACATGCCCTCCGGGGGGTCCTCGTGCTTTTCACGTGACCTTCCTCCAGTATCGTCGATACTGTGTTTTCCAAGGTCAACCGAGGTCAGATTAAGCGGTTTTAAAAACAAATTAGCCCAAGTTATCGGAAGTGCAGTTACCACTTCCTCTAACTACGCTAATTCGAAAAAAATATATAATATATTAAATACCTTTCCTGTATTAATGCAAAAGAATTAGAATAAAAAACTATCGCAAGAATTCTAATAATCCACCAGCGACTTCACATCGTCAAATAATCTATCAATTTAAACGTTATTTCAAATATGCAAAATAAAAAAAAAATGTAAGGCGTTAAACCATGAAAGGATCCTCAATACAAAGCTGAACCGAACTGGTTTTAATTCGTAACATTACTTTCGAATGATTTATCGAATCACTTTAACACAGACGATTATAGTGCACACATCAAAATCGATAATATTTATGGCGAAAGCTTAAAAAAACCCCAGCTTATGATCGTTTATTATGATTTTATGCTTTTTAATTTTATCTATCAACAAGCGAAGAAGATGAAACCGTTTCTATTTTGTATTTTAATATTTCTAAGAAACTTCTATTGTGTTTTTTAAAGTAATACGTTTCGTTGGCACTGTCATTGTTATTGTAATGTTATGATTGGTAATTTAAATACGTATAACATTTATGAGGCTAGTGGCTCAGGAGTACAAGCGAGCGACTGTATACACGATAATTTGTAGTTTCTGACTCTCGGGAGAAATAAATATTTAATATTTTCTTTTCCCTGCTCTGGTAATGAGGCAAAAATTGTGGCGTTAGGTCCTCCAACTCAACAGGTAATACATCAAGATTTTGGCGGAAAGTAGAGAACGGAAGTATCTTATTGGGAATGAAATCGTGATTCCTCTGCCTACTCTATTGTGATATAGCGAGAAGCTATAACATTTATTAATGGTTAAATAAATATATTAAATAAAATATGGAGAGATTTGCTCCAAATTTAGTTATTAATTAATTAAGTAAGTAAGCAGATTGTAAGTTTGGTTTGGGTATAAATATTTCTTCTGCAATAGCATGTATTTTCTATAATTATGAATAGTTCATTAGAACAATTCATAATAATGCTCCCGCAGAATTTGAAGTAATGTGTATTGAGTAGCGGAACTCAACGTTGCGCTTAGTCTTGTGACCAGAGAGAAAAAATGAGTGTCTTACTTAACATTAGGTTCCCTGAGACCACCACCACTTGTTATATGTGAAATTCTGTGTGAAGGTACAAAAATAGAAAATATAAAAGTAGCATCTACCAATTTTACGAATCATCTATATTTGCAAATCTCAATGTTATGAGACACAAGATGTTTATGTAAAATAAAAATTCCAATGTATTTTTATTGGTGAATGTACGTAATTTATTATATTATGTTATTTATTTTGGACACCAGTTATTTATGAGCTTTACTCACGAGTGTTTTGCCGGTCTTTAATAGAGGTGACATTTTATTATCCGTTTAAAATACCGGAAATGATGATATGTTGAGGACATGATGCGTAATATTTTTTTTATTTTAGTTTCTCATTGTGTCTTACATTTTTAATAATAAAGTAATTCTTTGGAACGGAAGTGGAACGGAGTGTCTTAACACTAGGTTCCCGGGTTCCCTCCGCCTATTCTGCATCGTTCGGGATACAGCGTGAAGTAAAAAAAAGAGTAATTCTTTTCGCTATTTTTTATATAATGGAAATACTATTATAAAAAGTTATAGTATATATGTTAGTTACAGTCAAGTTATTTAGTCAAATTCTGTAAAATCTATTTAGCTTTTATGAATTTGCCTAATGTTGATCTTTTTATACCTACATATTTGACACTAATATTTCGATAAAGGTATTTTTTTAGTATCATACAAACCGCTTAATTTTTTTGTCGTTCCTTAAGGGGTTCCCATAAATATCCTACATTCACTAGCCTACCTACGTGCTCATTTTCTATACTTTCATCTCTCCGTTATCTGTCTAATACTCGGTAGCAGAAAAGTGACATATATATAAAAGAAGAAACTTTAAAATATATGAGTAAGTCATGTCCATATTAAAATTAAAATTTGTGCGTAAAACAATCACGTTAAGTGCGTGTCGTTTAGATGCTGACAAAAACCTAATGACACTCTTACAAGAGATTAATGACGAAATCACGTTTTAATGATAAACTTAAACAACTGATAAATCTCCAACTGATTTATGACGTTTGTATTAAAATTCGTTTGTAATTTTAAGTAGAATTTATAAGCAGTTAATGAGTGAATATTGAGGATTTTTTTAGGTTTAGTGAAGCTTTTGTGGTTCATCTTAGATGATTATAAACCATACAAGGTTTTATCTGTGTTTACGAATTCAAGTCTAGCTAAGTTAGAAATACAATATGACGGAATATTAGTAGAGCAAATTTGTGATGAAATGACGAAAAGTTATGTATGACTAGAGTTTTTCTTTCATGCTCTGCTTTTTCTCTTCTCGTTTTCTATCCAACATGCATTAAAAAAATATTTTATCCATCTCTGATATACCATATATATACCTATAATATATAAAAACCTCTTCCATTAATTAGAAAGATGAAATTAGATAGTAAGAAGCTCAGGGAACATATCGCACTTGTTACAATTAAGATTGCAACAAAGTCACCTTATAATATCATAGGAGTAGAGGTCACAGAATAGAATTCTGTTATTATCTTTGGCTCTTAATATTTTCTTACATAATCAATAATTTATTTGTAAATTACTTGTATAGATAAGTAATTTACAAATAAAGTCAGTTTCAGATTTATTACAAGTATAGACTTATATAATAAATCTATGACTGATCACAGTATGTACATGGACATAAAAAATATGTAAAAAAAATATGAGTTTTTATATTTAAAAATAATCTTATAAAATCTCGATTAATGTTTAGGCCGTAGGTACATGCAATAGTGATTTTTTTTTGTCTATTTCACTGTAAATCTGTTGGTCTATTTCGCTGTACGCGCTACGCTAATCTCAGAAACGACTAACCAGACTTAAATGCAGTTTTCACTATTTTGGCATAATTTTCCAACGTTTGGTGTGTTTGTTTATTAAAATCCGGTAATTAAATAACAAAGTTACATCAATTTAAAATATTTTGCCTCGAAAAAATTGCTTCAAAATTGTTAATTATAACCTTAAACTTTAATTTTCTATTTTTTTTTTATGGAAGAGACGTCTATGTAAAGATATTGTCTTAAAAATAATAATATTATTAGAACAAGAATTGAGATTAGTAAATAAAATAGTGATATTCAAGCAGACGAAGCCGCAAGCGGGTCGCTAGTTTATATATAAATTATCGTAACCATTGTGATATTGAACGTTTCATTCAAAACAAAATTTAGTACCAGGTGTCTTAGTATACACAAGTTAATTGTTGCAATACATTATTATGTAATTATAGGCGCCGCAGCTATTTGTATCACGGAACGTTTTGTTCATGTTGCTAGTTGCAACACACAGACTGACAAGCCTTTAATGTAAGAGTAGTTGAGTGATCTGTTACATAAATATTATATGTAAAGTGTTTTATGGATTATTTATAGCTTTTGGCTAGATGCGATTTGTTTACTCGTCTTTAGTCAAGTGGTAGAGGCACAAACGTAGGACTGTAAAGTGGCAGTTGTAGGTTCGATTTCCACTTAAGCAAGTATGATAATTAATATTTTCATTTTCTCGCTCTGATAACAAAGTAAACGTTTCGTCGCTTAGCGATGCTTCGAAATTAAATTGGAAAATAAAAATGTAAGATCGTAGGTAGGTTACCAGATACCAATTGCTGTGTTCCGGACACAGTACGAAGCTAAAAAAGTCGATATATGATCTATAGTTCAAGTCTTGTTATGATTACGCATTAATTTAAATAAATACTTAATATTAATATATTTGTTAGACATAAACTACGTAATATTCATCATTTCGGGTTTATGACATCCACGACTGGAACCAGTTTTTTTCTTTAGGATCTTCGACCATAGCTACTGTGTCTTTCTACGATCTTTACTAGACTATAGGATCAGCTGGAAGAACTGGAAGCTGGATAACTCTGAGAGGGGAATGGTAAATCAAATATATTCAAGGCCTGAGACTGTAAACGTGGCAAATTAAAGTTTCGATTCCAACTCTTGGAAATAATATATTTTATATTTTAAAATTAAATATTTAATGATAATTCCAATTTTTTCGCCTTAGTTATCAGTATACGGGCGGCGTTGAGTTCCGCTACCCAACATTAAGTTCCTCAATTTATGTTATGTGCGGATACAGTGTGGAGCTAAAAGAAAAATAATGATATCAAGAAATATTGAATAAGAATTGAACGCACAACTATTGCGTATAATTAAACAACCGCCACTCCACCATAAACTACCGTTATAGTCACTATATTAAAGAATAACATAATTTCTAAGAAGTACAGTAGAAAATACATATAGTTTTGGAATGCGATTGGCCACGCTGCCAAGAACCTGTAATGTCATGTACGTCCAAATTCTTAATTGATAGCGCTGGAGTGTGGACGTTATATATTAACAATCATATATTTAAAATATTGCACGCCCCGATGCAAAAAGAGTAGTAGTATTAAACAGACACACAAACAAACTCTTTTTGCATTGTATTGTAGTTCTCTACTATATATACTTTTTTAATAGAAAGCCTTGTTAGCTATGTTTCATAGAAATTTAATTTACAGCTTAAGAGCTACAAATTTGTGACTTTTGGTTAAGGATTTTTTTTTGGGTAAAATTTTGGTACTTGTTTTAAAGTAATTGTGAGAAACGCTTACATTTTTAGAAGGATTTTAGTAGTTTGTAAAAGTATTTGTATTTTCTATTTGAAATAAAAAAAGAGTATTTTCATTCTTGAATAATAAATATAAATGCGAGTACAAAATAAGATAAAAATCATTATTTACTTCAGTAAATACATAAGTACGAAGCTAACTTTAAAACTATACCTGCAGCAAAAACATAAAACTAGAATAAACAATATTTGAATTGCATTTGTCAGTTTTACGGTGTATCCCGCATACGGCAGGGTAGGCAGAGGAAACTTGGTAACCCAGTGTCAACTCCGTTCCATTTTAACACTCCGCTCCGTTCCCCAAAGAATTAAACGGAATTATTCATATTATTAAACGGAATTATTCATATTAATACGCCTAAATCATAACTAAGCTTCACGCTGTATTCCGCACATGATAGGTAGTTAGAGGTAACTTGGGAACATAGTGTTAAGACACTGACACCGTTCACTTCCGTTTCGCACTTTCAGCTTAAAAGCTACCAAGGAAAAAGTATGTATTTCTAAAAGCTACCTACTATGTAATTGACACCAACTAAAAAATAACTTACAACAAAAACCAAATGTCAAATTGACCTCTTTCATTACGAAATCGGTTAAAACCTTACCCTATGCCACATAGTTACTTAAAATATTCATTACAGAGATCAAGATCTCGATAATTGCGATACACAATGCGTGTTTGGCTTTCACGCTGTCCGTTGATTAGTCTTTTGTGAAAATATTTCATTGTTGTAAACGCAAACACTCGCTTAATAAGTCATTCAATGATGCTGACTACGCAATTTGTTTAATCACACAATGATTCTTCAATTATATTTACGTGTGATGATAAGTAAATGTTGCCAAATTTTGTAATTAAATCTTATTTCTATGTTCTTAGTGATGAAAGATTAAAGTGTTGCCTACGTAAGAATCTTTGGTTTGCTCGTCATATATTTTTATTACTAACATTAATAGTCATGTGTATGTAGTTTGCAGGCGTGTGCACTCTTTTCGTAGTTTAATTATAATTTTGTACTAATTATTGTTTCTGATGAAAAACAAAATATTTTTGTTTTCGTACCAAGTTTTAGAACTGCAGATAAATCCCTACAAATTTTATTACGCGGCAACTTTTTGCTAAAATGAAGCCGAAACGATACTGCTCTTCCAATCTTTTGATTGAATTGGCTGGAGTAAACTTGCATACATGATATTAATTTCAACTTGTTATCTCCACCCAGTATCAAGATAAATGGTAAAATAGGTAAAATGAAGACTTATGAAACAAGTCTTTATACCAATTTTGATTACATCTTTAATACGAATATATAAAAATTGCATATTTTACATAGAAAAAGAAGAAACACGTTTTTTACGAGAAAAAGGCGAGTATAGGAGTAAAAATCCCTGTCTTATTACTGATAAAATTATATTTACCAATAAATGATAAAATTCTTGTGTAATCTTTCACAATATATATTTTTCATTCAAACAAAACTCTATTAAAACGTAAAAAAATATCTTTTTTTAACTGCACATTGTATCTCACATATGACAGTGGGAACTTGGTAACCTTATGTTAAGACACTCCCCTTCTAGCCACGGAACTTAACGCCGCGGTTTGCCTTGTTATCACAGAGAAGAAACATAACTATTTAACATAATATACATTGAACTGCAATCATAATAAATTACGTATTATCTAAAGAATGCGGTTAGACAAAGCATGTTAGGTATATGCAGATTCTTAACAATGACAGCGAGGCTGCAGTGATAAGAAATGTAAATATTGATTTGCTCCAAGTGTGAGATCAAGGTCAGTCCCTTTTATAATAAAATATATTATTGTTGAGGCCTGTCGTGGCGCAGAGGCACAAGACTGTAAACGCGACAGGTCGATCCCTACTCCAAAAAATGAAATCTTTAATATTTTCAAATTAAATTTATACTTAGAATAACTGATCTCTGTCGGTACATAGAAGATATATTTTAATAACATCAGTAATGTGATAGGGCCGAAAGAAGTGATTTTTAAAATTTTTGTATGTTTGTCTGTGCGGTTGTATTCGCTAATTTCAAAAGTAGTAGTTTTATTTTTTAAATAAAATATTATTTTTTTGCTACAATTTTTTTTTTGGGCTGTTACATAAACAAAATATTTTTTTTTAATATATCTCTCATGAACAGAAAGTGATCAGTTACAGATTTATTATAGGTATATAGCATATTATAAATATAAAAATTCCCTGATTACATATGAAACAAACGTTACATTAAGTTAGAAAACTTTGAACGATCGATGTAGCATCTTTTTGAACGCTTTTATTCAACTTACCGTTTTAGTTAGTATGTGAAATCTTTCAATTTGACCTTCAAGCTCAATTTGACCCACTTCCCATCGTCCGACTGAGCTGAAATTTTCATTACAACTTCAGATGACAATCAAATTACATATAATCAATATTGTTGTCAATTCGAAATGGACGGCGTAACAAAATGGCGGATTACAATTTATTTTCCAAATCATTACAAATATTTTGCTTATTTTTAGATCTGAGTATATAAATATAAATAAAATACTTTTAAAACATAGAAAATAAAATAGTAAAAAGAACGGAGTGTCTTAACACTAGGTTGCCTATGTTACCTGAAGGAAACATAAAAAAATACCAACAGTAGTGCAAAGTTGCTATAAATGACATATAACCGTTAATAATATAGTTCAGCAAGGAAATGTAAATGTTGAGCCAGAGGCAACGTTCAAATTACAATGTTTAAATTAAATTTATTATGCGACGAAGTTATTTATTGCTCACTAATTATAATAATTATTGTAATATATTTGTGTAGCTACCAAATATGTACAATGTGTTTAGATTAAGTATATTTTTTTATGACTGTGATTATAAATATGAACATTATACAAAACTTTGTGGCCTGTCATAGCGCAGGGGTACAAGCATACAACAGGTTGTGGGTTCGAACTTGACTCGGGAAAACGAAATGCTTAATATACTCATTTATTCTTTTTGGTAAAAAGTCTAAATTTGGCGTTAAACTCTGCAACTCAATACATAATGTCAGAAATTTCAGGGAAAATGGAGACGGAATGGTGTGTCTTCAAACAAATTTCCGAAATTCTGTCTGGTTACTCTACCATTTACACGTTTCGAGGTTTCCTTTCTGGTGAATGATTATATAGAAATCTTCCTTACTTAGGTCGCCATGGCGCAGGGTACAACAATGAACTGTAAATGTGGTGCATGTACATATTTAGGGGAATGATTTATTTCCGCGGTTGAGTTCCGCAGAACACGCAGTTGTCTCAAAAATTTTGCAGAAAATGAGGAACAGGTTGATTTAAAAATAAGTTGCGTCTGCTTGTTTATATGCGATATTTTGTAGCTACATGCTATAGTGTAAAATGTACCTTATACCGCACTAGGACTTAAAAATATATGCTTGTTTAAAAAATAAATCCTAGACAAAATTCGTTTACTTTAAATAAATCCACATTTAACTCATTAGCATTTTATTGCGCCTACAATCAATACTCAATACTATTTACAATCGTAATTATCGTTAAACGGAAGAAAATCAATAAAGGTGGGTCAAATGATTCTGTTCAAACATACTTTTATGCTTTCGCGAAATTCTGTGAAAAAAATACGTCTTTACTTTTTGGTACAATATAAACAATATTTGCAAAGAACAAATTGTTACCCATAAAGTGTGATTCTCGGCGCCAGTCTATGGTAAATTTATAAAGAAATGTAAATAGAGATACGGAACAGAGTAAGTTTGATTACGTATATAAGGAAAAAAGCAATTTTTTACTCAATTATCATATTAATATTAATTTGTCACAATTTTGAACTTCTTGTCATTTACTATAGTTATATATGATAGGACTAATATGTAATTTCAGAAACGAAAAAAATACATACGTCATTTTTCAATTATTTCAAGTTCTAAAATTACTGAAAACTAGAGATCGTTTTAATTTCACTCTGAATTTCGCATTTAAGCTAGAGATAAGTTGCTTACAGCCGGTTTCTGAATTGAGAATTTGACGTTAAGCAAATGTCAAACCGTGTTCAACGGCTAATTAAGCAAATTTTTGTTTCTGATTTGAGTTTTCTCAAACCATAAACAATATTTGAGAATGTCACTGATCACCGTGCTTCACTCATACTTTAGAACGTATTTTGTGTTTCACAACTGAGTAAAACTCGTTTGACAGTTCTCAAACCATACTTAAATCAGTCAAAAGTTAAGCGAGCGTAATTGGCTACTTAACCTGTGCTCAAATACTTTTCTTGCGATTTTTGTGAAGAAAATGTTTTTGTTTTGCGTCGATATTATTTATCTATCAGTAGACTGATATTCTTGAGATAATTAGCGATGACGATACATCGTTGTCGTCTTTGGAGATACCTCAACTGCGTCCGCGCAACTACGACGCTTTCGCAGAATACAAAGAAATGGACCAGATTTCTTCACGAATTTCAATGAAGAAAAATTTACGAGTCGCTTCCGCTTCACCAAAGCGATCCGTCAAATTTGTTCAGGGCCAAATCAAGCCAAAATTAGTGCTAAACATACAACGCCGGGATCACATTCCTCATATTGTTAATAAGTTGATATATAATATAATTATTGATAGTTTTAAAATGTAATGCAATAGGATGCTTTCAGACAGTTTGCTGTGAAGTAGTGAAAGTGACATGTGAGATAGCATTGCTAAGTAGTAAATATTTTTGAAGCCCACTGTTAGAGAAAGACCAAAGGTAGTGTAGGGTAACAGTGGATTGTGCACACACATTAATATAGCTTTTTTATCAAGAAGAAACAGCTGAAATAAAGAAAGGGACATTTTTCTGTTAAAATGTTCAGGTTGTATTTGGTGCTAACTTAAAGATTCAAACCGTTGTAGCTAGTTTGCAGCTCAGTGGCTATAAAGTGCTTAAGATTTTTGATGCCACCTTTTTTGAAACCAACTACACCTCAAGAAGCATCCAAATGAGCCCATATAATAACAACGAACACAATAGACAAATTTTGGTGTCTTAAAAAGGGGGTTGTTATGCCTTCTTGTGTTAAAAGTTGTATTGTGACTTGTTCTGTTGCATAACATGCATACTCATCTTGATGGATACATTGAAATGAACTTCATGAAGCATTAAGTACCAAAGCCTATACACAACATTTTGCTGTGAGAAGAAGAGATTTTACATCATAGAATTATATATACCTCACATTATATGAGTGCCTCTTCACATGTGTTTTATAACTGTAGTGTTTTGAATTGCTTACCTGACTGCTGTGTTGTTATTAAAAATAAATTATAAAACATTTAAAATTTTCAACATATGAGACTTGTCCGTCTGAATTTGGACTTTATCAGTTAAAATGAAATCAGTAAAATGTTAAGTGTTAAATTATGTTATTGTAAAAAGGTATTTTGTGGATTTTGTCGAGATAAAAGGAATAAATAAAACACTTCTTGAATGAAAATTGTTTTTTATTAAACTAATTAAAATAAAATATATGGATAATATTATAAAATATCAACATAAGTATAAATACTTAAGATCAAGTTATTTGTAAAGATTTCTTATAATTCTATTAAATCATGTCTGTCTATTTAAGTATCTACAGTTGAAAGTATTTAGCAATAACTCTGTGTAAGCAGGAGTATAGGAACGACCACCTGTTTGGGAAGAGAAATAATTTCAACAGAATTGATAACCCTTTGCATTACATTTATTTGAAAAAAAAAATAAAATGTAAAAGAACTATTACTGTTTTGTTAAAGTAAGGTAACTTTTTAATTTACATGCTTCTTTTAATATTTTAATAGACCATTTACAAAAAAAGGTCAATAATATTAATTTCAACAGTCTACAAGTTAAAAAATATATTGTTTTGAGAATATTACATTTTTTAGTCACTAAATAAGTTGCTTTGTGTAGTAACCAGTATTTATAATTGAAAATACAGTGGATAGTTTTAAAAAGTATATATTTCTCAGTTTGCTCGATTGGCTACCAGTCAATGGTTGTGTTAAGAAGTCTTCGTTTAATTTTTGAAGACAACTAACTGCTCAACGAATCTTTTTTTTAACATAAATATAATTTTGGTGTGACATTTTTGGGATTTCAATAAAATGATTTTAAGCACTAGTTTATTATTATTATTTATACGTTTTCCATTAAAAAATCTTTTCTTGTGCAGTGCTAAATATTGTTATTTGTGCTGTTTGTGGTGTATTTATTATGCTATTGTATTTCATAACCACATATTCCCTATTTTTGTTGTTGCATAAAATATGCTCCTGTCTTCTTACAATCAAAATTTCGGCATCTGAAGCATAACAATTAAAGCTAAAAGTAAAATATTACAACAATAATGCCATATATTGAGAAGTGTTTTTTTTTGCGGATATGTACTTGCCTTTCTATAATTAAACGCAGATTCTTTTTTTTTCATAGTATCGTTAGGTTACTTCTTACTTTTATTGTTGTGCCCATTTATTATTATTTAAGCTAGGAATAGAAATAAATAACTTCGTTGCTTATATTTTCCTCAGTTTGATATTAATAGTCCGTTTCACGTAAGAAATGTACTACATGATTTATTATTTTTATTGTAAATATTTTTATATTTATTTTAAGTTTTTTATAGCACAACTACAAGAAATAATGATATTACATACACGTTACACATTTTGGAATGTTAATTTTGTTTTACAATTAAAATAATACATAATTTTAAAGAATACCGGTAAGTATCGGTTTTTTAAACGTATATCGGAACGTAAAAGCCGTGCTCAAAGGGATTTGAGCAAATGATCAGTTGATTACAGTTTAACGAATATACGTTTTGAAGTGTGAAACGCAAAAAAGTCAACTTCGTGCTTAGAGATTTGACAATACTCAGATGAGTATTCGCGGTTTTCTCAATTCAGAAACCGGCCATTAGTGAACCAAGTGACACAAAATTGATTAGAGTAGATAATAAGTGAAACAAAAATAAAAAAAAATCTTTAGAAATATTTCTTATTTTGACTTAACCTAAGTCGATCGGTACAACATACACGTACTTGTACTGTCTGAAAAATTGCAAAAGTGCCAATCAAGTTTACAAATAATCTATACAACATATTATTTAACTTCATAAAAAAAAGTGCAATTACGTCATTGTTGCACCAAATAAACGATATGTTATTCCAATCAAAGTGGACAGCACTACAAGCAAATTGACTACGTTAAGTGTAGTAAGAGTTTAAAGGCCATTGAAATAACAACACGACTACTCAAATACAAAAAAGAGCACAGACATGATTATATGGAGATTGTAGGTACCTATATCGTAATAATTAATACTAATATTAAAAGGTGCAATTAAAATTAAATTACATTTAGTGTTTTCATCTCTTCGCAATGCGTGGTGTTGAGCCCCACCACGTAACACGCAATGCCTCAAATTTGGCGGAAAGTAAGGAATGGGCCGAAGTATCCTGCATACCCTGCCAAGTGTAGGATATAGCGTGAAGCTGAAAAATAAAATAATAATAATAGTACTTTGAAGTTTTGTTGTCGTTTCGAAATAAAATTATAAAAAAGCTACACCAACCGAGGCGCTCATCAACTTCGGCTGCAAAGAAAGAAATAATTAAAATACAATAAATATATAATAATTTAACCGCCTCCACTGCGACTATGTTAGGGCGTAAATTTACTTTAAAAATAAATATAGGTAACCCGACAACGTAACATCTAAAAGTCACCCACGACGAGAACACATATTTTAATATAATAGAAAGAGAAATAGTAAAAAAGATAATAATATATAAAAGTGAAAATCTGTATGATTTTTTTCAATTATTTGGCGTTGCGGCGTTATGTTCTGCTTCTTAACGCGCAATGTCTTGAATTTAAACGAAAAGTAGAGAAAAAAGTGCCTTGTCCTAATTTATTCTATAAATAAAACCGAAAATCTCAAAAAATACATTTTATAATATTTAAAATGTACGAACTAACGTTTATGACATAGAGATATTCGCATTAATAAGTATAGGTTTTCATTTTTAAGAAATAATGTACCGTTAACCGGCCAACAACTTTATTTCAATCATTAGTTTGACAAGTATTAATATGAATTTAAATAACTTTAGACCAGTAGGTAATATGGTTTTTTTTTTATTTTCATCTTCAATAGAAAAATTGGTACATGCAGACATTTCAATTTTTTACTTTTTTTAAGAAGAACCATGCCCCTAGTCTTGTTATTCTAGTAATAATAACTTATAGTATTCTGGTAATAAGGAAATGAACATACTAAATAATAGGGACCCGCCCGAGGCTTCGCCGGCTTGTATTAAACTATTTTATTTACTAATCTTAATAATTTTCTTGTTTTTATAATATTACACTTTCGAAACAATATCTAAACATTGAAAATTCGAATTTTACCTAAACGAATATAAATTTTGTTGCAATTATGTCGAATAAAAAAAAAATTGACATAATTATTTTATTTATTAACCGATTAAAATAAAACAAACAAAAGTTGCTAAGATATAATAGTGAGAACTGAATTAAAATCTGTAGTGAGAACTGCAAAACTTTAAAACTAAGTTAGCTATTTCTGAGTTTACAGCGTACAGATGCACAGACTAACAGGTAAACAGACGAAAATTTTACAAAATATTACTTTACGATCTATTATTTGTATGAATTAATCTACTATTATATATTAAATATCTCAACTCAGCTTCACGCTATATCCTGCACATGTCAGGGTTAGGAATCTAGTGTTAAGACAGTTCCTCTTCTGTTCCCCACTTAAAGTTTTTATCATTTAAATAAATTTAAATATATTTTTATCATTTAAATAAATTTAAATATATTTTTATCATTTAAATAAATTTAAATATATTTACTAATATATATTAAATATATTTATTAACGTTTAAGGTTTTTTTACATATCTTCTATGTACAGACAGTGATCAGTTATCCATTCATTATAAGTATACTCGTAGATTTCATTCCACCGAGTGGAAATCGAACCGACGACTTCACGTTTATATTCAAACGCCATGGCACTCAGCCACGACAACTTCAAAAATAAAAACGCAAATACATTATGTAATTTACAGTTACACTTTGCCTCGTACATAAATATGTATGGATACAAAATCAAGTCTTTCTAAAATTTACAACGAGAGGAACTCTAAATGTATTAATGTTGCTCTTTTTTGTTTATTCATCAATATGCAAGATCTTTATCTTAAATGATTGTAATAGCTTATAATTTATGCAGTACTGTCAGTAAAAAGCCAAACTTGTTACGTGTTAGCTTACACGGGTTTAATGAGCTTTTTTGTCTGGCCGTACGTAGCTGTCCGTAAACTTCATTCTAACATTGTGAGTAACATGGCGTAGTCGTATTTATATATTCGAAGTTACGTGGGCATAAGTAATGTGAATCGACTGTTGACTGTACGAAATATGTGAAATTTAAATTGTAAGGCATGTTAGTATGGATTTTTTTTCTTCTTACGTTTGAGACGAAATAGTTATGTCACGCTGCTCTCTATTTTTTCTCCATATACATATTGCAATTTAAGCATTTTATTTTAAAATATAAAAAGATCTTTTAAATACAACAATTTTTACCCAATTCGGTTAATGGGATAAATTAACCGAATTAGGGTAAATAAAAGTAAATAACTTTTATACACTTTTGAAACATTTATTATTTGTACAATTTCGTTTTATATATATGTACATCAATCCCGAATTAGATTTTAAATTTTCGTTTCTTCGCTCTGGTATCAAGAGTAGTCACAGCCTTGAATGCTATTCAACACGCCATACCTCCAAAACCTCCTAACTTCAGCGGAAATTGGATAACGGAAGGATGACAATGGAATGGGAGTGTCTTAAGACTAGATTCCCTGTACCTACCCAGCTAGGTTCAGGATACACTGTAAGGCTAAAAAGAATGTATAAAAGAATATTTTAAAATCTTTCTTTCTTTCTTTCTTAGCTTCACGCTATATCCCGCACGAGGCAGGGTAGGCAGAGGGAACCCGGGAACCTAGTGTTAAGACACTCCGTTCCACTTCCGTTCCCTACTTTCCGCCGAATTTGAGGCGTTGCGTGTTGAGTGGCGGAACTCAACGCCGCGCTTTGCCTTATTACCAGAGCGAAGAAATGAAACATTAGATATTTAAATTGAAAATAATTTTATTTCCTCGACTGGGGATCGAACCCAGTACCTGTCGCTTACAGTCACACGCTTGTGCCGCTGCGCCACGACCTCTATTTAAATAAAACGATATTAACCTAATTTTCTTATATAATATTTTCGACATATGTCGTGGTGCAGAGCCAATTGAAGCCATTCACATTGTTCAGTTCATTTCAGTTCTCAGTCTATTAAAATATCCTTCTGGTTAAATTAAAAATATGCATGAGTAAAGGCCCAAGTATAAGGCTAAGGAGAGACCCCTTAAGTCTAGAATTGAGTGTAAACGTTCACACTTACCATATTAATACACTATAAAATGTATAGTAAAGCCATAATAATTATATATATGCTACTACAGCGCTACTAGAATTTTAAACACATTGTTAACACCTCCTATAGGTCTTGCGTAAACACGTGACACACTTACATATTAGAAGTACGTATTTTTAGCTTGTAAGATTAAGAGCTTTTAATAAACATATCGTTATTTTCTTTTTCTTTTTTTTTTTCAAATATATTAGAAATTATTAGTAAGTAATAATATTTTTTAATCAGACTGTCTAGTATACCTAATTAATTATCAGTAAATACATTAAAAAATGTAGTATTATCAAACATTATAATTATATAATCATAATTTAGAATTTAGTGTTAAGAGACACTCCGTCCAATTTGTGATACAAGGCGACGTTGAATGGCGGTACCTAACGCCGCACTTTATCTTCGTAGGTGCACAAAGAAATATCAAGGTGAACCTAAAATAAGAAGATAACATTTTATACTTCCAATAACCTCTCTTCTTTATAATATAAATACATATACGTCTTTTCTCTTCATATATACGTATGAAATATAAAGATGGTATGAACTAGTCATCCTTGCGTGGAAAGAAAATATTTGATTTTGCACTTTGAGCTTGTCAAAAGATAAGGCGATTGTCGTAAAGCGTGGGAAGTGATGAGGATAATGTCTCATTTATAAAAAAAACACAAAAATTGCTATGTTTGTCATAAAAATCACGTTTATGTCTTCCATTATACACCTTACCAAATTTACGATACAAAAATGCTCATTATAGTGCATATTATTCTTATATTATGAGCGTATATGATAAAAGGAGATATTTATAATCTCTATGTAAATCTTTTTTGTTTTAAAATTATTGAGTGAAGTACCAATAGGGCATGACTAATATACTCGGAAATGCCAAACGAAACTGAAGTATTTTCTTTATTTATTTATTTGAAATAGTCGTTCAAAGGACTTTTTTAAAAAACCCGAGCCGCAATGACTCTATGTGGCAAAAAGCTGAGAATAAAGTTAAAATAGTAGGTAATGCCTTTATCATTACTTAGGTCTAAGTCTCAGTTTATCACACAAAAGGATTGAAATACGGACGTGAACGACACACTATTTATCTTTTTATTAATTTCTTACCAAAGCCAAGAAATTAATATACGCAACTGCCAACGCAACAGGTTGTGGGTTTGGTCGGCACTGAAGGATGTAAAAAAATGCATAGTTTTATTTTCTTGCTCTGGTAATGAGGCAAACTGCGGCGTTGAGTTCCGTCATCCAACACGCATTGCCTCCGGGATTTGGCAAAAAGGGGAGAAAGAAAGTATATGATGAAAACCGGAATGCTTCAAAGCATCTACATTCGGGATAAAGCATAAAACTGATAAAAAAATACATTATTGGATCCGAACACACATCCTTTTCGTTTACTGTCAGACCGTTTCGCTGAGCCATGACGGAAATAAACATTTCTATCTCTTAACTTAGCAAAGGTCATCTATAATTAAAAGTTTCAAGCAAAGTCTGTGTATGTACATACGTGAAAGCGTCAATATTTAAATCAGGTTGTCGATACAAGATATTTGTGGTAATTATTTTGACATGCCTGACCGCTCCCTGACATCGCATGATGTAAGCAATTGTACGTATGTATAGAATATGGGAAGCTTTAGAAATGCTACCGTAAGAACTTAAATGTTCTTAACAGTACAGTTTATGATATTTAAAGTAATAATTGAATTGAAGCTGTAACTATAGTGATATTATATATATGTGGATATAAAAATATATATATATATATATATATATATATATATATATATATATATATATATATATATATATATATATATATATATATATATATATATATATATATATATATATATATATATATATATATATATATGTGGATATAAAAATACGGCGGCGGCGTTGAGTTCCGCCACTAAACACGCAATGCCTCAAATTCGGCGAAAAATGAGAAACGGAAGTGGAACGGAGTTAACACTAGGTTAAAGCACTAGGCTAAGTTCTCTCTGTTTAAACTACTTGAATCATTCTACTTCAGTTACGTAGAATACAAAATGTAAAATTGTCATTGGCTTCGTGGTCCCATAAAATCCTCAAGAATCCTACATGCCAAGTTTCAGCATTCAACGAACAAATTTTAGTTCTGGCATACGTTATCTGTCAGCTTACTTGGTAATGGAAGAATTTTGTATCTCAATAAATATTTTCGTCTTTTCCATATAAAGCAATACATTAAATATAATGTATTGCGTAAAATCTTTTACAGACATGGTGAATAAAATAGTTACAACTTACAAGAAAATTTTGCAAAAAATATTATATATTTTTTTATTTTCGCTATTCAACGCTATTGTGGTATTTCCACACACCATATATTCTATGAAACTCAACGGTAGCCGTCATACGAAATACTGATTAGGAGTCTAGTGTTTAAGCGGCAGAGTGGTCATTTATTTCTGTTTCAATCTTTGGCAATGTTATCAATCATTTAAAAAATGACAGTCAAAGTGTTATAATTATTAATTAGTAGCTATGCAAATGAAATTTTAATAATACTCTACCTTTTTGTCGGTTGTTGTTAGGTAGCTATATATTAAAAATATATATTTTTTTACTTAAGACGAAATCGAACGCGCTATCTTTGTGCTATATTCTAAAAAAATATATACTAACTTACGGTAAGCTTTTGTAACGATAAATTATTAAAGTTAATGTTAAGATGAGAATTAACAAATTTATTATATGAAAATAAGGGAATATTATATATTATATGTAAAATAAATAATATAAAGCACTTACACTGATAAATTTATACTATTGTATAACGAAATGAAGAAGGAAAGGATACTTGTTTAAAAGAGTTAAGACACTGTATTCTCTATTTGTGAGTTGATTTTCGAGACTGTATGTGCTCAGGACTGTATGTCCGAAGGAACTAAATACTACTTTATCTATTAAAACATGCAAATGAATCTACATATTTATATATAATTCTTCCGAGTGGTGATTGAAACGAAAACCAAAGTTTATAGTCAGATGCTACACCACTATGCTACAACGGCATCTTTAGGACAGTTACAAGTTAAAGGCGTATAGAGCGTAGTACAGTAGTTATCTATACTTATAATAAATCTGTTCCGATCACAGTCCGTACATGAAATATATATTAAAAAAGAATTGAGGGCTTTTATTAATGTAATGGGGCCCAAAATAGGGACATTTCAAATATTTTATCTGTGTGTCTGTTCGTTTATTGCGCGCACCAGATTGTAATGTCGTTTTCACAATAAAGTTTTGAAAAATTTCCTTCAACATATAGAATTATTTTATAAAAATCGGTTAAAAAACTGAAAAGTTACTTCAATTATATAATATGGCAAGCGTCGCCACGCCAACAATTCAGTTTACAAGTGAGCCAATAGATGTTTCACATCAATATTCAATTCATAGTACGTAAATTTTTTTAACTGAAATTTAGTTTACAATACACCTATAGATATTGTCTTAAAAGTGTTAATGTTAGGCAGAGGGAACATGGGAACCTAGTTTAAAGACACTTCGTTACACTTCCGTTTCCCACTTTCCGCCAAATTTATTTACTTGAATTTATTTACAAATATACGTAATTCAAGCGGACAAAGCCGGAGCCGGTCGTTGGTATAGTAATAAAATCATTATTCTCATATAATCAATACTCTCCAAATAGAACTTAATCTAACTGCCTATTAATACCAGTAATAATCTACTTCAACTTTACAACTGCAATAGTTAGCAAACGGTGTGTTATTAATTAATTTTCTAGAGATCATAAAATACTTTGTAATTCATAGTGAAACATAAAGTAAGCATGTATTTTATTTTATAGTGTAGTAATAACATTTAGAGAGACTCTAATGAATTTGTGTTTTATATGTTACTTGGTTGGTTAATGTTAATAGGCATATCCTATCTACACTCAATATAATTAATAAGAAAAGGTTTTTTAAAAGCTGTGAAAACAACACGCTGTCGGTTCGATTCCCACTTGGGGAAAAGATTTTGGTATAGTCAGTTCCTCACTGCGTAACGGAACAAGGGCGGTGTTGAGTTACGCCAATCAACACGTAATAATGCCTTAAAATTTAATACATACCTAGACGCCACCGTGGTGCAGTGGCACTGAGTCTGATTGTAAACACGAAGTTTGTGGATTCGATTACTGGATATGGATTACTTCGAGGTAATTATTGTTATTTAGGCGGCGTTTAACTACGGAGTTTAACACGCAATGTTTCCAAAATTTAATTATTATTATCTTTTTACATGTAACACAAGCTTCAACTGCGCCATTAACCGACGTCAATTACAATAATATAATATATATGGTATACCATTAATAGATAGATTACGCAATAATTATCATGTAATCAATCCGCAATAAAACTTGGCTGTAAAGACAACGTATATTAATTACATTTATACGTATCTACTGAATTAAACTTACTATCTAGTAATGTTTTTAATATTTTCAAAGAAAAAAATAGTTCTTTATAAAAGCTTCGTAATTTACCTTTCTTATATTATTGTTTTATTTTAGGTGACCAAACTGGAATCTAGTGTTAAGTCTCCGTTCCCATAAAGACACTTCCGTTCCCCACTTTCCGCCGAATTCTGACGGCATTGTATGTTTATTGACGGAGCTCAACGCCGTGCTCGAATAAAAGATATCATATTTATATTTCCACCAACTGCTCCGTCTGATATTTTTTAGCATGCAGCTGGATTAGGCATAGGGAATCTATTGTTAACACTCTGGCCTACGATTTTCAAAGCATTATGCCGATACATAAACGTCGATACGAGCTGAAATCAACGTCTCAAACAATATGATTATTTTGTTTTAGCTTCACGCTCTTTCCCTAACTTGTAACCTTAAACTCTAAATGAATTATACTTTTTTATGATCACTCCGTAGCGTAAGTTCGAAACGTCCTTACTCACGTCTATGCCTAACTATATGTATTAACTCCTAGGACTCGAATAATACTCGCCTAAAACTAGAAGTATAATTAACGAAGAACCATCGCGTACATCTAAGTACGTCCCTATTATGATGTGCAGTATACAAGCGTCAGTCACGTAAGTTCCATCAAAAAGTCTTTGACTTACATAATGTAACGATACTTAAAATTTTTAAAGCTCCCTGACCTAATTTATCAGCACTGTATATGTAAAGTGCTTGTTTTGAGGTCAAAATTTGTCAATATATATAGTTTATCTACAATACAGATAGTAGAGACAAATTATTTATTTAATAAAAGATTTTATTTCTTTTGTTTTTTTTTGCTTTTATAAAAAAAAATCTATGTTGTTTTACAATTTGAAATTTAAAATAACATTTTATGCCACATAAATTAACAAATGTCTAAATTTATTCAATATATTATGTAAAGTATATATTTTATTGATAATACATTAGAGACGCTTTCGATTTTTTATTGTATTTTCTAATTGTTATTAGGTTGTTGACCTAAATGTCCAAAATTTTACAGATATTTCACTGTACAGCATAAAATAGTTTTAAAAGAATATAGAAAAGTCAAGCAATATATTTCTTGCTACTTGAATGGCGAATGTCATCAGCAACACCTTTCTTGACAGAGAACAGAAATTCATATGTTAATTATTTAATAAATATTATATTAAAAACAAATGGTTGCCTGGAAAGTTGGTTTACGGAAGATAGTTTATTTATTAATAGTAACAATGTCATGTGCGTTTACGCTTCTTTATCACTTTTTCTTTGCTCTCGCTTGCACGCTCAGTTCAGCGGAACGTGACAATTAAAAATAGCTGAAAAGAAATTTTAAAAAACCTCTAACTCAATTAATACCATACTACCTCATCTTAGATAAGTACTCGTAATTATTAAACTACTAATACGAATTTCGATGAAGGTTTCGATAAAAAAACACACTCAAGACGGTTCTTTCATTTAAGAGTTACAGTGCTATGGACAGACATACAGACAATGTTTGCATGTTTGTTTTTGGGTCTTTTGTTTAAAAATATTAACAGCATAGTCGTCGTCGTCGTACTTATATTTTTTCGCATAAGGATGTCAGAAATATCGTATTTCACATCTGAAATTTAATATGAAAATTCACCGTTTTAAGTCTCCCGTAAGCTCTTTTGTGTGGAACCTTTCATGTAATGTTAGCTCTACTATATTTTATGATACCTACGTTGGGCCGCGGCTTTGCATTTTGTTCATGATTTTTCTTAAAAACACTGATTGTAAATTCAAATTACTTTTTAAAATATTTAAAAGCAGATTTTCAAAATCAAATTAACTTTTATCTGGTTTTAATGTGTTGTTTATTAAATTCTTTATGATCGTAGTAAGAGAGGTAGGGGGAGAGCTCGGTTGACATTCGAAAACACAGTATATACGACGCTAAAGAAAGGTCACATAAAAAGCATGAGGACCCCCCGGAGGACATATATAAAGAGGTTGATGACAGTGGACGAGGTGAAAAAGATATGCCGAGACAGTAGCATTTGATGGTCCGTCCCGTCACCTACCCCGCTATAGAAAAACCCTAAATCCTACATATATTATAATGGATGTTTCAGCAGTGAACAAAATACACCAATTGTACTTCCTGTAGTAAAAAAATACAACGAAAATTCATATTTGCAAGTTTAATACAACGAAAATTCATATTTGCAAGGATCGTGAGTAATATTTTTTTTTTTGGTCAACATTGAATTCAATTAGGTACATTGTATAACTTGGTTTAATACCTGATATATTAAATTCAAATTTAAAATGTGTACAGCACCAATTTTATAGTAGCCTGACGTTGTATTTCGCATATGGCAAGGTAGGCGGAGGCAATTTGGGAACCCAGTGTTGAGACACTCCGTTTTATTCCCAATTTATGCGCCAAACTTGAGGCATTGCATTTTGAGTGGCGGAACTCAACGCACCTTCCCTGAAATTGAAATATGAAATATTTCATTTCCTCGAGTGGAGATCGAACCCACAATCAGTTATGCCTACAGTCGTTTGTGCTCACGACATACTTCTAACAACGTTAATAGCTAATATCATAATACAATAGAATTCAAGAGTAAACGAATTTTTGTCTTTAATTGTTTACACACCGCGGAATATATAAACACAAAAAAGATTGTTTGTTGATAAAAAGGTATCTAATCTCCTTATTTCCTCGATAACGTTAATATAAAAATGTTGTTCCACATGTTTTTGAATACAAATAAAAATATAACCCCACTCAAAAAAGAAATATTTAATATTTTAAAATTAAATATTAAATGATTTCATTTCTTCGTTCTGGTAACAAGGCCAAGTGCGGTTCACGCAATTCCTCATAATTCTGCGGAAAGTGGGGAATGGAAGTGGATCAGAGTGTCTTAACACAAGGTTCCCAAGTTCCCTCTGCTTATCCCGCCGTGTGCGGGATACAGCGTGAAGTTAAAAGAAAAAAAAAAGAAAGATAAAATAATGCATGCATATCCATATACACACACATAGCACATTCAACAACCTTAATTTATGTTATAAAAAAATCCGTTCGAAAATATAAATAAGCAAGGCATTTAATTACACACTTCTTATTTCCTGTCCTTTACGAAATTAAAATGATTGAATGTATAATTTTCTGTTTATTACTTCATTAACACCTTTCTAATGGGGTGCTGGAATTTTGTAAATACATTACACAAAAATATGTACTACACGCATCTATTTGATAACATCTTAAAAGAAAAAAGTTAAAAATAAATTTAAAGCGATGAATTGGTTTCTGTTTGTTATTTGAATTCATTTGAATAAATAAGATCACATTATCAAATAGGCTTATTCAAAGTATAAATAACGACCATATCAGTTTCTATATCGATTTATATAGCTATAATAAAAATGTGCAAAAATTTATGATATAATTCCATAGAATTTTTGTAAAAACTTGTCGAGGATGCTGGAAACAAGTAATAGAATCAGAGTAAATCGTAATGTGGCCTTAAATAATAAAAAAATAATATATTCGTTATCGATTCGTCGCAGTCGAGCGGTGAATCGATAAAAAATAAAGTTATATTGACATTTGAGTGTCAAATTATTAATGACTTTTTTTTTTTCAACTTTACGCTGTATCCCGCACGAGACAGGGTAGGCAGAGGGAACCCGGGAACCTAGTTAGCTTAAGACACTCCGTTCCACTTCCGTTCCCCACTTTCCGCCGAATTTGAGGCATTGCGTGTTGAATGGCGGAACTTAACGCCTCGCTTTGACATTAAAAGATTTTAATTTAATTACATATTAACATTTAAAGACTATATTTTAGTGTCTTCTGACTTTACTTCGTTTTTTCTAGTTTTCTTATAGGATTGTAACAATATGTACACTTGCACTTATATATGAGTACAAAAGTAGTCAGGATAGCGTCTTAATATTGAATAGTTTATTAAAAAAATAAATGGAAAATTTGCACAAAAGTACACATGCGAGTGCACAGAAACACAGATATATATATAAAAGTTTGTAATAAAACGACTGTACTTGATATTATTTACACCTTCCTCTTTAATTCTTTACTCGTAAATCTTTAACTTCTTTTTTTAGCTTCACGCTGTATCCCGCACGAGGCAGGGTCGGCAGAGGGAACCCGGGAACCTAGTGTTAAGACACTCCGTTCCACTTCCGTTCCCTACTTTCCGCCGAATTTGAGGCAAAAAATCTCTAATTACTCTTTTTTTTTTGCTTTGTTCAAAAACTTGTAATTTTATTTATCAGCCTCAAAAGCTCCAAATAAATCTAAAAACAAATCTGTCTTTTTTTCATAGTATTATGGTATATTTTAACTTCATCTATTATTTATAATTTCTATTAATAAATCTCGTTTTCATTGTAGTGTTGCAATAACAACAGGCGTACGAGCACGAGTAATATAAACAAATGTGACTTATTAACACGTTACGAACCGTACGTGTGTAACCGTTCCTATTAACTAGGATAAAATTGATCTTTATATACTAAATTAGTACATTGTACGTGACGAGTCGTATTTCACATTTAAGATATATGTATGTAAATAGTTTATGTTAAATATAAAAATAAATACCTAGGAATGGCGACATTATTGCCAATGCCTATTAGACTTGTGAATAGAACGGTAGTTGTGACTTCGATTTGCAGGGTTTTTTTCGACTTCACTCTTTATACCGCATAGGAGAGTCAGCGAAAATTTAGAAAGACCCAGTGTTAAGAAGCTCTGTTCTAAAACGTAAATTTCACATTATTGTGTGTTGAGTTGCGTAACACAACACCGCGCATTGCCTTATTATAAAGTGGAAATCATTTTCTTAATTTAGGATCGAATTCAAAATCTTAGAGCGGCATATACATACGAAGGCTTCGTCATTCTGCCATGATGGCTTCATGTTTATATAATTAAATGATCATTTCCCTATTTACAAAACATTTTTTTAATACTATCGTAAGTTACTTGTTTTCTTTCAGCTCTTGGGAACCTAGTGAGAAGACACTTCGTTCCATTTTCCACTTTCCGCCAAATTGAAGGCATTGCGTTTACAGTGGCGGAACTCAACGCCGCGTTTTACCTTGTTATCAGAGCGAAGAAATGATAATATTTAATTTGAAGATATTAAATATTGTATTTCGGAGTGGTGATTGAACCCACAACCTGTCGCATTCACAGTCACACACTTTTGCCCTTGCATCACGATAAGCCTCTGAGAAAGTTCTAATAAACGTATAAGAATTTCATGATAGAAGATGATGATTTAATGAGAACGTGTCATTTAGTGGAACGCTTGGACGGTTTCCACGCGCGAGTTCGATTTCAGCTTCGTACAGTTTTTGAAGCATTCTCTAAAAATATATTTTATTATTAGCTTTATGGTGAGTATGAAGAGAAGACAGCACATAGCAGAATAGGCAGAAGCAACTCGGGAACCTAGTATTAAGACCCTTAGTTGTCATTAAGACATTTCCATTCCATATTTCCCCCAGAATTCTCGAGACATTACGCGTTGAGTGGCGGAACCCAGCGCTACGCTCTGTCTCATTACCAAACCGAGGTTTAGAATAATATATGTTTTATGTCCTCGGGTGAGCATCGAACCCGCAAGCTAAAAACATATACGTACATGTATGTACAAATATTTAATTTATAAATTTGATTTTAAGTAATAAATTTGGATATTAAGTACAAAGTCATAATTCGTAACTTTAATATTTTTTTGAAATGCGACAATGATACTGATCTCAAGAATGATTTAAGCCGTTTGTAACATGAATCTTCACTGAACGTATTTAATATCAGATGAAAAGAGAAACCAAAAAGCATGCATAGATTATATCTCGAGGAGAGTTTACAAGCGCGTGTTTCGTTTTCTTTTTTGTATATACGAGTATATTCCAATATAGCGGCCACTTTACTGGACTGACTTTGATAAATGCAATGTCAATCATTCTTCTTCATTCCAATTGTATGATAACCTATATGTAGAGGTGTAATGTATGTTCAGAGAGTGCATATTTTATTTTCTTTTTGATGATCTTAAATATCATTATATATTTTTAATAAATAGACTAAATCAGCTATGATTTATAATGCTTTTTTGCTTTTTTTTTCCACTTCACTCTGTATCCCGCACGAGGTAGGGTAGGCAGAGGGAACCCGGGAACCTAGTGTAAAGACACTCGGTTCCACTTCTGTTTCCACCGAATTTGAGGCATTGCGTGTTGAGTGACAGAACTCAACGCCGCGCTTTGCCTTATTACCAGAGCGAAGAAATGAAACATTAAATATTTTACTTGAAAATATTAAATATTTCATTTCCTCGACCGGGGTTTGAACCCAGAACCTGTCGGTAACAGTCACACGTTTGTGCCGCTGCGCCACGACAGGCCATAATATTTTTAAGACTTTTTTATATAGTGAAGGCCGTTGTGGCGCAGCGGATCAAGAGCTGACTGTCTGATCTCAACGCGATGGATGTGAGTTCATTTTCCCTCTGGGGTCCTTTGTCCCTTCCGTTCTGGAAGGAAGAAAACGGAGTCTCGAAAATTAACACTTGGTGTTTTCTTCCTATAAAAGCTGACAATATTGTCGAATCATAATTTAACTTATAAATATGTCTGAAAACGCTTAAGATATACTTGTAATTAAATAAGTACTAAATCGTAATTACATGAAAATTAAAAGTAGTTACAATATTTTTTTCTTGGCATCCATAAATAAGTCAAAATAAAGAGCTCTCCAGACGCATAACTCTTGCATATGTGTATATACCATGCATTCGTGACTTGTACAGTAAACTCAGCAAGAATACAACTGTACTTAACTGTTTTTTGGACTTTTATTTCAAGTTACGTCATTTT
Source organism: Eueides isabella (assembly GCA_019049475.1). NCBI lineage: Eukaryota > Metazoa > Arthropoda > Insecta > Lepidoptera > Nymphalidae > Eueides > Eueides isabella. The sequence goes on from CM032402.1 coordinate 4,064,054, forward strand.
TCGACCTTGTCCACATAATGTAAGTGCTGATTTCAAAAAACATCGGCGAGACGAAATCTTTTTGTTGTTTTTTTTTTGTTTTGTTTTGTAAAAGCATGGACTTTTACAGGACTTTTTATTTATTTATAATGAGATCTTTAGGTATTCGATGTGACTACGTTTTCAGTGACTGACTTATTTTCATATAAATGCTTTTAAATATTTTCATTTTTAAATGCTTTTAAATATTTTCTTTTTATTTTAAATCATACTAATTTATTTTTTTCATTATGAAAGATTTTTTGCCAAAATCAAATATTTCACAGTTAGCTTTGTTTTTTTTTAAAGTTAATAAAAACTAATAGAAATCTTATTAGTCTCTATACTCTACGCAAAATGTGTTTAGCAAAATACAATACAGCTAACTCAACTCGTACGACAAACAAAATATGAACGGAGTAAAAGTTATAATAGCAACAATAAAGAAAGTGCCCCAATCATAAATCCACTTACCAGTTTTTGAATCAAGATAACCACGACAATGAACTTGACTGAAGCAATTGGGAACTGATATCAGCCAATACCGGTACAAAAAGCTTGAAATTTCACTTCGATCAAACTAAAAACACTATAATAAACGTTCTTGAATATCACTCAAAACACTTTTTTGTGTGAAAATCCATAAAAATTATATTCAATTCCTTGTTGAGAGTTGCGTGGTTGAAAAAAAAGGAAGAGACCGCCGGGTACATGGTCGGCGCCGCGGTGCGCGGACGCGGGACGGTCTAAAACTGAACCAACCGGTATGAAGTTTCCACGATCGGGAGCGTGACCATGCTCGATCAGTCGAATCGCTACACACTTCACTCTGCACTACAATATTATGTTTGTATGATAATGTTTCATATAATATGTATTTGAGACTATTGACGAATAGTTGTAGAAGACAGTATGCGTTTGTATTGCAATGGCCATGAGTTTGAATCCCGCTAGAAGAAATTTCAGAAATTTGACCGAAATGTGAAAAAAGGAGTGTTTTGACAAGAAATTTTATATATTCAACTTAATATGAAGTTAAAAGTTTATCTTTAAATAAGTATGAGTTTATTGTTGATTTTATATCAATACTTACTAACAGAACTTGCGTAAAATAATGCATCTGAATAATTCTGCAGAGAACATTTAGATAATGTATCTTTATAATTTAATAGAGGCTGTATAAAATATTATTATGCAAATATTTCGGGTTAAAAACTATATAGTTAATGGTTATATTGAACACCATAAAATTAACTGAAATCCCTTTAAACTGAAACAACCCAGATACATTCTAATTTGGGAGCGACGAAACGAAATTGAAACAGTTCGAGATTAATTTATGACATTTCACAATATAGTCTTAACCTAAATTTAATATTTTTTTTTACTTTTACTTTGAAATTTTTTATATTTAAATATTAAATGCGTCCCAATTTCACTATTTTATGCAGAGTTGGTCGAAAATTTTATGCCAAATAGAGGCAATGTATATTTTTTTAAATATTTTGATAAATACTATATTTCACTTTTAACGGCTTAGATATATAAATTTATAAGCAATAATGTAAGTTTTACTATAAACATTAATTTTAGCCTAGCAAATAGTACGTATTCTTACCTTTTATAAATAATATATATAATTTGATCGTAGTACACTGTATCGGGCATATGGCAGAGTAGCACAGCAGATAACTTGGTAACCCAGTGTGTATGAGACCCTTTGTTCCCATTAATACATGAGACGGTACGGCGTTTAGTTTCGCCACTCACACACACATAGCGTAACTCATCGCCGCGCCTTATATTGTCACTAGGGCGAGCTATTTTATTTCCTTGAGTGGAGACCGCTCACACACAGAATGTCCGATTTAAAGTCGCACAAAGTTTACATTCCGTTTCTAAATAAGTTTATTCTTTCCTATACGAGTATGTATAATACTTTAAAACGGTTAAAAATACTATGTATTTCTTTAGCTATCACTTTATCTGATGCATCAGACCATTATGTCATCTTAAAGTAATTTTTCAGTGTTAGTCATTATTTTTTTTGCTCAAACCAAGTGGCCAGCTTTGTATGAGATAAATATCAAGGTGAGTGTAACTTTATCATACATTTATGATATATTGACATTGCAATATTTCCCGACACAATACTATCGGTTATCGGTACTATTGATATACTATCGGTCATTTACTATCTTGAATTTATTATTTATATTGTATTATATAAGATATATATATATATATATATATATATATATATATATATATATATATATATATATATATATATATATATTTAATATATATATATGTATATATATATATATTTTATTTAATAAAGCCAGAAAGATAATTGTATCTGCATATTTCGGTAATAAGTCAAACAAATAATGAGACAATAATATATTTTGAATTTATTTACTCATTACTCATTTACTGCAACTATGAGGTTTTTTTAGCCTCACGCTGAATCCCACAAACAGCGAGATAAGCAGACAGAACGTTGTAACAAGTCACTCCGTTCCCCACTTTCTTAAATGTTGCAGGAAACGTAATCAACGTTTATTAAAAGGTATTTCTTCATACATCAGTCATCAGGGAACTGTTGAAATACCAAAATATATTACTATAATTATTTTATTTTTAAACTGTACCGAGAAATCTCTTAGTATCTTTCACCGTTTTAAAATAGACATAACTAATTTATAAATGTACCAGGATTTAGCTTTTTTAAAAAAAATCTAAACAAGTTAGGTAACTTACAAATGAGTATAATTATAATATACCTAACACCGTATAGATGGTATTTAAAATTACTAAATTCAATTATCAATAAAATATATTTTTTTATTGAAAAGCTTTGAATATTGATTAGCATTTCTTTGTAATAAAAAAGGCTTCGACTGGGCTTTAAAATCTGAGCTAGAACATTGAAACCCGCTACAATGTAATTAAGCTGAGCAATAAAAAACAACTTTTTACTCTAGCATAGCGTTAACAGGAAAATTGTCGCGTTAATTGCAATACTAGTTTTAAAATCAAATAAGTAAATTAAATATAATATTCTATATAAATTAATTTGAGCCCTGTCGTGGCGCAGCGGCCCAAACTTGTGTCTGTAAGAGTGACAGGTTGTGGGTTCGATCCATACTTGAGATAATGAAATTTATATATTTTCAAATGAGATAGTTCATGGTTTCATTTCTTTGACCTGGTAATTATGTAAAGTGCGGCGTTGAATTTCGCTCACTGTACACGCAATGTCTCAAATTTTGCGGAAAGTGCGGAACTTAACAGTAAGTTCCTAAATTCCTTCTCACTTTGTCATGAGCGAGATACCGCGTGAGGCTGAAAAAAAAACTAAAATAAATATTTATAATTACGTGTATAATTATTTATCACAATTAAAAAATATTTAAAAGAAAAGGTTCGTTTTCTTTTCACATATCTTAAAGTCGATGTATAAAAAGAATTGATATTTTATGCTAAAAACTGGTTCCTTTCTCTCAAAAAGAAGCAAAATTTCCAAATATGATTAAAAAGTAATATTTAACCCGTCTATCATTTATTACGTGGTAACTAAGGCAGTTAAAAGATAAAAATAACACATTAACATTATTCAAAGTGCCAAAAACATTGTAAGAATTACCATATTTAAATTTAACAGCTTTATTTAAAATGTAGCAATACTTAAAATTTATTATACGTGTTCATTATGGATCTATTTATTCCATGCCCTAAGTTACATATATGGTTTTACGGAAATGCATACTGCGGTGAGATTTACGTGTTTCCGGTTCTTCAATTTGTTTATATGGTAATATGCTTAATCTTAATGTTGACTTTTATTGTGTTTATGATAATTATTCACGCGCCTTAATTACTGTAAGTGTAAGCCAAGATATAAATAAATAGTTATAAAATTCAATAAAACTTTGATAGCGTAGTTTTAAATTAAAATCATTTTTGTATGTTCATTGTGTCTATAGGTTAATTAAATCAAACTAGTTTAATTAACTTATAGACACAATGAGCTTCACGCTGTATCCTGTACACCAGAGGAAACTTGGGAACCTAGTGTTAAGATACTCCATTCCACTTCCGTTCCCCACTTTCCGACGAATTTGAGGCATTGTGTGTTGAGTGGCGGAACTCAACGCCGCGTTTTGCCTCGTAACCAGAGCGAAGAAATGAAAACATGAAACATTAATTTGAAAATATTAAATATTTCATTTTCTCTAGTGGGGATCGAGCCCACAACCTGTCGTTTGAAGACACAACACGCTTATGCCGCTGCGACCGATAGTCCTTACTAGTTTAATTATTTATACATTATACTTGATCAACATTAATTATACATTTCGGCTTATCATTGCGTATTCTTTTTGTAGCACATTGCGGGTTAGGTTAAAAGAGGCCTAATGATAATAAGTATTTCAATCTGTAGTTTCCACCAATTTATGAGGATCCCACAGGGGTGTTGGCCGTTTTCTGTTTTTAATATATATATATAAATAATTTACTAAGCTTAATTGGAAGGAGTCATAAGATAGTATGGTTTGCTGATGATACTTCATTGATTTTTAAAATGAAAAAAAAATACAAAATGTATAACACGACATAAACAATACTCTCTCGAGAATAGAACACAGGTTTAGTGCAACTTACTATTGAATAGCAAAAAATCTAAAATATGTAACTTTTGCAACACCTTACACAAAAACTATGCCGGTATACTTTTGTATGGTGAAGCTGTCGATCTTGTTGATTCTACGGTATTTCTCGGTATTTCTTGTTCCCCAATCTAGTTTGGAGCCAATGGTATCACCGGTGGCTCCAAACTAGGTTGGGAAATAAATATCGAGAAATACCATATACAAGCGTATAAGAATTTCGACGGAGCTCGGTGAGAACGAATGGCTTAGTGGTCAGAGCGCTGGAACGGTATTCTAGAGGCGCGGGTTCAAATCCTGCTTTGTTCAAAATTTTTATACGCTTTTTAAATTTAAGTTTAGTATTTTCTGTCCTATGTGTGGAATAACACTTTAAAACATAGTAAAAATTGTATATAAGATATTCTCTCTCTCTCTCAGCTTCACGCTGTATCCCGGACAAGGCAGGGTAGGCAGAGGGAACTCGGAAACCTAGTGTTAAGACACTCCGTTCCACTTCCGTTCCCCACTTTCCGCCGAATTGGCATTGAGGCATTGCGTGTTGAGTGACGGAACTTAACGCCACGCTTTGCCTTATTACCAGAGATAAGAAATGAAACATTATATATATATATATATATATATATATATATATATATATATATATATATATATATATATATATATATATATATATATATACATATATATATATATATATATATATATATATATATATATATATATATATATATATATATATATATATATATATATATATATATATACTTTTCCAATAATCTATTTCAAAGAAGCGTTAAAAAACAAGTTTGCTAATATCCCAAACATAAAAAATCGATAAAATTTATGACTGTTAGCTTTTAATTAACAGATCCTTAATAGATACCTACACAACATTAAAATTTATCGTGGGCCATGGCGACCATGATTTACATAATACAAATTTAAGTTAACAAAACACCAAAGTAACCGCGCTTAAATTATAAGAAATAATTTCGATATTATTGATAAGGTAAAAAATTTTATGGTGCTATTTACTAATTGTAGCGACACGCCGTTCTTTACAAATGAACTTATATTAGGACATTTTGATCGTATATCTTTTTTAACTGCCAAGCTATTTTTGAAAGTTGTTAGCTTAAGTAAATATATACATATTTTTAATTTTATGTTGGTATACCTAAGTACAAATTACATGTACGAAGTTATGAAAAGTAAGGAGCAAGGCATAAAAATAAAAAAAAGGTTTTTGATACCTGTATCCTCCCTTGCTATATAGCTGGGAAACTTGATCATTGACGAAGTGGCACAGGGACCAACTGGTAAGATGTCAGAGAGCCATGGAGAGAAGTATTCTGGGCATAAAATTAAGGGATAAAGTTAGGAATATTGATATAAGACATTAAACGAAATTAAGTGACATCCTAGTACTTGAGCAGCTCAAATGGAGATGGACGGGTCATTTGCTTCGAAGTAAGGAAGACAAATGGAGCTAAAGGGTGACAGTCTGGTACCTCAGGGATGGTTATAGAAATCGAGGTCGTAAACAAAGAAGATGGGAAGACGATCTGAAATTGACCTTGGGTTCCCTTTAGGTCAGAGAGACAAAAGATAGAGAACAGTGGAAAAAGTTGGAGGAGGCCTTTGCCATAAGGCACAACGAGTAGCACGATATTTTATTATAATATGAAAGGTGTATAGATGAAAGATGTTTATGTTATTTGCTTGGAATAAAAACCTATTAATATTATTATTATACCTAAGTATCTAAATTGACACAAGATTACATCGTCCAAACGATTACAGCCTACCTTTGAACGTTTGTGGTTCTATTACGAGATACTTTTCGTGCCATATAATTATTTCGCTGTCGTAAATTTATAGCGAATGTTTAAAAATAATCATAAGTTTTAATTTATCTCACTTTTTGTTGGATCGTAATTATAATTTGCTTGTATTTAACAATACTAATTATGTAAATATATAATAGGTACCATAGCTTCACGCTGTATCCGGCACATGGCAGGGAAATTTGGAAACCTAAAGTTAAGACACTCCCTACTTTCCGCAGAATAAGAGACATAGCGTTTGGAGTGGCGGAACTCAACGCCACGTTTTGCTATGCACCAGAGAGAAATGGAAACAGTAAATATTTAATTTGAAAATATTAAATATTTTATTTGCTTGTTTTGCTTATTTTTTTAATTTCACGTTTTATCTCGCACATGGCAGGGTTGACAATGGGAACTTGGGAACCTAATGTTAAAATATATGCTTCGTTCCGTTTCCCCTTTATACCGAATCTAAGATCGCGTGTTGACTGACAAAATTTAACGCCGCAATTTACCTAACATAGCAAAAAGATAAAATATGAGAAATTTATGAAAAAATCTGACATAGGGAGCATTTGTAGCCAAAATTGAAGCCTGTTATGGTGCAGGGGCGCCTGCGACAGATTGCGCGTTCAATCTTCATTCATGGACATGAAATATATTTATTATTTTATTTTTTTCACTATTGTAATATGGTAAAGTACAGCGTTGAGTTCCGCCATTAAAACAACTCAAATTCCATGAAAAGTGGGGAACTAAATACGGATACAGCGTAAAGTTACAAAAAGAATGTTAATCTCTTTTAATCAGTATAAAAACTTTTAAGTAACATTATTATTACATTGAAAACAAGTTCTGATGAACTCTTTTTCAATACACATAAATAAACTATAATAAAAACAAAACACAAAATACATATAACGATTTTAATATATTTTCTATTCATACCCATACAGTACCTACATACCTTGCGTTCTTATTATCAACCATGTTAAGTTCTTAGAAAGTGTAGTGCACAGTCATTGTTATTGAAATCTCTTGTTTGTTTTATTGTTTTGGTTATCTTATGCGTTATTTTTAATCTATTATTTTTTTCTCGATTCTACCGGTTTTTCAGACTAAAGTGTGCAATACTATTATAACAGTGTTTTTCTTATCTCTATTTTAAGTCCATAATGTGATACCTAGCTATATGCTTAGGTATTTATTGCACAATGCCAGCTGGCTGCAGGTAGCAATGAATATCAGCTAGCTCACTTCGGCGAATGAAAAATAGTTATTAAAGATATGTCGCTAATACTACCAGGTACTTCGAAATTTTATATCCCTTACGCTGTAATGTGTTTCTTTCAATTATATCGTAAATTCTGTCAATAGTCTTCATATGAATAATTGCGACGAACATTACTATATAACAATAACAATATTGATTTTAAAACCAGTTTCTTATCCCCATCTGGGCATAGGCCAAGCATTTTACATGGGGCAGAAAGGAATCTCTCTAAGTAAAGTACCCAGTTTGACGCTGTATCCCGCACATGGCATAGTAGGCGGGGGAAACTTGGAAACCTTGTGTTAAGGCGCTCCATTCTGTTCACCACTTCCCACAGACTTTGAAGCATTGCGTGTTTAGTGGCGGAACTCAACGCCGCGCTTTGTCTTGTTACCAGAGCGAAATAATGAAAATATTAAATATGTAAATTGAAAATATTAAATATTCTCAAGTGAACCTGTCGCTTACAGTCACACACTTGTGCCCCTGTGCCACGACATGCCTTCTAGTAAAGTGGGTTAATTTTATTCTCTTACAGTCTTTATTATTCTTCTTCATTTCAGATTCTACCATACTGGAAAATACCAGGCGTTGCTCTTCTCATTGCCCGCTATCGATTTTGAACCTTCTTATGACCTTAAAAGACACAGGGTTAGCTGCCACGCTCCTGTTTGTTTGTTTTGTTGCAGTTCAAGCGGGGGAAGCCGCGATCAGATCGTTAATATCTGATCACGGCTTCGCCTGCTTGAACTGCTCAATTATTATTTTCTCATATGAATTACTTTTGTGATCCAATAACGTTATATAAGTTTCAGCAATTCAATAAAATAGTTATTTTGTAGTAATTTAGTCGTATAAACTACTTTATATTTAAGTAACTTTTATATTTATATACAGATTAACTAAACATTAAATTTTAATAGATACAACGCTAGATCAAGCCAAATTTTGTTATCTCACTAAAGTTGAAAGTTTCTCTAAGTATACATCCACCACCTGTAAATACTATCAGTAAATATTACATTTGTATGGTGATTCCATTTGCAGTTGTAAAGATAATAAATGCATAAAACATCACTTATTTTATTCTAATCTATAAAGCTTAATCAAGGTAATTTATCTAGTTAATAATATTACAAATGTATACCCATTTAAATCTTCTTCAGTAAATTGTAAGCGCCTACGAATACAATATAGCATAAATTGAACGTGACGAATTTAATATTAAGTGTTAAGTAAATAATGTGAAAAAGACCAAAAAGTTATATAGAAAAAAAAATCATTAAGTCTGACATCCACTGCCTGTCATGCTTGCTTGCCAGGAACTTACTAAAATAAACCAAATGATTCTACATCTGCAGAATTGGAGCTTATGGACGATTGCCGTTTGTTTCGATAAACGATAAATAGCTCATGAAAAAGTGTGAGAGTTTGTTGCTGGCCCAGGCAAATGTCGCTTTTTAAGCACAAGTCAAATGAAATTTACAGCTCTATAACAAAAAAATAAATATAAGAAAATTGCAATTGAATTATACGGATGGTTACTGAGCTAAAATATTTCAAATATTATTAGTATTTATTAATTCTTAGCTAATTCAGAATAAATAAAAAATCAAGTTAGCTTGTTAAGTTATCCAGTTAAAAAGCAATTAATAAATTTTAGTTTAAAAAAATATATTTTAACATATTTTACTGTTATTGGATTTTTTAAGTAAGTTATGAATAGCTTTGAGAATTATAAATATTTATTAAATGTTTATTAACGAATGTAAGTTGTATTGTATATGTTTTTAATCTGCACCAACGCTACCTTAGAGGTTTTGACTACTTTTGACATCTGTGAACTGTCATTGCAAGCGTAAACTGTGATGTCAACAACAAGCGACAACGTATTTAAATTTAAATAATTTAGATAATTACGGTATATTATTGCTATATTCTAGTTATTTAAAAATGTTGTTTCAGAATTTATAACACTAACTGGCTGTGTAAAAAGTGTGATTTGATTCAAATTATATTAAAAATTCCGTTGTGTAGTAGTAGTATATGTAAGGTGTGGCATTACTTTTTATTTGACTATTGTTTGTTTATTTTCTTATAATTTTTTTACAGATTTGTCAAGTTTTGATCTACATTTTACATTTTAATAAAATAAAAATCACAAAATTAAATCATGACCGTGTTGGAATCTTTCTGGTCACCATGTATTTGGTCTTCGAACGTAAAGACCGGGAGCAAAGTAGTGGCTGCATATACAGCAGCTATGAGTATAGTACTGATTACATTTATAGCATACCAAATGGCTGGTGGAGATTCAACACAACTATGGAACCCATTATTTGAAGCAGATGTGAGAGGATGTATGTACACATTTATTTTATATTTGTGAAAATGCTACATTCGTTTTTCGGCACATCTCTAACACTTTTTAAGCCTGTAATGGCACAGCGGCACAAGCACTGCGAATGACAGCTTCTGGGTTTGATCCCCAGGAGGGAAAGAAATATTGATTAATTACAAATTAAATATTTAATGTTTTCATTTCTTCACTCTGGTAGCAAGGCAAATCGCAGTGTTGAGTCCCACCACTACACATGCAGTGCCTCTAATTCAGCGGATAGTGGGGAATGCAAGTGGAACAGAGTTTCTTAAAACTAGGTTCCCAAGTTTCCTCTGTCGACCCTGCTATGTACGGGATACAGCATGTAGCAGAGTAGAGTACTCTAACACTTTGGCCGAGGATCTTAAAAAAATACTGATCATAATATGGAAAGTGACAAGCAACTTTATTGTCATTGGGGCTCCCTCTAATTCTACTATCATTATCATATTGACTTGTCTGCACATCTCTAGAAAATACCAATTAATATTTTTATTAGTTTTATTGTGAGGCTAAAAATATTGTTTTAATTTTTATTGTCTTTCAGCTCTACAAGTGTTTGGAACAATTTTTATAGTAATCCTAATTTGTCTCATTATATCATCTATTCTCATGGTAAGTGTATTTTGTTAATGAAATAAGTGGTTGTATATCCTACAGTCAACTTGTATGTTTAGTGTTTAAGGATTTACTCTGAATAAGTAAGAATTTTATATCTGTATAATTTTAGAAAAATAGTTTACTTGTAATTTGACTGGTGTCTTGACGGCAAATGCGACAGTTGTGGTTAGGATTTCTATTCAGCAGAATATATTATCTTTCTTTGCTCTGATTCTCTTTCCATATAGCTATATCTGGGAACAAGACCTTTTCTTTTTTATTTTTTTTAACTTAAAATAAAAAAGCACATTTAAAAATATTCTAATATGTGGTTGTTTTTGAAACTTGTGAAAAGTAATAGTAGTTGGTAATTTCAAATTACCAATAAAATCCACTTTATATTAAAAAAATGTTTAAAGATTCAATAGAATTGTGTTTCTAAAAAGAAAAAATGGCAGTGATTTTTGTTTCTCTAATTTCAGGTTATGGGCATTAACATGTGGTTACGAGGGCTGATGCTACCGTGGCTTATCACTATGGGAACTATTATTGCATTTCAGTTTATATTTGGATTGTGGCTGCTCGGAGGCTATTATATTTATGTAAGCTATATTTCCATCATCATCAGTGATTTTTATTTATATTGCATAGATTAATTACATTATTTAGGTTTCCTTTATTTTATTTTTAATACTGTTAATTATGACTAATAACTTGACTTAGAGTTTTTAGTTTTATTGTATTATATATGTACATATAAGTAAGTAAACAAAAGATAATGTCTTTTAACGTAAACTGTATATAAAATATGCATAATGTATTTATGTATTTGTCTTTTAAACTTTCAAATGATTATATTTTTGTTAAAAAAGTGTTATTCTACTAAACTTAAATTTAAAAAGTGTATAATTTGTTTTTGAACGAAGCAGGATTTGAACCTGCATATCTTTCAAGCGCTCTGACCAACTAAGCCTCGGGCAGTCAGACGTTCGTTGGTCAGCTTGAACAATTTTCAAGAAGCTGGAGGAGGTTCAAATCTTGCTTTGTTTGAAATTTTTATAAGCTTTTTTTAGTTTGTATACAATTTGATTTTATATTTTTCTATTTACAGCTTGATGCAACTTTTGCTGCCTTATTAGACTTCCTATGGATGTCATACAATGTAAGTCAAGGTGTTTAATAGATCTTAGATTTTATATACAATATTTTATTTTAATTAAATAAACGTTTTAAGAGGAATCATTTGATATTTATATGAAAGTTAAGTATAGTTCATACTGTTATTAACTACCATATTAGATATTTCTTTCTAAAACGAATATAACCCGAATTGCTACTTTATGCTACCATTTAATATAATGCTATAACAATTATGATAATGTTAAAAGTATTTCCTGGGATTAAGGAAATTGCATGCAATTTCTCAAATTAAGATAGAAATTGCTAATCAAAGTGTCTTGACACTACATTCTCCCTATTCATATATAGGATACAGCATAAAGTTACAAGATTATACAAAATTAGTATGTGCCCGTGGCTTCGTCCGCTAGAATTACACTATAATATTTAGTACTAATCTCCATTACTTTCTTGTTCTAATAAAATTGTCACTTTTAAGACAATATCTATACATTAAAAATTGAAATTTCAGATAAATTAATATCAAATTTGTATCAATTATAACTTAACACTAGGTTACCGAGTTCACTCTGTCTAACCTGACATGTGCGGGATACAGCGTGAAGCGGAGTGATATACGTTGCATAAATTTATTTCTAATTCCAGATCTACTGCTGGGTGTGCGTTCTGTCTCAATATCAAATAATATTGGAAATGCAATCACCGAACATTGAAATATTGGTTGAATACTAATTTAATTAACAATTCGAGGAAATGAAATATTTAATGTTTTCAATTTAAATATTTAATGTTTCATTTCTTCGCTCTGGTAATAAGGCAAAGCGCGGCGTTGAGTTCCGCCACTCAACACGCAATGCCTCAAATTCGGCGGAAAGTGGGGAACGGAAGTAGAACGGAGTGTCATAACACTAGGTTTCACTTTCGTTCCCTCTGCCTACCCTGCCTAGTGCGGGATACAGCGTGAAGCTGAAAAAAAAAAAAAAAAAAAAACAATTAAATTGTAAGTAAGCATTGCATATCTGTCAATAGTGTATCAGCAAATTAGATTGCAAGAAATAACCTCAAATGTAGGCCTCAGTATATCAAACATGTACATTATTATGTTTGAAATACAATTACCATTTCCATATTGTAAAATGTTATTGCAAAATATTCTTAATCATATTTGGCGAAGATCGATCTGGCATTCTTTTAACTGATTATTTATTTTTATAAATACTAAAATTATAGGCAACTTTCATATTATATAATTATTTTGGATGTTACTGACAATGGTTAATTGATATTCTTTGGCATAAACTTATTATACAAAAGTTAAATTATATATATTTTTTTTAAAAACACTGTAGTCTATGTGTTATTGTGGTGTATAAAGCTAGATTATTGTAAAGTTTCATCTGAATTCGTTCAGTACTTTAAATGGAGATCCATATTTAATAAAATTCAAAAAACTAATCTACAATTGTGCCCTTCTTTCTTTTATTTAAATAAATGTCTTACTTAACTATGAAGTGAAATGTTTAATCTGAATTATTTAAAAATTTCATTGTTAATTCCCGTCTTAAGTCTGACAATTATAAAATATTTTATACAAATTAAAAATGGCGGAATGTATCCTTAAATCTTAGACATTTTAATATTGTGATAGTTTTTTTTATACTATTGAAAGATCTACAATGTTATGTTAGAAGCAATAATTAATTCAAAATAATGTTACTTGTTACATTAAATATAAAGAAAGATATAACAAAAAATATGTGGTGTTAATATATTGAATTACAATATTTTTAGTCTGAAATATGACATAATACTAAATAAAAGGATATCTTAGGTCAATTAATTATTTTCACGAATTGAAAACGAACATGGAGAAAAGAGAACTAGACAGTAACAAAAAAATCAGACATTACTGGTTTTTTTTAATTTTTAAACATGGAACCAAACTATATACCATTTAGTTTGCATAATTGTATAATTTTATCAATATTTTTTATATTAATTAAGTATTTTTAAATATTTAAAAAAAAATCCGTCCAATTATACTTGTTATTTAAGAAATATATTGTTTCTCGAATTTGTCTGTAACTATAATAAATTTAGTAACTTCCTGTCGACATGTTTTTAAAGCAGCCTTTAGGTCCCTAAAAGCCAGCCAGGTCCCTAAAATCTACTATAGTACAGTTGACCAGTTGTGGCAGACCTGTTAAACTTTTTGAGTTTTTATGCATTTGACACTTAAGAAAATAATTAAAGGTAAGATCTTAAAATCAAATTGGCGCTAACTTTTAATTTCTGAGTCACGACTCGTCGAACGTACTGTAGTAATATACATTGAATTGTTCATTATAATTATAGCTATACTTTATTTCTTCAAGTGGTTTCTTTTGCATAGAAAAAAAATAACATTTGAAGTAATATTTTACTATACTTCATATTTAAATATGTACCAATATTAGGGGGCACTAGTAGAAATAAATATTATTTTTTTTCCTTTTATTCAAATTAATTGATGTTAAATGCGCAAAATTCCGTTCATTTTACACCACCGTGTCTTATATTAATATGTATATTAATTTTAATTATTGTAATCAATTTAAGAACTTTTATTTTAGAGTTTGTGGTTAGTTAAGATTTTTATAATATGATCACCATTTTACTTAGTGCATTATTAACCGACTGCAAAGATAAGGTTATGTTTTTCAATATGCCAGAACCGCTAAATGCATTTACAAAAATGAGATATCATTTGATTAAATATTCCACGTGTTTTTATATAGATGACGCTAAAAATAAACAATGGCGGTTATTCGACGCCATTGTACATAGTGAAAAAAGAAACAAAAAAATGGTCGAAGAATAGATCCTGACTTAATCCTAATTAACTTCTTGGCTGATTTTAGTTTTCTTTTAGTGTTATGTTATGGTTTTTTGTTTTTGATAATATTTTGTTTTATTATATATATTGTAATTACTAATATTATGACGCATTTGAAGATATATACATATTTAGAAAAGCAGTCCTAAATGTTGATCAACAATTTATAATTAGTAAAAGAGTTGTAGACAGCTATATTTTAATTTGTGAAATAATGTTTAAATTGGAAATATTTAATCGTTTATTTTCATATTGTTGTAATAACAATGAGCGTAATTATTTTTTTGTAAAAAAAAGCTCACTTGAAAAGACTGACCGTAAATGAAAGTTTTGATTTGTAATTGGGAGATGGGTCATTCTTTAAATTTTTCGGCTGCACTAATACAGTATGATTAAAAATATAAATAAGAACTAATAATTGTTAGGAATTGATAAGGATTTTTTTATATGTACCTCATTTTATCACCAAACTGGCCTCGAACGAAGACATTTTATTGTATGTGTTTCTGTAAGTTTAAACATTAAATATATATTTCTATTTACTTAACATTTGTTTAATTTATTTGAATATTTCCTAGTGTCCATTTTCTATATAAATATATACTAAATATAAACAAAAGAAAGTGATCACTTTCTATTAATTCTTTTCTTTACAAATTAAAGTGAACTTGGTTGATGAACTGGTTTTTGTCTTTGGTATTAATACAGTGTAAGTAATTTTGACGTAACTAAAACGTAGTGTATACATTAGGAAGAACTATTTGCAATCATTTGTTCATAGTTAGTTTAAAATAATATTAAATTTCAATGAAAGAGTGTGATTAATCTTATTTCTTAGTATCAATATCTTTTTGGTATCCCGCTGTGGCAGGGTAGGCAAAGTAAACTTGCAAACCTAGTGTTAAGAGACGGTTCCAATTTGAGACACTGTGTGTTGAGTAGTGGAACTCAACGCCTTGCTTTTCTTCATAATTATATTGTATAAAATATTATTAGAGATTTTTTAGGAAATTCATGTGTTCTTAGAATTATCTCCAGTTTGATATGATGGTTTATGGTCGTTTTCAAGGTGAGTTTCATGTTCATTTTACAATAATAAAAGAAACATTTGAATTTTGATTTATTAAATATTTTTACTAGCTTTTAAAGTGTTATTTCACATTTAAGAAAGAAAATATTAAATTTAAAGCGTATAAAAAAGCGTGTAGGAATCTGTTGCTGCCTGTTGCGTGTTGCTGTTGCAAATTTTTATACGCTTTTAAATATTAATTTTGGTATTAGTTTATTAAATTTTATAAATTCAAATTTAATTCAATTCATTCAAAATTTTAAAAATTTACTTGTTACATTCAATTTTCACAATTTCTTGTACCTATTTATTTAATTAACAATTTAATTTAATCCAAGTATGTACTTGATTATTTTTTTATTGTTATTCGTATAGAAAATAGATATTTTTAATAAAAATATATATATTGTATTAAAATAAAAGTTTTTAGGATAGAAAATAAAGCTCTTTCAAAGTTTTTAATAGTTTATTGGAGATTTCGGTCAAGTTATTGTTAAAATAAAAAAAAAATCAATAATATCAGTTCAAAAAAATTTAAACATAACAAATAATTTTGATACAAGCCTATACCCAATTACTTTAATTACATCTTTAATACAATTTTTACGATAAATCTTAACTTACGATACAATAACGAAGCCTAATAATCAAAATGAAAAACTTCCCATTCATATTGCACAATAAAATAGCACAAACAGCATAAATATTAATTTAATAATTATGAAATAACGTCTAACTTTATATAAAAACGTGTAAAAACAATTTACTGGAATGGATATGAGTATTTCAATTGTCATGCTTTTGTCTCTAAAAATTAATACATAATACTTTCTGGAATGTCTATATTGTAACGGAATATCGATTCTACAATCGTTATCTAATAAATCGATATCTAATAATTGTACAACACTATTATAAATATTCATTGTCTGTTAGTATACAAAAAAGAATGGCTTCGATATAATTTTTACAATTTTATATTACTCGAATTCTAGAAAAGAAATAAGTGTCCACCGAATACAATTAAAACGTCTACTTATTCTAAAAGTAAAATATTTAACATAAGTCTTTGAGCGCGTCAAGAAAACAAAAACTGTCATAGATAATAAACGACATATTTACATTGAAATCTTATTTCGAATAATAAAACAATATACAATACTTAACTATAATTTACAAGATAATATTGCCTAAATACGAACTCTATGCTATATACTATACAATAATTTACAAAAAAGCTTTCTTAAAAACGTTAAGTGATATGCAATAAGCTATAGGTATAGCTTAGCGGGCGAAGTCAATCCCCTATTAAAACACTAAGAACAAAATACTGTTTTGGCTGTTTCTATCGCCATTACAATGACTTGTCTTTCAATAAACAATAAGTAAACGTTTAAAAATATAAATAAAGTATTTTTCTTATTTGAAAATATTGTAATATATCGGAATTTTCTACTTAATAATGCCACTGGCGATACTGTATAAACATTTGGCACATTATGTCATGATGA
The DNA here is from genome assembly GCA_019049475.1 of Eueides isabella. NCBI lineage: Eukaryota > Metazoa > Arthropoda > Insecta > Lepidoptera > Nymphalidae > Eueides > Eueides isabella. Next base: position 4,081,428 of record CM032402.1, read on the forward strand.
ACAACTAATTTCCAAACAATCTACCTTCTCGCCGTCGTTTTGAGTATTTTGTAATACTTATTCAATATTTGTAATACTTATTCAACAATTTACATTAAATATTCGGTCAAATTTGTCGCGTCATTTTAAATTACAAAATGATATCAATGATTTAAAAACCGAACAATTGATGTGACGATTCATCGCTACAAGGAAAACTCCTTCGAATATTTCCAAAATTTCATCACTACCGCAAACATGGCTATGAGCTTGTTGAATACCAATTAGTGTTCGGCGGAGCGGACTTGTCCACGGGCTGGTGCGAGTGAGACGCGTGTGCGGAGTGCGCCTGCGGGTGATAGAGATGGAACGACGACGGTGGATGGAAGAATTGCGTCTGATCTATCGAGGACGCATAATCTAGTGCTCCTGGCACAGCTGAATACGCCTGAGGCTTCAAAGGTAAGGGGGCTTCTCCTAAATAAGAGTGTCTTAAAGCCTCTGAATATGCACTATTATCGTATGATAAAGCGTATTGTTGCTTGTCTCTTGGGGACACGGACCCGGGCGGAGTCATTGCTGAGTGGTAGTCAGCGTACCCTCCGTACGCAAGCGAGCCAATATCTGTCGCTTTGTGACCCAATTGTTCTCCATATCCTGAACCCTCGCTACCAGGCGGTGTGGGCAATGGCCCTGATTGTCCGTCACCAGAATAATAGCCGCCTGTGCGTCCGTCACCTAAAAAGTTACTTCGAATGACACTTTCACGGTTTGCGTAAAGCTGCCTCAGTAAAGCTGAAGCCGGCGTTGGAGTGTGGTTTCCAGGAATTTGACGATTTAAATGATTCAAGTGATGATTTTGAGTTCCAATCCATTGTATGGTAGATTTTTGTTGCTGTTGTTTTAAGAGTGCGTCAGTAGAAAAATCAGTCGGCCTGTGTGAGATTTCTTTCCCGTCTAGCGCTACAGATGGTAAATGCTTGGACATAGCATTTTCCAAGTCTCTAACAGATGTCGCATCAGATGTTTCGGGAAGAGCTATTGCTTTGGTCATGTCTCGTTCAGGAGTGATTGCAGCACCAGGATTAGATGAGCTCTTTCGTCGCTCTTCATCCCTGTCGGCTTCTTCCTCGCAGTCAGTCGTATGTTTTCGTTTCTTCAGTCTTCTGGCCGGCATTGGCGAAGTGGAACCTCTATCTTGTGTTGTATGTAGCGGTAGAGGTTGATCATTCAGTCTAGTTAAATGTGTAACATCAGAGGTAGGTGGTGCTGTTGAAGCAGAGTCTGTGTTAGTAGGAGCTTCGGTTCTCTCTACGTGCCGTGATGGAGGCGGAGGCGCTCCAGGAGTGTCAGCATCTGGTGGACCGTTCTCTGGATCACCTGTTGATTCCTCCCGCTTTACACCTTGAACGCTTTCTTCCAATTGACAGCAATCCATCACTGTATTGGGATATTCACGACCACTGCAACACAAAAAAAATCATAAAACAAATTCCTATTTAGATTGATTTAAATTTTTATATGAATTTTAAATAAAAAAACGTTTTAATTTTATATATAAAGGTAAAGTACCTAATAACATAGTTGACACATATAATATTTTGTTCTTCAGCGTTCTTTGAGGAGCAGACGACAGTAGCGCACGTTTGCATCCAAGTGTAGCCGCCAAGCTTGTTCATCAGTCTGTAGTAGTGTGTCAGCACTTGCCCCTTGTTCATCACTGAAACAAATAAAAATGTAATGTAGTGTTGGTAATAAATGCCCACGACCACGAAAACCACAAAAAGAGCTTCAAGCATCGGCTTTCGATTAAAATAAGTTTTAAAAATGAAATTGAACAAAATTTTTGATAAAAATTAAGTAGAAACAGAAACAAAACTGAAATGACTAAACACTAAATTTTCTTTCCCTTCTCGAAAATAAATAAAATTTAAATTGTATTATTCAAGTATAATTTTTCAGACATTTTCTTTAAGAAAAGACACCATATTGTTCATAGGATTGAGGCCTGAGACTGGCACAGAGCTACAAGCGTGCGACTGTAAACGCGACGGATTGTGGATTTGATCCCCATTCGAGGAAATAAAATACATATTTTATATTTTGATCTCTTTGCTCTGGTAACAAGGCAAATCGTGGCGTTGAGTTCCGTCACTAAACTCACAAAGCATCAAATTCAGCGGAAACTGAGGGGAAGGATATCTTAACACTAGGTTCCCAAGTTACCTTTGCATAACCTGCCACGTGCAGGACCTAACGTCATAAAACATCGTAAATGGGTTATTTAATACATTTCATTTTTAGTTGACGAGTCAAGCCACGACGTTCATTACAATGATGGTATACACAAGCCATAATCATAATTACAATGAAATAATAGAGATTAATCATATAATTCAACCATAATTATATTCATTATAACTAAATCAGGACAGATATTCATAATCGCGACCTTGAGTTAGTGGTTTAAAGCGCATGATGACGATATATTATAATGACGATGTCATAAACTTTAAGACAATTTTGTCTGATGTGTGCCTCGCTCTTATGTTTGAGCATTGGGCCGTATTGCATCAATAGAGGTATAACATTTTTTTTTTTTTATTTTTTTATGAATAGACAGTGTCACAGATTTATTATAAGTATAGACTAGAAAAAAAATGTTTTCTCACATATCAGAGTAGGACTAGGTTGATGAAACAAGGTGTCAAGGTATAGGATTCCCAACTGAATTTTCGGGACAAAGTATTGTTGAGTTGTTTTACTCAACGTCACATTTTGTCTATTAAATAATGTTTTTACCTTATATACACATAGTATTTAAAATAACAAAATGAAATCTATAAATTGATTAAGATATAAGATTTTTATTTTGAAATCAATTTGATTATATAACATTAAAGTTTGTTTCTTAAATGTTACTTTACTTTAAGCGGTAAATAAAGGTGTGCTTAGACAAACAGATATGCATGCCGTATAGCTATTATAAAAAAAATATAACGAAAAGCGAAATAATACAGCTAAAACAATACATCTTTTAATTTTAGTCTTGCGCATGCGCATATCACCTTGCATTAAATTCAATTCGTAACAAAACACATAGTGTCCAACATGTGTATTGTGTACGTGAATCATTAAGACGTAGCAATATTTTGGTTTTGTTATTTTATTGTTTATTGTTGTAATTCACAATGCCGCTGGCCGCACGCCAAATCTTAGGCGTCATTTGTAAATAGTACCCCATGTTTTTTTATACGTTCGCATTGCTTACTTATTTAAAGTATTTCTAATTTAAAAACGTATATTTATACAAATATTTTGTTAATATGTATGATGATTGCACGATGTTAAATTTTAAAGTAAATGATAACCGTTAATAAAACTGAAACATCTAATTACTTAGGGGAAGATATTTTAGGTAAATGTTTACAGTAATCATTTTTTACAGATTGTTAAAAATATATTCTGATCGATATTTAAATGTATTGTATGTAGGCGTATGTAAGATTTCTAGAGATCAATTAATTATAAACATTTATTGGCAATAGTAAGACGACGTTGGATCCCATTTCAACAGGTAAGGTCTCGAAAATTGGGCGGAAGTTGGGGTATTGCTAAGGGAATGGTGTACCTTACCAATAAGTTCCCTCTGTCTACCCTTGAACCGGGATACAGCGTAAAACTAAAAAGTGACAAAATTCTATTTATATCTATATAAAATATTGTTACTTTTATATATCCTCAAAAATTAAATTTAAGTTTATCTGTGTTTTCCGAAAAAAAAATATACAGAAAAAACTCATAAAACGTCCTAATCAGGTGCAACCATGTTTCCCAATATATGCAGTTAAATTAAACAAAAAAGGTTCCTACTAAAAATGTTCCTAGTAAAGTCACTAGTTATATATTCTAACCACCAACGTTAACAATATAGGGCAAAACGGCAATACTAACTCATTTTCCTGCCTATCTAATAGAAATAATTTATCCTTATCAATCGAACAAATCGATTGTTTCGATTATTCGTCCACCCATGACCCAATAAGAGTGAAATCAGCATCAATAATGGCGTAACGACACTTTGTATTCAATGTGTGTTAATAGAAATTCATGTCAAGAAGACACGAAGGCAGCAGGCAAATTTATGACTGATCTCAATTAACCAACAGTATTTCGTTACTTTTCAACTGTATCAGTTATAATTCATTGTTATACTATTATTGTTTATATAAATAATGAAACACTTTTAAACGGATTAATCGCGTATATTGATTGGTAAGCATTTTTTGGAAACCCGACGTTTCGAACACTTTACAGCAGTCCGTGGTCACGGGTAGACTGAGGTGGTTTGGTTTGGTCCTTTAATTATGGCGTTCCGAGCGTGCTAGTTGAGCACATATCACTTCGCCAATGTCACGTTGAATGGAGAAGACACGAAGGAGGTTGTACAAGACTGAGGTGGCATTTGCCTGTAATTTGATATAATTATTATATCAAACTACCTCCAACGATTACTTTATTGCCTCACGTACTGCCCTGGATTCTTACAGAATGAGCTAACTGTATCTGGTCCTCTAGTGTGGTGTCTTTGAGACTTTAAATTTTTTAATAGTGGGTCCCAGGTGGTGGAAAGTGTTTCATTTAAAATGTGTAACAATCGCGAAAATCAAAGACATTATTATATAAATAATATTGATAATTTTTAAGCACAACTATGGAATCAGCAAGCAAGCTTGAATAATTTCTAGGATCTATTATTTTAAGTAGAAAAAAAATTATTCTAAACGTAAACATTTAATGCTACTCATCTATTTCAAATGGAAACGTTCTATGTAAGAAAAAGAAACACTTCTTTAAAGAATCTATATATACTTGTTTATAGTTATTCTTAAAATGTAAAAAAATATATGATTTATCACTATATATATATACGTATTTCTATGTGATCACTCGGCAAACCACGAATAACTTACACATCGTATCCATAAACTGATGAAATATTAAAAAGATACGACTACCTTCACAAATTAATATATATATATATATATATATATATATATATATATATATATATATATATATATATATATATATATGTATATATATATATATATATATATATATATATATATATATATATATATATATATATATATATATATATATATATATATATAATATATTCAAAAAGTTCGTGCCTATACGACTGTAATAGCAGTGGGAAAAAATATAACCAAATATTGTCATTTTTGTATGTGATATGATTATTTTCCACGTATCCGTCAGAATACAATTTAGGCCTAGCGCCGTACTGTTTGTGATTTGAATAATAATATAGTAGCATCATTTCCTTTCTGCCTCGAGACGTGGGAAACGTCCCTAATGTTTTATGCCCACATTTTTTACTATGTGGTTACTTAGTGTATAAAGTATATAAATTAAGTGAATTTTGAGTGAATCATTGGTTTTTTGGTATCTGTATGAGTAGACTCATGATACATTGTTAAATTGCGCTGTACTTAGGAAATTCTAACATTTTTGCAGTAGATTGTGATGAATTCCACCATTCAACACCCAATGCCTCAAATTCGGCGGAAAGTGGGGAACGGAAGTGGAACGGAATGTCTTAACACTGAGTTTCCGAGTTCCCTCTGCCTACCTTGCCTCGTGCGGGATACAGCGTGAAGCTAAGTAAGTATTATGATACGTATTATACGTGAAACTACTCTAATATGTTAAATTATAGAGCTTATTGATTAGCAAATACAGATATTACCCAGGGATTTATTTACATTTAAAAATACAGATATCTGACTAGAATTAATTCAAGTTGCTTTTAAGTAAACGATACGTGGGAATCAGTGATATGTCAAATACAAACACTTCCGTTACTAAAAAAGAAGGACAGATTTCTCAAAATTTCTCCAAGATTTTTCCAAACTAAATTAGCTGGAAAGTTATTATTATTAAAAACCGAATATTTTTTAACAAATATACACTTATATAATAAAACGACAAAAGCCTACAAACACTATTAACTCAAATCACGAAGCGACAACGCGTTTAGTAACATTTTTACCACATTGATAGCTTTATGAGACCGTTAATGTGAATTTAAAATACAAAATAGATATAAGTATAGATGCCGGCCAAATGTGGACATTTCAGTCGTAGAATAACAATGTATGGTATTAACATAAAACGCCCGGTGTTTGCTAGAAAGCGGGTAATTTGGTTACAGACGTACGTACATGCGAATGGGATGCCTTATTTTGATATCGTATATAAATTGTATATGTAATAAAATTAGTTAAAACTTCCGTCTGTGTGCGGTGGTAGAATTACAATATATTGAACTAAGTGTATCAACTATTTTAAAGATATATTTTAAGATCTGTGTAATATAATTTGGTCGAAAATTGAAACAAGAAAAAATATATTATTTAGTTATACAGTTATTTGTTAATATACTTCTATCTATGTTATCTTCTATTTATGTTTTATAAAACGTCAAAATCTGGCGGTCTGTCGTGGCGCAGCGGCACAAGCGTGTGACTGATAGGTTCTGACAACCGATAGGTTCTGGGTTCGATCCCCGGTCGAGGAAATGAAATATTTAATATTTTCAATTTAAATATTTAATGTTTCATTTCTTCGCTCTGGTTATAAGGCAAAGCGAGGCGTTGCGTTCCGCCACTCAACACGTAATGCCTCAAATTCGGCAAAAATTGGGGACTGGAAGTAGAACGGAGTGTCTTTTCACTAGGTTCCCGGGTTCCCTCTGCCTACCCTGCCATGTGCGGGATACGGCGTGAAGCTGAGTAGGTACTTCTATCTAGTACTTATTAAAACTCTATTCTCCATTTTTCCACATCCACACTTAGGAAAATACTTTGTCTTTACTAAGTGTGGATTAACATACTACATATTTAGATTAACTCTTGGACGATACTACGTTTGGTACGTACCTACTTGAGAATGTATGGCTTAGTGGTCAAATTCAAAGTGTTATAAAAAATTTAATGTTCTTCACTGTTCATACGTTAAATAAGTATTTGTTCTTCACTGTTCATTCGACTTTAAGACGTTCGTAATCGTGTTTACTGGCAGAAAAAAAAACCGTACGATTTTTTTATGAGTTGATAAGTATTACGCTGTATCTCGCACATAGTAAGATTTTCAAAGGGAACCTAGGTACGAAGGATAAAGATACTCTTCACATTTATCGTCCAATTTTCGACTTGTTTTCAAATCTTATGGCCAGAGACAAAATGTTTCAGTTACAATCATAAGCTAAAACAAAAATAAATTTAATAATTAGTGGTTAGTGGGGAACGAAACGTTATATCTTCCACACTAGGTTCCCAAGTTCCCTCTGCCTACCCTGCTATGTGCGGGATACAGCGTGAAATTGAGCAATTCGTTTGATAATTATTAAGTATAAAATATTCTATATAATACTTACAATCAACGTGGCACTTTCTAAGTTTGTTCGCGTCTTCACCGTGGCATAAAGCGTAGAGGTTTTTTCCTGTGAGCTCATCCGATGTGTATCCGAGTAGCTCTGACACCCTGCTGGTAAATACAAAATAATCTATTAAATCCGTTGACGACGTGCTTTACGCTTTTTCTTATGGACTGTTATCAGAATAACTTAAGGTTAAATAATAGAAAATATTTTATTACAAATTGTTGTTAAACTGAAATTGACTTTTTCATCTTCTTCACACTGTATCTCACACTTAGCGGGGTAGGCAGTGTGAAGCTAATTCTAGAAAGCTTCATTTCATTTTTAACAATTTCAAAAACCACATAGGTAGCTGTAATACCTTGGCTCACAATGCGCTATTCGAAAATCAAAGTTGATTCTCGTCACGAACATGTCCGATTCCAATCTTATTTCGTGAACCGAAGGTGGAGGCAGAGCTATGGCCAGTGCCACCATGCCCAGTAGAGACGGTGGCGTTTTGCGGCTATGGGAAAACGTGTACTGCGGTCGAAGACGGCATAGCATTAGCACCACCTGAAAAGAAGATATATAGTGTTGAAGATACACATTGCTATAAAAGTTGAATGATTTTGGATCAATTATTATATAATTCTGAAAATTTTTATAAAAATAGTCAAATGAAAAATAAATCCTTATGAATATTCTTTAAATCTAGCGTAATGTAAAGTATTTTTTTCTAAGTGGTTACAGTACAGTACAGTGGTTTAACCTGTTTGTTTAGTAAAATCCCATATAAGTATGCTAAATAAATTATAATACAGTACAACTTCTCATATTACAAACACACAAAACTTGGTGAAGAAGCAACAAACTCGCCAAGATCACGTACAAACGTATTCAGGTAGCTAAAGTTGAAAAGGATTAATTCAAAATTTTCGCTATAAACGCTACGCCCGTGGCACAAGTCCCATATAAAGGGTTACAAACGATATTCTCTAATTGCTCTGTCGATATTTGCGAATTGTATGAGCAATTTAGATTGAGATAAACACGAATTATGGGTTCAACTCTCCAAGTACTAATCTCGAGATTTGTAATTTATTCTACGTGCCCATTCTATTTTGATGAAAATGTCTTTGCTTGTTCAAAGAAAATTCTTGAAGTTGTTCGTCATATACGTTTAAATTTATAACACTGAACAATAACTTTAATATATGTATAAAAATGTATAAAATTACCTAAAAAAAAACATTAATTTAATTAGACTGCACTATATTAAAAAATATACATTTTTACTATCTAACCAAATAAATTTCTTTAAAAAACCAACAAAATAATGATCTAAGGAAACATTCTATTACCGACAGTCTTACCCACCTAGTACGTTATTCGCAAGTCGCTAGAGATATAATCGCATTTTATGTTCTAACACCGAGTTAAGGCAAAAATTATGGGCCACAATTCGCCCTGAGGCACCCCACGCTCGCTATAACTCTAACAATAATATTTGTGATCCAGTAACGGATAAAGCTGGGAAATTATTAAGGAGCAATAAAATTGTAACTCTTGTATTTATAGTACCGTTTAAGATATATGAATCATTTTTAAAAGCAGCTATAGCTTCGCAGCTATTTATTCAATATTTCTAAGTTATGTTTTATGAGTGAAGTCAACAATCAATTTCACCAATGTACAGTAAGTTAAAGGAATAGTTTTTTATATTAAAAAATCTGATGTAAAAAGTAAGTAATCAGGAATCACAGCACAAGACCTAAAGAAACACACCAACGTTAAATCATTTGCTTCTCCGGATACCCACCCGCCAGTTCCCACCCTCGTTTCGTGAAGAATTCCATTCGCCATCCCTGCTTCTTCCCACCTAAATCGAAAATGAAACTTCATTTTTCTCAATCTAGATATAATAAGGAAAATGACCGTATTCTTAAATTTTTTAGTATGTTGTTGTTGTTACAATTATATAAGTTTTAAATTATAATGTAATGGCAGAATTAAAAGGAGCAAAATAGTAATATTCATCAACATGTTTCTGACATCAATGATATTTTAAAACTTGTTAACCGCCAAAACATTCGTCTGACCTGTAAAATACCTAGAACCTGAAAGTTCTACCAAAGCTCTAAATGCTTACCCTATATCCTGAAGACTTAAAGTGACATCCTCTCTTAGTTAAAGTACTCTTCATTCGCACGCAGAAAGCTCTGTCCATGCCTTTGTACAAGCTCCCGCTAGCTGCCAGGGTCATTTGTGCTGATACTGTAGAAAAAGGAATTTTAAAAATAAACAACAAGCGCTTCTTCGTAAATTAATGTAGTTAAATTATAACATAAAGCTTATAATAACATTTTAAAATTTATAGAGATTCTTTTCCAGCAAACTCTACTACCAATGCAAAGTTTCATAAGAAACGCTTATCTAACTAACCAATTTCATGTTAATTAGATATAGATATATTGCTTTCAACGGATATCTTCACATAATTCAAGAAATCAATTGACAAAATCTCAGATCATCAATGATCTATTTAGTTAAACGACTGTAAGTGAAATTGAATTTTCGAAAAACTTGAACGCTGTGTAAACGGTTTGAATCCAACGTGATGGTCAGATTGATTACAAATTTGTAATTAAAGAGCTTTGGCAGCCACGAAGCGTTTCTTAATTGATTTTACTGATCTTGTAAGCTTAACTATGCAGTGGTTCTCAAGCAGTAGTAACTAATTCGTTCCTTAACAAGCTTCATTTTTTTTTAAAGAAATTTCTTTTCAATTAGGACGTTTCTTATCTGTTATATTATGCTGTTTAAATTTATTTTAACTATAAAGTATCCGATTTAGTTTTTCTTTGCATCATAGTTTAGGATGCACTGGATTGATTTCAGAGCTACCTTGCATGGCTATCAGATGACAATATGACTTTATCTACGCACTTCACCTGTCCGTCAACGTCTTTCACGACGTCATCCCAACAATCGTCCACTGTCACATGGATCCTGATTGATTTTTTCATGCACTTTTTTGCTATAAATCAATAGATTCCAATGCATCGGGTAAAATTGATAAAAAGCACAGGGTAATTGAGTGACTTCTTCAAACGGTTAAGTTAACAAAAAGTTTGAAATTAATTAACAGTTCCATGTTAATAGTTTCTCGTTTACCTGAGTTTACTCAAAACTTAGGCAGGTACATACATACACATTGTAATTAAGTATTAGTTTATATCAAAATATTAAAATTTGTAAATATTTTTTTAATAACCACAAAATATATAAAAAAAATCATTTCACAAATAAGGAATAATGCTTTTAGCAGCATAAGTTGGAAATATGAAAACATTTAGTGCTTGTTTTCAGAGTAAAAGGCATTTAATATTTTTATAGGTAACGTTAATAAAAAACATAAATGTTTAGATTGTACTTGTTAATATTTACAAACTAAATAAACAAAAAAACACTGGCTATGGGAGAATCAGATTCACGCATGATGAGTTCCGTACCATTACAGTACAATAGCAAAAAAATCATATATGTTGTATGGTTCCCTTGAATGTTTATTTTATATATTTGTTATTATAGCGACAATAGAAATAAATTGTGTGTAAATTTCATCTGTCTAACTATCACAGTATTACAGACCACGGAATTTCAGAAATAGGGATCCGTGTCACCTTTTGGGTATGGAAACCATAAAAGAGAAATCAAGTTAAATGCAGATCAAATCATCAAACTTTTTATGACGAAACAGCGTAAATGTATTTTCAGATGCACTGGACCGAGTAAATGGTGAATTTAGAGAAATGATATGCTGGATGGTTTTTGCTTCTTTATCTTAATTAAAGTTAGGCTATGTTTGTCGATAAAGCTGTCTGACATTTCGAAAGTCAAGACGAGTTACATAAATTCAATAACCATCCAATTCTTTCCCATAACGCCAAGTATAATATTAATCAACACAATAAAGGTGCGGCTGACTCCCCATTGACCGTTTCATAAGGTGCCAACTCGCCGTGAAGACTATAATCTAATTTCAATTTGGTGCACAATTTATTATTACATTATGCTTGTAACTTGTACACTGTTAAATAAAATTTAACACCAGTACAGTCCAAAAGGTGCATTAGCCTCCAAAATGTAGGAACTTTAATTGAATTTCATATAGTTTTTTCTCGTTTTGACAGTAGTCGATTTTTTGTATTGAAACAGTTTTAGCTGGAAAATGCAGCTAAGTAGATTGGCTAACGGTGTTATCGCTCCGTTTTATAAATTATTGCATTTTTTTCTTTCTTTATTCTAATTTTTAGGCTAAATCGCGTGTAATGCGTTGATTTGCATGTATAACTTTTTAATAGCTTTTTTACAAGTGCATTTCAATTTTATTTTTTCTTTTTCTATATAACTGTTTATTTGACATAGACAAATGTCCAAGCGAATACACGTATTTTTAAAAAAATATATATCCAGAATCAAAAAATCTTTTAATAAACAGATAAGTCGAAAATGTTTTTAAAAAATATTCTAATATAAACAATATTTTACTAACTCAGATTTAAAAGCACTACAGCTAAGCCAAGCTCAGAATACATAAAATAATTATAGTTTAGATATCATAATCCGATAATATTTGCACTTCGTTGAATCAATAAAACCGCTGATTTGACCATCTACCTGGCTCTATAAAAGACTAATTTGCAGTCATTTGCATCAACTCAACGCTCACCACTTTATTTTCACCACAATTTAACATTTGAATACATTCATTCGCGCCTAAATGTTCTTATGGTAATAAAAAACGGTGTAATGATTTTATTTTATTTATTTCAGCTTCACACTGTATCCCGCACATGGTAAGCAAAGCAGAGGGAACTTGGGAACCAAGTGTTAAGACACTCCGTTCCGTTTCCCACTTTCCGCCGAATAAAAAGCATTGCCTATTTAATGAAACTTAACGCCGCATTTTGCCTTATTACCAAACCGGAAAAATGAAAATATGAAATATTTTATTTCCTCGAGTGAGGATCGACCCACAACCTCTTTACAGTCGCGCACTTGTACAACTTGTGCAACACTACAGCTCTCTAATTCTATTAAATTATTATCAGTTTTTGTACATATTCGTATGCTGTTTATTTATTTTAGATGGATAGAGTAATATGGTTAAAAGTTGACTCAATTCATTTTTTAAGGTATGTGTGTATAATTTCATTTGTCTTTTTTTTTACTTTACGTTTTTAAGGGGAGATAGATACGATAGTTCCTAATTTCTAAACTCTACGTTCTCCTCTCGTTGTCCGAATTCCAGAGACTGACTGATATATGTATATATACATATATATATATATATATATATATATATATATATATATATATATATATATATATATATATATATATATATATATATATATATATATATATATATATATATATATATATATATATATATATATATATATATATATATATATATATATATATATATATATATATATATATATATATATATATATATATATATATATATATGTATATATATATATATATATATATATATATATATATATATATATATATATATATATATATATATATATATATATATATATATAACTATAATTATTCTTGTAAACAATTTACATTCATCATAAAATGAATAGTTATTTGTAAATTAATTAAAATTTCACGGTACCCTAACTCTTAGACGATATTTATTCTTTTTTTTAATTATACAAAAAGATTAAAAAGAAATTTCATTGTTATTTAATTTTTTGTGTATGTTTGATAAAATTAAATGCTGTATTTAAACTATTTTATTTTATTTATTAAAAAAGTACGGCTAATCTAAAGTTTAAACGTTTGCACAGCACGCTTACTGTTATTGTTGTTTTTGTATGACACGCTTAGAGATCAAAAAACAGAAATAAATATGAAAAAAATGTTGAATTAATTTTTCAATAAACTAAACGTTTTGCTTTTTGCTAAGGCCTGTCGTGGCGTAGCGACACGAGCGTGCAACTGTAAATGCGACAGGTAGTGAGTTTGATCCCCATTCGATAAAATGAAGTATTTAATATTTCCAAATTAAATGTTTTAATTTAATTTAATTAATTTCTTGGCTCTGGTAACAAGGCAAAGTGCAGCGTCGAGGTCAGCCAATCAACATGCGATATTTCTAATTCGGCGTAAAGTGGAGAACGGATTCCGTTCTTCTGTTAGTTTAATTTCAATCTATTTAGCATGACGTATCGTCCTGTCCTGTCCTATAGGACAGAACTTATAAATTCCGTGTACTTCATATTTTTTGTATGCTATTTACAATAAATAAATATGTACAAAGTTATTATAAAACGATAAACAAACATCTATGCATTCGTCATGCCACAAATGAATATGCGTATTTACATTTTATCAAAAAGTAATGTAAATTTATTCACCATCAGGATTATTGGTGCCGTGCTGGCTGCCCTCTTCACTGCCAGACGCTGGACTATTTAAACCAGCTCCACCCCGGCCAGCTAAGGAAAGTCCAAGCTGTTCCGCAACTTCTGCATGATCAGCCTGGTGCACGTAGTCAAATATACTACTACCTGTCATTTCTACCTGTTAACAAAATAAAATATTAATGTCAATGTCAGCTTAGTAAGTAGAGGGAACCTGGGAACCCAGTGTTAGGACACTCCGTTCCGTTCTTCACTCTCCGTTGAATTTGAGCCATTGTGAGTTGAGCGGTGAACTCAACGCCACCCTTTGTCTTGTTACCAGAGCGAAGAAATGAGAATATTAAATATTTCACTTCCTCGAGTTTGCGTCAAACGAACAATCTTCGGATGATGATTTGGACCTGTGACTCTTGGAAACCGTCCAAGCGCTCTGACCAACTAAGCCATACGTTCTTATCAAGCTACATCGAAATTCTTTTCAGTTGGGAGATTTTTACAAATGTCCGGTACCCAAAGACAATTCGTTAGAATTATTGTTTTTCAAGAGAGAATGCTTTTTATTTAATATTTTTACTACGTCTAAAGTGTTGTTCCCCACTTAGGAAAGAAAATACTAAATTTAAAAGCGTATAAAAATTTGAAAATAGCAGGATTTGAATCGCGCCTCTTGGAATCCGTCCAAGCACTCTGAGCACTAAGCTATACGTTCTCAACTGTAATGAGAAAGCACAAGCATGTGTATAAGCGTATACGAAAAATATGAACATACATCGTACCTTATAAACTTTACCCTTTTCCTTTCAGGTTTTTACAATTAAATATTAAAATAAATTCGTGTAATTTTAAATTAAGAAATGTTACCAGCATATCGCTTCGTATCTAATACTATAGCTATTAACATTTATTGGTACATGATCCATAATGTTTGAATCATAGAGCTTATAATTGAATTTTACGGTACTCAAATGAAGTCTCACGTACAGCAATCGTTATGAATGAACTATCTGTTATCATACATCGCATGGCAGGTGGCTCTGGGAACAACAATAAAGCATACCAACTGGAAGTGGCGAAGACAACCTCGAGGTTCAGTTGCTTGTAAACAACATAATTTGTCTACTAAACAAGATATAATCGCAGATAATTTTGATTGTACAGTATTTTTAATTAATATGTTAAAATATTCTTGTTTTTTTATTTAGTTTCACGCACATAGCAGGGTAGATAGAGAGAACTTGAGAATCTAGCGTTGAAACACTAATTTCTGCCGATTTTAAGGTATAGCGCGTTGAGTGGTGGAAGTTAATGCCGCTCCGTCTTGTTACCAGAGCGAAAAAGACTATTAAATATTTTATTTCCTCGATTGGGGATCGAACCTACAACATGTCGCCTCTAAATGTGTGCTATGACAGGCCCAAATAGTTCAAGCAATTTAAATTAGTAAATAATTGGTTAGAACTTATAGGTGAAGCCGCGAGCGGGTTATTATTGTCAAATATAGATACATCTATGTAATCCTCAAGGCCAAAATCAACACTTCCACATATGGCAAAGGAAGTAATTATTCATATAAAATTCCATTACTCTTAAGGTACGATTTTTTACGATCACTGTTGGAATACAGGTTGCTATCTAACTTTCTTGTAGATCCTTTCACGGCGTATGCAAATGTATCTTTAAATAAATTTATCAAATATAATTGTGAGATCCTATTAGGCATTCAGGTGTCGTGTATCCGCAGTGATGTCGCGCATGTGAATACTATAAACAATGGTGACGTTACGGTGGTCGGTTCTGGGAAAGATCCTTAGGATTTTATGGTATTTACCGATTCAACGATTGACGGCCTACAAATTTGATGTGTTGACAGGTGATTTGTGGCTGAATAAATTAGTTGAAATCGTAAGCCGAGACCAAATAAGTGGTATTGTCCTTCCTGTCATAAGATACATAAAATTAGCAATTTAGAAAAGCTTGTATATATTTTAGTTTTTTTCTAGAAATATGCATTTTACAAATTTTATTTCATACTATGAAAAGATGAACGATGACTTAACTATAATCACTATCTAAAAAATAGAAAGATCAAGACCATTCCTCAAATAGAAACATCCAAACAATAATGAACAAGAAGCATCACGTAAATAATTTTCCAGAAAGGGCCCAAACATGTCAAAACAAAAAGTAAAATATCCATTTTCGGATTTATCCTTAGAAATATGATTTCCTATTGTCGACGTTATCAGTCTTTAAGGGTCCCGAAAAAATGGCGGCACCAGAATTTAATATAACAGGAGCGTAGACGTTGCTCATAAGAAAGTTGTATCTGCTTATTTACCAGGAAGTTTATGTATTTAATAACGCACACTACATCACTTTGCGTGTATACGTGTATACCCGTATGTTAGGTGTCTGCAGTGGTGTGCGTGCGCGGGGGTGTGTGAGTGCCTCACATTAGGATGAGAGACACGCGCGCGCCTTGCCCGCGACGTGACTAGCATCTCTCATCGTCCTTGTCCCCCCATTCGCTGTCTCACACCACCCTCCAGCCATTTTGGATCAACTGTTTCTCAGTTTTCAGATCTTTTCCTTTTCCCTTTAATTTTCTAATGTTTAATTTCATCTGGATGTTAATTTCTTAACTTTACTGCGTTTTTACCGCCGTTAATAGAAGCTTGTTAGCGAAAAACAGCTGCTGTTCGGTTTTCCGGATTTTTTACAATTGTATAGAGAATTCAAGAAGAAGAATAAGAATATATATCTTAGTTAACTTTATTTCAAAAGTTGAGTGAAGTTATTTAACATAGATAAGAGTAATACATAAAACAAGTTAAATATAAACATATTCATTCATAGTTCACATGAGACGCGATGTAATCGTCGTTTCGGCGTTAAGACATCCGACAGATCATGGATAAGGCTCGTACGTGGGCGGATAGATTTTTTCTTAAATTACATTGACGTTGTTAACTTTTTAAACAAAACATTTTATAGTACCTTATAGCAAATATGGAGGGCAATAACCTGAAATAATTTAGCATCCTAATGGGGCAGATGGAAGGTGCAGAATGAGATGAAAAGGTTATGGCAACTATTTCTTGTAAGGAAACGTTTTTTGATCTGATTCGTGAAAAACGGCATTAACTTCCACCATTAAATAATTCCACCATGAAATACTTAAAGAGTGATTTAAATAATGGAATTAGCTGTTCTGCCTAATCAGTGCTATCTATCATAATGTATAATATTAAAAAAAATCTCTTGTAGCAGTAGATTTAGCAATTTCACACTGTTATTAATATTTTTTTCTTTATCATTTTCAAAATTTTAAGATGCAAGCGGTATCCTACATATAAAGTAGGCAGAGAGAACTTGGGAACTTTCTTTACGATACTCCGTTCCCACTTCCGTTCTCCACGTAGGCTTTAAAGATACTTCATATATTATATATAGTATAGACGGGCGGGAAGAAAAATGATTCCATCCTTCACGTTTCATCTTTCATTCTAAATGCTCAGTACTGTTTTTTTTTTGTTAATATCTAGTTACTTTTCACTTTTACCGATTGAGTTGTGTACCCTTATGTAATATACGCTTTGGGAAATTCTGATTTTTATAAATTTTGATTCTCTGTATTTTGCTGTATTTCATATGTCGCAGGGCAGGCAAGAGTAGCTTGGCCACCTAGTGTTAAAACACTCTATCCGGTTCCCCTCTATTGAGGCAATGCGTGTTGAGGGGCGGAACTCAACGCCGCGTTTTGCTTTGTTACTAGAACTAGGAAATGAAAATATCAATATTTGGAGTGGAATCGAGATATTTTTATTTTCTCAATAACAACAATAACTCAATGTTTGTATTAAAAAAAGAAATTGTGTATGTTCCACAATTCAGTCTTTTGAAATACACCAAACGTAAGCATCCATACTAATGGCAAACGGCAATCTATCAGACGGTTGCAAATTATTTAAATAATAATACGACTTACTAATTGTTATTCATCATTAACTTAACGAATGCCACTAATTCTTCTAACTATACATGTCTACGTCTCGCATTTTAATGTTACATTAGTACTCCTTGAATTAACTTGTAGATATACTTTCATCGTAACAGTTTGACCAGACCATATAGTAGACGGTGAAAATGATTTCTAACTACATTCGCTAACGAGTAACGAGCTTTTAGTTTATTAACGTGATGGTGATGTAACTGCTTAGCGTGACTAAATTATAATATTTAATTGTTTATTAAAAGGGCCTCAAACGTATACTGAACACTGAACAGTAAAACGTTACTCAATATATTATGTCATCATTAGAATCAATAAAAATAGAAAAAAATATATGTACATAAATGAATATGTATTAATATTTACATCGTATAACTTACTATAAAAGCCTTTATTATTAAGCACTATGCTTTTATAGGTATCTTTGGACAACGTACGTATGGTATGTAACTTGAGACGAGGTTAAGCCAAATTATACTATAGATGCTTAATTAAAAGAAAATCATATAAATTTTGCGGCGTTGAGTTCCGCCACTCAACACCGCAAAATTTCAATTTTGAATCGCAAAACGCGCAATGCTGATAGAATTCGGCGGAAACAGTCTAAATGAAAATTGAGTTTGTTAACACCGGGTTCTCATGTTTCCTCTGCTTACCCATCCTGTATGCGTGCTACAACGTGAAACTAAAAAACTTATAAAGTTGCGCATTCGTACACGATAGTTCTGAGTTCGACCTCCAGCTTGAGAAAACGTAGTGTCTGACACAACTGTGTCATGACACTAACATTTCCCTGTTTTTACGTCTCTTCCGCATTATAGGGTATTTCACATATATACCTATATGTAAATACCCTATAATGAAACTATTTAATTATTAAATATAGTAATCAATGAACTGACAAATAATAAAGAATACAAAACTAAAAGTAAACTTACTTGTGATAGTCCTAAATATATAGAAACAGTTTCGGATATGTACAGAAACCTCCCATCGGCCGCCACAGACAGCGCGAACCCGTCGAGAGACTGTGAACAAAAGAAAAACATAGGCACATCAATACCGTGTTTAAGAAAAATAGATAAGCCTTATAATACCTTATAAAGTTTTATTGTAGATGTAATTTTCATATTTGGCAAGAAAACGTGTTACATTCATCTAAGTCACACAATATGTGATTTCTCTAAAAAAAGATGGAGAATAGATGGAGAGAGATGTAAACAGAGTGCCATAAAATTAGACTATCTTTGCCTACTGTTTTAAGACAAACAAAATTATAGATCTTATATCTAAACTAAACCTGATCAAAATTGTATCAATACAAACATTTACAGTGACCTCGTGCCGTTCTCTTAAAACCTTACTAAACTACAATGATTTTTTTGTATATAATTAATTAAGATTTAAATGATTGTTAGTGACTGATATAATTAACTTAAGTTTCTTGTAGTTCAAACGGTATTTAGATTCAAGGGCTTAACACAAAAATTCAATACTTACTTACACTTGAAATTAAGGTAATATAAAAAAATACAATTTTAATATCCTTGAATACCGTCCAAAAAACTAGTTAATTGGGCCAAACGTAGGTGAAATATTTATATGAGAGTTTCAGTAATAGTAATATTTATGTGATCGATCTCCACTGGGAGCAATTATAAAATTTAAAATTTATTTTCAATTGTTTGCTCTACAAATAACAAAACATGGCATTGAGTTGCGCCACTTAAAAACAATGTTCCAAAAATATATAAAAGGAGTGTCTTAACTGCAATCCGCAACGCATGCGGGAATACCGTAAATCCTTATTAATATTTTTTTATTTATTTTATAGATACAAATGTAATAAGCTAGCAATATGTACTATAAATATATATTTACAGGAATACGCTAGTAATAACCACGAGACTTATAATTTAACAATAATTTTATGCATATTGAGCAAGCGCCGCACAATCAAGTTCAATATTACAGTGCCAGACAACGTAGGTACTGTTGACAAAATTAATAAAGTTATATTTTTATATAACACAAGATTTTTTTTCAGATTACTTAGAATATATCTTGCCTTTATTGCACGATGGGACGATCAACTGCAACCATGATGGTTGACGGTTTGATCCCCGAACTAGAGTATAAGTAATTTTTATGTCACTCTGGCTATAGAATTTAGATGGGCTATGCTTGTTATTAGAATATTCTTTTCATAATAATAATATAAACATTTTAAAGATATAAATAGTATTTACTTAACAATGACATTTCTGAATATTTATTTCATAAAGTATGCAATAATTTTATCTTATACGTATTAACAAAAAAAATATCAATTTCTTCTTCTTCTACTTTTATATGTATAAAATCAGAAAAATATCTTTAAAAAAATAATAAATTCACTTTCAAATATTTATATGCAAACTCTACATAATGTTGATAAAAAATAATAGTTTCATATCCATCAATTCAATCGGAGATAAAAAACCTAAACAAATAGTTTGTGGTGAAAAAGTGCTGTGACGATGCACTGTCGACAAAGCAGCCTTCTAACTAGATGAGGCATTGCCTTTTGTGTTATATATAACCAATATATATTGGATGTAGTAATTTTGCTATTACGTTGTTTTTTCAGTGTTTGACTATAATTTCGATGGATGTGGGGTTCCATTTACACTATGGCAGGATAGCAGAGAGAACGCGGCGTTAAGTTCCACCATTCAATATACAATGTCTTGATTTCTTTAATAAGTCTTGAAAACATTAGGTTCTTTTTGGTTACGGAGCTACATTAAATCTTAGGTTAAAATTGTAAACAAGTAATAACAGATTTTTGTATGCTGTATCGGTATCTATATCGATTATTTTATTATGACTAATATCGTTTGGATCCACACGTAAAAAACTTTATAGAATTATTAACCTGGATGAAAACCTTTGCGCTTTCTGGAGAGGTTTTAATGAGTCGTGTGTAGATCACAAGTCCTAGAAACTACT
The DNA here is from genome assembly GCA_019049475.1 of Eueides isabella. Lineage (NCBI taxonomy): Eukaryota > Metazoa > Arthropoda > Insecta > Lepidoptera > Nymphalidae > Eueides > Eueides isabella. Next base: position 4,102,312 of record CM032402.1, read on the forward strand.
CTGAACTCCTTACCCGTACCCCTACTCTAACTGAACACACAATGCAGCCCAGTAAATCCCCATGGCCTTACTTCCATGAGTCTTATTATTTTTTCTCTTAGACATTAGGAAGTATTTATGTCTTTAATTTCTCCCAATATGATATATTTTAGATAATTCCACTGAGATAAAATTTAGAAGCACTTTGTAAAATCTGACAAAATATCTATAGATTAATTCAAAGAAATAAGTAAAATATATAGCACAAGCAACATAGATCACATAAATCTCTAATACATATCTCATCATTCATTATATAATGTCAAGAATGACTGACTAGCTTATATGCGATGGTGCAGTATAATCTAAGAAGTTCTAGAATCTCTAATTTTTGTTTTTTATTTTTATTTTGCCCCCATTAAATCTCACAGTGTGAAAAGCTATAATCTTTATCTTCCTCGATATATTGATCTGTCCTTAATATTATATATTTTTCAATTTGAGTTACTGGCTGCTGAAATAAGATAATTCAATCAGACAAACTCTACAACTTTATAACATTACTATAGATACTATAGATACAGACAGTCATTTCTAGACACCATTTTTAAAGCACTGTCATTTATAATGACAGACAGTTGACAAAATAGTTGTAGTGATGAGTATTTTTTTACCGAAACTTCAATTAAACGGTTGTTGCTGAAGTTGAAAAAGGAAAAAGTAATTGAAGGCGGTTCTAATCTTTTATGACTATTTCTATAGACGCCAGTCCGATTCTAAATTTATGTGTAATTAAAATACTTAAATAAATATATTCTTAAAAGACTTGGACAGTTATTAATTAAATGGCAACTACCTTGATGAGAACGGAGTGCCTTAACAATAGTTTCCAAAGTTTACTCAGCCTTCCCTGCCATGCCAGAGGTTACAGCGTAGAAAAAAGTATAATGTACCTTAATAGTACTTATTCATATTTTGTAAAATTCTTACAGTGAAAGATTGTTTTAACTTTCATTAAATTACAATCAATTGTCTAAAAAATATAAAAATGTCAAAAATTTTAATATTTTTAATTAATGAATATTATTTAACTGAAATTTGTATCGGTCATACGATGTTTCGGTCTAGTTGAAGTGAAAGTGTGGCGATTGAACTGCCCCCTGGCGAGCATCAACCTAAATTCACCACGACATGTATAAAAAATAAAAAAATAACTGAGTCTTATTTACAGTTTTTAATGTTGATAGTACAGTCTAGTTCTTTGAAAATTACGTTTAGAGCATACCAGTAACAAACTACTTTGCGAATGTCGCATTGTATGGAGACACAAAGATTCTTTTTTTCATCTTCACGCTGTATCCCGAACTTGATAGGATTAGCTGAGGATTTCCACTGAATTTGGGGTTGCGTGTTGACCGGCGGAACTCAAAGCCGCGCATTGCCTTCTTACCAGAGCAAAGAAATTAAAATATTAATTATTCATTTCCTCGAGTGGGAATCGAACCCACAACCTATCACGTATATAGAATGATCGATTAAAATAAAGAAACTTGATGTAACTATAGAGTACATGTCAATTAATACCGTTAAAAATACAAATTTAATTCGTATAGTTTGACATTAAAAAAAAACCGATGTCATTTAACTTTTTTTTATTATAGCAATTGACAAAGGTTTTTTTAAAAGTTTTAACAGTTATTACGTTTTACCAGTATTCGGTCGAGCGAAACGATTATTTGGAGTTATTAATTTCGATTATTGTGTTTCACTGAAGGGTGACCTCAAAAATATATGTGCGTCCTTAATTTTTTTTTACTAAAAACGTGTAAATCGTTAGAAGTCGAACAAAGCAAGGTATCACGTACTAACCGCTCTCGATACTAACCACAACACCCACAGTGTTATAATACAAGGTGATTGCATAAAATTATAATTTACGTGATCGAGTGACAGCTAAATCGATTTTTTTAGCATTCCGCGTTTGTAACGGTAAAACGAGTTAATGCTTAATCGATTACGCAATGAGTGTAACATGATGAATCGTAAATTATTTGTTATTGATTTTTTTGTAAGCTTTGTGTAGCAGTTATATACTTATTTCTCTACAGACTCTCTACAGCTACTCAGCTTCACGCTGTATCCTACACAGGGCAGGGAAGGCAGAGGGAACTTGGGAACCTAGTCTTAAGACACTCCGCTGCACTTCCGGTCCCTGCTTTCCGCCGAATTTGAGGCATTGCGTGTTGGGCGGCGGAACTCAACGCTGCGCTTTACCTTGTCACCAGAACGAAGAAATGGAAACATTAAATATTTCGTAATCGTCGAAAATATAAAATATTTCATTTCCTCGAGTGGGAATTGCACCCACAACCTGTTGTTTACAGTCACATGCTTGTGCCACTGCGCCACGACAGACTTACAGCTAATTGTTAAAAACAAATAAAAAACATTGTAAAATTACTCCGCAATATTTTTTATATAATACTATACATATAAATAAATATAGTAAAAGTATAAATAAGACAAAACTAAACTTTTTAAGTCTATCAACCGCGAAATCACTTTTTATATTTATAATAGAATTGATGTTATATTATTTAAATGAAACATTTCTCTACACAAAAGTGAGCGTGATAAATTTTCACCAACTTTTCAGTGTCAATCATTCGAATTGCATTATGCCAATCTCGTAACAATGGATAATCGGTTAAAAAAGGTGATACTGTAACAATCGATAACAAATCGAATATTTTTTTATAATTGTCTACAGAACCTAAATCACGACGCTATTCGCACTTGACCGACATTTTTTGACCAATCCTTTGATAAATTGTACCACAAAGTATATATCCAATTAATTTTGTTATGAAATTAAGTGAAACCGTCGAAATATTAAATTGGAGTGTTGAAAGCATTGTATGTACACTATACGCCTAGCTATTGTAAAGAAGTTAATTTTAGTTATAAAAAGCATGAAGTCGGCCAATTGAGAAACTAAGTCAAGTTCGATTGAGTTTTCGGAGGTGACGAAAATGAGCAAACTTATTATTTTTGTCTATAGCTAGCAAGTATAAAATAATTACTAGGAATGATTTTATTTAACTCATTCATTTTAAGGTTGTCTTAATAAAAAAAAATATTAAATACTATTAAAAAATAAAATAAAAATAGATTAAAAAAAATGTATTGTATATGTACATATATAACAAATAATAAACATTATCATTATTGCTTTATCATTTCAAGTTTCAAGCGAACTTCCTATTATATAATTTTTTGGATATTTTCTCTTATTTTTTACTTGTGATTCTTCACATTAAATATTAATTTTGAGTCATTTTATGCTTAAAGTCAACATTCTGTGATATAATTGTATTTTATTTATGGTACATTTAAAACTGCAAAAACATTGTATAAGATTGAACAATCTTCTTGATAATACTAAGTCAGCCCCGTAAATATTACTTAATAAAACCTTTATTTAATATATACATAACGATCGTTATACATTTAGTATTTCATTTAGTAACTAGTAAATAATTGAAATAACGGGCATCTACGTAATAAATATATAAAGAAAAATATATTATGTGGCATTTTCCCTAAATTACAAGCAAAAAAAATGAATTCTCATATACATAAAATAAAATGGAGGAGCTATAAATATTAAAATAAATACAAAAGTAATGAATAATTAAACTATCAACTAATATAGATAATATGTTACTCGTATCTTACCTGAAGTATATGTGTGCCCTGATGTTGTTCGAACAGTTCCATAGCAAGACCCGCTGCCGTCCGCCTGCTTTGGGCACCTGTGACAAAAAAAAAAATAAAGTAAATTAAATTTTAAATAATATTTCTTTTTTAATAATATTGAAGAAGCAGTGGCGCAGTGGCACAGCATTTAATTGTAAAAGAGGTTGTTGGTTCTATTTTCGCCCACAAACATGCATTACTTCATTTGCTCGCTCTAGAGACAGGAAAAAGCCCGGTGTTTACACAATTGCAATAAAGGATACCCAAATTTTGTGATATAATTATATATCTGCAAAAAACTTAATTAAATGTTTTCTACAAAAAAAAAGTCTAAAATGTATACTTCGAGATTTTAAGATATTTCTCTCTATAAATTAACTTGGGAGAGTAATGATAATTATAATATAGAGTGACAGGTCACTATGTTCTTTCTCTAGTGTAAAAATGCATGCATGCGTGCATGGGAACCTTGCATTAAGTCACTCGGTCCCCATCAAAACACTTCCGTTCGTTTCTAGAAATAATTTTCAAGAAACATTATTATAAAAATATATTTCTTATTTAACTTTAACAAACGTCAACGCTAAAATAAAATATGATATAAAAGTAAATATAAACAATATAAAAAACATATTTGTCATCAAGAACAAAGGGTAGGCCATGTAACCGGACACTGATGGTATCGCGCGGCGGTAGCGCCCTCAGCTTCTAGGTACAAGTTACCTGGTACCAAGATCTATGGAGACAGTTTTATGCTTATATTATTTTTTGCTTAATTTAATTTAACAATGTATTTTATACGAATGTGTAAAATTGTTGTAAACTGTTCTTAGTTGCCGCTGACTAATTTGAAAGTATTTTTTTAAAGAGCAAACGATAACGCTTTGTCTTCCTTATACGAGGAAAAGCGTTGCCTATTGATAGGCAACGTAGTGTTAAGTCATTCCGTACCCGATTTTTTGCAATATTTTCGCAATATACCCCCGATATTTGTGTGTTGAATGGCGGAACTCAACTTTTAGTTACAATAGCGGAAAAAAAATATTTATTTCCGTGTCCGTTGAAATCGATATTTTAAGTATTGGATTGCACCAGCTAATACCAATTACCGCTAGTCTCAACAGTAAGTTCCATCTGCCTACCCTGCTCCGCGAAAATGAAGCGTCAAGCTGAGTTGTTTATTTCATTTTCTCTACCATACAAATATTATATTAGAAAGACATAAAAATCGAAATCAAAATGCAAATAAACATACTAAGCCACGACAGTTTTGTAAGTAAGTACCTACTAGATGGTTATTGAAAGTGACACTCACAAGGACACTAAGCATCGTGACTTCAGTTCGTGAGCGGCAACAGACAGACATACGCACGACCAGCGCAATATTACTACGAGTATATTACTGCAAGCCATCACGAGCTTACATAACTTTGTAAGGACTACGTCACGTGTGAATATTTACAGGGAAAATTAAGGATATTGTGAAATTAATAAAGTTATTGATTATATAGGATTGGATTTTTTGATTAATTATAGATTTTTTTAGCTTCACACTGTTTCTCTCACATAGCAGGGTAGACAAAGGGAACTTGGGAAGCTAGTGTTCAGAGGTTCCATTCCTACGTTGCGCCGAATTCAAATGTGTTAAGTAGGTATTTCATTTCAAAATATTTCATATTTCATTTCCTCTAGTGGGGATCGAACCCACAATCCGTCGAGTTTACAGTCACACGCTTGCACCACCGCGCCACAACAAAACTTATAACAAGGCAAAGTGTGACTTTGAATTTCCACCAGTGAAACAGAAGTGTTTAATGGGAACGGAATGTCTTAGCACCTGATTCCCGAGTTACCTGTGCAATAGCTTGCAACTGAACTACCATTACTTTTAGTGTAACATCTCTTAACAATTTTAACTGAGTTATACCAATTAGATATTAGATTTAACTTAAAATTAATGTTAATAAATATATTATAGAAAATAGTGATTCATCTATATGTATTTTTAACTATACCATATATAACAGAAGTTAAAATATAGTTAAGTAAAAATAAGCATAATAAAAATAATAGGTAAGAAGACGTACACCGTTTAAATAACTTTGTCATAAGAAGTCGACCGTAACTTGTAACAAAACAAAGCAAAACTGTATACTATGACTTTATCCACTGGCGGTCGGTGACCATGATTTTTAAGATTATTTTACAAACTCTTTTCTTGTTTACTCATATAGTAAAAGTAATTGTTTTTACTCCACAGTAAATACTTATATATATTTTTGTATTTATTAATGGTTACTGAAATATATACAAATGAAAAAAAAAATGTATTTCGCCTGTTATTGTATTAAGATTATTGTAGGCTTGCTAAAAAGTTCAATTGGAGTCAAAGTGCGTATTTAGTTTCCTAAATACAGTAGGCAGTATATTTTATAGACGAAATTGAATACACGGAAAGCAGACATTGAATACAGCGGTAGCAGGAATTGATCCCACCATGATCCCACCATACGTTTTCTAAAATAAGTGTTTGTCTTTTCTAAGTGTGGACTAGCGCCTTAAAAATAATAAAAAGTATATCTTATGTTTTTGTTATTTGCGTTTCTTTTATCAGATACTTTAATAAACTTTACGTACATTTAACTTTACGTGAATTTTCCTACAATTAAACAAAAGATTTTAAAACAAATCACATTCATTATATTATTTTCCATCCATAACGCATTTAAAAGTTGAGCTCCGCCACTCAACGCACAGTGTCCTATAGTTCAGGTGGGCAATATTACAAAGTGACTTAACACTAATTTCTGCTGCCTACACTATTGTAACGGGATACAGCTAGCGACTGCAAGAGGAAAATAATGTAAAAACCATTTCACAAAATATCCTCCCATAAAGCTTCAACATGGCTTTACTACAACCCAAGGCGGCGTTATCAAAGAGCGGTTGTCTCTGCTATGTAGAATTAAATCGTAATAAAGCACACGCCGGGGCTATCGCGACTTTAAACTAAATATAATATTATATACTATATGCCCAAATGCGGCATGTGAACTTTTTTTATCAGTGTAAAATTTCAGGGCAGATCGGGTCGTTTGATTGTTTCGCTATGCTATGATATTTTGTAATTTTTTAACGATTTTAGCGATAATAGGTTCTTTAAGATCCATATAAAACTCTATATTTGTTAATTTTATGAAACAGCTGGTATGTTTTTAGCCATTTATATAAATATTATTCATAATTTCTATTAACGTTTGAACGAAAATAAAATCACTATAATATACAATAAAATTTGAGCCTCTTGTTTTATTCCGTCTATATTAATGTAGAAAAAATCTGGTATCAAAACATTTAGTTCTCCACTTCAGTAGAAAAACTGAACGAGTAATGAATCATGTAAATATTTAGTATGTCATTATAAAAGGTATAAAACTAAATATTACTCAATTTCTCTGGCAAATCTCAGTATAAAAGTAATAAGTAAAACAATTTATTTTACTCTATCGACCCCAAGCTAGAACAAATTTTTATAGAAGCCGCTAAGTCTCAGTATAATTTTCTCATTACCGGCCGACCGGTGCGGTATTACCCTTAAGTCAGATTCGGGCGTCATAATAGCTGTAATTTAAAGGCATTACGACTTATAAGTTAATAAAGAATAAATCGATAGATTTATTATTGGTATATAACAATATATCCACGTCATGAATCATTTGTTCTTTTTCTCGTTCACAGAATCGATACAAGTATCTCCTTACGAAAAATGACATTTTGACAAAAAAAAAACATAATATTCAGAATCTTAATATCTTACGGATTTATCAGCATTTTCGTTAAATAATACTTTGCCTGCAACCATTAACGATAGCAAGTCTTCGTAATTTGTTAAGTAATTTATTTTACGTCTAAGCAAAGAAAAGTTTATTTAGCTAAATTTAGAATGGAAATATATTTTATTCAATGAGAAATTAGATTAATTTAGATTTTTTTTTAAATATAATTAGTAAAAGAATGAGCTAGCAAGAAAATCAACAGATGCTCTATTTACCCCACAGAGGCGAAAAGAGATGCGTTATAAGGTTGACCAGTCTGTGTGCCTGTCTGTGCCACCGTAGCTCCTGAATTAATTAATTTAATCCTCACTCGAGAAAATGAAATATGTTATATTTTCAATTTAATGTTTTCATTTCTTCGCTCTCGTACAAGGCAAAACGCGGCTTTGAGTTCCGCCACTCAACACGCAATGCCTCAAATTCAGCGGAAAGTAGGGAACAGAAGTAGAATGGAGTGTCTTAACACTAGCTTACCAAGTTCCCTCTGTCTACCCTGACATGTGCTGAACACAGCGTGAAGCTGAGTGGGTGAGTAGTTATGCTTTATGGCAGCTGGACTGGACGATAATGAAGTAGTGATATTTTTAATTCAGTGGTTTTATCTTTTTTTTTATTGTTTAAAATTTGGAACTTAAATTATTTATTAAATGTTATTTTATACTAAATGTACAATACATATAACTGTTCAAAGTAAGCAAAAACAGCATTCAATTTCACACATAAACATAATTTTTGAATTTTTGTCTAACAAATTAAAATTTTTTACTTATGATTTTAAACTGTCCAATTCTAGAAAATATAAGTATGTAGTACTCAGCTTCACGCTGTATCTGGCACATGGCAGGGTAGGCAGAGGGAACTTGGGTGTTAAGACACTCCGTTCCACTTCCGTTCCCCACTTTCCGCCGAATTTGAGCCATGACGTGTTGAGTGGCGGAACTCAACGCCGCGCTTTGGCTTGTACCAGAGCGAAGAAATGCAATATTAAATATTTAAAATTTTAAATATTAAATATTTCATTTCCTTGAGTGGGGATCGAACCCAGAACCGGTCGGTTATAGTCACACGCTTGTGCCACTGCGCCACGACAGACCTCAAGTATGTAGTAGATTATATTTATAGTTTTTATACGTTTATGGTATAGATCTGAAGAGTGTCTGATTTGAATTCTGAAACACTGATTTGAATTTATAAAAAATATGTCTTGATCCACTTGTTGAGGAACGTTATATGGGCTATATAATATAACACTATGACTTTCAATACGTAATATGGAATTGATCATGCCATGGCCAACTATTCTTAGGAATTAGTAAAAGCTAACTTCAAACTTGCTGCAAAACTGCTCTACCATTTTTCCAAATGTAGAACCGAACAATGAAGAATGGTCTTAGTATTTCGTCTGTAAGGGGCGGTAATTCTTCATTAGATGGCCGGGTTCCGGTCAAGTGCCCTAGGGGTTGGTAATCAACGCGACTTGTATTATTTTTATAAGGGAGCAGCGCGCCAGATCGTTTATTCGAAACGTTTAGTTAATGTTACTAGTTTATTGATAATAATATTGTATAATAAGTTTTTAAATATAAGAACACACAATAATGAGTTTTTAAATATTAAAACACACACGTAGAAAATAAATGAAACATTAAATTTTAATGAGAATAACATTGAAATGAATGTTATCTTAGATCAAAGTAATATTATTAAGATATCAGATTATATAGAGGCCTGTCGTGGCGCAGCGGCACAAGAGTGTGACTATAACCGACAGGTTCTGGGTTCGATCCCCAGTCGAGGAAATGAAATATTTAATATTTTCAATTTAAAATATTTAATGTTTCATTTCTTCGCTCTGGTAATAAGGCAAAGCGCGGCGTTGAGTTCCGCCCCTCAACACGCAATGCCTCAAATTCGGCGTAAAGTGGGGAACGGAAGTGGAACGGAGTGTCATAACACTAGGTTTCACTTCCGTTCCCTCTGCCTACCCTGCCTAGTGCGGGATACAGCGTGAAGCTGAAAAAAAAGAAAAAAAAAAAGAAAAAAAAGATTATATAGATTAAACATTAAATTAGGTATAGCAATCTAGATTTCTTTGGCTTCTAATAATAATAGTATTCTATGATAATTGCTACCAATTTAAAAAAAGAAAATATTTTTTTCCATGGAACAACTTTTTTTATTATAAAGTTAACCTCATCGTAAATGATAAAAGAAAGTACATGTTTAATGGAACAAAAATTCAGTAATGAACCAACCGCATAGATCTTAAGTAAACTATCTCCACCCTCGGTTTATTAGGCGTTGAGTTTTATTTAATTTCGCTCTGAGAAAACACCCCTGGTCAATGTTAGCATTGGCCGCACATGTCGAAATGGACAAATACAGCTAAATTATTACCTTTCTGTACAAATATAAGGAATAAACACTCTTATCAAGTATTGCCTGTCGTGGCGCAGCGGCACAAGAGTGTGACAGTAACCGACAGGTTCTGGGTTCGATCCCTAGTCGAGGAAAAAATTTTCAATATTTTCAATTTAAATATTTAATGTTTCATTTCTTCGCTTTGGTAATAAGGCAAAGCGCCACGTTAAGTTCCGAAGATCTAGTATTATTACCACAGTGTTTCACAAACTTTAGAAGAAAATCATATTAATTATTATAAAAATAAGCAATAAAATTAGGTTATATTATGTTAGGTTATATTTATTAGGTGAGGTTGGATATTATACAAAAATATGAAACATATTGTTACAAATAGCCTTAGAAAAATCAGTTTCGGCAGTACCTACATAAATGACGCTTCACGCTGTTTCCCGAACATGGCAGGGCAGAAAGAGGGAAATTGAGAACTCGTGGGAACAGGCCACATAAAAATGTGATGTTGAATAATTTGAATTTATTGAGATATAAAATATATATTGTAAAAATAGAGAAAAAAGAAAGAAAAACTCGAACGAAGATTGACATTTTTTTTAGCATTTTTTTACTGTCCGAAAACAGTGGTAAAACGGCCGTTTTCTAAATATTAAACCTAGCTAGATCGATTTATCGCTTCAGAAACATCCAGTATCAGTTGCGTGTTCAAATCCCAATCAGGGAAATTTATTAGTGAAACATTTTCATTTTCTAAATCATTTTCACAATACTACGTCTGTAAATCCTAGAAAAACAGACAGAAATATTAAGTTGTTTCTGAATCAACATATTGATGTTGATTTTAGTGCAATGTTATTTTTATATGACATTAAAATGTCATATTTAATTTATTTTCTACTTATGTGTCAACAACATCAATATGTTGATTTACGATCATCAATATGTTGATTTACGATCAAGTTAGATATAATTTAAAAAAACTATAAAAATTATAAATTTGTACAGGGTGGGTATCTTCGCCACCAATCGTACAGATGAGATACACTCGACGAAATTCCCCTAAATAACTGTGAAATACCAAAAAATCACTATCACATCAAATAATGAATTGTAACTAGCCTATTACACGGCCGGCTAACCCTTCAAGCGGCCATGGGGGTCGAGGCGGCCGGCGGTCGATACCAAATAAAAATGGCTTCAAAATCCAGGAAAATGCTGCAGTATTCAGAACACGTACTGTCAATATAGAATGGCGGGCGATGATTGTGATGCACCGGTGGAGGGACGGCAAAAATGGTGTTCCGACAACAGCGGATTGAAATAAAGCTAACTATATACGTAGTTTCCCGTAGCGCCTATTGTGGCTGTTTAATATTTTACTACTATACGTAGTTACGTTACCAAGGTGGTAAGGGTAATAAGGATAATAACTTTTTACTCTACGCATTTTGCTTTTTTGAGAGACAACGACAAAGAGTCTTAGGTATATACTGGGTAAATTTAAATTGAAAAAATAAATCTGTTAAAATATCTTTATGACGGTAAATCTTTTTACTACGGAAAGACAAAGTTTTAACTTTCAGGCATACTAGCAGACTTGATAGCAACAATTGTACAGCAGCATAAGCTTCGTCTTTTTTCCGCATATCAGAATAGGCTGAAGGAACCTACTATTACTTCATTCTTCAAATTCTACGTGAATAAACAAAAACAAAAATAGTCACAATATTCCGTACAAAGTATTTAATGATTACCAATAACAAAAGAATATACTAAGATCCCATTGTGAAGGGGTTACAGTTCATTAAAGACAGATTAGATAGGGTTAACTTATTGAAGGCGACCAAGGTGTGCTATAAGTATGGATGAGGGGATCAACTGAGCTTTCTTCAACTCTTATTGAAGAGATAATGAAAACGATAATCTGTTCATTATATATATGTATTTCTGTGTTGTGCTTCTATTATAAGCCCTGATTTCGTTTCTTTATATAATTTTTATTTAAAGATATTCATTATTATCATGCACTGCTCCTCTTTATTCGTAGAGAACTCGACTGAAAATGCAGAATTACAAAAATAATAACTCTTATTTCCTTAATAAATTAAAAATTTAAATTTTAACTGTAAATTAATTTTCTGTACATTAATAGTGAAAACACGAACATTTATGATAATAAGTAATACCTACCTAAATCATATGTAAACATTCAATCAGGTAAAAAACGCAGGGGTCAGATATGGTCGAGAAATAACATTTAGAAAAAAAGATGTACACTTTCACTCTAATAGTCAGTTACGTAAATGAACATAACTATTAAACAAAATAATATAAAATAAGAAAAATTGTGAAAATCCAATATCAAGTCGAGCCGTCGCGCGGCATTTTCCCTTATTTATTGTTATTTTTCTATTTCGTTGGCAGATGTGCCGTATTGTGATTTACGATAGTCGTGTATTAGGAAGCAAAATTATAGTGGGCTGGTCAACTTTTCTTATACTTTAATATTTTATTATAAACAATGACATGTTATAAAGACAAAAAAGGACCCTTTTATTTTTTTATTCATTTTTTCATTAGTTACTTAAGCAAAGAAATAAATAAATGTATGTAAGAGTGAATATAAGAAGAAAATTCTAAAATGATTAAGTAACCTTATTTTATTATAATAAATATGAACAGTAAAAATATGTATTTAATTTGTCTTCTAGCTAGTTTTAAAAGCATATTTATACCCTCGTAGGTATCTTAAATATATCTTCAAAATTACAGATTCATACTTCTATGTATAATAAATCAGTCGTTTCAACAAGAAACATAAACAATGTATCCAAAAGCTTGTTAACATACGTCCGACCGCTACGAGCGCCAACACCCTTCTGCAATAAATCAAAGGTGCTGCCACCATCGGCAATATGGGGAACAAAACACATGTTTACCGCCAAGTTAATTTGTCGAATTTATCGCTGTCTCCTTATTGTATTGAGAAATATTGCATTTCATAGACTTACGTTTAGATTCTGTTGAGATAGAGAATGACTATTTTCACTGTATTTTGGTTATAAATCTTATATAAATATCAAGTGTATGTGAATAGCTTTCTTGTTAGTAGTTAACAAAAGATCGTACTCAGTATGAAATAAAATTATTGTCTAAGATAATTTATCGTAGGAATTTGTTCTTATACGTGTAATTTATCTTAAATATCAATAATACTTAATAAAAAAAGAACATTAAATTAAATTATCATGTACAAAATTGAATCCACATAAAAAGATTCCTAAAAAAGACTAAATCTTATTCAAAATAAGAAAATTACTACAAAAATTCAACACAAATTCATTTTTTACTAATATCATTAAGAATTATAGATACGTTGCAATGTCAACTAATTCGTAAAGCCACAAGAGGTGCCCAATTAAATAGTCCAGACAAAATCGTCAAATGTACCCCCGAAATTTGAATAAAACAAGTCACGTACGCCAAATAAGCAACACTAACAAGCAGTATATCGTTTGCACTGATTGTTAATTGATTAGATTAAAAATCCACAGAGCAAATTGTAAAGGGCGGTTCTGCATAATTAGATGTTTTATTGAAGGTGTCCTTTACAATTTAAATGTTGGCAGACGTTTAAGATGGTAATCCTGTTATCTTTGCGCAAATTATTATTATTAATATTTGGACAAGTTTTCTTTGAAGACAGATGAGTAGGGAGATTGAGCTGAGAAAAATTAAAATAAGTAAGTAAAAAAAAATAAAATAAAAAAGTAATTGTAAGTCCCAATTGAGATATGATCAATATTTATTACGGAATTTAATAATATTCATTTAAATATATTTCTATGTTCTTATAAATTTAATTATTTTTTTTTTGTTATAGTTATTATTATTTTTGTATTTCAAGATTTTATTTTATTTTTTTGTTTTTTATATAATTTAAAGGTAATATTTATATCATAAGTTTTTAAGTTAATTAGAATGTATTTTTTTTTTGTTTAATTTGTTCTTTTTCTTTTCGGCGTAGTCTGTGAGCAACAATTTAACATACATGTAATGTTAGCCTATAATTGAGACATACTATGTATCAATGTAATTATAAATGTTTATTTATCGATGAAATCTTAGTGTGTAACGTTGGCTTCCTAAAAAAAAAATAAGTCTGTAAGCGTCTTTTTTTCTGTCACAGGATTAACCTTTATTTCCTACTATCTACTATCAAAATAAGTATATCTTTTTCAATAGATTTATCTACTCGTATCTTCATTCGAAAAACATTTTTTTATATTTTTCATCATGATGAAAAAAAAGTTCTAGGTATATCACCATAAGGTAATAATATATAGCTTTAAAAGAATAAATCATACATAAACTCCTTACAAAACTGTGTACTTTTTTCAAAGACACTTTATTGCATACGTGATCATATTGTCTATAGCCCCATAAGCATTTGCCATACAATTTTGACACCCCTAAATGCTCATGTTTTATTGTCGAATAGAATATTTTTATTTTAATACCGTTATAGACTATAGGTGGGTTTGAAAATTGAGTTAAAATGACAGTGGCATACGTAGTGATTCGGTCGGCGGTCGCATTAACCGCATTAGGGGCCAAAATTGGATTTGACGGGGCGGTATGTTGGTACACTTGTTACGACTCGCTTGTACTAAAATTTGTATGTAATTTTAACTTTGTAACTAAAAAATTTTGGACTTTTCATTATTTTTAGATTACTTTATTAGGTTATAATTCGTATGATCCTATGTATGTTAAAGATATTTTTTATTAAGAAAAAAATATATAAAATCAGAAAAAAACTTGAATATAATAAATAACTTTTACTATTAATGTAGAAGACGGTGAATAAAATTATTAAAATAGGTATATTTTGCTTATGTAATTTTTTTTAAGTAACTCTAAGCCTCGAGTTTTGCGGGTAGGCACAAAAGTGAATAGATGTATTTTTATCATCTCTGATATTCTGTACATATTTAAATTAATTAGTTAGGTAATATATGTGTTAAAGTATAAATACCTGTGCCTAAGTTGACGACAACTAACTTTCCCACATTTTGACACTAACTCAACAATGGAAACACCTGTGGAACAACTACTTAAAAGCATGAATGAACTCTCTTCAATGTTTTCTTCTCGCATGGGTGAGTTTGAAAAGACCTTATCTCAGCCTAGTTCTGCTGCTCCCACACCCACTCTAAAGGCCTTGTCTGCAGAATTCTACACATTTAAGAATTTTGTGTGGAAGTCGCTCGGTCTACTAAAATCACAAGTTGAGCTTGTTATACTTTCTATGGATCGCTTGGAGACCCATTCGAGGAGAAAGGTACTTCTACTTCATGGCATTAAGGAGGAGAAAGATGAAAATGTTTTACAGAAGACTATGGATGTATTATCCAGGCAAATGAAGTTGGCTGAAGTTAAATCTGTCTCAATTGAATCTTGTCATAGACTCGGTGCAAAGAGGGATTCTGCCAGGCCTGTAATCGTTCGTTTCTCAAGTATGCAGGTACGCTCCAGCGTTTGGAATGCAAAATCTTCTTTAAAGGGTTCTAAAATAACGATGACAGAATTCTTAACAAAATCGCGACAAGAAGTTTTCATAGCAGCCCGTAAATATTTCGGCTTAAGGAAGTGCTGGTCAGCCGACGGCATGATAGTAATACTTCTTGCAAACAAATCTCGCATAAAACTTTCCACCCTTTCAGAACTTAAAAAGGTTATTGAGCAAAATTCACTTATGAAAACAACTATCGCTAACTAGTCGATTTATCTTTTCTTTTGTTTATACCATGACAACTTAGTCGGTTAATAGGTTCAACTTGTGTGATAAACGATTTTTTTGCAATTGGTTTTTACTGCAGGGTATACTAACTTATTTCTTAGCTTAATTCTAATTTAAATGTCTGTTAGGAGTCTTGTTTGTTTACATTCTTAGGTTACTTCACTTTTATAACTGTCATGTGTCATTATTTCCATAGAAGTTCATACGAAATGTTCACAGATTATACATTTATTGTATTATGTTTGTCATGGTAGTTTTTGTCTTTGTATAAATATTTGCTAACTTTTCTTAATACTTGTAATTATTTTTTTTTTCTCTTTCTTTTTGTTTCTGTAAATTTAGACTTAAGTTAATGTCATATCTAGTGTAAATGTTTTTTTTTTTTAAGTCAACTTGTGCACGTGGATAGTATTATTGGATATTTAAACTCTTAGCATATTTATTATTTATTATTATATTTGTTTATTTTATTGTACCTATTTATATTATTTTATATTTTTATATACTTGTTTATATATTATTATTATTATTTTAATTTATATATATATTTATCTTTATTTATTGTATAGAAATATGAATATGGATGATGATTTTTTTCCTGCTCATCGAGTAATTATGACAGTGCTGATAGTAATCAATCTTCTATTTCAGACACCGAAACACTTGCTGAAAAATTGTCAAATACTTTTATAAATCCTTCTTCCTCGCTTTCCTTGGTGCATATCAACGCGCAGAGCATACCTGCTCATTATATTGATCTTCTCACATCTTTTGACTCCGGTTTAGTCGATTGTATCCTGATATCCGAGACCTGGTTAAAACCATCCCTTTCATCTTCTAGCTACTCCATTCCGGGTTATCAGCTATTCCGTAATGACCGCATTGAGCGAGGTGGTGGTGGCGTTGGTATTTACCTCCGCAACCACATTCCTGCCAGTGTCGTGTCTTATTCCTCTCCTCAATCCGATGCTTCCCTTGAATATCTCTTTTTAGAATTAACATTACGTCACACAAAAGTGCTTATTGGAGTCTTGTACTCTCCGA
Source organism: Eueides isabella (assembly GCA_019049475.1). Taxonomy (NCBI): domain Eukaryota; kingdom Metazoa; phylum Arthropoda; class Insecta; order Lepidoptera; family Nymphalidae; genus Eueides; species Eueides isabella. Next base: position 4,119,109 of record CM032402.1, read on the forward strand.
ACGACCAAGTAAACTACTTTAACAACCTGGATAGTGTTCTTGAAAATTTACGGCCTCTTTATGATCACGTTATATATATGGGTGACTTAAATACTTGTATGCTAAAAAATGATCGAAGAACTCTTTTGCTAAAAGATTTAAATGAGACGTTCAATTTATCCCTCCTTCCTATGTGTTCTCCCACCCATTACTTTCCTAACTGTAGACCTTCTCTAATTGACCTAATTTCTGTCTCTAACTCCGATTTTGTTATTTCCCACGGTCAAATGACCGCGCCGTTTTCTTTTCATGATCTAATCTTCCTTTCCTATAAATTACGTCCTCCTAAGGTCAGAGGCAAAATCCTTTTTCAGCGCAATTTTAGGCATATGGATCTTGAACGCTTAAGGGAAGATGTGGTGAACATCGACTGGTCTCCCATAATGTCATCAGACAATATTGACTTTATGGTGCAATCACTTACTACTGAATTGATAAATATTTACAACATACATGCCCCTGTAAGACCAGTTCGCATGAAGCATGCGCCTGCCCCCTGGTTGACACATGTTATTAGAAATGCAATGATTAAACGCGACAGAGCCAAGGCCAAGTTAAAAAAAAATCCATCGCCTGAAAACCTCAGTGCATACAAAAAGTTGCGAAACATCTGCAACAGGATGTGTAGGAATGCCAAACGTCGTTACTTTCATAATACAATTCAGGATCTCAGTCAAGCGCAAGTTTGGAGATTCTTGGAGTCGTTTGGAGTAGGAAAAGCCAATGATACTCATCAAGTCTCAGTGGATCTTCATACCCTAAATTCTTTTTTTACAACCCCCCCCTTAAACGTAAATCCCCTTTTAAAATCTGAAACCCTTGCATATTTGTCGCATAGTAACCTACGAGACTCCATTTCCTTTTCTTTCACAACTGTCTCTGAGGATGATGTCAAGAAGTGTGTTCACTCAATTTCCTCCAAAGCTTACGGAAGCGATAATCTCAGCATTGAGATGATTCTCCCCGTGTTGGAAAGCATTGCGCCAGTGGTCACCCACATAATTAATTTTTCACTGACACGTAATGTCTTTCCGTCACAGTGGAAATGTGCCTATGTCATCCCACTTCCTAAAGCTCCCAATCCTTCTACTGTTACCGATTACCGACCCATATCTATCCTACCTATTCTATCTAAGATCCTTGAATCCCTAGTCAATAATCAACTGTACTCCTTTCTCTCATCCAACAATCTACTATGTCCTTTCCAGTCCGGTTTTCGTCCTTACCACAGCACAGTTGGAGCACTGCTGAATATTACTGAGGACATTCGGTATGCTATGGATAACACCAAGCTCACTGTCATGACACTTCTGGATTTCAGCAGTGCTTTCAACTCTGTTGACCTTGATATACTTCTTGGCGCTCTTCGGGCAGTTAACATTTCTTGCGAAGCTATAAGCTGGTTTCGCTCTTACCTTTTTGGTCGCCAGCAATGTATAAAAGCAAATGATAGTTCTTCTACATGGCTGGAGCTTACTGCTGGCGTCCCCCAAGGCGGCGTTCTTTCCCCACTTCTTTTTTCTGTATTTATTAATAATATCTCAAGAGTCATTACTTCGCCCTTCCACCTGTATGCGGATGATTTGCAACTTTATCGGCACTGTTATATTTACGAACTTTCTGAGATTATTGAAAGTTTAAATAGCAATCTGACTGCTATCCAAACTTGGGCCGAATCTTTCGGTCTGTTAATTAATCCGAAAAAATCTCAGGCAATCATCATTGGCAGTAACAGAACTAGATGTAAAATCAACTGGGATGCTGTCCCTCCTATTGTTTATTCAGGAGTGACAATTCCCTATTGCGAAAAAGTGAAGAATTTAGGTCTTATTATTGATTGTAACCTGTCTTGGGTACCTCATATCAATGCAATTAGCAAGCGCATGCATTTCTCATATCATTCTCTTAGGCGTCTCCAATACTTCCTCCCTCATAAAACCAAAATTATGCTAGCGCAATGTCTTCTCCTTCCAATTCTCGACTACGCGGACTTGTGTTATTTGGATGTGACCGAGGAGCAACTTAAAAAGTTAGAGCGACTTCAAAATCTGGCTATACGCTTTGTTTATGGCTTGCGTAAGTATGACCATGTTTCTCAATTTCGAGCTCAACTTAACTGGCTCCCAATTCGTCTTCGCCGTGATATGCATATCTTAACATTCCTTTTTAAAATTCTGAATTACCAGAACTTCCCCGTTTATCTCCGTTCCCGCTTTACCTTGCTTCCTCCTCCTTCTCGCTCAAGACGGTCGTGTGTCATGCCGACGCTTGACGTACCAATGTGCAAAACCAAATTTCTCCAAAAATCCTTTTCCGTATATGCTGCATCTCTTTGGAACCAACTGCCTAATCCTATTCAGAAAAGCCCATCCTTAATTTCCTTTAAATCCCAATTAAAAAAGTATTTACTTGAAGGTGTTAATGAGTGATTCAGTTATGAGTTTAATTTCTTTGTGTATTTGCAGTGTCTATATGAATTTGTTTTAATATAATCATGTATTTATCTATATTTAATATTTTTGTTTATTATATGTATGTATACGTGTATGTATGTTAGTATGTATCTATATGTGTATGTTATAATTTTTTTTTTATGATATATATGTATGATTTGTATTTATTTTTATAAAGTTTATAGTTTGTTTACTCCGCAACTTTCTCTTCCACTTTCATTGGTTGGCTGGAAGAGATTTCTTTTAGGGATAAGCCCGCCATTGTTCACTTATTTTTTGTTATTGTTATATTTCATTTTGTTTTTTTTTTATACAATAAAGAATATATAAAGAACTAAATGACAGTTTTTTTTTTATTCTAAACAAATTGAAAGAAGCAGAAACCGCTAAAAACTCCTAGTGTTATAAGAAAATCGTATTGAACAATGTATTTGACAATCAACCATAACCAAGGCATGCGTCACGTTTACACAGTAAAACAAACGTTTGTATTTTTTTCCCGATACCGTATAGTATAGAATATAGACTGTATGTGTAGTACAGAGTATATGTAATTTATTTATTTGAAGTATTGTGGTGAATCACGGTCCCCAAGGCGTCTTTATTTGCGTGCACGCTTCGCTTCACAGTGTTTGTGATTTTGTCAGCTTTATTTTTTATATGGAATTGTACTATAGTGTACTTTTTTTATGATTTTTCGTTAGGTGTGAAATAATCTTCTTTCCCTGCTATTAGGAGATAAGTCTTATTTTTTGTTATTAATAGACTAAGAAAGTACATAGAATTTTAGGAAGAAATAATATTTTTAAATATTTAGAATGAAATGGATTTTAGGTACATATTTTTTTTATTCTCTCTGCCTACCCCGCTAGGGATATAGCGTGAAGCTAAGTTAAGTTAAGTTAAGTTAAGGTAGGTACATATTTTTTTAAGTATATGATTATAATTAGTAAACAATTAAAAAAAAATGTTCAATGTTGATGCATTTTTTAATCCAATTTACTATATTAATATTGAATTTGGTAATATAATTTTTGTTACTTACATTTCGCCTATTTTTTTTATATATATGGAATACTTGACTAGCCTAGTTTCACAACGAAAACCAATTTCTTGGTCATTAGCCAATTATGTACGTTAAAAAAAACTACCCTGGGATTTTAACACATAACCATCAAGTGTTCTTTTTACAATATGCTTAGACTCTATGGCGTTTTTCATTTAGAAACTGAACTGAAAGTTACTGGACTTAATTTTTTTTTAATTTAATTAACAAATTGTATAGGTACTATATTTTTTGAAATATTCTATCATACAAATAATTTTTAGATTTGTTGATAAAAAGATAACTAAGATATATTTTTACTATTAAAATGCTCCTATATTTACTATATTTTATAAATAAATTATATAATAAAATAACCTAACCATAATAGTGACGTTCTTGTACAATCGAAATCTTATTAAGCTGTCTGTAGGTAACGCAGTTAGTGCCGACAATGAGTTGACGAAGGCAAATCAGATTTGCGAACCCCTCCCGGTTATTTTAAAGCCACTCAGTCATTTTGCATAGTTCTAGAGGGTTGTATTTTAAGAGGAATACAATATTGTCCTTTTATGGTTATAATTTTAGTTTAAATTTAAATATTTTTTTACTTTTGTAGTGTCTGTTAATATATTTTTATTCAACGAATTTGCGGTACATATATTAAATATTTTTTATATATTTACACATACATGATCACCTAGTGATCACCGATCACCTGTGGTGATAAGACCGCCTTTACATCAAAATTGAAGTTTTTATTCTTTTTGCTATTTTTAATTGTAAGTTGTATAATATGGTTGGTGTAATAAATAAATAAATAAATAAATATATTTACTAATAATGACTTAATTCTTTGTGTTGATTGTACACAGTACATATTTTTGTTATTTTTGAATTTCAAATAGATAATTAAATTAATAACAGATATAGAAAACGGAAAATTCGATCTCCACTCAAGGAAATGAAATATTTATTATTTTCAAATTAGACATTTAATGATTTCATTCCTTCACTATGGTAACAAGGCAAAGAGTTGAGTGGTCAAGTTGGTTGGAAAGTGGGGAACAGAGTGTAAGACAATAGGTTCGATCCATCCATAAGCGGGATCCAGAGTGAAGCTGAAAAAAAAATACAAATAAAGTTTTCATGACCTACCTTTCAAAGCTTTGCTAGTCGGTGGAGTATCACGGCTCCACGGCGGGTCACCATGGCCAGAGAAGTCACGTAATTTGAGGTAGCTTATCGTCAGCCTTATTATGGACGCCTTGTCCAGCTGACTTGTGATAGCAGCGGGTAAAGGTAGCATTTTGGCTAGTTCGTAGAACTCATAGTTCTCTTTGCCCCGACGAGATCTTGCGGCATCCCGACTTTTCTCTTTCCGCAACTCCAGAATACTGTAAACAAAGATTAAATTAGTTTTCGGTAAAACAGCTGATAAATCGTATTTACTTAGATATTATTTTTACATGTTTATATACTTATTTATTTAGTGTATAAATTTTATTTTATATTTTTTAGAATCAGGCTGTAATCTAAAGTATCTAATAGAGACAGAGGGAACCAAGAGGTAAGACACTCCATTCTCCACTTCCCACCTGAACAAGATTCTAAGGGTTAAGTAGCGAAACTCACCGCTGTAATATACGAAAAATTTTACTTAAAAATTAGTATTTTTATTCGAGACTAGATGTTAACTAAAACGAATCTACCTCTAAAAACAACAATGTCTAATATCAAAGGTATTTAAAATAGTATAATACAGTATACATGCACTACACAAAAGATCGTTAAAAAATTGTATAAACAGGCAGGTGGGTGTTTCTACGCTCCTCCCACGGGCGGGGTCGCTAATGACTTTGTTTTAATAAGGCTCTCAACCGGTGCGATGGATATCACTTAAAGGTGGAATTTGTATAGAAAATTAACTCATTTTACATTATGTAAATGTTTATGAAGATTAAGCTAGTTTTTGTATAAATAAAATGTACTTAAACATTATGATTTTTTGGTGTATCCCGCACGTTACACAGTAGGCAGAGGGAAACTGGGGAACCTAGGGAACCTAGTTTTAAAAAGACTTTGTTCTCATTAATACACTTTCGTTTCCCACTTTGTATAATATTAATTATATTCAATCTTAAGTACCTATTAGGTAAATTCTTAAGTAATATTTTATGGAATTTGTTCGTAATGTTACAAATATTTTACTTTCATTTTTTTTGTAATTCCAAAATCAATATTAAAATCGCATTTAATGATTTAGCTGCTGCTGGATACTATTTTCAATAATAATTCCATTGTTTTAATTATTATTATTATTATATTTAGATCAAAAGTTATTGATACTTATTATTTCGTATATTACGAGATCAATGATACATTGAAATAGTTATTTAAATTAATATTTTTTAACTAATTGTTATACAACGTATGCATAAAATTATCACGCTGCTTTTCTATTCCGCACATAGCAGGGCCCAAATGCCAAGGCAAGGGAACCTCATTCTAAGACACTCTTTTTAAATTAGAACACTTCTATTTATCAGATTACACTGAATTTTACAACAATATTTAGGTACACCTTGAATTTAATCTTATTTTGTTGTTATATTTATAACATTTAGTAATAAATTCAAGTTGGTGTTAGCGCTGTGAAGTGGACGCCAAACACAATTTTACACAATTACGGTTATTATCGTACAAAATGTGTATGTATATTCTCTAAATATTATAAATTATTAAGAAAATCTAGATATATTGAATGTAGAAAAGAGCAAAAAAGAAAATAATAAATATTTTAATAAAAAAAATCCTTAAGAAGGGATTCAGTCCGCAAACTGACACGTAGTCGTACGCTTGTGCTCCTGAGCCACTATTGGCCCAATCAAAATTAAAACTATAGATCGTTTTATTTGAGTAAGACAAAGCTATAGGTAACTCTATATAAAGTTTTGATTGAAAATTATATCAGGCTATCATGAGTTTGAAGGAATGCTATTAAACATATCAATTTTAAGCTTACAAGTGTTACTCCATGACGACATTCATGATTCTTTTGTAATGATATCATGAGTTAATAAATTAAGGTATTTATTCGCATACATATTGTCACACATAGTATTGTTTTCGCTGTTTGTATTAATTATTAAAATACATGTTAATATATGTACATGTAGATATATTTTTAAACATGTGCTATTATTGTAAAACCTGTACTTATAATATTCTATAAGTAAAGATGTGGTTTGTTACTCATTCGTAAACAATAAATATATTTTTATGTAGAACAGTTTCAGTTGTACATAAAACATAGATACTAATAATATTTCTAGTTGAAATTAAGATGCACATACTCATACATATAAATGAGCTATGAGAGTAAGTTAATTTTTTACGTAAATTAATTTAGCAAAATCTTTATTAATAACGTCAGATGAATGATCATTCATTGATCAAGCAATTGAATGATTTAGATGAAAACATCTTTGCTTTTTTCCTATTCTGTAGCTGCTTTTTGAAGTTACTATATCTATGAAAAGTCGTCGTGGTGTATCGGCATTGTATCAATATCTAAGGTAGAACAATTAACTCTTCAACTCATCTCAGCTTCACGCTGTATCCCGCACACGGCAGGGCAGGTAGAGGGAACTTGGGAACCTAGTGTTAAGAGACTCCGTCCCCCGCTTTCCGCTGAATTTGAGGCATTGCGTGTTGAGTGGCGGAATTCAACGCCGCGCTTTGCCTGTAATCGGAGCTAAGAAATGAAAACATTAAATATTTAATTTGAAAATATTAAATATTTCATTTCCTCGAGTGGGGATCGAACCCACAACCTCTCATTTACAGTCACACACACACTTGTGCCGTTGCGCCACGACAAGCCTCGCTAGTTTGATTGATATCCATTTATTCGCTTCCAGACGAATCGAAGAGTACAGTTGAGCTGGAATGAGATATTATTGAGATACCTACAGCGAGAAATAAAAAAAGCAAGTCTATATTACAATCCTTCTTATGTCATTAATAAAATTAGCGCTTACCTCACTTTATGTTTATTCAAAAGATGGCGCACTAATTACAAAGCGGAATTATCTCGCATATTGACATGCTAATTGTAATTATTTTCCAACAATTTATTTTCTTGATACAAAATAAATTAAATCTTTTTTAGTTTAATTTGTATTACATGATGATTACTACTGATATCATTATAATCATTTTAATTTTATTTATGAAAATGATATCTAGTAGGTAAAGCTCAGTTAAAATATTTGTATATGCGACTGTAAAAATTATGGCTATGGATTCAATTTCCATTTTGGACAGGAAAAGCTAGTTTCATTTCTTAACTCTCTGTTTTGCCTCATTACTAAAGGTACAGATGGTGTTTGCAGTGTGATTTCACTTAGACTTTTATGACTTAGAATAGGATCACCCTGGTACTGATGGTGTCCTAAGATGCGACTAAAGTACGTGTCCCCACACGTACTCGTGCGTGAGCCACGTTGTCAGCAATAGCAATACACATGGGCAGACTCTACCGGATTATTTCCACCACCGGCATTTAAAACCGGCGGTAAGTAGTTGCTTTGGCTCTGGAGTTGCACAGGGCCATGGGCGACGGTGATCACTTACCACCAGGTGACCCGTACGCTCGTTTGCTTTCTTTTCCATAAAATAAAAGCGAAGGCGCTTTATTAATGAGACAAAACACGTTAAGTTTAAATATTCAAAACTCAAGAATGCAGCATAAATGAAACGACATTGTAATAATGAAGTGCCTTAATAATAGTTTTCTTAGGATCCTTCTATATACATCACTATATTCAGGATACAGTGTAAAAATAAAAAAAAAACAGTATTCACTTGACCATTTCCTGTCATATCAACTCTTATCTAAGTGATTAATTCCGTAACTTAAAAATATTTTCAATTCAAACCAATCAAAACTAAAGCTTTCAAAAATTACCGTAACGTATACATTTAAATAAAAAAAAAACCACGATAACGACGTAACGCACAGTGAAGTAGTTCAACATTAAGAAGCCAAGTTTACGGGCAGGGGTGCTCAACCGAAGGTGCGGAGTAAGCGATCCTCTGATGGGTTTAGTTTACGATCGAGCCCGATTACTACCTTCCCTAGAGGCTAAACTTTATTGTCACCTGAGTAAGGTCATTTGAAAATGTTTGTCGTTACAACGAAATGTTTTCTTGTTGAAAAAAACTTTTTGTAACGTAATTATTGAATTATGTAATAGCATTGCTATTGTTTGACGTTGTGCGTTTTTTTGTTGAGAGGTAATCGTTATCGAATAGCAAAAAAAATGGCTATAATGATTTAATTTTAGTAGTGGCGAAGTAAAATTTTAGAAATTTTTGTAACTTTATGTAAAAATAAATTAATTAAGAATTTTTGCTTTTAATTTTAATGTAGTCACAGGTATATGGCTGGTATAACCAGCATGTAAATTAGTAAATTTTATGAAAAAAAAAAAAAAAAATCCATGAAAAATTTTATGAAAATAATAATATTCATAAATAATTTCATGAAACAAATAATATTCATGAATTTTATATATTTTTGTATTACATATGTATGAATATGTTAAGACTACATTGTTTGAATTCAAAAACGTCTTATCACTGTCTTATCACAAAATAACTGTAGCTTAGGGACTAATAACTTTAGAGTATAAAGGAATCTATACCATTTAAAAGATAGCAGATCAAATTTCCCGATAATAGTACAAAACGGTTAAAATATAAAACAACCGGCCCTTTGAGCTTGATTTAATGTTTCTCGAGGGTCACTTTTGACCCAATGCGGCATTAAATTGTTTAAAATAACTTTCCACTGACCGAGGGTATACCGCCCTTGGCTTTTAAATAATATCCTCTGCGATTTTGTTTCTGGTGACTCAAATGGCTTTTATATAGTAAATTTCAAGTCAATTTCATTTTCAAATTTTTGCTCTTGAATTACTGTGTATATTGTGACAGATAATAAAGAACGGACTAAAACATCACTATTTTTTTCTATTATTATACTATAGAATGTGAAATATCATGAAAAATTGCAGTACAAAATTAAAAATGTAATAAAAACTCCCCGACCCAAGCAACGACCACCTCATCTTGGCAAAATGATATTTAACCTCTAGTACAATAATTACAAAACCACAACCACAGTGACGAACAAAAACAAGGCGAATTTCGGTTAAAAAACTACAATGAAATTGATCAAATCAATCACAAGTTACGGCGCCACAGACAAACACACACATACAAACATATAAAAACAGACAGACAAGTCGTACTTATGAAACACTCCTGTTTTTAAAGTTAAAAATGACTTATTAGAATTATTAAGTTAAATTATATTAATTACATTAATATTTTCAAGGATTAACCCTTACATCTTTAAAATTAACAATGTTTAAACATCGTACCAGAATCCTGTAAATAAGTCATAGTGAAATAAAAATATATTCAAACAATAACAATATATATATCACATATATTAATTTAATGTAACTGCATTACAGATAAGAAAACATTATTCTGTTTCGTTTGTTATTTCCGCTAGTTTCGCTATAAATTCTACTCAATACTAAGTCCACTTCAATGTTTTCTTTCCGTCCAATTTTTATGACGGACCTCCCTTCATCTTAGAAGTGGCTGTCTTTAAGTGTTCGTGTACGTGTCCCGACGGCGTGGACACCTGGGAATCAAACCCACAATACGCAACGCCTTGACCCCCCTAAGAAATAACACTAACAACAAAGTAAAATATACCTTAACTCCCACTAATAAAGTTCAAAAAGCTAAAACAATCAAACCAACACAGCGGTCAGCGTTGATTGGCGATAGTCCAACGAATAACATCGTAACTCAAAATTTGGTTGAAACAAGACTCTATATCAAGGCAATACAAGGGAAAGTTTAGGGGAAAAAAAATAGTGCAAATTGAAATAGCTGGGTAGAAATCGAAGCCGGTAATAAAATGCCGGACGCAACCGTGTCCCGGTAGTTACGGCTAATGTGCCCGGACAAATTGAGTTGTGCCACACTGAGAATTAGTATACCCTGGAGACGCGTGGATGACAGCCCGCCTATGATTACATTTGGGTACTGTAGTTCTAATCATGACACAATTGACTGTTGGCACAAATTGTACGTAATTGTATATATTATATGAAACTACGAATCTGAAGGTTCTAAGTTCGATTTTCTTATATTATTTTTGGACATTAACATTTATATTGGGCCAAATATATATTTAACAATAATAATGCATTTAAATTGGAAACAATGATTTAAACAAAGAATCACTGATTTTCTTGCATCGGTTCTGGATTACTGTTCCAGAACATCTAACTTTAGGTAAATTATATGACATCCAAAATTGAAGCTTGTAGCTTTTTTTTTAAATTATTTGACTGAGACTTTAAGTTTATTCGCTGTGTATTGCTTATCTTAATAACATCTAAAATGTATTAAGACATACAATTAAGTCTTCGTGAGGCCTGTCAGGGCGCAGGTGCCCAAGCGTGTGACTGAAAACGAAAGGTTGCAGGTTCGATTACCTTTCGTAAAAGTGAAATATTTAATGTAGTTTCAAATGGAATATTTAATTTTTTAGTTCTTGGTTCTGGTAACAAAAAAAAGAGCGACGTTGAGTTCAATCACTTAAGAATTAGGGAATGAAACAGCAAGAAGTGAAAAAAAATCAGTCCTCAAATTAAAAATAGCTGTTTTCAACAAATAACATTCAATATCTAATATAATTTGTATCTTACATTCATATCCGAAGATACTCCAAATAAATAAATGATAAAAAAAAAACTTTATTTAATGTTACCGTTTAAAATTTTATATAATTATAAAAAGTCGCACTTTATATTTAAGCCTCAGATTAAGTTATCAGGTAGTAAAGGATTAGAGGTAGCTAATGGTCTATTACTTTTATATAGGTGATTATAAACTGACACACAGAAAGGGTCGTCAAGTCGACACTTCGATTAACAGTTTAAATGGGGTATATACGCTTGCAGGGACGCCTGGGAATCTCTAAGTATTTTATGCTTCAATAGCTATAAATCCAAACATTGGTTTTCATTGTTGCGGTTCTATGTTTATTGATAGTTGTGATTCATGGGAAAAGGCTTTGTATGAGTTTAAAGTAATAATTTGTCGTCAAATGCGACTTAAACTGTGTAACAAGTAGTTTTTTATTTGCTAATATATCGTAGACGTAATCGTCATATATTTAGTGATTTGTAGAATAAACCGAAAAACAATATTTTGAACACTGAATGCAAAGAATGCCTACCTACCAGATAATCGAACTTATACCATCGCGTTTACAATATGATGTTGTCCCAATGCGCCACAATGGCTAAAAAGATGAGGCACTAGAATAAAATCTAGATTCTCAAGTTCTCTCAGCCTACCCTGCCATGTGCGAGATACAGCGTGAAGCTGAAAAAAAAAAATAAACAAAAATCTTTAAAAGTGATTATTATGATTATTAAATCGTGTAACCCTAAGTCTTCACAAAAAGCTCTTACCGGTAGTTAAAGTGACAATTATGACACGTTATATTGTTCCGACAAGTGGTGAGGAAAAATGAACCACTTGAATTTGATAGAGTATAATAATATAATAGTTGACAATGTGCTTTTTCATATTTCTAAAGCTCCCACAGAAGATACTATAAGAAGGTATTAACCGCTCTCAAGACATTTTAAATATAGACACTTTAAATATATATGTAAGTTTTTGAATTTATTGAAGCATAAGGGTGACTGTTAATATGGTGGTTGTAAATTCTACCACTATTCAGGGAAAATGTTTTTTTTTATTTTTCATTTCTTCACTCTGATAACAAAGTTAAGCGCGGCGATGAGTTCCGCTAAATTAATAAATACTCAAATTCAAATATGTATATGGAATGGGCATAATGATTTACCGATCTGGTTATGATGATGGCTAGTTGCTGGATCCCAATCATTTTCTTTAATTAAAAAAGTGGGTAGGTACTTACAATTTGCGGGGATGGGTTATTAATATTAATTAATGCAAAATAAAACATTATTTCATATATTAAATAATGTTTTATTTTGCGCCATGGCGCAGTGAGACACCGTCTGACAATAAAGGCGGTGATTGTCGTTTTAAACTCATATTAAAGAACTGAAATATTTGCATTTCCCCGCTGTTGTAAGATATTGGAAAACGACAAGCGGAGTGTCTTGACACTAGATTAACTGCCTCGTCCCCATATATCCAAGATATAGCATTAAGGTGAAGAATAAATTACAATAGGACCATAACAATGACATTTCAATATGTCAAAGTCAAATTCCACACATTTATATATTAAATAAGAAGATGCAAGCCATAAATTCATTATTTTACATACACATGACGCAAATAAATCGCCGTCAATCGATCGATGTCAACAAATGACGTAAGCGCAAAAGAATTTCTATTATTCAACTCTTTTTCCAAGGAAAAATGGGATTCCGATGTGAAAAATGCGATACAAAGTAGTGGGCGTAATAGAGTTAAACGGAGTGAAACTTTTCAAAGAGAAATTCACACCCTATACAGTAAGGGTCGGCTGGCTTTCTTTAAAAGCGGACATTCGAGCCCCTGGAATTTAGTCAACCGTTCAGTCCCCGGGGCCCTTAAAGCCAACGGTCACTTGGAGAGAATTCAAATGTAAGAACTGTAAAGGAATTCCTGTGCTAGAAGTTCTTTAACATTTTTCTTAGTTTCCTTTTGTTTTCTACGAAGATACGAAACGTAAAATATGTGTTATCATTATAAAGGTTAAAAATTCAATTTGTTTATATATTGTTTGTTTTTTTCTGCTTTGCGCTGTACTGCCCATGGCCGGGTAAACAGAAGTAACTTAGGAACCTAGTGTTCTAACTAACACTCCATTCCATTCCTCTCTTTCCGCCGAATTGGAGGCATTCCGTGTTGAGTGGCGGAACTCAACGCCGCGCTTTGCGTTGTAACCAGAGCGAAGAAATGGAAATATTACATATTTAATTTGAAAAATAATATTAAATATTTTATTTTCTGAAATGGGATGGGATTGAACCCACAACCTACAATATTTACAGTCACTAGCCTTACTATGACAGATATCAAATTAAACAAACATAAATATCACAAGCGTCATACGTAACATATTAACCAAAACGACGAAACTAATATTTATTCGTCCATAAACAGGGGATGTTGTATTTGACATAGGAAATGAAAATGTCATCGGCTTATTACGGTATTATTGATATAGCCGGCGATTATTCGCATTAGATCTCACAATCAGTGTAATGATCGCCGCCATGTTTGATTGTAGATTGTGAATCGTGATTATTGTTGTAATAATTGTATAAAATTTTAGTGTTTCTATCATTAGGACTAATAATGTGGGAATATAAGTGGTGTTTCAATTGACTTTGTGTAAATCGTAATATATTTCTGTAAAGTTTATCATGTGCTTTTTCATATTTCTAAAGCTCCCAAAGAATATATTATATAAAGGTATTAACCGCTCTCAAGACATTTTAAATATAAATAATCTAAATATTATATATAATAACAATTTCAATCTATTGAGGCATAAGGGTGACTGTTAACGCGGTGGTTATAAACTCAAACTCCAGTCGGGAAGAATGATTTTTTTTTTATTTTAGTTTCTATCATTAGGACTAATTATGTGGGAAATATAAGTGGTATTTCAAGTGACTTTGTGTCAATGAATCGTAAAATATTTATGTAAAGTTTGTCATGACATTATATATTAAAGATTTCTTTTGTCTTAATTATTATGGTTTTAAAATATACGGTTTTTCATTTTTAAAGAGTGTAGTTATAATTTCGCGACAAAAAAATCTGTTTAAGCACTCTATATATATTGTTCTTCTTCTTCTTTCTTAGCTAAGGGAGGCAGGGTAGGCAGAGGGAACCCGGAAACCTGGTGTTAAGACACTCCGTTCCACTTCCGTTCCCCACTTTCCGCCGAATTTGAGGCATTGCGTGTTGAGTGGTGGAACTCAACGTCGCGCTTTGCCTTATCACCACAGCGAAGAAATGAAACATTAAATATTTAAATTGAAAATAATAAATACCTATATATTGTTGTTTGATGTGTAATGTTGTAAAATTATGTACAATTTGAAAGCAAAAAAAAACTGTTTTAATGTGATGTCAACAGATAATACTCTGCCTAATCCGAAATATGCGTGTCCAAGCAAAGGTCACGCTGACCATTTCGTCACCTTTGGCTTAGTCGTGTAGTGCGACTAAATAGTCCTGATACATCAATATTTTATTTTAAAAAGGTATGAAAATAATCTATCTGTTATTTATTGTGGAAAGTATTAAAAATACAAACATTTCCGTCAATAATTTATGAAATATGTCAGATCAATTATTCTTTGGTAGAATAAAACGGATTAAATCATGTACATATATATATAGGCGTATATAGAAGAATCCTCCAGAGTGTATTGGTCTTGAGCGTTTAACAAATCTGTTTATTTAAATGTTTTTTTTTAATATTAAAAGGTATTTTTTATAGTAAATATTCGAACACATGGGCAGGTGGTCCTTAGGTACCCCACCTAAGAACCACCAGTCCATATGTTTCTAAATATAAAATATAATAATATATAAACGTGTATCTAAATAGGCAAAACAAAAATAAAGTAACAAATACTAATAATCATAAGCTAACTTATAGAAATAGTAGTAAAAAATACAGAAAACCATTATCAAAATTCATTGAATCTAAAATATATCTTCAATAAACGGAAGGCGTCTCACGGGACACTGGTCCTCGAGATGAGCTTAATATGACTCGGCGAAAAGCTAGCGACGAAGAGTTGTCGTTACTAAGCAAAAACTGATAAAACTTTAACATATTTATAGTGTTAATTCATAGTTTAATCGAATGCCATGAAACGATAAGGGGACTATTTTGTAGGTACATATTGCTACTTATTTATGCATACTTCATGGTTTATTTCACTTACACGGAGCATTTTCTGTACAACGTAGGAATATACTAAAATGAAAAATAAAATGAAGCAAATTAAATGAAGCAAGTCGTGGCACAGGGGCACAAGCATGTGACTTTAAAGCGACAAATTGTAGATTCCATCCCCACGCGAAGAAATGATATATTTAATATTATCAGTTTAAATATTTAATATTTTCGTTTATTCGCATAGATAACAAGGCAACAGCGTTAAGTTCCGCCACTTAACACGCAATGCCTCAAATTAAACTGAGGAACGGGACAGAGTGTCTCAACACTAGATCCCAAGTTGCTTACCGTGCCATGTGTGTGAAGCTGAGTTATTAATTTTTCTGACTGAGCATCGAATCCATAAACCTCGCATTTACAGTCATACTTTGTAACACTGTGCCACGGTGTACTATATTTACAAAGTGTATAGAGCTTAATACTTGCTTAAACGTACTTCATTTAAATAAATACAGTTATTATAAGTGCTTTGTTGTACGTCATTACAAGGTTAATCTAGATAATTTTTTATCAGTTAAACGTGGAATTTACGGGTGCGGGCTAACATTCTGTCAGGTTTTGTATTTGGAGCTCGTGATTAAGTGAATCATGTATTTTTCTTTTACATCTACTTAATGTAAGCTTATTTTTTTTTTTTTATCTTTAATTTCTCTTTCGTTTTTTTTTTTGAAAATATTTATTTAATATATTTCCAAAAAAAAACGAAAAACTTCAATCTATAAACAAACAAATATAATTACAACATCTTTTTCTTATCTTCATATAACACATAACACTTAATTGTTCACTTTACAACATACAACGCCTGATTAAAGGCAACGCAGGTTGTGTGGCGGAACTTGACGCCGCGGTTTGTCCTACCAGAGAAGAAAAAAACGAACAATGAACAAAACAAAAAGATAATGGTTATTTATTCTCTCCAATATTAATAACAATACTCATAGAGCTAAACGTACAAATAAATCTAAATGGTCAGTCCTTTGGGACCATGGATTTGGATTGTCTAAATTGCCGCTCCTTAGACGGACTTTAATAATCACGTCATATCCAATTTTCCTTTGAAACACGAGAGGAATAGCAATAGGGGGCAAGATGTCGATTCAATTTGTTTGTGTTAAATTTTATTGTAATTTGTAATAATTACGAAGTCCGCTTACAGTGAAAACTTCACAACTCTTTCCCGTACAGCTGGTTAAATATAGAGAGTTTAGTATTAAAACACTCTGTTCTAGCTGATTATATATAGCTAATTTTAGACCATAGCAGTGCTGCAGCTGTGACTGTAAACACGACAGGTGTGAATTCGATTCTTACTCGGGGTAATTCTCGTTTACTACAATTCTTTGTTGAATTAGGCAAGCACTTTTGAATCAAGTTACATAGAATTGTTTGTAGTGTCAGTTCTACAAGAACCTACTATCGGCTTGGAAGGCAGGTCTGCTGAGAAGAGCCGGCAAGAAACTCCTAAGCTTCCCAAGTGAGCATTTAATCCGTCCGACGCACGCGACAAGCTTTGTCTAATAATGTATTTTTAGCTTTTATCTTAAATAATTTAAGTGGCAACTATAAAGTCACACGATTTTTTTTTATTATAAAAGTTACATGGTGTTTACATTATGCGATTCAGCAATGAAGAGAATTAGGTAGAAAGTGGAGTGACTCAACACTACGTTCCTTTTGAAGAATATTAATATTAATACAATGTGATTTTTTAAAAAAATGAGGCCTGTCGTGGCGCAGCGGCATAAGAGTGGGACTGTAACCGACAGGTTCTGGGTTCGATCCCCAGTCGAGGAAATGAAATGTTTAATATTTTCAATTTAAATATTTAATATTTCATTTCTTCGCTCTGGTAATAAGGCAAAGCGCGGCGTTGAGTTCCGCCACTCAACACGCAATGCCTCAAATTCGGCGGAAAGTGGGGAACGGAAGTGGAACGGAGTGTCATAACACATAAGTCATAAGCAAAAATACAAATAATGATTTCTTTATTAAAAAATAAACTAAAAAATATTCCGTTTTTAAAATAAAATCGCAATTTTAAAGCGTTTATTGAATTTGTTTACTTTTTACTTGACAAGTAAACGGTCACGGATATTTATTTGATTTTGTGTAGATATTAATTTTCGGAGCCAGCTGAGTCGATCCACAATATCGTTTTTACTATACTTTTTCAACTAAAGCCACAATTTAACTCTTTTAAACTTCACATGACATCCGCAGTAAAAAATGTAAAATCATAATCAAAATGGCTACTTACAAAAATGAATAAAAATGTATAAATAACCAATCTCCCGGTGTTATTCACTAGAATTAGGTTTCAGATTCACACAGTGCAAAAAATCTAGACCGTAAAAGAAACAATTTCGAACGTCACCTTATTTAATGAAATATTCTCGAGAGCAGACGTTTTTTCTGCAATAAACAAATCAATTTTTTTCGTCATTTGCCTTTTATGATGGCGAATAATGACTAAATTATATTATGAATTTTAACACATCTTTTGTGTGATGAATTGATCATTTGTAACTGTGAATTAATTTTTGTGTCTCAAGTCTTCATTGTCAAAGTTGGTACTCGTCTTACTAAATGACATGTTAGGTTCTACATAATTATTGACTATAGTCTATGGTGATACTCTATAAGATCTATGGTTTTAATAGTGATGTTCTATCGTTTGTTAATAGGTAATAGGTACCGAAACCAACAAATATTGCGTTATATCTAGATTTTCTTTACCTACTACGCAAAATGGATATATTTATCATTACTGGATCAGCTAAGACCACATAGTTAAATGATAAAAAAAAATACCTAAGCTTTAAATATTGCAGGAAAACTTACAATTTAACATAAGTTCATAAAATAATCTTACCTTATAATAAAATATACTAAAGAAATAAAAAATAACATTTTACAAAAAAAATCACTATGCATAACCATCGGGCACCCTAGTGGGCAGCGTTCGTGGACAAAAAATGGGCAATCTACTCGACGCGTCGATACGAGCATGACTAATGGTTGGTGGCCGCTTAGCAAATTGCCTGTCGAAATCGTAACGAAACTGGAAAATTGTTTCATTCATAAATGCAATAACCGGGATTTGTGGATAGCTCTGTGATGAATAAAGTAGTTATCTGGGGATATTTGGGCACATCTGATGGTAAGGATTCTGTATATAATTGACGATTAATAATCGTATTTTTATTATAAATTGACTCTACTTAGTTGTAGTTGAATCGATTTCTGAATATTTCTTGTTTAATTCGAATATTATCGTTGGAGAACTTCAAACGTATAACATTAATCGATTTTGACGTTTTTCATACAGAATTTTTATCGTGATTTTTAATGTAATAGTTGATCGTGATTTTTTTATAGTAGTAAAAAAATATTTATTACTATATCCCGCACATGGCAAGATAGAGGCAGACGGAACTTGGGAACCTAGGTGTTGAGACGTTCCCTTCCGTTGTCCACATTCCGTCGATTTTGAGGTATTGCGTGTTAAGTGGTGAAACTTAACGCCGCACTTTGCCTTATCACTAGTAAAACAAATGAATTTTTTGACTTGAGTGGGGCAGAACCCACAACCACCCGCGTTTGCGGTCACACGTTTGTGCCTCTGCGCCACTACGTCAATACCTGGCACATATCTAATTCCATATTATCAGGCATGTCCTATGAATAGAATATTATAATTCTAGTACAACTGGATATCTAGAGTAGTTTGATGTTTTATTAGATTACATTCACACTAATACAGCTTTGACAAGCAAATGAAAGTAACTTATATCAAAACTTTTTATTATACCTACTTTAACAACTGTCTTCGATAAGCAAATGTACTATCCTAGAAGACTTTAAACTAACATTACTAAAAATTAGCAATACAAAAGAAGCCGGTAGGGCGCATTCAATGCCAATTGAAAGGAGAAGGCAATAATAGTTATTTGCAATAATCGACTGAAGGGACGGCTGATTGCGCCCGGGGCGGAGTGAATTTTTCCTCTATTTTATATGGAAACATGCAGTTTTGGTGCAATGTGATTGCCTTTTACCCGCTCTGTAATTTATAACAATCTAAATTGTATCTTACAACTTGTAAAGGAATTATTCGATCTTTTAAGTTTACTTCCGCTATTTTAGTACTAAATATGATTAGCTTATTGTACCATGCTTATTTTGAAGATTTGTACAAACATTATATTTTTGCTTATAAAAATCCATATGGTTAATGGAACTTATTTAATGAATTTACTCTTAAACAAAAAAGATAAAGGCTTGTCGTGGCGTAAGGGTATAGGTGTACGACTGTAAACTCGACGAGTTGTGGGTTCGATTCCCAATTGAAGAAATCAAATATTTCATGTTTCCATTTCTTTGCTCTGTTAATGAGATAAAATGTGTCATTGAGTACTGCCCTCTAAGTATAATGCCTCAAGTTCTTCGGAAAGTAGGGAACTGCCTGACCTACTAAAGCATAATTTTAAGGCAGGTAATTTTATAATATAATGACGTTATTAAAAATTATTGATCAGGACATATAGCTTCATCTTATATTAGCATAAAAAAAGTCTTATAAAGTTCTTGATCAAAAATTTCTACAGAAATCTCTTGATGATATCGACCATAATGAATCGTCGATAGTCCCTCACCCCACTATTGCCAATTCAACCCTAAAAGAAAGAATTAAAACAACAGGGGGGTCAGTACAAAAGTCCGTTGATGAGGTAAAGGGGAAATAATATGTCATTTTCGGGACACTTGTCCGGTTAATCCTTGCTGGTCCTATTTGATTGATAGATGTTGTATAGATCATTTAGTATTGAAATTTATATTACACTATAGTCATTTTCTTTTTAATTTTGTAAATATTCGCTTATTTATAATTGATTATTAATTATTAATCATCCATTCAGTTTTCGAAAAATTGCGTGTTGAGTGGCGGATTGACTTCTTACTGGTGCCAGGAAATCACGTAAACTCGATACCCGAAGTTGGCATTGAACCTATAACTCGCTTTCATTATTCAAAAGATAAGGTGGCTTCCAATGTTGCTTTTTTAACCATTGGTTTATAGTTAACAAAACATTACGCCAATGACCAACCGCGTAAGATGCAGGACTTTTGGGATAGCCCTTTTTCAATGATGGAAATCCGTTTAATTTTAAATTTTATATATTTGCATAAATGTACAACTTGTATGGAAATAATTATCTGTTTATCATTTTAATAAAGGTATTTATTAATAAATTAGAAAACGTTTAAAAATTTGAATGTAGCGGGATATGAACCCACTTAACACTTTAACAATAGTAAAAAAAATATTTATTGCTTGAATTTCGATCGATCTTAAGATTAATTAATTATCTTAATATCATGTTAAACCTTAAAGATTCTCGATCTACTAATACATAAAATATTGGTATCTAGAATAAACGATATCGCGTCACCACGAAAACGGGCAATAACCGCAAACGTACCGTAGAATAGAAACTATATTTTTGAGCAAAAACTTAAAATTTGAACAGCTTATCGATTTGACATCACAAAAGAGCACTAAAGTGTTTTAATAATGGATTATAAACAATATTTACCTACTCTTATTACTGAGGCCAGATGTCGTCATGGTACCGCATTCCGAGTTATTGTCAGCGAAAACTACGATTAAGGCTATAAAAATGTAAATGACAGACAGTATCTTTATAATAAAACTAGGAAATAAATTAAACTTTTTGTTTGTAGTCTAATTTTATGTGTTTTTATACGTTGTAATGATTGCGTATTTCAAAGAGAAATATGATACTAGCTGCTGCACCTGATGTTACTTGCGGATTAATTGCATTTGGGTTCACTCTTTTCGTACCAAATATTGTTAGCTTACTTTTCTAGTAATTTCACTGATTTTAAAATATTCTTCTACACTTGGAAAAAAATAATATTGA
This sequence comes from Eueides isabella, assembly GCA_019049475.1. Classification (NCBI taxonomy): domain Eukaryota; kingdom Metazoa; phylum Arthropoda; class Insecta; order Lepidoptera; family Nymphalidae; genus Eueides; species Eueides isabella. The sequence continues at coordinate 4,140,664 of CM032402.1, forward strand.
GAAAACATAAAACATATAAAAAACAAGTAAAAATTTGAACAAACGCCTCTTGGAATCCGTCCAAGGATCAAATCGAGGCATTACGTATTGATGAAATTAGGGGATTACGTGTTAAGTGGCAAAACTCAACGCCGCGCTTTACCTCGTTGCCAAAGCGCTGACTAGGAATCAAAGCCAGAACGCTACGTTCAAATCTTGATACATTTTCAAAATAAACAGCATTGTTGTTCAATACACGCATAAAAAAACATATAGCTGAGGCAAATATTGAGTTACCTTCCCTACTTTCCAGACATTAGAAGTGATTGGCAGAACTTAAACCCGCGCTTTGCCTTGTTACCAGGATAGTAAAATAAAAGATTTAAGACATTTCCCCGATCAGAAATCTAACCTATAGTCATAACAGTAACAGTCAAACTACCACTGCGCCACGACGACCTAAAGTTATCATTTTTATAAAACATTATAAAAATTCTAAGATGTTATATTATTGCTTAAATATTAGCATATTTTTTGTATATCGATTTTAAATTTCTTATAATAATAAGGAAATTCAATTTCAAAATTGCATTTCGATTGAAAAACACCTGCACTAACATTATTCAGACCGCAGACTCAAATTGACGCTGTTTTTTGAGACTATTTCTTAGCTACATCCGTTTTATATTCAATAACGGTTTAATTTTTGCGGCAATCTTTTGTCAATTATCAATAAAAAATATAATTATGAATAATATAATGAATGTTGTAAATAAATAAGTTACAATAAGCGGAGGTCATGAACTCTAATATCGATTCTGGCTCATTTGCCAGTAATATAAATCGATAACGATATCGATATATCCGAAGATAGAGTCAAAATACTTTGTTCTAAATTTAGAATACACTAATGAATATCTACTTCCACTTTTCATACATGTCACCCAATTTTAAGGAGAAACAGAGAAAATATAATCATTCTGATCTTTTCGGACATGGCTATTTATAATGATATATATATATATTTTTAAGATTAGTAACCATTTATTTAGAATTAATGCTTACTAAGTGTTAAGAGTAAGTAATGCTTACTAAGTGTTAAGAGTAAGTTAAGCCTCTCTTCGGTTTGCGTTCTAATTTAACTTTGAACTGCAACTGTAAACGCAATACTTATTAGGGAAATCAAGGCGAAAAAGCACAGATTTGAGTTCTGCCACTCACACAAAACATCTCTACAATTTGTCGAAAAGCATTCATAGGAAATATCTTTATAAAACAGGGGGTCTTAACACTAGGTTCCAAGGTTCCCACTGCCGACCCCACTATACACAGGATGCGTGGAGTATAAATAAAAAAAAGACACTCAACTCTTGGCCACGGAAATCTAAAAATGAGTTAATTATTTTTCAATCTGCACTCACCCAAAGTATTCCCATTCAACATGTGATATCCAGTCAAGTCAAGACAAATTTCAAAACACATTGAAAGAATATTTTTTCTCAATTACTTGATAATATGTTCTAGTTGAAAGTGTTAAGCCACGCTATCCGGAGCGGCACAAAAACTCCAATGGACAGAGGGCGCGACGAATTAGCGTGATTCAGCGTTAGCGTTGATTGAACCTACTACTGTACTATACAGCGTGTTTCAAAATTGATAAATTAAAGAAACTTATTAAATGTGGTCTATATTCAAAATATTCCCAATAAGTAATTTAGTAATTGTATTGATATTAGAATATAAATATTCTAATTGAATTAATATTGGTAATAAGGCAAAACGCGGCGTTGACTCAACACGCAATGCCTCAAATTCGGCGGAAAGTGGGGAATGGAAGTGGAACGGAGTGTCTTAACACTAGGTTCCCGGGTTCCCTCTGCCTACCCTGCCTCGTGCGGGATACAGCGTGAAGCTAATTGATTTAATATTGAGATTGTCATGGCCCAGGAGTACAAGCCAATATTCATAGGCTTGCTTGCAATCGCGGCAGTTGTGGCTTCGATTCCTACTCAGCGCTTTGGCTACGAGGCAAAGCGCAACGGTGTGTTTCGCCACTCAACATTTAATGCCTCAATTCTGCGGAAATTGGGAAACGGAAGTGTCTTATTGGGAACAGTGTTTTAAATGGAGTGTCTACTAAATTCCCAGGCTCCAAGTACAAGTTTGATTTTTTTTATTCTTATTAATCTATACATTTTTCAGTTTCAGTTATTTCCTTCTATTTCTATTATTCATAGAACATAAATAATATTTCTAGGTTTTATTAATTAAGTTATATACAGGTCTTGTTTTATCATAAACACAACTTAGTCTATTTTCAAATTTAAGAGCACCCTGTGAAGTGGTCCTCGAGAACAACGCGAGACAAAACGTAATAGATCCATATATTGTAAAAGGGCCGGCTATCGTTTTTACATTCAAATAAGAATTTAATTATTTAACCCAAATCAGCACTAGCGTAGAGGCATAGAATACAAAATTGTATAGAAAATCACATTTCATCTAGATATTGGCTATATTGTATTGGTTAATCTTCCAATAGTTGCGGATCCTGTAATATCCATTATTGATATTAGTTTTTTCACAAACAACCGCGTATGTTAAATTTGACCAAAATTATGTTCTCAAATAATGTACATGGTATAATTTTACTTACGATTTACTTAACTTTTTTTTTTATTAATTTCTATATATCTATAGGTAGTTTGGACACGGTTACAACTTTGAGGTCACTAGTATTATGTTCTTACTTAATTTTTCAATGTCATCACATAATTTAAATTATGGTGTTAAATAAAATTAGTTTAATAAATAGCGTTATACAGAATCCTGCAAACAGCATAGTATGTTGAGGAAATGTAGTGATTAGACACTCCGTTCCTCACTTTAGGTTTTAGGGACATTACGTGTCGTGCAGTGGCGGCATCTAACGCCGCGCTTTGTCTTGATATCAGCAAATCAGAGTTGAAATTGAATTTACAACTTCTATATCTCTCAATATATAGTTTTTTTTCATTTTACTTCTTAACCCCACACTGTATTCCGTTACATACTTGAGGAAACTTGGAAATCTAGTATTAAGACACATTCCGCCGCATTTTAGGCAGTGCGTGTTCAATGGCGGAATTCAACGCCGTGCTTTTGCCTTGTGACCAGAATGAGGAAATGGAACTCATAATCTGTTGCGTTTAACACCACTCGCTAGTGCTCCTGCGCCACTGCGGGCATCAAAATCTATTTGATCTACAAAATACCCAGTAGGTACATTTTTTTTTTTTCATGGATTTGAAAGTGATGTGATATACGACGCATTATTTAGTCACGGCTTTTATTTTCCAATCAAAATATCTTAGACAACGGATGTGGACCGCCTTTTTGTTTTCTTAACATTTTTTAAGGTTTTTACGGGGAAGATTTTGATGAAGTGTGAAAGGGTTCTTGAATTGAGTCAAAAGACTTTGTTTTCTGTATAAAAGGAGCAAAAACGTGTTTAAATTTCCATTACCATCATCATCATCTGATTTCGGTCCCATATGGTATTTTGGTAGTCAGCGTCACAATATAAAAACACAGGCACTATTAATATTTTTTTCAGTCTCATGCCTTGTGTCACCAGAGCGACGAAAATGAATACATGAAATATTTAATTTCTTCAAAAAGGAATCGAACACACAACCATTCGAGTTTACAGTCACACGCTTGTGCCCCTGCGCCACTATAGGCCTCTAGACAGTTTTTATAATATCTAAAAATCTGTTTTGTTGTAAGAAAAAATGATCTCCTAATAATGGAACTAAATTAGAATTATTTTATGAAAAAAAATGTGTACATTTAAATATAAAAGTTTTTCACTCATCATGAAAAAGGTGTTTCTGAATAGATAAATAACTTATTACAAAATCTTAAAGGATATAAACGTAACATTGACTTGCAAAGTCTGCTCTTTTTGTTTGGCAAAAAAACAACAGTTATATGTTACGTAATCAGTCACACGCTTTCGAGACTTGGTATATTTGTTGGCGGAACTCAACGCCGAGCGTTATCTTTCAGAGCGATAGCAATTCATAAAAACTATTTCTAAATTTTAGAATTATTTTATTAATAATTTATTAAAATAACTAGAATTATATTACCCGTAATAAGGCTAAGCGCGGCGTGGAGTTCCGTCACTCAACACGCAATGCCTCAAATTCGGCGGAAAGTGAGGAACAGAAGTAGAACGGAGTATCTATACACTAGGTTCCCGGGTTCCCTCTGCCAACCCTGCCTCGTGCGGGATACATCGTGAAGCTGAGTGAGAGAATTATATTACAAAGCTTCCATCATGGTATTATAGAGGCCGATATAGAGCAGAGGTATAATATCTGACTATTAACGAGATGGTTCTGGTTTCAATCTCCACGGTTTTTTTACTTGCACTGGGAGACAAATCGTAACGTTTAGTTACGTCATGTTCCCTCTGCCTACTCCGCTGGGCGTTTTTGCTGAGTAAATTGAAATGTCGATGTATGTTTAGGTACAATTATTCTTGTGACGAACGTCAACCAACAAAATGTCACTTTAATGTAAGTAAATCTGCGCCTGAGTCAGTGTATCGTAGAAACGAGTCACGTTACGATAGCATCTTTTTTACGAGATATATGTGTTTAATTTTTTGTATGGTTGTTTTATGACCAAATATGATTATTATTTTATATATATATTTATAAATGACAGACTACGTACAGACGAAACTATTGGATTTAGAAAGTCGAAATATGGCAATGGTTAGGTAGTGTAAGAGCATTTTTCCTAAATCCTGCGGACAATGCAAATAATAAGAAAAAAAAAATACTTCCCGAAGTATTTGCGAACGAAGTTGTGGGTGATGACTAGTAATATTGTGGTATATATGTCGATTTTTTTTCTGTTGTAAGAAAATATACTGATTTTGTTATGTACTGGTAATATATTTTTTAATAATGGAGGTTTAGTGGACCTATCTAATAAAGCATTTTCCGAAATACAGAGTCAGCGATTATCGGGAGTCGTTAACTATTCCTTAGAAACGAAGGAAAAATGATATTATTCTTCTTATAATAATTATTATTAGTAAAATTAAATTAATATATATGCCCCTAAACAATTTCAATTTAGTGTTTCAGCTATTTACTAACGATCTAAGTGTTTTTATACATATTATTTTATAACTTCAATAGTTAAACAAATTAAAAGTTTGACGACATTGTGCCGTAATGATGCTTGGTCTAGAAATGATCAAATCAAAAACCAGCCACAATGTCGTAGAGATAAGATCAAAAACCATAATTTTGAAGGTAATTTCGCTCGTGCTCTTAAAAACTTTATTGTCTTACGTACCTAGTTAGTTTAGTACACATTTGTATTGTAATAATAACATAACATAATGTATGTATGTTAATTGCAAAGTGTATACGATGTTTTGTAAGTTTTTTTTATACTACAGTAGTTGCTTTTCTTGTAGTTAGAAGTTTTTGAAAAAAAAATTATGTCTGATATGTCTAAATAAAAAGAAAAAACGTTGATTTTCACATAATTCTAGTGTATTTAAGCACATTAAAAGAAGCTTTTGAAAAAAATATGCAAAATTATAATAAATGCTCATAGGATATTCTATATAGATATTATTACCGATTTACTTATAACATGTACTTAAATTAATTTTGTTCTTTAGTCGCTAGCATTATTCATTTTCATACAAAAGAGGACTCTACATATTAGTAAAAAGTATACTTTTTACTAAATATTTAAAACAGTGTTATAAGTAATTCGTAAATAATAATTAATTAAAAAAGAAAAATATAAGAAAAAAAATGAAACGTGCCCAGGTTCGAGATGCGATTGGTTGGATGCTTGTTGCTGCCGACAGATATCCGGGCTTGTCTGTACGAACCAGGAATGGGTGAACGCTGTGTTCAGGCCTGGGTTGAGGCCGGGCCCGGGACCAGGGAGGCCCATCACACCCGGCAACCCTCCAGGCCTCTGGTGGTGGAAACCAGCAGACGCCACTGCGTAGTCCATAGCCACTGCTTGGTACGGCAACATTTTCACTGAGTTCCTTACAATTAGTCCGAACTTTCCCGCGCTGTCACACACATTGTAAATGTCTAATAAAATATTTTAAAATGTCCCATTATAGCACCCACTGTTAATTTAAGTTCCGTTTCTAACCAAACATTTCGCCTTAGTTCTTTGCCACAAAAAAATCACAGGTCGCGACACTGCGCTGTCAATTGTTTCAGGCGCGGTCTCAGTTAACAAACAAACCGTCCTATTCCCGATCGTTTACGGGGTTACTCATTGGAGAAAAGTCACGCACAGCCACCCACTTAATAAATATTCTGGGCATATATCCGTTTTTACGCAGACGTGACTGGCTGTGTACTGTCCGATTTTCACGTACGGAACGCGCGGCCGATTATCGAAAACAGTTGCACGCGTCCCCCTCCTTCGACCTCGGACGTGCAACTGAGGGCGAGCACGCGCCAAACACGACTCTATCACACTCGGCCTAGACAAACGGCAAGCTCGGGCATCAGAGCGAGACGGCGCTACACGAGCGAGCGAGACAACCATCGATCGGACGTCATCGCAAAGTTAAAAGCCTGCGTATTACAGCCCGTAATAGGCGGTTACGTGATTGGGCGTGGCCCGGACTATTAAGTTGAATTGTCGCGCTCTGATTGGTTAAAATTGGTAGTAGTCGCCTACGTGATATGTTCAGGAATACGTTTATAGCATCCGCTCATAGAATATAATAAGAGATGTTGCTTGGATTTGCGCCAGTTGTGAAGAGTTTTGTTGCGGCTTCGTTTGTCCGCGTGATTATTTTTAATCATTGCCAAAGAAACCGTTAACGGGTCAGCTTGGCCCGATCGTTGAATAATAAAGCACGATCAATGAAGCGACAGTATGGCTAACTGACACCTTACCGATTATCGTACTCTTGCAAAATAATAAGCGTACCTGGTATTCTTGTTGTGTTGTCGAAACAACTGTAGAATGTAATATAACTTATAACAAAAACGTTTGTTGTAGTTATATTAAGTATCTTATTTTTTATAAAGAACTATTAATAATTTAGAAATTAATAACACGCAATCGAATTTGTATTCCATCCTCTTAAAAAATGTAATATCTAATATTTTCTACAATTAATGAAAACATAAAAACGTGTCTCAAAATAAAACATTACTTTAAGCAACTAGCAACGGGTGTTCTACGTGACAGATAGTTAGGTTAAAAAATAAACTCTGAACCAAAAAAGAGAGATATCATTTGAACTAAAAAATTGATTGATTTTATTGTCATTTCGCTTATTTGTTTATATTGGACAAATAAAGAAAAAGTAAAGTGCGAATAAAAACTAAAACGTACTAAACGTACCTACAACTGTCATTGCCAGCCTGTTACTTGCAAAGTAGTAATAATAGCGTTGACAAATAAAATAAAAAGTCATAGAATTTATTTAATACTGAATTTGTAGATGCAGGTTCTAAGTATATTTTATATGAAAAAAGCCGGTCACGTACCTACCTATTTATCGATCTCTACGTAACATCAATTTAGTAGTTTCAATAAGATATTAGATGCGAATTGGTCTAGCCAAATTAATCATGCCATCCAGACCGATACCGATAATGACCCCATTGAAATATGTTTTTGCTGGATTCGAGTATACACTTTTGTTGGGAAATCAAATTGACAGGCTGATTATTTCCTTTATCGTGTGTCCCATGGTAAAACTCTACATCACGCTGTCTGGTTACCAGAGCGAGAAAATGAAAAAAAAAAGGCATTTTGCTCGAACGAGTATCGAACAAACGACCGTCTCGTTTCTAATTACACTATTTGCACTACGCCACAATAGCGTTTACTTTCAATTTGGAGGTATATTTACTGTATAGGCTATAATTTTCTAAGATAGAGACGTTTTATAAAAACAATTTTAGTTATATATTAAAACAGTGACTTTAACTTATTGTATCATTTTCAAATTACGCAATTTTTTATATAAATTCTATATATAAATATTATTTATTCTGATGTACCTAGAGGCTACAGTTAAATTTTATTCACATCGATTAAAACGGAAAATACATCCATCTGTACAAACTTTTACATCCCATTTATATTATAAAAAGGCTAAATTTAAAAAAAAAAATCACCCATAATCATAATATTATTCAAATATGTATACGTAGTTAGTTATAAGTAAGTAGTAGGTATAGAGGCCACGCCCTCGACGCGTCTAAATCAATACGTCGCGCTAAGAAGATTCTTTATGTAGGTATCCATAGTATTGTAGCTATTCGTATGAGATTAATAATAACAAAGTTATTTTTTTTATTTGATTTAAATGAGCCTTTATTAATTAAATTATTTTATGAAATAAAAAATGTGTTTATGAATTATCAATTCCAATATTAAATATTTCCTTTCCTCGAGAGGGAATCGAACTTATAACCCGTCACTTTTATATTAACACACTTATGCCCCTGCAATGTGACTATTCGGTTATTGGACACTTGTTTATGTTTAAGTAACTAAGTTCTTTTTAGTTAATAAGTTAATATCTTCTCGACTTAACATTTTAATAACATTTAAAGTAGTTATTCTTTTCATTATTTCATAATAAAAAAAATATCGATATTAATAAGCGTATTCATTTTTAAAGATCGTCATAATCGTGTAGTTTACAATACAAAACAATAAAAAATCTAATAATAATTTTAACCTATAGTTATTCTATCTTTTATCCAGATATAGTTTATATATGTATAATAAGCTTAGAAATCGATTGTAAGTAAGTGAAGTTCAAGTTCGTTCACATTCAATAGCAGTTAATATGCCGAGCAGCGATCATAGGACGCCCGCACCGTCCGAACTTGCCTCTTAATAGCTTTAACTATATTCGTAAGTATATTATAAGAAAAGAAAATATTGATATAAATACAAACATACAAAATTAAATTTAAAAGTAATAAAAAAATATATAAATTAATTTGGCGAATAGAAGTGTTTACTGAGAACGGAGTGTCTTGACTCTACCGTGCTAAGTGCGGGATACAGTGCGAAGGTGAAATATTAGTTCCTGATATTAAAAACAAAAAAAAAACTATTTTTTTATTGTCATTGTTATTATTGTTCTGGTTATGCTATAAGCATTCTCTATAGTTAATTATAATCAAACGAAACCCTATCTCAACATACAAAATCACTATTTTAAATTTTTTGAAGAAACTTTCAGCAACCAGAAAAGGTATTTATTTAAAATAAAGATGTTTAAAAGTAGAGTATATTTATACAAATAAGAATAGCATCTGACTGTAAGCACTAGACTATAGATGCAAGTTTGATATTCTTGCATTAAAGCCGTTTTCAGCCCGATTTCTGAAGAATTCTGTTAGAAAAATAACTAATGATTAAGAAATAATAATAAAAATAACCAAAAATAAAGTGGCGAACAGAAGAATGTTAAAGATAACGGAGTGTCACTAGCCTACCCTATCGTATGCGGGATACAGCGAATAACATATATATACTTGTATAGTAATAGAAATGAAACATTGCCCTATTATCTTTAGTCCTGTTAGGCATGCCGGACGTTTACGCGTTTGCGGCTTCCGTCCGCTAACCGGCAATTTAGCTGGACCTGCGAATTGCATCATATAATATTACAGTTAGATTATCTAACTACAGGTGGTTTAAAACGAGACCGTTGAGGCGCGGTTGCATAGCGATCGACTGAAAACGCGATAAATGTGGGTTTGATCGCTACAGATCATATAAATATTTTCCTATTCACTCTTGTGGACAAAGTACGGCGTTAAATTGCACTCAACACGCTAAATCTTGAAAATTGAGCGGAAAACGACGAAAGGCGTGTCTTAACTACTTTCCGCTTTGCCATACCTGCCGTACCAGTAAAAGAGTATAATACTTTTTTGCTTATAACGAACGTTTACATAATTGTATGACGTAAAATATAAGTGCATAATAATTGCTAATTCAAAAATTTTTTCGTTCATTGAACGAAATTTTGTGCCGAAAGTAAATAAAAAGAAATTTATGACACAATTTTAAGCATTTACCTACAACTATATACCTATAAGAAATGTATATACCTTTATTTTCGTCTCAAGAAAAAAATATCTAATAATAGCCAAGTAGGCTTGTTATCACGTGCCATGTTTTGTCTACATTCTTTGTTAACAAAAACTTAAGACATTGTACTTACATAGTTTCTTGAACAAAAATTCCTAAATCGTCCGACTTGTGTTTCACCATTCCGATGTTTTTGTTTTGCGGGTAGTTACGGTAAACAGTCTCTGGTTATAATCAATAAAGAGATCGACTTCGGACACGGTCACGCGGTGCTACTGCGCGGACGCATTGGTACGCGGGGTGTGCGTTGAGTGAAGGCGGTAGAGTTAGCGGGTTTTAATTTACACTTATTTTTTCTTCTTTTCTGCTTCATATGCTAATTGAAAGAAATCTATAATGAAGAAAGGAGAGTTACCCAACAAATTAACATTTAATAATGTATTTCATTTCCACGATAGTTACAGATTTTAAATGAAAAACTTTTCAAAGGATTAATCGCGTATATTGATTGGTAAGCATTTTTGGAAACCCGACGTTTCAAACACTTTACAGTAGTCCGTGGTCACGGGTAGACTGAGGTAGCATTTGTCTGTCATTTGATATAATTATAATATCAAACTACCTCCAACGATATCTTAATTGCCGCGACTGCCCTGGATTCTTGCAGATTAAGTGAATTTAACATTTTTTTAAAAATCATTATATAGATATCGATTTTAGAAAATTAATAGATATCAATTGATTTTTTTTTTGTTTTACAGCTTCATTCGGCAATTCAGTTAACATTAATGGGTAATATTACATGTTATAAGAATAACCATTTACCTGTTTACTCATCTTCCGACTTCTAATCTACTAGGATTAATCTTTCACTAAGTTTAAACATTTATACACTGAATACTTATGAATATGTTGTATTGTGAAATTTTATTTTCAATATACCTTTTCAATATTATAAACATTAAATAACATTATATAAAGATATACATTGAAAATAAATATAATAATAATTTATTTATATTTTAGCATTTCTGCTATAAAATTCAAAATTTATAATAAATCTTATCATTTGACAAAATAAAAAAGAACAATAAAAATAAGTCGTACATACTTTCAATACATTTAATGAAGTAATAAATAATTTCAGTCGCACAATGCGCATACCCGTTTCACACTCAACCAGAAAACAGCTTCTTATTGGATAATTCGTGATTTTTCATTTTTTCTCGACAGGTGTTTGAACCTGCCACGATCTTGACATTGGGAGTTTCTGATATTGGAATCACCAATGGCGTTTCGGTTCGACGACATCGAAATGTTTACGTACCTACTTAAAATATGTTTAATTGAACTTAATTTATTTAATTATATTTTTATGGCCTTACCATCTATTTCACATGTAGCAGGGTACTCAGAAGGAAACTAGTTGTTAGACAATTCTCCATACATACAAACATACGTTCTCCAATTTCCTATAAACTTTCGACATGGTGGTTAAATTCAACGCTGCACATCGCTTAAATGACCTCTCATACAAACAAGAAAAATTAACAAATATGTACATATATTAAGATATAAATAAAAATTAAAATAGCTATACCTATACATCGAAAAAAAAAATGTAATCTAATTAAAGCTAAGTTAGATGGCGACGCATTTTTGCGACGAAAACGTGGGAAATCACGATTCATTTGTGGGGAATGACGCGTAACATCCTGCGTTATTTATTGATAGCAATTTTAGAATACATATTTGGCCAAAAAAGAAGTAACATTATTATTTATATAAAAATATTGTGACCATTAATTACCTTATACAAGCATCTATTAGTATATGTATATCTACTGATATTTACGAAAGACAATTATTATTTTTTTTCTCTTCTCATTTGTATGAGTTTTGAGATTAAAAATTACTTTGAATTTCACATTTTCTGTCCAATCAGAAAATTGTTCTAACTAGATCAGGTAAATTATTATTTATATTTAATGAAAAATATATAATTAATAATTAAAATTACACAAGCGAGCGACCGATATCACAATAGGTTGTGGGTTCGATTCCCACTCGAAAATATGAAATATTTAATATTTGCATTTCTTCACTCTGGTAACAAGAAATGTGACGTTCCGCCACTCAACAGGCTATGCCTTGAATTCTTTTCTAGGTTCCCGAGATCCCTCCACCTACCCTTCCATGTGCAGGATACAACGTGAAGCTAATTATTCAATGAAAATATTTCAAATGAAGCTCGGACTTGATAATTGGATAACTCACATATATATTACATAGATTTTACAGCTGTCCGTTGTTACGAATAAAGTTTGACCATAATTCCATTGAAACGTTTATTTAAAATATGTAAAAATCTAACATCAAAAACTTGTTATCAACACTGATAATTGATAAATGTTCTTTTTTTTAAAATGGGGAACGGAAGGGGGACGGAGTGTCTTAACACTAGCAACTTGGGGACAAGTTGCCTCTTCCTACCCTGCCCTGTGCGGGATACAACGTGAAGCCGCGTGAGTGATTAAGTGTTGTATTTCATTGAAAAATCCAATATTCTCTGTTCTATATAATATCTATAATTGCGCCATAAAGATCATATGTTAAATATAATCAAGTAAGCAATTTGCCCACATTTATACACTCCATACTAACTAATGCACTAGTGACGTCACTCATCCCCGCACCACGATATAACCGATACGGAATTTTAAGCAGAATCGATCGTCTCTGCCCTACATTCAGCAAGGGACGCACGTACAATGACCTAACCTTTATTTTATTGGTAGGGTGTCAAATAAATCTTCGCCTAACAGTTAGTGCATTCGTGGTCTGAAAGTCAAAATGGTGTTTAACCTTAACAGTATTTCTTCGACATACTCGTAGAATCAACAATACTTAAATATTTATAAGCGATTTCAAGAAAGAATTATTTATTTGATTTTTTTAAATTCTTATTTAGGTACATTTGATGGAAAGGATGATGTGAAGAAATGTATAAAAAAAATAGCGAGACTCAAACGTACCATTTTTCAAGAAATATTTTTTGTCGTAGAGAAATAATTTTATGTTGAAATGAAAAAAGCGATGATGACATCTCTATAACCAACTTATTTAAAGGTTTTAACGCAGTTTCTAGTACCTATAAAGAAATTTCGTTTCATGGTTTCTTCTCAATTTTCGAGATTTTGCGTAATGAGTGGCGTAACTCAATGCCGCATTTATTTGGGATGCTAAATTACCTTAAATAGGGATTCTTACAATTGTTTATTTATAAAAATTAATAAAAAATGCTACATGGCCGGCTAGAAAGTTTTATATATGTAGATTAAGTTACGAGCTGTCACATTCATGGCAGTCTAAGCGCCACACCATAACAGTAAATTTAAATATACATAGTTCGAAGTAAATAAATGATTTTTTAGCAAATATGGTCTATATTACAATACAGCTTTAAATTTCGTTAGTTTTTCCACAGTGACTGGTCGGAGTTGCGGTAGATCACTAAACTTTATATTTTTTACCCTGAAAAATACTAGTAACAGAGTTATATGGAGGGTGCAAAAAAAAACACCTAACTTATAAAGTGGCCATCTCAACCCAGTAGTTATGCATCTTACTGCAAGCTCTGAGGTTGTGGGTTTTATTATAAAGGGTTGAAATGAATTATTTTACACGTAGACAGATCGATTTTGAATTTCAATACTGTAAATACAATGTTTAAACAATTGGATAATGTCATAATACCGAGTTTTCTCTGCTACGGAAGCAAAGCATGTAGCTGCTTATTTTCTACGTCTAAATATTTTTCTTTTATTAATATTGTGATTTAATTACCTACGTAAGACTTAATTTCCATCCTTAATAGTTAATACTGGTAATAGAATGTAAAATAATGTAATCCCAAGCATTATGTCTGAATTTGTGTACACAAGCACATTCACTTACAGAAATAAACATCTCCGAACACACGAGTTTATCTCCGTTTTACCGGAATTAGGGAGCACGCATTAAGATGGCAACTCCGATTTGATATGAATTAAGATATTCTAATTTTAATTGCGAACTGTGTTGCTATTAGTAGAGTGGAAATTTGCCTTGTCTTGGCAATTGTTTTCTTTTTTTCCCAAATAGATTTAATTAGTACATACGTTTAATGATGGAGGCCGTCATGGTTGCGACAAGCGACTGTTGTCGGTTCGACTTTTAACCATGAGTATGTTTTTTTTATCTCTCTCTCTCTCTCTGGAATCAAGACAAAACAACAACTTTTGCTGGAAAGTAAAAGGAAACGGAATAATACAGTGCTAAGTCATAAAAAACATTAAATGCTACGAAGAATAATACTACTAATCTATTTTTTGCACTCTGTTATTAACTCTCTTGTATACAGCTTATTGTCTTATCCAAAGAAAAAAATAACTTAAGAAAATTTTAAATACATTTTTTCCTCAAAAACTTATTTAAGTTATAAAATTATTAAGTAGGTAACTTAAAAACCAACTAAAACTGTAAACATAAATTGTAATTAAGAATAAAAAAATATTTATAATATTTATAAAATTAAATATATACCAACATACATTATAATTATGTAAATTAATATTACAACTCATTTTCTTTTTTTTTTTCTTAATTAAAATAAATTACTTACTTACTTACTTACTTACTTACTTACTTACTTAGCTTTACGCTATATCCCTAGCGGGGTAGGCAGAGAGAACGGAGCGCCAAACGCTACGGTAAAATAAAAACAGTAAAATAAATAACAGCACAATAAACTTAACACAAGTAGTTTTAATGTAACAGTTTAACCCGTCAGTGACCTAACTAAGTAAAATGAGACGTTCCAACACCCCAACCAAGAAAATGTATTAAGCCACGATAAAATCAGGGTAAACCATTAAACTTCGCATATGGGGCCAATTATGATGAAATTTGTATAATTCCAAAGATATGCGCCTAAATAAATTAATAAAACAACCCTCTACGGGGTTAAGGAAGATAATATCTTTTAACCCTTTCTGCTTACTGTGTTTCAAAGTAAACGAGATTAGTTATGTTAGTAAATATAAACAAAACAAAGAAAAAAAAATTATTCGTTTTGTCTAAAAAAGTAATATATATTTGTTTGTAATATATTGTTGTTATTCATTATATTTGTATATGAAATTTTGCTAACGGCATTTCTTACAATATATTTTTTTCAGCTTTACGATCATTGTATGTTTATGTACTGTATCCCGATCATTTTAGGGTGATGAAGGTGAGACTCCATTCCGTTCCCTGCAAATTGTGGCATTGCGTGTTGATTCTACGCCATTAAACATTTAATTTGATAATATTAAAAAAAATATTAAAAATTTCGTTACTTCAAGTGGGAATCGAATCTGTAACCTGTCGCGTTTACTTGTGCCACAGAAGGCTTCAATAAACATACCTACAGCAATTTCTATAATATTTATATATATATATATATATATATATATATATATATATATATATATATATATATATATATATATATATATATATATATATATATATATATATATATATATATATATATATATATATATATATATATATATATATATAAAAAAATATCTATTTTATGTTTATATTCTAATATTCAATTCATACTCCATAAGAATTAATTGTAAATTATATAAAAATAATAAACTCTCAATTTCCTCACTCACTTAAATTATAGAATTTTATTACAGAATTGACAGAATAAATTGCAAATAAAATCTACAGACATAGATTGAAAAAATATGACTATACAGGGAATTATTTAAATTTTCTAACCCTAGTAATAAGACCAAGCGCGGCGTTGAGTTCTACCACTCAACACGCAATATATCGAAAATTAAACGGCCAGTTTCAAACTTGCGGAGCGGATAAGCAAGATACTGTCGGAAGTATAAAAGTAATCTTATAATAATTTAGTAGGTACTATAACAACAAAAGGGTTTTAAATTCTACAATTTACTATGAATTTTATCTTAAGAGAGTTACTTGTTAACACGATATTAATCCAAAGCTAAAAATAGCGGGAGAAGCCGGATATGAGTTTTGGAGGCAAATCAAGAATGCAGGACACGCAGCGACCCCTTGCGACGAATGTTTTACACTTATACCTCTTTATATGTATATATTTAGATAATGTATATTTGTGAACAGAAAGACTATTAAGTTTTAAATTAACTTGTTGAACATAGATGTTTTTAATGTAAAGTTACAGAAGACGTTATGGCGCAGTATTGCGCACTGTAAGCGTGTTAGCTGTTTGATTCTTATTCTTGGTTAGTTTGTAAGTTCTTGTACTTAACACGCAAAATCTGGAAAATTATGCATGGAAGCTACGCTAGGTTTTTCTTTATAATACTTTTCTGCGTAATATTCAGAATGTAACGTGGTACTTGGTAGAGTTAAATAGCTGGCTTTTGTGGTAGAAATTAAGAAACTCTACTTTTGAATTAAAATTTAAATAAAACTTTTTTTTTTTTTTAAGACATCTAATGTTGAATATCAGAACTCAATGTCAGGCTTTCTCGAATAGAGCTAAAAAATGAAAATATCATACATAGTATAATGAGTGTATAATAAATAATAAAGACTAAAAGTAATACATAAAATAAAATAAGATGGCGTCTTTCAATTGTAAACGTTTTATACATAACTGTCAATTATATTTGTTAAAATATGTACATTCAAATCTATTACAGACTTTACTAATTTAGAACACTAATTTTTAACTAAAAAAACGATAGGACTTTCTAAAATGTGTCGTTATTAGTCTCTTTTAAAATTCTAAATAAGATATGTTTAATAATAAGATATGTATAATTATAAAAAATATACTTATATGTTGTTAAAAAATAACAACATATTTCTACAATAAAAGCTATAAATTATCTAAACCTTCAATTTAAACTAGTAACTCCTCAAGAGTTACACTATTCTGGTCCTCGTATCTTCAGACCAACTAAATATTGCCTTATTATATTTTGAAATAAGCTGCGACAGTTCCGATACGATACAATTATTAAAAGTGAAAGTTCTTCATCTCGCACATGGCTGGGAAAGCAGAGGGAACTTGCCTCGTGTCACTTATTAAGACACTACGTTCCCATAAGGACACTTCCGTTTCCTAACTTTCCGCCAAATTTGAGGCACAAGTTTATTATTACAAATATTATTTTAGCAATTTGAAATATTTTTTTCAAGTATCAATCAATGAAATACAATTTCTTGGGTTATATTACATAGTTACAAGTCAACAAAACAAAAGCGTAATAAAAAAGGAATTTGAAAGAATTAAACGTAA
The DNA here is from genome assembly GCA_019049475.1 of Eueides isabella. Lineage (NCBI taxonomy): Eukaryota > Metazoa > Arthropoda > Insecta > Lepidoptera > Nymphalidae > Eueides > Eueides isabella. The sequence goes on from CM032402.1 coordinate 4,158,110, forward strand.
CGTACTACAAATTACAGTTTATCGTAAAAAGCATGATTGTATTAACACCTCCCCTCTGGTGTACATTTTTCTTGCTCCGCTGCGCACATTCCTCTTTAGCCAATAAAAAAACGTAAGTGAATTTTTCCTTGGAAACCTAATAACGCGGGTAATTTTTCAATTCTTTTTAAGCTGGTTTTGAACACCTTGAATGATGATGTTATGCCATATGTTTTAAGTTAGGTATTTATGTATTATGTCAACATTTAACTATAAATGTTGTGTCGGTCGTGGAGTCGATTGTGGGTTTCAATCTTACGGGCAGGATTGAATGATTTTAATGTCCTCGGTTTTGTGGAGAGGCAAAGCGCGGCGTTGGCGGCGTTCTACCGATAACAGGCAGGGTATACAGAACAGAACAAAGATTTTTTTTTAAAAGTGAGAATTAGTAAAATTAGTAAAGCACGAAAGTAATTGAGATTAGTGAATAAAAAAGCGTAATTCTAGCAGACGAAGCCGCGGGCGGCTGGTTAGTTAGTTATAAAAATGAAGAGTACTTCCAAATAAATTATTTTAAAATATAGTTATTTTAATAATTTAAGAAGCAACTTCAAGTGTTAACATATTGCATAGAATCCTCCCTGTGACAGCTATTTACATACGAAATTTTTCTAAAGGGACCATTAGCATTGTTCATTCCAATTCGTCATCTATTAAATGTCTAAAGTAACTCAATGTTATAGTAGTAATTTAAGTATATATTTTCGTAGAAGATTATATATATTAATTATGAGAGAAAAATATGAAATTATTAACAAAAAGAACGTGGAAAAGAAAGAAAGTGGGGAACGGAAGTGGAACGGAGTGTCTTAACACTAGGTTCCCGGGTTCACTCTGCCTACCCTGCCTCGTGTGGGATACAGCGTGAAGCTGAGAGAGATTAACAAAAAGAAAAAAAATATCTTTAGGAGCCTAAAATGATCACAATTAATAAAGAATGTTATTAGATATACATCTCAGAAATTGAAAAACTAAAACCAATCATTTTCAATTACTGAGTAGGAAACTCAACTTTCGTTCTTTTCAGGTGTGAGGCAGTAATTTTACTTAACCAGTGGTAAATTGTTTGACATTCAAATAATAAAGTACGTAACTTTTTATTTAGAATAACTTACACGTTGCAAAATTTCCACATGTTACTTTCATTCTTTTGAGTACACTATATAAAAGATATAGCTAGGAAATAAAAAAGCAACATTATTTTTTCTTATTAATTTTTACCATAAGTCGTAAAAGATAGTTATGTTTTAAACATTGAATTTGACTCCACTGTAACTTCCACAAAGTGCATGTTGACGACGTGTTGACAGCCAAATAATCGCGACCCACGAATGATTGCTCCAGTGAATATTGCTATAGGTATGCAATGAAATAGATAAGACGATAATATATTTAGAAATTGTGATATAATTATTATTTAAAGGCCCGTCTTAGGGGCACGTGCAGCGTGTGACTGTAAACGTGACGGGTAGTGTAAGCGAATTGAAATATGTAATATATCTTCGCTCTTGTAACAAGGCAAAGCGCGGCGTTGAATTCAGCCACTCAACACATGATACATCAAAATCAGCAGAAAGTGGATACCGGAACGGAGTGTCTTAACACTAGGTTCTCAAGTTGCCTCTGCCATGTGCGGGATACAGCGTGAACAAAAAGAAATCTTAATTTTATAAGTACAGTACCTCCAACAAAAGCAAATCATTTCTCATGAAAAACTTAGTCTTGTCTATACATTAAAAGTTCTATAACCAACCCCTCAGTATTGCAAAACGTTTGGGTGACTTTAAGAAAAAAAAAATTAAAAAAAAAGTACGAATTAAAAACATGACTTGTGCATTATGGCAAGCGACACTTTGACATAACAATGCCGTAAATAGAATGGCGACAAATATATTTAGATATTAGCTATTTATACTTTTATTACTGAAGTACTTATGAAAGCTTTTTGCCTTTAAATTGTAATTAAATTATTTTTAGCATTTTAATTTATTGGTTCTAATAATATGTACGACATTGAAACATATTTCATTAATAATATAATATGTACGAAATTGAAACATTTTTAATAATAATATATATGAGAAAATAAGAATATTTTATGAGGCCTGTCGTGGCGCAGAGGCACAAGAGTGTGACTGTAACCGACAGGTTCTGGGTTCCGATCCCCAGTCGAGGAAATGAAATATTTAATATTTTTAATTTAAAATATTTAATGTTTCATTTCTTCGCTCTGGTAATAAGGCAAAGCGCGGCGTTGAGTTCCGCCCCTCAACACGCAATGCCTCAAATTCGGCGGAAAGTGGGGAAAGGAAGTGGAACGGAGTGTCATAACACTAGGTTCCACTTCCGTTCCCTCTGCCTACCCTGCCTAGTGCCGGATACAGCGTGAAGCTGAAGAAGAAGAAGAAGAAGAAGAAGAATATTTTAACACTACATTTTCTGCTTACTCTGCAAAAGTATATTTAAGTACAATAAAGACATTTGCGATGAGGCCGCACAAACATATATACATAGCAATGTAGGCAGACGGAACTTGGGAACCTAATGTTAAGACACTCCGTTCTTAATAAAATAATTTTAGTCAATGATAGAAATATATAGGACATCCACTATTAACGGACAAAAAATCAATTTCTTTCAAGTAGTATCTCATATAATTACAGCTAGTAAAACAATGAATGGATTCGGTACAGACGGTAGCGAACTAAGGTATGCGTCTTTGTCCCTGAAACGCCTACCTGTTATACTGTAGAGCAACCATCTTGATCATTTGATATATTGAGCAAGTTTTTAAGCTTATTACAAAAGTAAATGTTTTTTTTTTTAAATGCAATCATTTCAAATCATGTTTTTATTGATGTAAAGATATTTTTCCAACTTAATGCTGTATCCCACATATGTCAAGGTAGGCAAAGGAAAAATGGGAATCTAGTAGTCAAATTCAGCGAAAAGTAGGGGAGAGAACGCAATGTCTTAACATTTCTTAACAGATTTCTGATATTAGTTCTGATATTAAAAATACTATAAATGATTAAAAATAAAAAAGAAATAAACTATAAAAAACTTTTATCTCTTTAATAATTTGCCATAAAATATCTTTTAATTTTTACAATCTAAAAGCCTACAAGCCTAAAATTATTTCTTACAAGTATCAAAATCGACGCCAACCAAAGTAACGATCTTAAAATCGACATCAAAAGTCACGTAAAAGCGCGGTCGTCACAGCACGTACACCAATCTTCTGAATCAAACCCGTGACCACGTCCCTCTCACACGCAGGCAGACCAGATCAGTCAGTCTCAGTCACTCTTGTAGATCTATAGGGAAATCTGAATAGTAACTATGAAGCCGTCGAATTAGGTGCTTTGACATTTCTGTGTAAGGCGTAGTCGGTACATCGATATTCTCTGTTACAAGGCGAAATGTATTAAGTTAGTGGGATGTTTTGTATGAAAATGAGTGATTATTTTTTCTTGAGACCGGTAAAGAGGCTGGGGTACAGGCGTGTGACTGTAAACGCGATTGTTTGTGGGTTAGATTCTCACTCAAGGAAATGAAATATTTTATAATTTTCTAATAGAATATTTAATATTTATGGCTATGGTAACAAGGAAGCCAATTGTTGAATTACACCACTAAATAAACAATGTCTTATATTCTCGAAGGAAAATGGGATACGGAACGGAGTATCTTAACACTAGGTTTCCAAGTTCCTCCCTACTTTGCCATGTGCGGGATACAGCGTGAAACTGATAAGAAATCCTGTAATTTTATTTATATTCTAACCTGCTTTAATCGTGATTTTTCCTGTGTGGTTGAAGGGTAAAAAATGGTATTAACATTTGATAAAGTGGGTATATATCCCTCCTTGATATATTGTACAATTGGATAGAAAAATATTTTTTCAATATGAACCAGCAGTTAAAAAGTGTTAATAAACCAAACAAACTCTTTATAATATTCGTCCAGCTTATTAATTATTATTAGAAATTAAAAAAATAAAGAAATTAATATTTAATTTGGCTACGACGATAATGATTAATACAATATATTAGTGCTGTAACTAACAGCTATAGTTTTTAAAATGCCGTGTGCTAATCTAAATTTAGATATTTCTACGGTGAGCAGAAAATCAGTTTCACGCTTTTCCTCGTATGGAAGAATAGGCGAAAAGATCCTGTAGGTAAGTTGCATATAATGTCGCAAAACTCAACGCCGCGTTTTGTCCACTGACTCTAGAGTTCGGAAATAAAAAAATAAATATTTTATCTACATTTATTTATAGTAAATAATAAATGGATTATTAAAAGAGAAGTTCTTTTAGGTAACAATTCCCAAATGTATAACAAAGGAAGTATATCTTCAGCCCCCGAAAAGGAGTCGGTCGTGCGTAGTTACTGGAAATCGAATTCTCGATTGATTCTGAATGTCAAAAGCAACTTAATTTTGCTTAACACACAGGACTTGATATGACATATATATAAAGAAAGGAACTACTTGTTTTATAGACGATTGTGAAAATCTAAGTATATATCTATTGTAGTAAAAAAGACTCTAATGCTTTTTTCTGCACATTAGCTATTATCTTATTAGTTTTCCAGTTTCTGTCCAATTTTTGAGATATTGCGCGGTAATGAAAAATATATTTTGAATTATTACTTCGCCTTCCAACTACACTACGGTATTTGCCTATCGCTAATGATAAGAATGGACTACACCAGAAATTACGAAATAAATGTCAGACATTAATGTATGTAAATACTTTTTACACTCGTACAATTTTTTTATGTTTGAGTAGTTTCAATTTGTGAGTGTACGAAACTTGTGTCTGATCTGCTGTTTACATGCAATTATAATGTAATGCGTTTATTGTACGTGCTGCGGTGTATAGAAAATGTCTAATATACAAAAGCTATAGTAAAAATGGAACAAATTGACAGTGACAGCGTCTAATGTGTGAATATTTTAGAAATGTTAAGAGTGAATCAGTTTTTAATTATGTTTTATTATTTAATTTTTTCTGACCTATTTTTAATAATAATGATTTATTAACCTAAATTTATTTTGCTATACCTCAAATTTGGCAAAGTGGGGAACGGAAGTGGAACGGAGTGTCTTAACACTAGGTTCCCAAGTTCCCTCTGCCTACCCTGTCATGTGCGAAATACAGCGTGAAGCTGAGAAGAGAGTATTTTGAACTTGGGAACCTAGTTGTAAAGGAGGCACTCCGTTACGTTTTCCACTTTCCACTGCTATTGAAGCATTGCGTGTTGAGTGGCGAAACTCAACGCCGCGCTTTGCCTTGCCTGGTACTAGAGAAATTATATATAAAAAAAATGAATATTTAATTTCTTCGAGTGGGCATCGAAGCCACACATAGTCGTGATTACAATCACACGTTTGTGCCTTCGCCACGACAGGCTTCTATTCTTTAGTTTATTTGTTTTAATTATACATTATTCTTATAAGTATATTATTTAAACATTATTGAGGAGATAATCCATATAAATGAAATCAGCTAATGAATTAATAAAATACAGCATTTAAATGCAATACGCCTCGAGATATCAAACGTCGATGTTTTCCTTACGGAACATCAAAGTCCATTTTTCTGGTCAAGCAGAGTGAGAACGGTGTACGATCGCCGCCATCAATGATCTATCAAAAGCTTCGCGAACTGAATATAAAATGACCAATTGCGCTCCTCGTTTCAAATAGACATAAGAGATATATACGAAATTTCAATTTTTAGACCAATCACTTTGGCCATACAGTTTATTTCGTGTTCACTTGTCTTAGCAAAAGAGTACAAATAAGCTCTTGTAATTTTAACTTTCTTGCTATGTGAAATAAGATTGATTTTTGTATTTTAATTGTTTCATGAACATCAATTTATTGCAATTTGTTTTTAGAATATCAACTATTTCCTGTTAAAGGCGTACCGTCGTTCGTTTCACTGGATGATGTCATTCTGAGCTTTCGAACGTATTGTTATAATGTTGTAAAACCTATATCTAAAAATATTTGCATGAAATTTTTACAAGTGAACGGATGTCGTCATTTTATTACATTCAATATGATAATAATAAATATGTGTAATATAAATTGGTTAAATTCGTGGCAATAAAGCTTGGAATATCGTTGAAGAATCGTATTTAACGAAGAACTAAAATTATCGACGTAGTCCAAAATATTGGTGCACTGAAGTGGCAGTCAGTCAGTTTATACAGAACCGTATACCACTGGAATAAATACTAATGGGGAGGGGAAGAAAATAAACGGGGTCAGGATGTACGAAAAGTAGCTGAAATTAACTGGAAAAGAAGATCTGGAGATTGATATCATTGGAAATGGTCTCAATTTACCTAGCTTCGGATTAGCGGACTATGGATACAGGACGATAATGATGGCACAGGCATCACACAGACTGGACAAATGTTACATATTATTCTTCCAAACCTGAGGTACCACACGAAATTTGATAAAATGAAAATATATGAAACAATCTGTGCGTAACAGACATTTCTTAACTCCAAAACATTATCTGAAAAACTGATTTATTCTTAAAAGTAATATATTACAATTATAAATTTTCCTAACAACCCTTCACTGCAGGTGGATACACATAATTTATTCAAATGAATCTCACGAAATTTTCACTGCGCGAAGTCTAGCAGGCCCCTGGGCGTCGTTGTGCAATTCTTTTAACTGCACCAAAGAGGTCTCCTTATCGCAATCTTAATGGAAACACCAAAAAGGTGAATTGGTTAATAAAGGACTTCCGGTTTTTAATACTTACAACTTGGTATATATTCGTCATGACAAAATGTACGTATGTAGTTTGTATCGTACAGTTGTTACTTTCACACAATAGATTTTACTGATTTCTTTAAAAAAAATATTAAATTCAGTGAAATCTACAAAAAGAAACAAATTATTGTATTGTTAATGGGCTTATTATAATTATTCTCATGTGTATCTATGCAAATATCTTATACGTGAAGAATGTAAAGTTACCGTTAAATTTATTATTAAAATGAATATTTTTACCTACCGAGTGAACCGAAAATTGATACGTTTTCATCCACGTAAAAATCATACTATTTAGTTATTCAAATACTTAACTATAGAAGGGCTAATTTTATCTATATAATAAATATTTGATATAATTTTAAGCATATACATGCCTATATACGTACATATATAAACTCAATATTCAATTGAATCATATAATTATAATAACATTAGCCTATCTAAACAATCTTCACGGAAGTATCTCAGCTCGTAAATAAGATATGGCATTATCGTGTTATTTTAATTTCTTCTCGCATTAATCATAGCGAGTGTCGTAGCCATTTATAACGGGTACTTTTTAATTTGTAACAGCAGAGGGAGGGTTGGCGATTATTTATGTTGGAAAAGCTGTTGAAAAAAAAATTGTGTAAATATTTTTGTCGCACTGTGATTATATTTACTTTTCATATTCTATTGGAAATGACGTACAAAATCTTGTCTTCTTCTCTTAGCTTCACACTGTATCCGGCACATAGCAGAGTAGCCAAAGGGAGAACCTAGGAGTTTCTAAGTTCCCTTTGCCTACTTTTCTTGTTATCAGAGCGAGGTAATGGAAATAATAAATATTTTGCCTTATTGGAAATCTAATCCACAAACGTCGTCTTTTCAGTTGCACGATTGTATACCTGCATTACGATGGTTTCAATATTAAAATAAACGAGTTCCTAAAAAGAGATGTTTATGTATATAAAAAATGTAATCTTTCATTTTATACAAAAGTAACACAACTTGTTAATTTATTTAATTTAGATTTCCTTTTTTTAAAAATGTAATATAAGTGCTTCTATTTAAATTAAAGCAATAAGTAACTGTTTAGGCTTAATATTTAAATATAAGAAAGCAGTAAACACAGTATATTTTAACACCAAAACCATTTGTAGATCGATCCAAAAGATTTTTGTATCTAATTTCATACATGTGACTATTATATATTAATTATATTGATAAAAAATAATCACCATCTATGAAATTATTTTAACTATTAATATGTATATATTATTTTTATTTGTATCATAGGAATAGGGTAACTACATATTTTAAAGTGTACAGACACAATCTACATAAAAGAAGTCTAATGACACATCCACAATATTATACACTAGGTTAGTTCCGTTTTAAATTTAAAGCTATACTTAAAAATCTGACTGCAAATTCTTATTTTTTTAATTATTAACTAAAACACATTTTTAAAATAATTTATATACATATATAATAATAACCTATTGTTATTGATAATTAAATAATATTGACTTTTGATTGATTAATTATATATTTTTTGAAAATTTTCCTTAATATTTTAAAGCATATGGTACCCCTACTGTAGGTGTAGGCGCCTTCTTTGTCAACAAAGCATTGTGGGCTATTTTACGATGTCATAAATCTGAGAGCGTTATGATCTCGCGATAATCAGACAAAGTCAGGTGTCCCTGTATACCTGCGTTCGGAATTTTTATGGAAGGTCTAGGCAGACCTCGTGGCCTTATGCAGAATCATTGTTTACCATATTAATGGTATCTGGTGTTACGTAATGGAAGTATACAACTTTTAATTTAATTGTTTTTTGTAATATATCGTTTAAGCTATTAACTTTTACAAAATTATAAAACTTAATAGCTTTATACCGATTCTGTGGTCTTCTTGACAACAATTCTAATAATTTGTTTTTTGAAAATTAATGTAGTAGAGCCCAAAATGTTACATATTAGCCCAAAATGTTATATTTCGTTAGTATGTGATAATAAAAAAAATGGTTACTAGATTTAACGGGAATTCAGATTTAGATGCAGTTTTTACTATTATATTAAAATATTTTGTTGAAATAAAATAATGTCATTTACAGTCATTGTTATATTGAGGCCTGTCGTGGTGCAGTGGCACAAGCGTGTGACTGTCACCGGCAAGTTGTGGGTTCGATCTCCACTCGAGGAAATGAAATATTTAATATTTTTAATTTAAATATTTAATATTTTCATTTCTTCTCTCTGGTATAAGGCAAAATGCGGCGTTGAGTTCCGCCACTCAACACGCAATGTCTCAAAATTCGGCGGAAAGTGGGGAACGGAAGTGGAACGGAGTGTCTTAACACTAGATTCCCAAGTTCCTTCTGCCTACCCTACCACGTGCACACACAGCGTGAAGCTAAGTTATAATATCATTTAAAATAATGACCTTTAGCGGGTGAAGCCGTAGGCGTATTACCAGTATATTAATAAAAATGTAGGGTACTAGTAAACATTTAAACATTAAATCAAATCTTTCATCAAAGTTCTCAAAAGTCGTCCACACAGCCTACACGCACGTCTTGTAACACCTACATGATTTTTTATCGCGATTTAAACAAATGTAAGGCATATCTCCATCTGCCTACCTTCATTCACAAACCTCCACATACGTAGATGATATCCAGAATAATGACGAAAAAGATGAACTAGTTAATACGTAATGTAAAATAGTGGAAAATAAGAGCAAGGTAAACATGGCAGCAACTGGTACCGCTTAACTGATGTGAATGAAATTTGAATTACATAATTTGATATATTAAAATTTTGCATCAAAATATTCATTTATATAGGCAATGACACTGATTATTATTATATATAAAGAATACGTTCAGTTCTGTCAAAAGTCAACAACAGTATCTGGACACAATTCTTTTAGAATTAGACGAAGAAACTGAAAAGCCTGTCGTGGCATAGCGTATGACACAAGCGTATGACTGTAACCGATAGGTTGTGGGTTCGATCCCCATTCGAGGAAATGAAATGTCTAATATTTTCAATTTAAATATTCAATATTTTCATTTCTTTGCCCTGATACAAGGCAAAACGCGGCATTTAGTTGCGCTACTCAGCACGCAATGCCTCAAACTCGGCTTAAAGTAGAGAACGGAAGTGGAACGGAGTGTCTTAACACTAGGTTCCCAAGTTCCTTCTGCCTACCCTGCCGTGTGCGGGATACAGCGTGAAGCTGAGTAAGTGAGTAAGTAACTAAAAAAAAGATATTTTACACAAAATTTTGATGTTTATTAACAAATTCTACATTAACAAATTCGAGAAGCCTTAACCACGTGCGCAGTGTTAAAATTAACTAGAAAACACGTGTAAAAGCCGTCCCCTAACTATAACATAACTCTGTACTAGGAACCGTAAACGGTCCTTACAAGATTGTCATCTAAAATTTCTTTGAAGTGAGAGCAAAGATTTTGAGGTAAAATTGAATATTAATAGCGAAATTATATCCAGGGCCGACCATTTCTGGATTCTTATTACTTTATTAGGTTCTTTTTAAACAAAACGACACGCATTTTATATGTTCCGGGAAGGGGCTGGTGTCAAAAAACAGTAGCATTTTTATAGCTTAATCGCGTGTGTTTGTTTTATGTAATTTATATACATTAGCACTAGTTTTTGTTGGTCGTCATAAAACTTTTTGTTGTCCGATCGTTCCATGTTGAACGGGTGCCTTATTTTTTGCGTTGTCGGATGTGAAATATTATTTTTTACATGGTAGGCAACATTACAATGTTGTGAGAAGACACTCCTGTCTTCTTGTAAAACAATAATAGTTCATTCTATCTATAGCGTTTGGCGCTCCGTTCTCTCTGCCTACCCCGCTAGGGATATAGCGTGAAGCTAAGTCAAGTTAAGTTACGTGCTTGAATACCTAATTTTTTTTTGACTAGCTCAGTCAGGATTTTTTTTATTATATATTTTCAGGCGAGCAACGCCTCCCACCACATGTCCACACACTTTCACCAACTAAAGAGATTGGAACCTGTCGAATAAAACGAATTTATTAGTTGCCGCAAATATGTTGTACCTAATTATAAAGATGTGAAGAAAATAGAACTTTTAAATTTTAATTCTTATTTATTTGAAAATTTTATTAATCACACACATATTACACTACAGATATTTTTTTAAATAACAACGAAAGAACAGCCTATAATGTATTAAGAATACCTAAAGTTAGTGATTGTTTTGTTGAATCACTCATTTTGTTAATTAATTTTGATATCTATATTATTACTATTCCATTTAAATGGAATGGATTGGGCGAATTTATATATTATTATTATTCCATTTAAATGGAAATAAATATTTATAGTTTTTCTTGATTTTCATAAAGACACATATTATTATTAATTCTTAGTTTGTTACATACTAAGTTACATTATATTTCTTAACTTTAGAGAGACATTTTACAGATTTTTATACAAACAATCATATAGTATTATCTATTTATTATTTCACTAAACAATAAAGTTGTAACCAATATTGAAAATAAGCTAGTGTTAAGTTTCTGTTTTTTTTTTTTATTGAAGAATATTTTGAATTTATTTTAAGTCCAAAAATATCATATCTAATTTTCAATTTCTCCCACATCCCTCCATTCTTCAGCTAGAAAATTACCAAGAAATATCTTATAAATCATACATTTATTATTAAAGCATTAATCATAAACAGTCGTAAATAATTATAACTGCCCGTAAATAATACTACACACAGATTGTCAAAATAGTGTTAGAAACAGAAGAAAAAAACAATAACAAATTGGCAATAAACCAGGACCCGTTGTCTATGATTTATATTTTTTGTATAGTAATAAAATTGAGGTCCCTTCAAAGATGGTGGTTTCGATTAAGTCATATATTATCTGTAAATTGCCACAGATAATATCAAAGTTTTAAATTTCGGACATTAGTACTGCATTTTTTGTTAATTTTGCCAGTTTATAGCTTTTCGGTGAATAGAAAGGTTTGATTGACATCTTTCTGTATACCTAATAATATTAAAAATATTTTTATTTGAAATTCTTAATACTGTACGTACAACTATATTTAATATAAATGGGCTGTATCTTGAAAACACTGCCCAGTAAAAGAACATTTTTCACAGTGAAACTTAATTTCTACCCGCTCGTTTTTCATCTAACCCTAACGTCAACTACAGCAAAGTGGTGTAACTGTAAAATGTGTTTCTTATTTTATTATTTTTTTTTTGTAATTATAAACTAGACACATAGCTGTACATATTAGTTATCTATTAGTAGACACGGTGATAAATTAAAATGATATAATAAAATAATTGAAATAGCTATATTCTTAAATAACAGTTCGTTTTTCAATTATCTTAAGTAACAGTTAAATAACAGTTTATTTCAATGTTCCGTAATGATTATTTTGTGTTAAAATAAACACAAAATCATACGTAATCATAAATTATTCAAAGTCATACGTAATCATAAATTTAAAATATTAATGATAACTACAATGCTACTACAACAATATTCCTACTAACTTCATAAAAGTGACCAATATATAAAATACTTATTTTTATAATATAACTTAATTTTCTTTTAGAGACATACATTTTATGATTTAAAATGAGATTTGTACTAAAAATAATATTTTTCAGTTGTACCATTTCTAGTTTTATATCCAGATAAAAGGTCGCGTCTTGTCCGTGCCTTGAATAGCGCCACACTCAATTTGTTTAGCGACAACCCCTAAACCCTGGAAAGCTGAACATTATTTGTACGTTACAAAAAAGATACGTCAAAGTGACGTATTTAGTTTCAGTTATACGTAAGTATATATTTTATAAAGCTTTTAAAAGCTGTAAGGGCTCCTAAAAGTACTCACCGGTGTTAAAAATATTATATTATTTACTGATCTTTAAAATTATATTAATATGTGATATATTAAAAAACCCAGGTGTTAATTAAATGTGAACAGACTGATGTATTATATACTATTTCTTGATTAAATACTTAAATATATAGAAGTCAATTGTCATATTACACTGATATCTATTACTTTTTATAAATTATTAAAATGTTAAGTGGGAATTGAACCTTTACCTATACGTAACCACAAAATGCATCCATTTGGAGTAATTGGACGTTATTTTAAACAGTATTTTCCTTCCCATGAGTAAGACATATCAATTTAATTAAAATAAAGTAACATTACTCATTCTATATAAATTAAAGAAATATTATATGGACTTCTATATGTTGTACATTAGTCGTATATGTATTTCAATAATCAGTGTCTAAAGTTTGTTAGGCCTTTACAGCCGTTCAAAAATTGCCATAGCGGTCGGTATTTCACGACCACACGGCGGGGTATTGGTAAAGTTTTCAACTAGCAATAATCGCACCTCGGATTAACCTCATTGGTTACGATATTGCCTCTGCGCAAAGTTAATCTTTAAGACAAATTTCAGCTTTACTTACGTATATGAAAGGAACCAAACCATAGCGCGATTCAGACATATCGTAACGCCATCTATTGGCAACTTTCATAAACGACGATTTATATATGTATATTTTTGACTATGTAGAGAAAATTAACTAATATTATTATTCTTGAAAATAAATTGATTATACGATGATAAAAAAACTAAAATACCATAAAAATGATGAATACCGTATCACATATATACAATATTATAAGATGGTGATTCAATTTTCTTTAAAAAAAAAAAAGAGAAATCGACCACTCAGCGTCACTTGTCCGAATTTCACCGAACATTCAAATGTAGAATCACGCGCGTTAACCGTTAGTGCACATTTCTGAAATAGAACACGCCCGCCATACCGAATGGCGGTAGCAGCACCTGCTTTGATTATAAAGCAGAGTATTTATTTTATCGTAGCCAATAAAGTATGCAAAAGACGAACAGTGACCGCATACGTTCCCGTGAAAATGGCTATTAAACGTATAATAGATATATTCTATAACATTACGAGATATATATTTACGTATTGATATCACATTCTGTAGTTATTGAAGGAAATTAATGATACAGTTACTAATACTGTACTCAACAATAGAATATTAAAAAATATTAACATTTATAGCGCTACGTTACAATGTTGATTTTTTTTTTATGTTTTCTAAAGAAGTATGAAGTACCAAATTTAATCATTTATTTAAGTCTAGCGACCTGTCCGCGTCTTTAAACGATCACTAAATATTGAGGAAAGATTGGCAATATATTCTTAGATTAGCGAGTAAAAACGCACAGACAGACAGATCAATAGACATATTTAATAAACATTTTCTATAAGATTATTGAAAATATCTTTCATGTACAGACAGTGATCAGTTGAACATTTATTATTAGTATAAATTTAGGATTGTACACAAAAACGCACAATATAAAAAAAATATATATGTATGCATATTTATTTATAAAGTATTGGACAATTTTTTTTTAAAAAAATACTTTTACACAAATTTAATTAACAATAACATGTTAAAAAAATTACAGAGTCCGGCAAAATGTGTAGAAAAGGGACAAACAAGTATTATTATTATTAAACGAACTCTTTGTATTAAAAGCTACAGTAGCTGCGTTTATCAACGTCCCCTGTTTTAAGACGGACCAGTTTAACTAGAGCCGCGTATGAGCTATTTTTTGTTTTCGGCATTTTCAGTCACTGTAAAAGTAACTGTTTGATATTTGTTTTAAGTTCATTTCTCACTCAAATATATTTATTTTTTATATTTTGGTTTTGATAAAAAAACGATATTCGGCGTTGAGTTTCGCCACTCTACACACTATAACGGAGAGTATAACACTAGGTTCCTTCTCCTTACATGCATGCTCAGCTACATGTCAGTATACAGCTTATAACAAATTCAAAACAATAACGAAATGTAAAGGTCAAGTTATTTTGGTTTCGCGATGCGAGCGTCATTTGTCACGTCAGATGCTGGTGATACCATGTCACATAGTCTGATGGACAGAGATTTGTATACTTAATACAAACTATGAATATTTTTATTATTATCTTGGTATTGTTTTTGGGCAAAATGTTCTAATATTTGGTTTAGATTTTAACAGCAACTTTGGATTTTAAATTTTTTCATGTAATTGAAGGCTGTTTTTTTAAAAAACAATTAAAATAGTACTACAATATATTTTTTTTATGTTTCAGGTTTAAATGTGGAACCATTATTTAAGGTGTATCGAGGACACCTTAGCACCACTCTAGAAAATGACATTAAATATATTACATATATTCGTTGAATATAATCCTAGGCATCATTAATAGTCTAAAAAAAAAAATATTTACATAAAATATAAAAAAAAATATATAGAAAAGAACACTAATAAAATATTAAAAAAAAATCAACAAAATTATTCCATAGTAAAATTGCATTTTCCAAATCCATTACAGCAGTATGAATAACAGCGTACAAATCTGAGCTGCCATTAATATAATATAAGCCCAGTCTCAGAACATAAATAAACATTAGAAAGACACCGCAAGAATACTCTTAAAAAATTCATCGAATTTTTTCTTCAAAGAGTTCACACCTTCTGAGGTTGCTTGGGGTTCCTTCCCCGCGTGAAATTTACATATTTCCTCAGTAAATTTGTCTGTCTAGAGATTATAAGTATGAAAATTCGACAATATGCGCCCGCCACTTACTTTTCGAAAGATTTTTATTCGTTATTCTAATTAACATTCTGTTTCATTGCTTTGATTTGCATTTTCTTTTATATTTTTTTTATTTTTGGTGGTTGAATAACTTGATTAAGACTACTGTGGCACCGTCAGTATGTACCGAAGGGAGCGCGGTATTTATGAGTTACAGAACACTACTATTAAAACGTAAAAAGCGTATTTTGATATGATTATATAAGTTGCGACGTTGTACACTGCCAAACTAGATCTTTGTAAAATTTGTAGTAAATAGTTTTTTTAAAACAAAATCTGGAAACAAGCTAAAGCGTGGTGTTGAGTTCCACCATTCAACACGCAACGGAGTGTTTCAACACTATGTATCCAAGTTCCTACCCTGCCATGTGCGGGATACAGCGTAAAACTAAGTCTTTGAGTTTAAGCTCAAAATATTCATACCATATAACAGATTACCCTACCCTACTTGCTAGAACATCTTATTACCTAAAGAACACAGACAGACTCCGTCTATTAATTACTCATGTCACACGTGAAAAGCAATCATACTATCACTACGACACACGTCAAAAGTATGTGAGAGTTAGTTACCATTCCAACCACTTATGGTGTTGATATATGACGACATTGAAGAAAGAAAATTACATATAATATTCCAGTCAGGCATCGAATCGACTACCGTTTCCTGTACAACCAACAGTTGGACAATGTTTATTAAGGCTATTGCACCGATAGAAGAAATTAGTACTTAATATGTTAGTAATAAAGTTTATTTTAGATGACAAATTTATTACAATGTGTTAATGGGAAAATTATTACTGACAGTTTCGTTGTAGAGGCCGTCATGGCTTAGTGAATAACTTCAGACAGTAAACGTGATTTTAGATTTAGTGATATTGTTATATTTATTTTCCAATATTTTTCAATTCTTTTAATACATCATGTCTTGAATTCAGGCGGTAAAGTGAAAAACGGAATTAAAATGCGGAATAAAGTATTGAGCTGCAAGAAAATACTCACAAAACAATTGAAGTAACATATTTTTAGAAAAGATAAAAAAAATACTTAGTAAATTTGAACTCGCGTGCAGTGCAAATCCCGCTACGTTCATATTTCTATACGTTTCTAAAAAAAATCCTTCTTAAGTTGAATATCACGTTAAAAATGATAAAAATAGTTAAACCAACACCATCCTTTTTAAATCTTATCATCATTACAATATTTTAAAATATCACAAACAAAAAAAAAACATACGAAAATATACTTAATAAAAATTCCTAAAGCATCTAGCGTAATCACGAAGCAAAACATCACCCCTTGTACAAATGTAGACTACATCTCTTAAGCGGATACAGTTTAAAACGTCCCCTCAGATAATAAAAACTACGCCGAGTGCTGTAGACAATAAGATAATAAGACATAACCCCCTTTTCTGTTCTGAATAAAATTGTGTAAACGAGTGACTGTTAGAGCTTTTGTTGGGTTCCATACATATTTTTTATAAAAAAAATTAAAAATTCTTATAAAATAAGCAATAAATAAGTTGAGTTAAATTCAAATTATTAAATAAATAGTTTAATTTAATATTATTTATCAAAAAAATGTTTTTTTTATGGACTGCGGCTTAGTCCATAAAAAAACATTTGACCTAAAATGGTGCGCTATTTGACAGTCGAGATGTAAAAGCGTTAGTTGTGATGTTCGATTCCCGTTCGAAGGATTAAATTGTTTCTATTGTGAATGGTCTCTTGCATTAGGGTAAAGTGCGGCGTTGAGCGCCACAATTAAAACTAAATGCCTCAAATGGGAAATGGAAATCAAAGTAAACTAAGTAACTTAACTTTAAGCTGAATACAACGTGAAAGTGAAAAAATCAGAACAAAAAATATATAGGAAATAAATAGGACAAAAAAAATATTATCTGTAGCCGTTTTTACCACAACTAACGGGACCATAAAAGACAAGAAGGTATGAAGCGGCGCTGAATTTAAACAGTACTGTCGCAAATGGTGTGCATCAAAACTCACAGGTTTATGCCGTCTTCGTTACGTTTTATGGCGTTTTTATATTATAGAAGAAAAAAAATAGCAGCGACTTTTTACCCAATCGCTACTTAATTGGAAGATACTTGATATGAATGTTGTCGATTCAATTATTTATGGGAAAATATGTTTATATTTAATCTATATATTGCTCTAATATATATATATATATATATATATATATATATATATATATATATATATATATATATATATATATATATATATATATATATATATATATATATATATATATATATATATATATACACACGCACACGGTAGGCAGAGGGAACTTGGGAACCTAGTGTTAAAATATTTTATTCCACTTTCGTTCCCCACTGTCCACCGAATTTGAGGCATTGCGTATTGAGTTGCGAAACAGAACGCCGCGTTTTTGCCTTGTACTTCTTTACTCTGGTAAAGAAATTAAAACATTCAATATTTAAATAGAGAATATTAAATATTTCATTTTCTCGAGTGGGGATTGGACCCACAGCCTGTCGGTTACAGTAACACGCTTGTGCCGCTGCGCCACGACAGGCCTCAAGACAAATATTATATAGCAATCCTAAATTAAGAACATTCTATATAAAGAAAGCTGCTACAAAAAATATATATTTAAAAATATCGTCCTGATAACCTTTTAGGATTAATATTATCTAAATATTTAGTATCAACTTATTATTAAAAAAAAAACATAGAGATGTTAAATATTATAAATATCAAGTAAGAAATTAAAAATGCGAGTGACTTAGATTTAAGTCTAGAAAGTATAATATCGCATTGAAGTAGACACTATACGTTCAGAAACGCGCAATTTAAAACCCCTCTACAAGCAAAATGATAGCCAATAAAAATAATAATAAAGGTAATCCTTTTTCTTAACTGCGAGTCGAGTTCACACTCCCCAGGCACCTGTGCGATATATTTATTGCGATCGTTTAAAATGCGCTTCAATAAGCACAGATTGATCGTAGCTTTTTTTGTTTTTGTTTCTTAATTTTTATAGTAAGCTTTCATTCCGCTTAATTCTTCCTAGAGATGTGCCAAAATTATTTTACAAATGTGTGTTTCATTGAAGAGTAATAAAGTTGAGTAGTTTGCATGGTTAAAGGCGCTAATGTCAGAAACGAGTTCTTCGAATTAAATTAAATCTTTTATATTATATGACATTAATCGTTTCAATGTTTAGTTTAGTATTACCAGTTAATATTTGACCACCGGACGCAGGTAAACCTTAGTACTGAAGTAATTTTATATTCCACGCTTATGACTGTGAAGAGTGACAGCAATGAAAATACTAAATATTTAACTTAATCAAGTGGAGTCTAACCAACAACCTGTTACGTTTACAGTAAAATAACAATACATGTAAGCAAAACTGAAAAAAAAAAACTATACATTAAAATAAATTCATACCAAAACACGGTTAACATTCAAAAGGAAAAACAGGAAAAAATATAACAAAACACGAAAACGTTCCATAATCTTTCCACTCCAATTTCGCGAGTTGATAAATAGAAGTCAATAAATCTTCAAAATTTTTATCCCACCAATAAAGCGTTTAGCATTTTTACGAAGCTGTCGTTTGTAAATTTAAACAAATGCAAGAGGGAGTGTCTTTATAACAGCGAATAAATAAATTGTATAAAGAAACGTAGGTACTTCATAACTTGCCGTTTGTCATGGTATTAAGAGGCTGACATATAACTGAGTAGGCAGAGGGAATCTAATGTTAACATGCTAGTTCCTCATGAATAGTCCGATTTCGAGGCAGCATTTTGACGGAACTCAACGCTGCAGTTGACGTTTTTTTTAGATTGTATGTGTTTGTGTATTTGGTGTGAAAATTGTCAAAATATAAATTACTAGACTAGTCAAACATGTACATTTGTTATTCTTTTGAAATTAAAAACAAAAAATAATTTAAAGTTATATACTACAAATTAAATGGAATTCGTTCTCTCTCAGCTTTGCGCTGTATCCCGCACGTGGCAGGGTAGGCAGCGGCAATTTGGAAACCTAGTTTTAAGACACTCCGTTTCGTTTTCCACTTTCCGCTGAATTTGTGGCATTGTGTTGAGTGGCGGAAATCGACCAAAAACCTGTTGCGTTTACAGTCACATTCTTGTGCCACGACAGGCCTCTTTAATTCGCTTGTAACTTAATCATTTTGACTAATTCTATATCTTAAAAAAGCAGAAAATTAAGACGATCGTTGTATATTTATATATGATTTTAAAATTTAATTTTCAACAAAATACGTTTCTTAAAGCAACGTTCATCTCATCTACGCTCACCACGTCTTCAGCGAGATGGAGTTTCAAAGACAATTTATATGCAAATTCCGTCAGTACCTGCGCTGTAACATATCCATATTTAGTTATTGTATGTTTAAATTATAATATTTATTTTTTAATAAATAAAGTGTCTTATTAAATGTAAATATACAGTTATAGGCCTGTCATGGCACAGCGGCGCAAGTGTGTGACTGTGATCGCCACAGGTCGTCCAAACGCTTTAAATTCGATGGAAAGTGGGACACTGGGAAAGTGGGAACGGAGTGTCTTAAAACTAAGTTCCCAAATTCCCAACCCTGCCATGTGCTCTACATACTAACTATAATAGGTACAGTATCTCTAGTAGGTACAGTTATTAAGCAGTCGATTTGTCCCCCATATTAACCCTGTCGATATCGAGGGGTGGAATTGATTAATTGGAATCACAAATCAGATGATCCTGATACCGAATAAACATTGAATAATTGTAGTTTGACGTATTTAGATTGCGAATAATTTATATTCTGTATTTTTATAGCTTTTTTGTGTAATAACTTTTGTAAGGGACACATTTAATTTGTTTATTTATAGAAATCAATCTATTTTATTATTACTTTTAAGGCAATTCAGTTTTTAGTGTCTCTGATCCAAATAGGCGATAAATGAAAAGATCTGATTGTGAGTTTGTTTTTCGCCTTAAATAATATACTCAGTTTCACGTTTTATCCCGCACATGGCAGGGTAGGCAGAGGGAACTTGGGAACCTAGTGTTAAGACATTTCGTTCCACTTCCGTTCCCACTTTCCGGCGAATTTGAGGCATTGCGTGTTGAGTGGAGGAACTCAACGCCGCGTTTTGCCTTGTTATTATTTATTATTGATAGATATTAAATAATATCTATCAATAATAAATAATTATATATTTTATTGATCTCTATCTTTACACAGCGTTAACTTCCGCCTTTCAATTCTCAAAAAATCAAGTTGTTTCAACAAACTCAAGCAAAAAGCGCATTCCGGAGCGTTTTGATACTACTTACCCTTTACTTGCACTGAAGGGAAACGAGTGAAACTACAGAAAAAGTATGATAATTAAAATTATTTGACAGAAAATCATTGAAGTAACATTTTTATAACATTTACGCTGTAACCTGCACATGTTGCTACTTTCGTCACGATGCTACGTCCCCATAAAAAAAATCCATTCCCCACTTTCCACTAAATTTTATATTTAATATTATATTTTTCATTTCTTTAAGTTGGCATTGAACCAACAATCTGTCGTTTTTACACACGCACGCTTATGCCACTGCCCCACCAGGCATTCTATAATAACATTATCAGTGAAATACTTTTATATTCTTAAAGCGATACCTAATTTCTTTTATTGTTAGACTTGATTTCAAGGTTCGTTACGCTGTAACCCTTCCGTGGCTAATGGGTCTAAGAATTAAAACTCGTAGCAGTTTTAACATTTTATTATTATGGTTGACTGTTAATTGACCGTGGTGCTTCCAGGTTGTAACTTAGGTGAAGTTATATAGACAAACCGTCAAACAGACTTCACTTGGCAAGATCACACAAATAAAAAAAAAAACAATGTTTTGGTTTTCGGCCTCACGTCTTACGATACGTGAAGCCAGAAACCATGGAGCTGTAAGTGCGACAGGCTATGGATTCGAAAATAATCGAAAATATTTTACATGTAGAGAAAGCAATTACAATTTTATTTTATATAGAACTTGTTTAAGCACTATTTACAATTACTCTTTTAAGAATTTTAGTATTACAGTAATTTGCTCTCTTTTCTTTAGCTTACTTACCTCTAAAAGATATAAGAATTCTTAGACATAATACGTGTTGGAAAATCTGTTAGTAAAAATATTCTGTTTAGAAAACGTAGAAATAATTCTTTCTTAGATATAGTATAACAATTTGAAAATTTTAAAATTACTACTGAATAGTTAGACAAGTTGAATATCAGAAATATTCGCGATAATTTTTTAAAAGAATCACCCATGTGAAGCCTAACGTTGATGCACGTTTACTAGATACCCTATCTATTTACTCTACTTTTAAAGATCATTACATAGCATAGAAAACACAGGCGCAGGCAACATACGAGTATCTTCTCAGTTAATGGAAAATTAAGGCCAGTTGTGGCGCAGGAACACAAGCGTGTGACTGTATTAGCAGGTTGTGGGTTCGATTCCAACTCGAGGAAATTAAGTATTTAATATTTTCCAATTTAATATTTAATGATTTGATTTCTTTGCTCTAATAACGTCAAATTCGGAGGAAAGTGAAAAACGGAAGGAAAGTCCCCAAGCTCCCTTTTCCTAACCTGCCATGTGCAGGATACAATGTAAAGCTGAAAAAAAGTACAGAGACAGAATAAAACCCACAAGTTGCGTAAACATGCGTCGAGAAGTAAAGTTGGTCATAAAAGAATAATAAAAAAAAAAATACTTAACCAGTTCTCTTGTGCGTAGTATCTGAAACAAGTTATTTTTGAATTAGTAGATATAATTTATATAAACGAAACGAATACAGGTTTTTATGAATATCTTAAATAAATTTTATCTTTCATATTTTATGCTATAATTATTTTGTTTTAATTTTTGTTATATTAATACAAAGCTACTCAACACACAATGTCTTGACTATTGGGTGGATATGTGATTAAATCGACTTAGCACATGTTGCACGCTAATAATAACATTACCTATATGAAAGTTTAATGAAAATTTTATATATTTATCAACATCTGTTTTAAAAATTAAAATGAAACAAGCTTAATCGGTTAAATTAATTTAATTTAAAAAAAAAGTTTAAAATATCAAATAGAAGGAGATCAAACAACTGTATGAATAAAATGTTTATGCCAGATGAAAGCTCAATGATTATTATTTTTAGTTTTGTCTTTATGGATTTTGAAGTAACACTTCTTTATCATTATTCTTAGCCCTTTTTGTCGATTGACGATATTTCTCTTAAACAAATCACATTCTACTTTATATTTTGAGAAAATATAAATATTAATATGTTAATATTACAGCAAAAAATTAATTTAGTAAATAATTTATAAAAAAAAAAAAAGTCATAATAATTGATCAATCATTAAGAAGCAATATAAAATTTTGTTAGTATAGACTATGAACACAGGCAGCCAACTAAATTTAACGCAAGACGAAAACACCAGCGCCATCTATGAACTGTGAGACGCAATAACGATACTTATTTTTAATTCTTCTCTCTGACGCTAGATGGCGTTAGTGTATGCATAACTATAGTTTAATATTGTCTTTTTCCCGTAAAACAAGGTAAGCAGAAACTCTACTAATATTCTCCTATTTTTATCTGGATTCGAGATATCGCGTGTTAAGTGGCGGTTTGCAACGCCGCTATTGGTCTTACTAGGACAGGAAAAGTATTATTTGATTGCTTCGAATGAGATTGATCAAATAACCATTGAGACAAGAACCAGATGCTGCTTTACTAACCTATATTATAAATCTTATTTTTTAAGATATATACTGAGTTTAATTTACCACTTTATCTTCACATAAGGTAAAAAGATTGCATTCTGACATTTTCATCACTACGTCAGACTGGCAGTCTACCAGTAATGGTAAAAATATATAATTTCTAGATTACAATATCACTAAAGTATTTCCGGAAAAGATGTGAAAAAAATAATTTCCTTCAACTTTTTAATATAATCATTCATAACTTACATTACTTATAGCCTACACCTACTCTAATTCCATGTTGGACAATTTTGGTCTTTAGTCTTTTATATGAAATAGGTACATTTACAGAATTTTAGCTTAACGTTGCATTCTGCACAGGTCAGTATGATTGGTTGGTCAGAGGACACTTGGGAACCTAGTGTTAACACACTGTGTACTCATTAAGACTTTGGACTTCCGTTCCCCACTACCCACTGTTTCGATGCGGAACTCAACGCCACGTTTTGTCTTGTTACCAGAGCGAATAAATGAAAATATTTAAAGTGGGATAGTAGGGATCGAACCCACAACCTGCTATACTTACAATAGCTCGACAGGTGTCAACTTACAGGTGTGAAGATGATTATTTTACTATAGTGAAAAACGATTTACGATAGCGTAACTAAAAAATGCTATGAAATGAAATCTAGCCAAGTTATAACTGCTATAATAATTATAATAACTAACAGATATTTGTTTTATCAGTACATTTACAACTACGGACTACTTTAAGGTATTCAAAAGATCGGGTTTTTAAAAGTGTTATTCAAATAGTAAAACAAAGTCTAGTAACGAATTTGAAATACATTATTTTTAAAATCGTGAAAAACAAAGATATATTAAAGCCTAATAGATAGTAATTAGAAGATTTTTTTTAAACGTATAAACACTTGAATTTAAGGTGATATGGGCCCGCGCCTCTTAAAAACCGTCTAATAATTTTATTTTTAAATAAATAGCAAAAATTCTAAGTGAACCTTTAAAAATGTCAACAAAATAGATAGATTTTTTCATAAAAACTTCAATTATCGTTGAGGACAGCCACCCGATACACAGTGAAATTTAATATGAACGTGATCTCCAAAGTATTTGGGGCACAAATACTTTGTAAAAATATATATCCATATCGATCCCCACTCGAGGCAATTAAATATTTAATATTTTCAATTTATATTAAATATATTTTATTTCTTTGTTCGGGTAATAAGGCGAAGCGCGGCGTTGATTTCCGCCTCCCAACACCCAATGATTCTAATTCGTGTTTAAACTGAAAAACAAAAAAAATACTTAGCAAATTCACGTATGTAAACGAAGCTAATATCAGAAACATGAAAATAAAAGCACATGTACCTATGTTCAAATAGACGGGTAAGAAATCATAAATCATATGACTATAAGGACTAGTGTACATTAATATATTCGGTTTCTAGACTTTAACTCGACACAGTATTCCCCAAATATATATATATATATATATATATATATATATATATATATATATATATATATATATATATATATATATATATATATATATATATATATATGTATATATATATATATATATATATATATATATATATATATATATATATATATATATACATATATATATATATATATATATATATATATATATATATATATATATATATATATATATATATATATATATATATATATATATATATATATATATATATATATATATATATGTATATATATATATATATATATATATATATATATATATATATATATATATATATATATATATATATATATATATATAAAACAGCAGAGTAGGCAGTGGGAACCTGGAATGCTAGCGTTAAAACATTCTGTTCTCAGTAAGTTCTATTCCCGACTTTCTGCAGATTCTGACAGCATTTTGTTGAGTGTTGGTACTAAACCCCGCACAGTGCCTTGTTACCAGAGCGAAGAAACGAAAATAAATAACATTTCATTTCCCTAACTAGGGATCGAACTCATAATATCATCACTCATATTTTCATAGTTCATAACTCATATCCTTTCAAATCCGTTTTTAATACGCCCCTATGTCTCTACAAAGGTGAATATTAAAAAAGCTATACAAAAAGTTTCAAAGCACATGCCTATAGTATGTAATAGGCCTTATAACATTTGAAACATAATTATACCGTATGACTCATGACCTCGCATTCTAATCTAACTGAGAAATATTACAGTGAATGTTTTCATATGGGAAACCAATGAGAAGCGCGGCTTTGAGAGTTATTGCTGTGTGCTTGTCGCAGTTATGGCATAGGCTTTCTACTAGATTGTTATTTGTCATGCTGTAGTTAGGAATCGGATGTTAGGAGATGGTTGTAGATTTGATTCTAGTTTGTAGATTTTTATTATACTCTCTCCTTCCTCTCTCTCTCTCTCTCTCTCTCTCCACTTTCTACCCGAATTGAAGATAATGTCTTCTTAACTGCCTTAAGTTGCCTGTGTTTTGTTTTAGATAATTAAACAATATATGATAATTTTATAGAAAAATTATATAATATTAAAAAATCCATCGGTATCGATTTCCAAAAAAATACAATCAAATTGGGATGGTTGTGCTATCTTGCATATGTAATCTGATATAATCTATAAGGGAAGCTTAGTAAGACAATTCGTACGGACCCCTATATTCTTGAGATATTGCGTGCTGTGTGGCGGATCCTAACGCCGCGATTTATCTTGATTCATAACGGGAAAATGTAAATAATTGATTGCCCCAAGTTGAATTCAAATCCAAAACGGTTGCATTGACACATTGCTGTGCCACTGTGCCGCGACGGTCTCATATTAGAAATGCAAATATATGAAATATAATGTTATAAAAGTCAAATGAAAGTAATTAAAGTATCTATAATAAATCTACATCAAAATCAGTACCACCATAATCTTTAAACAAAAATACTCGTAAATCCTATTCCAATAACATTACAAAATAATAAAGCCCACACCTTAATCTTATTACATTATAATAACTCGGAATAACTTACAGATGTTTTGCCAATCAAATTTTGCATACCCCAATTTTTCCTCAATGGAAATTACATCGCCACCGGCGCCATCTATGGGCGAGTAGCTTTACTAACTTCTAATTTACCAATATCGTTTCGAATAACAATATTCATATTATACCTTTACATCTTATAAATAAGGTTGAATTTTGTACAGCCAATTGGTTATTAGTTTTATACGTAACTTTGTAAATATTGGGAGAATAAGATTAGGGTTCCGCACGATAACGCCCTTTGCAAAAACAGTATGAATAATAATGTGATTTGCATAATATCAAGAGCTGATCTAACAAGAATATTTACTTTGACGCTGGTGTGGTTGATTTATGGGTTGGTATCGATTTGTAAAAGCAATATCAGTGAATAAGAAAATAATCTAGGAGGTGCAGGTTCAAAGCCTGCAACGTTTTTCATATATTACAGATTTTTTTAAATAACTTTAAATATATTTCTCATATAATAGTAAAAAGAAATAATGCTGGAGTAAACATAAAAAAATGTTTTTCATAACGCCTATACAAATAAATTTAAATATATATATTTTTTTGATTCATACTGTTTATAACCCGCATAACAAAAAGAGAAAACTCCAGAGAAAGGATCGATCTCACTACTATCTCGTTTATAGCCGATGTTTCCACTGCACCATGGACGTTAATTTAAATAAGTATTGTTTTTTTTTTAGCTTCACGCTGTATCTCGCACGAGGCAGGGTAGGCAGAGGGAACCCGGGAACCTAGTGTCAAGACACTCCGTTCCACTGCCGTTCCCCATTTTCCGCCAAATTTGAGGCATTGCGTGTTGAGTGGCGGAACTCAACGCCGCGCTTTGCCTTATTACCATATTACCAAAAAAGTATTGTACTCAGTTTTAATCTGTACTAGGTATGAGGAACTTTCGAGTATCTAGCGTAATAGTACGTTATATGTAAATTTAATATATAAATGTAAAGTTAATGAAAAGCGGCAGATTGTGGGTCGATGTCCACTCGAGGAAGTGAAATATTTAATATTTTCATTTCTTTACACTGGTAATAAACACTCAACACGCAATCATACCCCAAATTCCAAGGAAGGAGGGCAATTGAACAGAGAGTCTTAACACTAGGTTCCCAAGTTCTCTCTGTCTACCCTGCCATGTACGGGTAGGGTACAGCGTAATAAATAAAAACAAAATTCTAATTTTAATGATTAGACAAAAGGCATAGAGAGGTATTTTTAATGATATGCACCAAATCTGCTCCAATCTCCAAACTTTTTTTGTGTCAAAATTATATAAAAAAACAACATAGAGAAATAAAAGAAGCTTTTCACGCTTAACAGGATGGGGAAGAAGAAACTAGCGCATAGACATTTCCCCACTTTCCGCTCAATTGGGGATAGAACTCACAAGAACCGAATTTACAGACTCTGTATTACGACACCATCGACAAAATTAAACATAGCGTAACAAATACATAAAAAATTATAGATTTCAGTATTTTTAAAAAGCGTTGAAAAAATTGAATCGGTGTTAAAAGAGAAACGACAGACAAGGTGATAAAATGTTTTATATGTAACTTTAAATGTATTATAATGTATGTATCTCTACGATCTGATGTGAAGGTGCCCGTACTGATTTTCATTAACGAGTTTTCGTGCAACAAAAACTTTGGCCACTAATATTCATGAAATGCTAAACAAAGATAATTAAAACTCGAGTAGCTAGCCTCTTTAGTTCTTATATTTTATTTAATCTCTTTAATGGTTTTTTGTGAATACGTGAAAATGTTCATGAAGAGGATGCAGTGATTTGTCACTTTCTAATTTTGCAAATAGCTATATCTGCAATATCAGAATTTTCTTGATTAAGCCTACTGAACCCAGTTTAAAAATAACGAAATAGCTCTTTCGGGTATTTAAATTTAATATTCAATTCGATTTTATATACATTTTGTTATTAAGTACTTTTAGCGTTGTCGTGATTCGCCATTTATTAAGCAACGTCTCGGAATATTTAATATCTTCGTTAAAAAATAAATACGCATTCGACAATAAAATCGAATGTAATGAGCTCAAACGAGATGGGCTTGCCATTAGACGTTTCACAAAGTCTTTTACGAGAAATAAGTCGAATTTAATATAAATCTGACAGTTTATATGAATTTAATCTTACGTAAGCCTAAAAATCTTTTAAAAGTACTCTATTTTATATATTAGAATTATAAATAACATAAATAAAATATGTTTACTATTACATATTGCTCTTATATATTATCATGACGGAATCCTAGATGTGAAATGTTAGCCCAGCAAGAGTTGCCAATAAACATGCCGTCGTTATTTATATTAAAATTCCCGTTTTTATGCGCACGCGCATAACTTTATGCCGGGAGCGATAACGAGCTGTTATGGAATAAAAGTATTGTAGACTGAATTAATTTAAGGTGCACTTTTGTTTTTAAATTTTTATTTCTTGAATTAATTATTTAATATATTTATGAAAGAATGTTTTAATAAAACAATATGTTTTTCTTAGCATTTCCCTTCAAATTTGACTTTTCACCCAATTAGACACAATGCTTGTAGGATACGAAGCTGTACATCGTACGAGATAAGGCCTTAAGAATTTTATAAAATATCAATTAATATCAATAAAGTAACAAAAAGCTTCAACGTTAATGTTTTTTCGTCCGTTAAAGTTATATTGTGTCTTATATACAAAGGCTTTTTAGCTTTTTATGTATTTTTTTCTATCAACAGTATGTCTTCAATGCAATAAACAAATTTGAGGACGAACGTAACCACCACTCGGGGGCATCATTCGCTACTAACAAGGCACAGCATTGAACTCCACTGATGGTCTAAAAAATAAGCGGAAAAGAGTGCTTTAACACTAAGTTCATTTTACCCTCCTTGTTTTATACATTTTACATCATGAATCTACGAAAATTAAAATAACAACATCTAGAAAACACTCAATACCGCCTAAGCTTACCTACTGAATTATTCTATTACGAAAACAAAAGGTCAGGCATAAGGCAGTACATTGACGACTATCCAAAAGCTCTTATTGTCGACGAATTCCACTTAACAGCCCGCTATAGGATCAAACAAACGTTTATCGATACTGCCTCGCATTTTATGAGACATAACCGTCCACTATGGCTATCTGATGCATTTTTAGATTCGGTTTTGGGTTAAGACAATCGGTTAAAGCCATGGCCTGTTTTATAGGAGATTACGATTTTTCATAATTATTATAATATTAAATTAAGAAGGGTCTCTATACACTAAGAATTAAAAAAACATATATACAGTTTTTTTTTTGAGGTTAATTTTGTTGTTTAGTCAGACGTCATGTGACGCCAATGTGATCAGATTAACTTGTAAGAAACCGAAGCAAGTACATAATAATAATATATACATATTTATCACATATCTATTTAAGAATAAATATAATTGTAAAGTATATTAAAATATTTTTTACTTGTTAATTCTAAATAATAATTTATTGATTAAATACCTTAAGCTCACGCACTCACAAATATCTTAATCTTCACGCTATATCCCGCACACGTCAGGGTAGGAGAAGGGAACTTGGGAACCTATATTTTAAACAATCTATTTTGCTTCCGTTTCCCACTTTCCGCTGAATTTGAGGTATTGCATGTTGGTGGAGAGATGTAATGAATTTAATAAATATTTAAATAGAAAATAATTAATATTTCATTTCCTCGAGTGGGGATCGAACCCACAATTGGTCGGTTACAGTCACACGCTTGTGCCGCTGCGCCACGACGGGGCTAACTTAAATTTGACATAAACGCTTATCTCTTATAACTTGTAGAGCACCGAAAACCAATCTACCCTGTATAATACAGTAGCAGTGGCGGTATTAGGATAAGTGCTCCAATGTCAGTGGTCGTCCCGTAAGGCCGATGCTTTGCGGATACTAGCATTGCCATATAAATTTTGTCTCATCAAGATAAGTTTGGTTTATTTTAAATTACTGATAATAGAGAAATATGGAATAATTTTTATGTTTTGTAGAAATTGATAGATAACTCTTTAAGATGTTGACGGTACTTCTACGTTATATTTATATTTGACAATCTGGAATAATAAAATTTCTCTATGAAATCTTCGTTATTGAGGTCATCTTGGCAATATGGTAAAGTTTCTGGGTATTCTAGGTTCGATCCCCATTTCAGGCAGTGAAATATTGCATCTTGAACGAAGCTCTGGAACGAAGCGCAGCGTTGAATTCCATCTCTCAATTTTTTGAAAACAGCCCAAATTGAGCCCTATCGCTATACAAGAACGCACAAAATTATACGAGAATTTAAAAATAAAGAAGTTTTATTCACTTTTATAGTTTTTATATGTACTTTCTTCTAAATTTGGCCATATTTTAAATATATTTGAGTAAACGCACACAGAATGAAACGATAAATCGACATCAGAGGCGGGCGGTCGTAAAAGTGACCCCGGCCATTCCGAGGGTCAAGATGTTAGAGTCTCCTTTGAACAGAAAATAAAATAGAAGTGTTACTTACAATAAAAAGTGACTTTTGTAAGTATATAAAAATATAGTGCTGAGACGAATAGCTGCTGTTGCTGTCTAAGAAAGACATAATAGGTTATGTAATGAAAACTAATATATATGCATTTAATCGATTTAAAGACTTGCTCTGACTGATTTTCATTAATTAAAACGAGTTAAATAAAAACCCCAATTTAATTTAGATTACAATATAGTATTTTTTCTATTTTTTTTAAATACGAAAATTACAACCTTTTTTTTTAAATTTCAATCAAGTAGCCATATATCTTCTTTATATATTAACTTAATTCTAGTACAACAGGCATTACTATCTAATTACCAAGGCGTATGCCACTTGCATCACACCATACCTTTGTTCTATGTCACAATGCAGTACTACTATTCAATAATTTATACAATTGATAAATAATAAATAGGGCATGACCGGCGCATTTTATTTTTATTTTATCCGTCTAGGCGCTACGGTTCGCCATTTGCGGCATAAAAGTACCGCGTTTGAAATATTCATGCACTCTTTTGA
This sequence comes from Eueides isabella, assembly GCA_019049475.1. Lineage (NCBI taxonomy): Eukaryota > Metazoa > Arthropoda > Insecta > Lepidoptera > Nymphalidae > Eueides > Eueides isabella. Next base: position 4,189,603 of record CM032402.1, read on the forward strand.
ATTATATTATGTGTGTCATTATTTATCGCCATATATTGCTTAAATTAATTTAAAAAATAATGTCATAATTGTGCAGTTTTTTATTAAAAAGATCGGCATGTCGCAGGGGCCTTTTGTGACGTATGACTGTAAACGCGACAAAATGTGGGTTCTATCTCACTCAGGAAATTTTATATTTTCATTTATTCAGTTTGATAACGAGGGAGAGCGAGGCGTTAAGCACCGCCACTTAACAAGAAATGCCTACTAAAATTTTGTGGAAAGTAGGCAACGGCAATTTCTAAATGAGAACAGAGTTCATTGAGGAGTTGTTTAACACTAGATTTCTCTCAGCCTCCCCGCTATCTCAGCGGTATGTATAAAAATAATTAAATCTTCATACGGCTGCAACTGTTGTACTTCATACCGTTAACTTTTGTGTGACGAATCTTAAAACTTCACTCTCATTACTTTATAACGAACCTAAAAGTACCTGCAAAAATATATTTACAAAAAAACATGAAAATAATTCTTACCCTTTTGAAACACACAGTAAAATAAACAACCGATAGAGATGATTTATAAATTATAAGGAAGTCAGTATGTCGTAAACGGATGTATTTTTTCCTTCTCTGATTTCAAGCACAACTGATTTGCAATTAACAACGATGACAAATATAATATATTTAATTAACATTTAAAATTAAATATATTACAGTAATTTATGAGAAAAATTGACTATGATCCATTGTAGGGCAGTGGTATAGGATTTGACTGTAACCGAGTTGTGATTGCGATCTCAACTTGGCAAAATAAATAATCTTCAATTTTCACCTCTGACAAAACAAAATTCTTCATAGAGTTCCGATTCTCGTCCAAAGCCTAGAACGCAATGTCTAGTAATAACTTCTCACTGCTTAGGAAAATTAAAGCATGTAGTTTCTACTAGATTCAAATTTTCATTATTGCATCGTAGTCAAATTTTTCTCTATTTTCCATACGACTGCATATTTCAATAAACAATATGATTTTCGATCTGCAGCATTCCTTTTTTTTTAATATTCAATTTGCCAAACGAAATTCAACGTAAAGTCTATTTGAGATAAATTCATTTTTAATTGTCTCATCTAGGCTGTCTTGGATTTAGGGACTCTACACAATGGTGATAGGATCGCTCATTGATGTCGTCATTCAAGAAATACTCAAAAAAAGGCATTTTATCTCATACAACAAGGTGGATTAGGTCCTTTATAATGGACAGATTGCATTGTTACCGATGTTCGTATTGAGTGAACTCTTATCAGAAAATACCTTTCCCTAAAAGGCGCGAGCTTCCTCTACGGTATGAAGAAATCATTGTCATATAGGCATTGTCTGTCACGATTTTCTTGGATATGTGTAATAAAACGGGCGTTTAATTTGGAATATTGGATTTTTATGTTGAGCTTCGATGCTCAAAGCTTTTGTAAGATTTTTGTAATTGCATGTTGCCTGTTTATTGAAGCTTTACGTTTTATAAATAATAACGCTTAAAATACGCATAATGCCCAATACTACTGTGTAATCTTAGAAAAAGATACTTAATTAGTTTACTATGTAAAACATTAATGTATGAAATAAAACTCGCTTGTAACTTGTGCTTGAAAATGAAAAGTTTTTGCGACTTATTTTGGAATTGCGTTAACAATTTTTTTCATAAATCTATAACAATCGTGGCAGATTTCTCTTTACTTTTCCAGTAGATAATTTATTTTATATCATGATTGAACTTATGAATATTATTTATTGAGTAATTAAACAAGTTATTTTATATTCATATACTTATAAACAAGAGGCGAGACGAAATGACATGACGTTAATCGACACTTCCTCTGCCTGTGATCAGAATTAACTGTAGTAGGGGAGACTGGGGCTCGTTCTAATAAATTTTGAATTAAACGTAATATTTTATAAACTACTTTAGCAAGAAACATGGTTTTTTGGCACATGATGCAAAATTTTATGAGCTTTACGTAAAGTACAACAAAATTTATTTAATAATTACCATATCTGAGAAAAAACGAGTTTTGGCAAACAAGTCACTTGTTAGATCTTACCCCCGGTTTGGGGTTGGTTTTAACACTGCAGGGGAAAGTTTTAACAGCGGGGGTAAGAAATAACATGTAGTTGGTAATGGGATTTTGGTTAAGATAAACAACAAAATAATATTTAATGTATATTGGAAACACTAATAAAATTAAATGCGGTTCCTTACCATTCATAAAATAAACAGAAAACAAAAATTATATTAGTTAAACTGGCTCACTCAATGAGCATTACTCAAATCAAAGAAAAAAAAAATTTTTTGATCATCAAATGTTCATTAACAATCCAAATAAAATTAAATTCGGCTTTTTGCCGTTTAAACATGTGTAATAAACTTAAAACTTACTAAATCTATCTTTATAAAATAAAATAACAAAACATTACTCCTCTAATAAATCAACATACAAAAGTGAAACTTTTTAGTCAGTCTTACTCAACCTACTCATTAGTCAGTCTTTAAACCAGTGATAAAAAATAATTATCGTAGTCAGAATCTGAGTTGCAGTTTGTACAAACATAAGCAACTGCATCGCCTTTTATGCAGGTTATATGCGACCATCCTTTACAGGATATACATTCGACCCAGTCCACACCACATATATCATCAGAATATGATGAACCACAGCCTAAGCAAATGGCCTCTTCCTCATCATCGTCGTCTTCTGAACTCTCTTGTAATCTGTATCTCTCTTGTAATCTGTATCTTGTAATACTTTCTTTTTCACTCTATCCTTAGGCTGTTTACTTGATTTCTTTTCTTTATTTAACACTCTACGTTTCTTAACTCTTTGTGTTTCCTCATTGACTTTTACATTCGCAGTAGATTTCTCTTTGTTATTCTGCAAGGAACGTGGTTACCTTAAGCATTTGTCGCTGCTGCCACTGTTACCAAAACGCCCCTTTCAGTAGACGCGACTGCTCCAACTTGTTTTGAACCACGCTGTGCGACGATCTTCTTTGGTTTCTGTACTGTTGTGACTCCCGTTTCGTCAATGTTCCAAATCCTACTTGCAGTTAGATTGTACCTCTGAAGAATTTCCTTGCATTTTGTGAAAAACTCTTCTACATTTGTTCGGTTATACGATGTAGCTCGACTTAAGCTGGTTGCTTCCGGGCTTCGCAGTGCCAAATTTGGGTTTCTCTTTAAAAATGCTGTAAGCCAGTCATTACCAGCGGACTTATTTCTTGTCCAACTTTCAGTAATGTTGGAAATCAATGTAGCAAGCCAAAATATATTACAGCACATTGTAGAAGATATTCTGCTAACTTAATTTATTGTTGTGTATTAAACACTTGTCTATTTTTTATATCTCAGTTCAACCAGTAAGCCTTCTTTCTTCTTTTCATAAATGTATGAAGTGTTACATGGCATATTTCGAAATTTCTAGCTTCCAATACTTCCTTAGCTGCTAGTTCATAGACCTCTTTCAATGTACTTCCACGCCTGGTTTTCCATTTATATTTTCTCATCCTAAAAACAATAGAAGTTTAATAGGTCGATCCATATCGCACACAATATTAAGTAAATAAATAAAGATACCACAAAACCCAAACCCGAGACAATGTAGAAAACTTAATTTTCTATCGCCATAACCTTAACATTTTTCAAAATGGGATCAGTTGGGATCAAAATTGCTACCTCGTCGTATAGAAACAGTAAGAACTATATTACATACGTTTAATTTTTTTCAACTGTTAAAACCTGCCCCGTGTGCGGGGCAAATATTAACGCGTTAGAACCTACCCCATGCATTTTGTTAAAACCAACCCCACGGTCCCATTTTGCACAATGTTATGGTTTTTTTTTTGCCGATTACGTTATCGATTAAAAATTTAACATTAATGAAAAATACAATAAATACGGATTTATGCAATACCAAAACCAATTTTATACGATACATATTTAAAGAGTAATGCAAAAATTTAAACACATAAAAAAGTTCATTTACCTGTAAAATTAGAGGCGTCTGACACAACCTGCTCCCGTGACGCTCGTTCGGCAGCTGACAGGTCGAAACACGTTCGCGCGTATTCTTAGGCACAAAGTGCATTGGAAGTAGCGTGGTAAGTCGAATAGGTTCTATGTAATTACGCTGTTAGTATTTACCCCTGTTAAAACCAGCCCCAGGGTCCCCTACCTAATAAAAAAAAACACAACTCTTACTTATATACTTTAGTGACTGCAACCGACAAGTTGTGGGTTTGACCTTTACTCGAGGAAATGAAATATGTAATATTTTCAATTTAGATCTTTAATGTTTTCATTTCTTCGCTTTGGTACAAGGCAAAACGCGGCGTTGAGTTTCGCCATTCAACACGCAATGCCTCAAAATCAGCCGTAAATGGGAAACGGAAGTGGAACGAAGTGTCTTAACACTAGGTTCCCAAGTTCCCTTTGTCTACCCTGCCATGTGCGAGATATATCGTGAAGCTGCACATTAGTCTATAAGCATAAGTTAACGTTAACTAACGGCACATTAGTCTATAAGCATAAGTTGTATGTAAAAGTAGTAATTTCAAGTTGAAGTAAGGCAAAAATCCCTATTGGGTCATCCTACGGAGTTTACGAGCTAATAACGACTGTTCCGTAATGACTCCTTAAGACCTGCTAACTTCCTACTTTGTGGGTGCTAATGTGTTTAAAATTTTCTTAGTAGTTTGAATGTTACTACACGCTAAACTACGTCGTAGATCCATCATAGTACAGCGGCACATCTACTTTCTAAACGATGGTGTAGGTTCAGTTCTCACTCGGTAGAATTTATTATTTTCAATTCTTGACTGACGAGTGACTCGTTAATTAAACTCAGCTTCACGCTGTATCCCGCACACGACAGGGTAGGCAGAGGGAACTTGGGAACCTAGTGTTAAGACACTACGTTCCACTTTCGTTCTCATTTTGATGCATTGTTGAGTGTTGAGTGGCGGAACTAAACCCCGCATTTTGCGTCTTTTTACCAGAGTGTACAATTGAAAACATTAAATATTTAAATTGAAAAAAAAATGTCACTTCTTCGATTGGAATTCGAATCGACAACCTGTCGATTACAATCATACCCTTGTGCCGCTGCGCCACTACGGGCCTCAAGTTAAGTTAAAACGCTTAGTTAAACACATGGTTTAACTGTAGAATATTCGACCTTTTTATAGATTCATTGTTTATATTACTATTTGTTTTCTTCAAAGCGCGGTGTTCAGTTTCGTCACTCTACGCTCAATGTCTCAAAAAATGAAGTGCAAAATATCACATTCAGTTTTCTCTGCGTACGTTGATATACAGACAAGACATGAAGTTTATATTTATTAATTTTCGTTTTATAATATTACGCTTAAACTACCTTATTAAGAAATCATGTCTCGGCGTAGCGGCACAAGCGTGTGACTGTAACCGATATGTTATGGGTTCGATCCCCACTTAAGAAAATGAAATATTTAATATTTTCTATTTAAATATTTATTGTTTTCATTTCTTCGCTCTGGTATAAGACAAAACGCCGCGTTGAGTTCCGCCACTCAACGCGCAATGAAAACAGAACGTGGGAAATGGAATTGGAACTGAGTGTCTTAACAATAGATTCCCAAGTTCTCTGTGCCTACCCTGTCAAGTGCGGGATACAGCGTGAAGCTGAGTACTTTATAAAGAACTTTGATAACGACAAAAAACACAATTATAGACGGTATCTACATTGCTGACGCTGGATAGAAAGGAGAATAGTCGTAAAAGACATTGGATTTTTTCACGACCCCCGAGCGAGGTTTAATTATTGTTTTATTACGTGTTAGGGGTCTCGAGTTCCGCAGTTAATGTCGATGGCATTTGGCCACCGTTTCTATAGAGTGCGAAATAAATGCATGGCTTTTCAGTATCAGGGAGAATAGATGAAAATTTTAATGTTCCAAGTTTTTCATGTAGTTCTATAGGTGGTGTGAATAAAAATATGTATTTATTACGAACAGACTTTGTTATTATTAAGATTTGATTATTATATCTTGTTGATTAATATTTTTTTTGCAATACTTATTTACATATGTTCATTATCACGTATCTGACATATCATATAATCAGGTAAGGTCTATTAAAATTTATCTTCTATTTAAATATACGAAATGTAGATACCTATATATATTGTAAGCAAAATTGAATTTATAATTGCTAAAAAAACTAAAATACTAGCCTAACCTTCACCAATTAAGAAGTTATTGAATTATTTGTCATTAAACTTTCTTTTTTTTGAGCTTCACGCTGTATCCCGCACGAGGCAGGGTAGGCAGAGGGAACCCGGGAACCCAGTATTAAGACACTCCGTTCCACTTCCGTTCCTCACTTTCCCCAGAATTTTAGGCATTGTATGTTGAGTGGCGGAACTCAACGCCGCGCTTTACCTTATTACCAGAACGAAGAAATGAAACATTAAATATTTAAATTGAAAATATTAAATATTTCATTTCCTCGAGTGGGGATCGAACTCACAACGTGTTGGTTACATTCACACGCTTGTGCCGCTACGCCACGACAGGCCTCTAAACTCTTTTAATTTACTTATTTGAATTTGTTTTTCATTTTCACTTCAAATTTATTGACTTTATTTGGACTATGTTAGTTTGTTTCTATAAACAGATACATTTCATACGTAGACTATAAGCAAATAAATTATGTAATGCTAATTTCATCAATTCGGGTGAAGACATCAAACTTCAATAATCAAAGTGGGGTCCCGAGCGACTTGAGAGGGAGTCTTCGACTAAGAATGTATAATATACTTGTTATTAACACCTTATACTAGGCAAGATCTTGTTAAGAAGTTGGATGGATAATATTTTCTTATGAAAATGTTATAAAAAACTTGTAATCGTAAAAAAGAGGAATTTATTTATATCTCTCTCTCAGCTTCACGCTGTATCCCGCACTAGGCAGGGTAGGCAGAGAGAACGAAAGTGAAACCTAGTGTTATGACACTCCGTTCCACTTCCGTTCCCCACTTTCCGCCGAATTTGAGGCATTGCGTGTTGAGTGGCGGAACTCAACGCCGCGCTTTGCCTTATTACCAGAGCGAAGAAATGAAACATTAAATATTTAAATTGAAAATATTAAATATTTCATTTCCTCGACTGGGGATCGAACCCAGAACCTGTCGGTTACAGTCACACTCTTGTGCCGCTGCGCCACGACAGGCCTCAAATTTTATATGTTATTGTTATATATAATTTGCTTTATTGTGTTTTGCATATATTTTAATATTATTTTTTTAGTATCACGCTTTACTCCGCAGTTAGAAGGATAGGCAGAGGAAACATGGGAACGTTATCTTTAGCACTATCCTATACTATAGTATTTGAGGCATGGCGTATTTCATTTCCTAGATTGGTTACGGAACCCACAATCTGTCACACGCTTGCGCCCCTCCGTCATGACCTCAGGCCTTTTATTACTACTCAACTCAACTCAACTCAGCTTCACACTGTATCCCGCACAAGGCAGGGTAGGCAGTGGGAACTTGGGAACCTAGTGTTAAGACAAAAGATCCACTTCCGTTCCCCATTTTCCGCCGAATTTAATGGCGGAACTCAACGCCGCGTTTTGCCTTGTAGCAGAGTGAAGAAATAAAACATTATATATTTAAATTGAAAATATTAAATATTTCGTTTCCTCGAGTGGGGATCGCACCCACAACCTGTCGGTTACAGTCACACGCTTGTGCCGCCGCACCACGACAGGCCTTTTATTACTAAATATTCTTTAATATTTTATAACATAATTGATACTTATTTGTAATAATCAATTAAACATAAATAATTTAATACTTTCTCATAAGTAAAAAAAAAGTTAACAATGTTTCATTGGTCTCAAGTATATAATTAACAATGTCGGATTGATTTTAGGTCATCTTAAATGAAGTTCCTAATGTTCTTTATAGAAAACGTATAAAAGTTTGCCAGCGCCCTGACCATTATCTTCTCACTAGCTTAATGATAACATCAACATTCTTATACACTTGTTACCATTTATACATATATAAATTTTGTATGTTTATATGTATGTTTGTATGTACATATGTTGTTACATCTCTATTGTGAGTATTTTATAAAATTTTTCTACTACTCAAAATAAGAATGGCCAATTATCAAAAGATTATCTCTTGGTGGTTGGTTATTTATGAACTTTTTTAAAAATAAATTAAATTTATTATATATAAAAGCTTAAAAACAAATATCTAATCTTTGTTACGATCACAAGATCCTATGATACTACTAAATACAAAGACAACTACAGTATTGTCTTTCTAAATAATATCTATTTCCCTAAATCTCAATTTTTGTAAAGCACTTGATCTAAACCTGTAATGTATGAACAGCCCTTCTTTAATCCGGTAAGCATTTGACGCGTTCAATCCAAGTCGAGGATTTACTTAACATATGTAGTGGGGTTGGCTATAAATAATAACTCTTGCCCCGGCTTCGAGATAAATCGACGTATGCTAATATTGCCAAATAATTTATTGAGGGGTAAACCTGCCTCAAGTTCAGTGCAGAGGATAGAGCTGTAAAATCTTTTATATTTTTTTTAATCAAATTCTACTAAACGATAATACTTAATTATTATTACATGTTCGATCTCAAAACTTTATAGCAAAGTTGATAGCTGAAATAAATTTTAATGTACTCGTAGATAAAAAATATAAAATAATTAGTTTCTATGACGAAATAATATGATAATATTTAATATTTTCAATTCAAAATAAATATTGAATCATTTCTTCGAGTTCTTGAACGGAGTGTCTTAACACTAGGTTCCCAAGTTCCCTCTGCATATACTGCCAGAGTAGTTTTTATGATGCCCTCCACAAAGAGTGAAACTTGATCATATTATTAACAATCCGCTGTGCGTCTGTCAGTCTAATACCAGTTTACAACTGAAGTACAAGAATAATCTAAGATAATTCAAGGGGGCCGCTACACAACAAACGTGATTCTCTTTGCTGGTTTTAAAGATATTCTTCTTTAAAAAGTCGCCCGAGAATGTTATGTGTAGTTAAAGAAAAAAAAATTATATAAACTAACACCTCTATAATGAATCATTTGTTACTTGCTGTATTGCGTATATTTTGTTAATATTGATTGTTGTAATAGATGTCCAAGGCCTGTCGTGGCGCAGAGACACAAACATGTGACTTTTAAGAGGACACGTTGTCGGTTCGATCTCCACTCGAGATTTTAAAATAAATATGATTTTAAAATAAATATGATTTTTTTCATTTCTTTGCTCTGGTAACAAGACAAAGCGCGACGTTGAGTTCCGCCACTTAACATGCAATGTGCCAAATTCAGTGTAAAGTGGTTACAGCGTGAATCTGAGAGTCAGTTATAGTTGTTCAATCTTTTTTAACAAGAAATCTCCCTAGAATTATGCCCCTATAACTAGCTAGTATAGTGACACTGTATCAATATATACATCTGTTGTTTCATTAAAATATTAATTTTACGAATAAGCAACACATTACTTTATTGTTAATGTAAATATTTGTTTTTTTTTTCAGAACTTGAGAACATAGTGCTAAGACACCCTGTTTCACTTCCGTTCGCAACTTTTTACCGAAATTGGCATTGCGTGGCGGAACTCAACGCCGCTCTTCATGTTTTTATATAGAAAATTAACTAAATGTATATTAAGAAATAGTATAAAATATGCTAATAAGTTATAGTAAAGTACTCGTTTAAATTTCATAATTGCATTAAAATAAACGCCTTGTCAATCAGTAGTCAAACGCTTAGAGCTAAAAGTGTTCCCCACAAGTACAATTCCGTTCCCCACTTTCCGCTTAAATCTCGAGACATCCCTTTTTGACTTACCTCGTTACCAGAGGCAAAAATATTATTATAAAACATTCCATTACCTCAAGTAGGAATCGAACCCACAACTAGCGCATTTACAGTCGCACACGTATGTTCCAGCGCCACAACGATCACAATATTATTAACTAAGGTAAGCATCAGTATGTAAAACAATTAAAAAATAAAACATAATCTACTCTCATCTAAAGATGGGGCCACACTAAGACAAAGTGACGCCGATTATCGTTGACGTATAACAAGACAAGTAACTTATCACCGCCTCTCGCATCTGACTGATGGAGTTAATTAAAATCAAACATTTAAAACATCCCCTTTACGTAGGGTCTTTCAGTTTTATTCTCGATGACAGACTTCTGTTTAATGGTTTAGATAAATTAGCTATAATAAACGATAAGCGAGTGCAATTTCGTTTCATAAAATATTCCTTGTCACTGTATAATATTGAATTAAATTAATTGTATGCTTTTATGAATAATTAAATTGAAACTTATATATATTACTAGATACTTGTTTTCAGTTTTATAATAACAATATTTATGATTTACAAGATTTAAACAAAATTGGAACTATATTAGATTTCTTTCAGCTTCAGGCTTTATACCACACATACAGGGTAGGCAGAGAGAACTTGGGAACCCAGAGCTAAGTTACTTCATTCCGATCCCCACTTTCAGGCGGAACTCAACGCCGCAAAAAGTATATTAAAGACACATTTCTGTTATTTTTTTTAAGGTGAAAAAATATTTAATACATCTCAATTACATGAATAACATGGCATTGAAAATCTAAGACGAACCGCTAAGACGGACGCTGACAAGCATCACTCATTCATTGTCATCAAATGAAGAAAAAAAAAACATCAGTAGCGTCGCCTATCGAAAAAAGTCTGTCAAAGACGCCGCCTTAAGAACTCACCTCCATTAATCAGAAGCCAGAGGGTAAAAGACACTTAATCAAAGTATCACAATATGACGAGTATAACAGGTATATGAATATTTATAAGGGAATTAGGCTCGCCCGCGGCCCGGTGTGGCCTTGCCTTAATAATTGTTTGCTTGGATTTTTGTGTTGTCTCGTTTTGTGATGACTTGCTTGTATATATAAAAGTCAAATTTTTTGATTGACTGAGTCATAAAAGCAAAAGTAACTTCTTAGCATTAGAAATATAAGGGCGGCGTTTAAGTTACCTACGCAACTTAACACCGCAATGACAATATTTCTCTCGTTGATTTTTTTGAGTATCATTGTTACTTTAAAGTAGTTAAGATACTACTTGGACTGGTTGTCGTGGTTTTGGGCTTAAAACAATTTTTAAAATTAAATTATTTTGTTTATTTTTACTAATTTTATAGCGTTAATCCACACTTATGAATAAAACATACTTATTAGAAAATTTTTAAAAAGCGAAGTTTAAGCCTACGCCTTTTAAACTCCACCCATGAAAACGCGCTCTGACCACTAAGCTAAGCTAACTATACGATCTCAAGTTAGAGTAAAAGTTTAATTATTATAATTTCTTTTAATTCATTTTTATATAAATAATAAAAAAAAATTATAATTATAAAACTCTATAGGGTCTTCTCGTCTTTTTAAATTATTTTAACTTTTTAATTAAAAAATTAATTTCAATATACTTTTTTTTTGTTTTGTCTCGACGCGCTATCCAAAATATACAAAGGAAAGGAATCTAGTGTTGAGATACTATTTACAACTTCCTGTCTAATTTTCATACGTGCTACAATTGCGTGCTGCAACTTAAATTGTAATATACTTATTCGTATGACCTCAAAAAACAAAGAAAATCAATTACAAATACACAATATCTCTATTTAATTACAAACTTAACTTATTTTTAAGACTGACCGATCATCTGTAAGCAATACAAACACGAATTAGCTGTACAAGGGTCCAAATCCCAGTTTAATAATGTGATGCTGGTCATCCGATCCTGGGATCATTCTCTAATCCCGGGACTAATAGCCAGAGGAAGACTCTTCATTTGACGTACATAAATAACAAATATTAAATTAAAATATACTCTAAAACGTCCACATAAGTCTTAAATTCACTTATTTGTATCTTTTCATTTAACAAAAATTGTAATTTCAATCGAATATAGACTAAAAGTGCAGTTAAAATAAGGTTTAAATTAGCTTGAAAGAGGATATAGTTTGTAAAATAATTTTTAGACCCCCTAGAATTTGCCGTTGAGATGTGAAAGCATTTCTGTGTAAGATTATGGTATTGCTTTAAGCTGTAGTTATGGTTGACATATTTATGATTCACATTATGAAAAATGTGCCAAATAAATCTAGTAAATAACTTAAAGTAAATCTTATCGAATTATTAAACTCCTAAAGGCTAAAGAGTAAATTCCGAGTTACAAAATGAAGATTAAAAAAAAATGTCTATTAATATTAGTAGTACGCTTTGGCAAAGTGCGGCATTGAGTACTGACGTTTCACATGCCTGAAACCTGCCCAGAATTTGACGTAAAGTGGGGAATGTGAGCGTATGTTTTAACACTAAGGTTCCCTCTGCCAACCTTCCTAGGGTGAAATACGGCATGAGGTTAAAAAATTTAATAGTACCTAATATGTATATCAGAAAAGTTCCAAAACATCAATATACAAAAAACTATATATTTAATTTCCTTTTTGTAAATAATATAAAAGGGAATTATGTCATATTTTACCATAATAAAAAAAGTTAATTTCGATATAATATGACACAGTTTACTTGGAACTTAGTAATTATTGACACTTAATAAATAATAATTTGGAAAATATTCACCATAGTGCAAAGTTGGGCAGTGTCTGAGGTCTGACTATTAACATAATGGTTATGAGCACGATTCTTAATCATGAGTATGTTTTAATAATATCCATTTTTCATCACTGGTGAACAGAGTGTCTTGGCACTATATCATACGGGAATAAAAAAATATTTTACATCCAAACAAAACCGGGACAAGCTGCTAGCTATTAATAAGAAACGAAGAAAGAATTGCCGAAAGTCTTTGATAGAACAAATAAATTACAACGCCCTACTAATTGATGCTACGAGTATTTTCCTGGGCCAGGAATTTATGCAAAACACTCGGCGCGGACAAATTAAAAGTGTGAAGGAAAAAAGTATAAATTAATGCACCCAATTGTGTTCGTTTTAATTATGTAGACAAGGGAGGATGTTGTGGATAAGACAAGAGATTTACATTTTTTTAAGTTAATCTCACGCAGTATTTAATATCTCGCATTTGGCAAGGGCAGAAAAACCTTGGGAACCTAGTGTTAAGACAGTCCGTTCCGTTCCCTACTTGCTGCCAAATCTGAAGCTTTACATATTGAATTTTGAAACTTGCTACCTTGCTTTACCTTGTTACCAGTGCGAAGAAATGAAAACTTTAAAAATTTAATTTGAAAATATTAAAATATTTAATTTCCTTGAGTAGTGATCGAACCTAAAACCTGTGGCGTCAACAAGCGTCAAAATTACATAAATATATTTCATTAGTACATTGTAAATTATTAAGAAATACATTAGGCATATCCATATAAAGTCTGCAATTTAGTTAAGGCTCAAGTCAGTCGAGGGTCAAACGGCATTATAATGGAGACAATAAATTCCGACTTCACTGATTATTGCTACTTATTGTATACATTGAACTTTTTAATAAAGTATGGAAGAAATTGCGGACGCTATTATGAATCAGTTGGAAAGTACTATGCTGAAAATACGGTGATCGTAGATTCGAATACTAATAAAAATACTAATACTAATAAAATTGTCGTGGCGCAGGGGCAAGCGACTGTAAACCCGATAGACTGTGGGACACCCCATTGGAAGAAGAAATGAAATATTTAATATTTTAATTACCTCGATCTTGTGACAAGGTAAAGCGCGGCGTTAAGCTCCGTCATTGAACACGCAACATTTCTAGATTATAGCGATTTCTTTTATAAACAAAAAATATATAATATATAACTAGAATACGGAGTAAATAGATAAAAAAAATACAAGTAAAAAGAAATAGCTATAAAAAGTACGCATCCATAGAAACCATTGTCGCCGTATTTTGTCTTGTCAGAGTGGGATACCTAAAATATCAAATATACATATACATATGTTCAATACTTCTCGTTACATTATTTAAATTTATATTGATTTAATTACGAACGTAATAACCAGTTAAACATAGATAAGCCTAATATTTAATAGCTTCCTCAAAGAGGTCAGTATCTAAATAATAGTATCAGATATAATTTATCAAGAATAACTTTCTTTGAAACAACGAAGCCGCCTCTAATTTGTGTATGCATTTGCGTTTATCCGTTTACAATCGTATATCATTAACTTTACCTTTGCTGGGTGCTGTCAAACTTTGCGAAAGTCACTTTTGTGTAGCGGCTAAATACTAGTTAGTATATACATATTATTAATATTATAACATTCTCTTTTTTTCAGCTAAGCAAACAGTAGATAGAAGTACCTACTTAAAGGACAAAACTGTACCTTATTACTAAGGCTGTATATCATAGACCGTGATAGTTGAATAGTTGATTTTTTTTACGGGTCACCTGGTGGTAAGTGATCACCGTCGTCCACGGCTCAGAGTAACTCCAGAGGAGCTACAGGAGCGTTGCCGTCCTTTAAGGTGAAAGGGCACCGGGGCCCGGTATTACCTAATGCGAAACGCGTGGCCAAAGCCACTACTTAACGCCGGTTTTAAATGCCGGGGGTGGTAATAATCCGGTCGAGTCGGCCCATGCCTGTTGCCATTGCTGGCAACGTGACTCTACCACACGCACTTTAGTCGCCTCTTACGACACCATCAGTACCAGGGTGATCCTATTTTAAGCCGGAATTACACGGCAATACTCCTATTGTAACAAATACAAAAAACAAAATACGACAAACGTGATTTATCTTTGCCGATTTTATAGATTTTTTTCTTAAACATATAAAGCAAGTTAGTGTTCATATTCACTGTTTTCCACTTTTTGTAAAATATTTATATTAACATATTTTGAGTGGCGGAACTCAACACACGTTTTGTCTACCAGATTGTATAAATGAAAATAATCTATAGTAAAATAATTTCAACCAGACGTTGCCCTACTGCTTTACAACGCCTAATTCTATAACTTGTGTTATGTTTTGAGTCATAAATTGTTTAACTATTGTTTACGGCGTGAGGTTTTTTCATTTACCCACTCTGACAAGACAAACCGCGGCGCTGAGTTCCGCCACTTAACATGCAAGATCTCGAAAAATGACCGGAAATCGAGATACAGGATGTCTTATTTTCGGCCATGATTCTATCGCATAGCAATCAAGTAAAAAATATTAAAAAATATCAGTATACGTTCAATGTATAATACACTCACACAGCCACCGTTCCCCATAGAACTGAATTAGCATACGAATGTACTGACAATACTTAGTCCCTTTCGCCTCTTCGTTCATATTTCGGCTCAATAGAGCACAATAACCGTGAAATAGGATTTTTGAGGACCATTTTAAATATTTAAAGTGACGATCGCCATTGAAATGGAGACAAAACATGTCAAACCCTATTTTCTATATTATTATGTTTTTAGTTTTTTTAGTAGGCAGATGAGACCTAATATCCTCTCGCAGGTCCTCACTATACACCAAATTTTGTTGGCTGAGTGTTAAGTGACGTAACATAACGCCGCGCTTTGTCTTGTTACCAGAACGACGAAATCAAAACAATTCACCCATTCATATTATACAATTTTAACGATATAAACATAGGAAAATCTTGAATGTAAAGTCCTTATTTTAAAATCAACATTAAAGTTGAAATATTATATTCTCTACAAGTTTTATAGCCAAACGATTATATCCGGAGCTCATTTGGCAGGCAGGCAGGTTCCGGCCAGGTGATTTTTCATGGAAACTGCCATAAAATAGGGAAAACTCTACGTTACTTGTACGCTGGTCACGTGCTCGCGGGAGCAAGAGAGAAGGCTGTATGCTTAATATTATAGGTGGCTAAAGCTGAATTTGATATATTGAAAGTATTTCAGTGAGTCATCAAGCCACTTAAGTTTTTTTACAAAATGTATATGTTAAATTCACATTTTTGTACGTTTTTAAAAAAAAAAATTTTTCTCTCCTTAATGTGGAAAAGCACTTTAAAGAAATATGTAAGTTAATTTATATTTTTTATGGTTTTTTAGTCACATATATAGAAAATTATTAAATAATTAGTTAAGACAGTATCTCTCCAAACTAGTTGAACCTTTATAGTTGAACGTTCTTTATGTAAGAAGTGTCAGATCACTAAATTCTTTACACGTTATCGGTGATACTCATATAGCTAGAACAAATTACATCACTTTTCTATTTACATCATGTAACAAGTTATTTTAATGTAAGGTTTTTTAACTTCTTCAACCATTCAACTTAATTCAATTCATTGGAATTGCTTTCACTTAATGGCGCAAACAACCCATAAAGATGTCCCATTGCAATACTTTGGCTTAAGCATTCATTTTTCCAGCCAATTTAAAATACTATTTGAATAATCGTAACTTATAAAGGCTCATAACTATCGTATGCAAATATATTTTGATTAAAACCATAACAATAAACTGTTGTATCGAATAAGGAATCGATACAGGACATCGATACCGATCTATCGATTCTTGTCCCTTACTAGGCATGCAGTAATTACTCGCAACTATTGTTACGAGATTTATATCCGATACAATATGTATGGATTACGATATGTTTTAATGAGCGTATACAATTCTCGATACTAATATTATGACGGTAGATTTAATCGATTTAAATATTCTGTTAAGTGATATACTAAATAAGATCCAAAGGTCGCTTGTTTAGATATATTAATAATTAACTTTATTTTTAAGTTTTTTTTTATTTTTTTTTTTTATCTCTTTCCTTACTGGTCCTTTACTTGTTGCAGATTGAAAACTAATAATATATTTTTAAAATTCTTATTCTATTCATAAATAACTTTAAACAAGATATTTATGAATATCTCTATACTTCATAGATACGACGGATATTGCTCGGAAATAGTAGGTATTATAGGTATGTAAATATTCACTAATTATGCCAATTATTCGATTGTCCAGTAACAAATTATCGATTTTTATCAGAAATTTTAATTGGTATAATTATTTTTAAGGAAACTTTTCATAAATATTGTAATAATTAAGATTTATTTTGTTTATTGGGGCCATTGTGGCCCAGAGTATGACTGTCAGCTCGACGGTTCTAGATTAAATTTCATTGAGAGGAAAGAGTTATCGCTATC
The DNA here is from genome assembly GCA_019049475.1 of Eueides isabella. Classification (NCBI taxonomy): domain Eukaryota; kingdom Metazoa; phylum Arthropoda; class Insecta; order Lepidoptera; family Nymphalidae; genus Eueides; species Eueides isabella. The sequence continues at coordinate 4,206,827 of CM032402.1, forward strand.
GCTTTGGTAACAAGAGTACTGCCACTAAATACGCAATGTATTATAAATTAGAAAAAGAACGGAACAGAAAGTTTTGAACGCCGGAACACCGGATTCCCTCCGTCTACTTTGCTATATCCATGCTACATACAGCGTTAAGCTAAAAAAATATTTTGGTTTGATCCAAAGAACATCATCAACGCCAGAGTAGGCAGAGGGAACTTGGGAACCTAGTGTTAAGACACGCCGCTCCACTTCCGTTCCCCACCTTCCGCTGAATTTGAGGCATTGCGTGTAGATTGATGGATCTCAACGCCGCGCTTTCTCATATTACAAGACAGAAGAAATGAAAACTTTGAATATTTAATTTGAAAATATTGAATATTTCGTTTCCTCGAGTAGCGATCGAACCCACAGACGGTCGTTGACAGTCACTCGCTTGTGCCGCTGCGCGTCGACAGGCCACCGGATCCATATTATTCTTTAATTATTAGGTAATATTATAATTTAATTATTGGATTAAAGGGGACACGTTTCTTAAACTTAGTTTCATTTATTTTTAGGTTGTATTCAGCTCAGACAAGAGCATGCATAGCAGGAAACCTGGACTCTTAGTGATAGGACACTCAATTCCCAATGAAATATTTTCTTTACCTATTATTTCTGAATTCCTGAGGCATTGAATTTTGAGTGGCGAAAATCAACGCCGCACTTTGCCTCATCAGCAAAGCGAAGAAATTAAAACATGATATAAATATTTAATTTAATATGTTCATTCCCTCGAGAGGAAACAGAACCCAAAACCATTGCACTTACATTCACACTCTTGTGCCGCTGCGCTAGTTCTTTGTACTCGTATCTACTTATAAGTCTACACTTAAAAAGCCTTTTTTAAGTCTGACTCTGTATCCTGCCAATGTCAGGGTAGACAGGAAACCCTGTGCTTAGACATTTCTTCTGTCTATTTTATGCCCAATGAACGTGAAAAAGCTTCTCTACTTTATTATTACCGCTAAGCATATTATAATGTATGTAATTGTATCGTAACCTGTATTCCATTACGTAGCGAACGTCAAATAACACACCGCAATCGACATAATTGTGATTGGATATTGTCTCTTTTTCCCTTTTCAATATCTCTGTGGTATAGGGTTCATTGGAATGATATAAAAACTGTTCTATAAAGAAAAATAAAAGAAATGTGTGTTCATATCGTAGAAACATTTTTTTTATACAGAAGGAATTTTAAAATTAAAATATAGTTAAAATTACTTTTTGTAAGTAAGCAAAATTATAGTAAATTCGCATAAAATTTTTCCTATCTAGTACGACAGCGTGAGGATCCGCCATTAAAAAAAAAGCATTTCTTCCATTTGCAGAAAGCGAAAAACGGAGAGTTAAACACTACATGCAGAAAAAATAAAACTTAAATGGAAAATGAAAAAAAAAAACATGGAAAAACAAAAAGTTATGTACTACTACTCTTTACTTGCATTATTTAAATAATTATAGTAGTTAAAAGCTAACTTTAAATACTTGTATATAAATAGGTATGGAAAGAATATAAACTCATTTATCGTAAATTAGTAAATCATTATGATATAAAACTTCAACTGTTTCCTAAATTACAAAACAACCTTCAATACAAATTTAAGAAAATCATAGCTGCTTTGATACCAAAGAACGAAGAATTTACCATTTTCTCGCCCTGATAAAAAGACAATGAAAGTGCTGCGTTGAAAAAAAAGCTCAAATATAAACGGATATATGGAAAATTAATAACCCGTATTTTTACATCGATTAAAAAATAAAACACCAATCACGCTTGACGATATTTTTTCACTCTTGATCCTTTGTTTCATCCGTGAGAACGGTACGGAAATTACCATTTTTAGAGATTGGATTATCGGATGCGAAGGATTCTCAAAACCTGATGGCAATCGATTCGGGAGCCCGATGTAGATTGCTTTAAAATAACACGGTGTAGGCGGTGTTCGATATATATAGTTCGAAAAAAATAAAATTATTATTTATAGATATAATTAAGAAGAGAAAAAAGTTTACATATATATGATTTATTTTATTATAGCATATTGATTAGTTAAAACAGACATACAAAATATTTACTTAAAGTTAATAAACTGAATAAAGTACAAGAGTTTTTTTTTATATCTAGAAAAAAACATGTTAAAAAATATTTTTAAATAAATAATATTTTTTTTTATATTCATGCTGTACCCCGCATATGCAAGGTACCCTGTGGTAAGGTAGGTATAAAAACGATGGTCCATACTTTTCACTTAGTTTTAGAGACATCTCCATTAAATAATGGAACTTAACTTCATGTTTAGTCTCTGGTAATACCAGAGAACGAAAACGGTATAAATATATTTTTATTTTTGTATAGGAATCGATCCCACAACCTTTAAATTTTTAATCAGTCGTTTTCCGCTGCACCACAGTGGTTTTATTATCACATTTTTTATTACTTAATAAACTCACCGACTATTTACAGACGCCGCATTGCTGGCTCCATCTACCGACGGTTTTCTGAAATAGATAATTTCATTTGAATAAATATGATTTGTTCAGGTCATATTAAATTACTCCACTCTGTTCCCATTAAGAAACTTTCGTATCCTACATTTCCGCCGAATTCGGAAGGCATTGATTATTGAGTAGCAATACTCAACATCGCACTTTGTTTCTTTGTCAGAACGAGGAAATGAAAGTATTACTTTTCTTCAAGTAGGAATCGAAGCTACAACTTTTCTCGTCTACACAATTGTGAGGTACCTCAACATGCCCCAAAAGTCCACCACAATAGGTCACCAATATAAATATTTTTGTTAACAGTTTTCTTATTTATTAATATTTCGATTTTCGTCTAACTATGGACGATGTCTTTAGATTCACACACACACATGTTTATTTATTTAAATAGAAAAAATTTCTAATATAAATTATAAATGTATGACTTATATTCTAGAACAGCACCACTTATATTAAATGGAAAGAAGATTGACGCCTGAGCTAAAATTTCCCAGTGTTATTTTGTATCCTGCACATGGTCGATTAAGCAGAGGGATCTTGGGAACGTAGTATTAAGACACTCCGTTCTGTTCTCCACTTTCCGCCGAATAACATTGCAGGTTGAGTGGCGGAGCTGAACGTTACGCTTTACCTTGTTACCAGAGCGAAGAACAGAAAATGTTAATATTTACTTAACTTAACTCTACTCAGCTTCACACTGTATCCCGCACATGGCAGGGTAGGCCAGGTAGAAGGAACTCGGGAACCTAGTATTAAATTACATTCCGTTCCACCTCCATGCCCCACTTTCCGCCGAATTTGAGGCATTGCTTGTTGAGTGGCGGAACTCAACGCCGCGCTTAGCCTTGTTACCAGAGCGAAGAAATGAAAACATTACATATTTAATTTGAAAATATTAAAGATTTCATTTCGTCGAGTGGGGATCGAACCCAACCTGTCGTTCGCAGCCACACGCTTGTGCCGCTTCGCCACGACAGGCCTCATTTGAAAATGTTAAATATTTCACTTTTTTGAATGGGGACATTCAGGGAAGTGAAATATTGAGGGCATTAAAAAGGGTAACTCACTCAATACATATGGAATCTAGTAACTTATCAACCAATTTACAACACTATTGGTCTTATTTCGTAACTTTGAAACCGTGTAAGATATATTATATAAAAATATTATATATATTTATTTGAGGTTGTGCTGGCCCAGCAATACAGCTTGTGACAGTAAACGTGACGTTTAATTTATAAAATCAATCTGTTCACAATTTTTTTTTGACACTTAAGTAAAAAATTAAATGCGGCGTTAAGCTCCGCACTTAACATGCATTATTTCGAAAAGTTATGCGGTAACCAAAAAGTAAAAATATACTTACAACCAATACTGTTCCGTAATATTAGCCCCTGGAGGGCCATAATGGCCTGGCAAATGATATGGAGAACACAAATTCATCATCGGTACTGCGTACATGTTCAACACTTGTAATTATTATTTAAATAACTGTTATATTAATAATATAATTTATTATTTTTCTAATTCACCTGTTAATAATTACATATGTGTTATAGAAAAAACTTATGTGTTATAGAAAAAAAATAGATATATAAGTATATATTAGTGACAATTGACCGATATATTTGTAAGTTTGTCACGGACGCTCACGAACTAGACATTTGAATAATGCATAATAAGCTCTACGCTAAACGAATTAAAATACGTTGCAATTTTGTCAAAACAAATATTTTAAATTGACGTAACTATCTTATTAATCCAAAATATAATAATTGCCACAATAAGATAGAGAAAATTTCATTTAAATCTGGTTAGCCATTTCTAAGATAAGCGCGTACAAACATTTAGATAACTAGTTAAACAAACAAACTTATAAGCAGATAAATGAACGAACATTTTAAAATTGCAGTTTGAGGCCCTAACACTTCGTCTATACAGTAAGTACATAGTACATATACTTACCGTACAGACAGTGATCAGTTACAGATTTATTATAAGTAAACATTGTCCTCTGACTACTTGCGATGTGGGAAATAATTAAATTTTATAAATATATATATATGTATATATGTATATATATATATATATATATATATATATATATATATATATATATATATATATATATATATATATATATATATATATATATATATATATATATATAATATTCACTGTATACAAACATAACAATCACCACTAGAACCACAGGCGGTTTCCTCACAATAAAATCTAAGGAGGTCTAGTGAGTGCTGACAACAAAAACACGCATTCCAAATTTTAAATACACCGCAACCGTCACTAAACGTCTGGACTAACAGAATGCCGACGAATGCTTCAACCGAATCGAATCCCACAATGGTACCACTTAGCGAGATGTCGTTAGCGCCCGCTGCGCTACATGCAGAGATACGGAATTAAACGCTGCTTATTTATCCTAAAAAATTAAACATTTCCTCCTTTCCTGCGGCTACTGTGTAACCCTTTTACTGATATTGTAGGAATAGAGTGAAATTGATACTAGAATATAAAAATATTTAGTTCCTTCCTTTTTAATGTACATATTTCTGACTCTTACTTTAGAGTTAGTTTGAAAAATAATTAAATATATTTACGAGTATATTAAGAACATTTTTTTAGGTAGTCATTAAAAAAGAAAAAGAAAAATTGGTGGCTACGCGGGCTGTCCTAATTATATTTTAGATATTTTTGCGTTTAGTAATTTAAAAAATATATATTTCTGTCCATATATTATCACAAGATAGGACACTCTGTTGCCATAAAGATATATTTCTGGCCTCTTTTCGCCGTTTCCCAATATCCACCGAATGCTAATGGTAGAATTCATCTGTTTGCCCTATTACAAGAACGAGTAAATTAAAATATTGAATATTTCAAATCGAACCCACAACTTGTCGCGGATACGGTCGCACACTTTTGCTCCTGCGTCACGACTGACTTCATCTTACAAATACACAAAAAACAAAAATAAACAGGAATAAGGCTTCCGACATTCCAACTCATACTGTCCTTATCTATTTCAAAATAACTATGAAAACCTGAAGACAGTAAAAAGATATCAAGATCATTGCATCCAAGTAACATCTATCACAGATATCACAAATCGATCAATCGCACCGATTCTGATTTACACTCGATTGTAATCGATGCCGGCACATCAAAGAAATAAATAAATTCGTCGTGGAAACGTAAACGAGATGTCGTTTGTCGATTATACATCGATTCGTCACAAAATATAAAAAATAAATTGTAATTCTTTGTTAAATTATTGTTAAAGTTCTTTTCGTTAGGTAATTATCTGTTACTAGTCATCGCCCCTAACTTAACTTCCGTCAAAAAAGCTCATATGGTTGGTTGGTTCTTTGATTATGGCGTTCCGAGCGTGCCAAAGCTCATATGTTTTACGATCGAGAAATTGTTGCTTAGTACAAAATTTTCTAATCTACCTACATGTCAAATTTCAGCTTTCTTTGTTTGTTTGCCGTCTGTAAGTAACGGAATTTTTAAACATTTTATGGACTGAGTCTTTTTGTTACGCCAAAGAATGACGTACTTTATTTTAGTAGTGTATTTAGAATTGATCAAGTTTATTTTCTCTGGTACTATGAAGCTATAAGTTAAACTTTAATTAAAAGACATAAATTATAGTTAAGTACATCTTTACTATTATAAATATCTAGAGAATATTATCGAAAGATATTCTCTGAATGTTCTAAGTAATATGGTATTTTACTTATTTTCTTTTTAATATCTTATCTTTTTATGATTATGATTTTATTGTAGACTTGTTATTCATGTTAAATATGATAGAAGCTAAATATTATTTTATTTTATAAAAAATATGTAAAACAAAATATTAAGAGTTCATCGTTGTAAACATTTCTATTTATTATGTTTACTCTTATGTATATTTTTAGTGCGATAAATGATATACCATATACGTATTTTGTTCTTTATAAGTAAGCGCTTTAGAATTATGTATGATTAAATAAGAAATAATTTCATAAGTTATATTGCATTTTGGAATTACCTTTATACATTTTTTCTTTGTAATCTTTAATATAATAAACATCAAAACTTTCATTGTGTATCAATTGATTGCTATAACTTCACTGAAATATTTCATAATTACATAAAAACAATTGATTATAAGATAGTGTTTTTTCAAACCTGTTTCGAAAATATTTACGATTACACCAACTAAGAATAATAAAATCAACATAAACTCTTTATATTCGAGGTCTGGATGGGTAAATTTCTTGTAAGAAAATATAAAAAAGTTTACAATTAATTACAGAATAAACCACAAATAAAATTTCGCATTCCTTCATTTACGTGGTCGACAAGTCAATACAAATGTCTTCATTACAAGCGGACGGTATTTCGTGCAAAAAATCGAACTCCCACATCGCGAATTTCGGAGAAAACTCCTCAAAACGTCAAATACCACGATAAATCGAATATGGCCTGCGAGTGATTAATCGGGACGTTGCGAATAAGCAATCGATCACAGACTCGTTTCACGTCACTAAACCCGATGTGGCGGCGAAAAAAAGTTTTAAATACCTCTCCGTTGCTATAAGTTTGCTTAATACATTTCCGCGGTACGATTTAAGACAACGATACGATTCAAAACATTGAAATATTAAATAACCATAAGTATTTTCTAGTTTTAAAATAATAAAGAGTTAATGATTTTTGACACTAGTGTAGTATTTATATCGCGTACAGTGTTAGAGAGCGTCAGTGCGCACTTCGCGGCGTGTCACGTGTTTATGCGGTAGCTCGGTATCAAACGCCCTCCGGAAAATTCATCCCCTTGCATTCATCCAGTGGGTGTGTGTAATCGAATAACAATCTGTAATCGCTGCTTATGTAATGATTCATTAATTTCTTGACACGGCTTGACTTTGTCTGGCCTTTCTGAAACTTAGCTGTGAAAAGGTAACGATGCAAACTTCATAAGAAAATCTGTCTGTGTGATTTAATTGTCTTTACTTATTTAACTTTTAAGATATATATTTTGAATAATTTCTATTTTTTATAATGTCACTTATGTACATTTTGCGTAAATTTGGGTTTAGTTCTGCTTGAGAGAATATGAATTTATTATAAGCCAATTGGTTAAAAATTTTTGTATATCTAGTATAACTAATCCTGCTTTCGACAATGTGATATGAGTTTCTCGAAACAACTAGAAAATTCTAGTCTGTTTAGTAAAATGTTTATAATCTATCATTTTCCGTCTTTCGTTAGAAAACACGACATCAATCTCCACCATTTTATATTTATTGGCAAAAAATGGAGAAATAGAAAAGCTAGTGATTTCTAGGGTCGTTTTGTATAGCCTATAAATACGATAATATTATAAAAAAATACAGTATGTAATATAACGATTCTAAAATATATTCAGAATCCATTTTTGTAGCTCCTCCATATTAGCAGAAAGCTAACATAGCACACCGAAACAATATATGACTGTAAACGTAACGGGTTCGTTTCCAAATGAGGGAATTTATTATATTTCCTCGCTATAAAGAAAAACATAATTAAACGTCGTACTATGTCTTCAACCCGTAATATCTCAACAATTGGGTGACCACGGGAAACAAAAGGTTAGCACTAGGGTGCTAAGACCCTCTTTCCTCCCTTACTATAAGATGGATAATAATACGAGCTAATAATAATACGAGAATATAATTAGCTTCACGCTGTATCCCGCACGAGGCAGAGTAGGCAGAGAGAACCCGGGATCCTAGTGTTAAGACACTCCGTTTCACTTTCGTTCCCCACTTACCGCCGAATTTGAGGCATTGCGTTTTGAGTGGCGGAACTCAACGCCGCTCTTTGCCTTATTACCAGAGCGAAGAAATAAAGCGTTAAATATTTAAATTGAAAATATGAAATATTTCATTTCCTCGACTGGGGATCGAACCCAGAACCTGTGGGTTACACACGCTTGTGCCGCTGCGCCACGACAGAAGAATATAATTAAGTAGCATTAATATCATAAGGCAAACATTTTTTTGTATTTCTAACTTACTTCTAGGTACATTGTAAGACTTACGATATAAACTAAGCATTCCCCTCACAGTGTTTGTATATTTCTCCAATATTAGGGTAATATGACAGAACAGCCACAGCGTCTGAATAATAGATACACTGTTCGGGACTCCCGTCGCGCGCTGTCAATTATTTATCCGCAAATGATGCAAGTGCTTTACGTATTTTTGTTGTGTTTCGTCGAAAGTTATCGTGTAGAGCTTAGAAACTTTTCTCTTTAGGACAAAAAGACAAAAAGGCCTAAGTGTAGGTATTATTTGACTGCAAAGTATTATATGATTAACTGTATTGTAAAATATCTTATCTACTAGGACTTAAGATAAAATTGTAAAATTTAATTAAATTTAATTAGCACAATTTTTAAAAGAGGACATATTTAAATAAATTAATAAAATAATACATACAATATTGATTTTATACTGACAATTAATTTAATACAAAAATGGCTGTAAGGGGTCTGCTGTGGCGCATGTCTTCAATATCCATTTGAGGAAATCAAATATTTAATATTTGGTTTCTTCGCTCTGGTAATGAGACATAGCGGTGCGTTGAGTCCTCATTTAACACGCATCGCCTGGAGAATTCGGCGGAAAATATGGACAGAAAACGAAATTGAATATGAGAACGGAGTGTGTGAACACTAAGTTTTCTAGTGCCCTCTATCTACCCTGCTATGCGCAGAGTACAAGAATATAAAAAAAAATAAAAGAAATATACAATTCTTTGCCATTGAGGCCAGTCGTGGCACAGCGACACAGGCGTGTAACTGTAACCGACAGATTGTGGGTTCGAGCCCCACTCGAGGAAATGAGATATTTATTTAATATTTTCAATTTAAATATTGAATGTTTTCATTTCTTCTCTCTGGTACAAGGCAAAACGCGGCGTTGAGTTCTGCCACAAATTTGGTGGAAAGTGCGGAATGGAAGTGGAACGGAGTGTCTTAACACTAGGTTCCCAAGTTCCCTCTGCGTACCCTGCCGTGTGCGGGATACAGAGCGAAGCTGAGTAGAGAGTAAATAATTTAAGTAATTATAATAATTAGTAAAATTAGTACAATTTACATACGAGTATCATCAACATGGTTGACATAAAAGACTAAACAAAAGCAAGTCTAATTTTCTTACTCAACAAGATTGCCAACATGATTATATGCAAATTGATATCGTATCTTGATATGAAGGTTGAATTACCATTTTTTTGGGTAAACATATGTATATAATCAGCACAAATATCGAAGACGCCTCGAGGCTTAATCATTAGTTTCTGACTATAGACTTTAAAATTTAGAAAGGACTTATTAAGTGATGAATTTACTTTAAAGATTTTTATATTATGCATTCCAATATTGTTATTAGTACAAAAAAATTGCGAAATATATTATTTTAACAGTTATGTTGTATATTAGATTGTTTATACCTAGTTGAAAAAAAATACAAAATTATGTACCTGTATTTTTTATCAAAAATACCATGTATTTTTTATCAAAAATAGTTAAAATATTTTACACAAACGTAAGTACATATATGTACCCATATACATACAATTGTATGTATATGTTTATTTGAGTATCTCGGTAACATTTTCCTGAGGTCAGTACCATGTCACCTGTGCATCAACAGAAGTCAAACAATACTCGGTTTACTGCCACTGTGGGAGCGCTCATAAAGCCGAGGGCGTCTAATGAAGATTTAGTGCTTGGAGATGTAGGGCCGCCAGCTACCGCACATTAAAACAATTTGAGAAATAAAATTGTTTAGAGTTTTTTTATATTGTTCTCCAGCTTCACGAATCACGAACCCATGTCATGATAGACAGGGGAACCTGGGAACCTAGTGTTAAGATAAGCCGTTCCTTTCCCCACTTTCCGCCAAATAGAATATATTGTTTGTTGAGTGGCGGTACTCAACGCCGCGCTTTGTTTGTCACCAAAACGAATAAATAAAAATATCAAATATTCATTTCCACGAATGAGTATCAATCTAGTAATCAATGAGTATCACATCCTGTCGCGTTTATAGTCACTCGCTTATGCCCTTGGGCGACGAAATTGCATCTTTTATATTTGTTTTTCTTTTTTCATATACATACGATAGTACCTACCTATTAAAGAAATGAAAAATATTCACTCCCGGAATAAGAATTGAACCCCTTAATTACTTACTTAGCTTCACGCTATATCCCTAGCGGGGTAGACAGAGAGAACAGATCGCCAAACGCTACGGTCTCGGCATACCTCTTTCGCCTCGTCCACTGTAATCAACCTCTTCATACATGCCCTCCGGGGGGTCCTCATGCTTTTTACGTGACCTTCCTCCAGTATCGTCGATACTGTGTTTTCGAAGGTCAACCGAGGTCTCCCCCTCCCTCTCTTACCACTCACTTTTCCTTCATAAATCTTTTTTACCATTCTTTCTTCACTCATTCACTGGACGTGCTCAAACCACCTGAGCACGTTCTTCTTCATTCTCACTGTGACATCCACGCTAGTAGCTGCCATTCTGTGTATTTCTTCATTGGACATGCGATCAGATAAACTGACTCCGCATATCCGACGAAGAGATCGCATCTCTACAGCAATCATCTTTCTTACATTCTTCTTCTGTAATACCCACGTTTCGCTGCCGTATAACAGTGTCGATACCAACACTGCATTGTGTACGGCCAAACGTTTCGCCGTCTCAACAATGCAGCTAAGGCACCGTTAACTCTGTTACCGGCAGCAATACGCCTTTCCACATCCATTTCGTATCTACCGTCTCTGCTAAACATACTTTCCAGATATACTACCTCATTCACTTGTTCTAATATCTTATCATTTACACTGACCTTGCAAACTGTTCTTTCTTCATTTCTTTCAAATACCAGAACCTTCGTCTTATTCGCATTCAGGCTTAGACCATTAACTTGAAATTGAACCCCTAACACTTGCATTTATGGTAAGATTTAATTCCACTGCGCTTATGGTGTCCCCACTTTCTGCCGAATCCTTAAAGCACATACGTGTTGAATGCGTTCGTTATCAGAAAGAGGAATGCAAGTATAAAATTTTTAATTTCCCCTAATGGAAATCGAAGCCACAACTAAGCATATACAATCGCACGTTTGTGCCACGACGGCCTCTATGCTAACGGTATATATGGATATATTTAGTATCTGTGTAACTATTTAATTTCTTTTTTTTTCAGCTTCACGCTATATCCCGCTCGTAGCAGGATAAGCATAGGGAACTTGGAAACCTAATGTAAAGACACTTTCCGCTGAATTAGAGGTATTGCGTGTTAAGTGGTGGAAGTCATTGCCAAGCCAGAACGACGATAATGATTAATGTTTTCATTACCGTCGTTCTGGCTTGGCAATGAGTTCCACCACTTAACATATTTCATTTCCTCGACTGGGAATCGAACCCACAAACTGTCGCGTTTTCGGTCACATGATTGTGCCCATGTCAGAACAAAATGACAAATTCCATGTATCACATTACATTTGAAATGCATGTATGTCATTATATTTGAAAATTCGTCTTTTAAATTCATCATAAAAGTGTAGTGAAATAATTATACATTTTATTTTCTCCCATGTTCGAGTTTATAAATGTAGATGTTTTTAAAATACCTATTATTATTAACAAAACGCATCTGCAGTTAAACGTAACTTTGTGACATTCAGACAGCACTTGTCATTTTATAAAATATTCTTATTAGTTTTTACATCCTTTTATATTGGTTATAACTTAATTTATTATAGAATGTATAAACTAACAAAAAAAACTAATTATAAGAAATAAGACATGGGAGCCGTAGGTAGCAGTGGATTTAAGTGTCAGAGCAACAGTTGTGGGATCGATTCTCAAGATAAATTTTCGTTAATATCACTTCCCCGCCTTTATAAAAAAAAAAAAAGTGCGGCGTTAAGCTTCCGGCGGCTTTTACCCTACACACATTGTCTGAAAAATGTAAAATACAACTGGGAAATTGCGCACATTACCACTAGCTTCTCTTTTCAGTTTCACACTGGATCCCGTATATGGCAGGGTAAGCAGAGGGAACTTGGGAACCTAATGTTAAGACACTAAGACATTTCGTTTCGTTTCCCACTTGCTGTAGAATTAGAGGTATTGCGTGCTGAGTGGTAAACTCAATACCGCGCTTTACCTTGTTACCAGAGGAAAAAAATGGAAGAATTAAATATTTAAATAGAAAATATTAATTATTTAATGAGTCTGGTGTCTTGATAGGTGATTCTTTACCCTTCCTAAATAGATGCGGAATATAATGTGTAAAAAACATGACAAAAATAAAATAAAATAAATATATACAACTGTTAAATTTGTTACTTATTTATAACAAAATGAGTTCTTAAAAATACTTATAGACAATAAAGTTAAAAATATTGTCTATCTTCAAATAAATAGAAGAATCAGGTGTACCAAGAAGTAATGCAATAGTAATGCCTACAAGCGGCGGGAGCGTAATGAAGATTTATGTGAACAGAACAACAGGGTATACAGGGTATACTTTAACATTTTACAACTTATTTTTTTATAAAATAGGCGGTCGTTGTACAGTGTGCGATAGTAAGCCCGACGGTTGTGGATTGAACTTCCACTCGAGAGAATAAATCTGTTTTAATTAATGTAGGGAACTGAGAATTTTGACATTTTGCTTACTTTGCCACCTACTATAAAAATTTGGGGTTATTTCTCCCAAGGCAAAACCCAAAACCGAATAACTCTCACTAGGAGAATTGTATCGTCCTTCTCTTTGTAAGATGGTATAAGCATTTATACAACGTTTTGCTGTATTTGTATGATATTCGCCGCGTATCTAAACCTGGACTTACCGTAAGTCCACCGTGGACTTACAGTTGAGTTTTTGCACAAAGTAAAAATTTAAATTAAATAAACAGAAAAAATATTACAATCTTATATATTATAGTTAATTAAACCCGCTATTTTATAAGTTATACTTCTCGATACTCTGAGCTTTTTTTTTAATTTTAAATCTACGCCTCTTTCTCACCCTCTGTTAGTGCATATACGCTATAAGCACATATTCATTGTATTATAACGATATATTGCAATTTTTTAGGTATTTGACAATAATTGACTATATCTTCAAACTTTTATACAGAATTTGTTATAAGTACTTCCGGTATAAAAACATATTAGCTTATGTAACTCATTTGAAAATAAATAAAATAGAAATAAGAAATAAATAAGAAAGAGCAATGAATATTATGATTAATTAACTACTCATATTGGCAACATTTGAAATTCACTTGTACGGATTATTTAAAAACAAATAAATATACCAAAAGTGTTACCACATCTGGCATTCAAAAGAAAACTGTCGATTCCGTGACATTAGACCCTTACTTACTTTTGTTTTTTGTTCAAGCTTTATTGTCGGCGTACACGAATGATACAAGTGAAATTATTAATATTTAAGTATATTGAGGTATTGATGTAATAAATAATGAGATATTATTATTAATGTTTAATATTTTATATTAAAATATTTAATTTTCGCATATCTTCGACCTGGTAATAAGACAAAGCGCGGCGTTCCGTTCCACCACTCAACACACAAATGCCTCAAGTTGCAATGCGGAAAGTGAGATAAAGAATAGAGTGTCTTAACACTAGGATCCCAAGTTCCCTCTGTATATACTGCCACGAGCGAGATACAGCCTGAAACTGATTAAAAGAAATATTTGAGGCCACTCGCGGTACAGGGGCACAAGTATATGGATAAGTATAAACGACGAATATAACGGCTTGTGGGTTCGATTTCCTTTTGAGGAAATTAAATATTTAATATTTACATCTTTTGGTTCTCCTCCACTCAACACGCTAAAATTATGCTATGCGTGAAAAATGGAATTTTCTTAATACAAGGTTCCTCTGCCTACCCTGCTGTAAGCGGGATACAGCGTGAAACTAAAAAAAAGTATAAATATCGATTAAATATTTATGATATACAAATAGGGAACGGGACCGTTAAGTAAAAAGTGTACACGCATAATGCTACATGCGCCGTGATGACAACGATACCAATTTCAACGTAACTTTTTTGCTATGTCACCTGTGTGAACATTTAGTTTATATGTGTTTGGATATAATAAATATTATTTATTTTATATAACGAATGATGTTGTGGCGCAGAAGCACAAGCGTGTGACTGTAAATGACAGATTGTGGGTTGAACCCTTCTAAGAAGTGAGTGAAATATTTAATATTTTAAATAAAAAAATAGTGTTTTGATAATAACACAAAGAACGGCGTTGAGTACCGTGACGGGACGCAAGAATATAGTATATAATATAGCGCGAAATATTGCTATACAGTAGTTTCTCAAGTTCCCTCTGCCTACCCTGCCATATATATACCATATATATACAATACATATGGCAGGGTAGGCAGAGGCAGAGCATGGAGTTGAAAAATAAAACAATTTAAAACCAGCGCAGTGAAACTGCGTGACTGTATACGCAATAGTTATCGGTTCGATTTTCTCTTCCTCTCGACTACCCCCTGTGGAAAGAACTTCTTAATAATTTCGTTTACTAACCTAACAATAAGGCAAAGCGCGGCGGTAAATTATGCCTATAAACTCGTAATGACTTGAAAATTATGCAAAAAGTGGGGAACGGAGCGTCGTGACACTAGGTACCCTATGTCTAACCTTCTGTATGAGGTATACAATACAAAGTTACAAAAAAACACTTGCAAGGACATGGGTCAACATTGTTCACTGAACCAAATGGGTTTAGCAATGGCGTATTTGTACTATTAAAAATACAGAAGACTCAATTAAAATTTATTAATAAATATTCTTTCCGTATACATTGTTGCTACAAATTAGCGACATAAATATCTATAACTTGTTTCTTTTGCTCATTGGTACAATTTTTCTTGAAATAAATAATTTAAAATTAATTGTTAACGTTTAGTGGCATTGTATTATTACTTAAACTCTACTGAGGTAGATTTATGTATAAATAAATATATGAAATCTAAACAATCCGTACATTAATTAAAGATATAAGATTCTTTTGTCATTCTAGTACAGGTATTTAATATGATCAGCAAAACTTATATGTTTATCTTACAATACAACTTAAAAAAAATATCTTTCATATTATTCCTTAATTGCCATATAAAAAGCAAATTTGTTCCCTCAAAACACACATTTAAACCCTGTAATGTTATCTTAAATCGTCTGCATTAAGTAGGTGGATTTTGAGTAAGTCTTACGCTCGTTTTAAAATTACTTTTAGTGAGATATGGCGAAGCTCAGTTTAAGTATCGTGTAGCTTATAAATATTATAGAACATTTTTGTAGACGAAAATAATTTTATATGGCAAGGTTATTTTTTATTGCTAAATTTAAGTAATAATTAGGATTATTTATAAATATATTATTGTATTAGCTCTTTAACAGAAGTCCAGCAAAGTGAACTAGCCTATATTAATTTTACAAATGTTTATCAGTCACACGACGGTATACAATGAAACTGCTAATATACATTTGTGTACGTACAGTTATGATTGTTCATATAATATTGCTTTTTATTTTTGTTTAAACCTGACGTTCGACAAAGTCCACCTCTGGGCAGACCATGAATTTATTATAATAATAATAATAATAAAGCCTTATTTCAGAGAAACTACATGATTTTATAAAACAAAGTTGGTATTTTTTTAAATGACATCGACTACTTCCTCTGTGTGCCTAGCTTTGGCAAAGGCCTCCTCCAAATTCTTCCATTCTAGTCTGTTATTTGCTTTCCGTATCCACAAATTACCTGCTATAGTCTTTATTTCGTCCTCCCAGCGCCTATACTGTCTTCCCCTTTTTCTCTTTTTATCTCTTGGGTACCAAAACAGGATAGTTTTATTCCATTTTTCGATACCTCTGACAATATGCCCAGTCCATTTCCACTTAAGCTTTTTCACAGTAGTAGTAACATCAGCTATCTTTGTAATACTTCTTATGGTCATGTGATGAATTCTTTGTAGTTTATTGATACTTAACATACTTCGTTCTATTGAGCGTTCACATGTTTGAGGTTTCCTTAGATGAGCTTTTGTAAGAGACCAGGTTTGACAACTGTATATTAGGATAGGTAGTATACAGCTGTTATAAAGTTTTCTTTTATAGAAGATCTTTATATTCTGGTTTTTCATTATCTCTTTCAGTCCATAGTATCTTTTCCAAGCATTTCCAATTCTTATATCGACCTCTTTTGACATTAAGTCCCCATAAGAAATTAATTGACCTAGGTATGTATATTCATTTACATATTCGATGACCTGATTATTAATACTGAGAGGCTCTTCTGTGACGTTGGTCATAGCCTTTGTCTTTTGTGGGTTCAGTTTTAGGCCAACTTTTTCACTTTCTGTAATTAAGTCTACGAGCATGTTCTGTAGATGTTCTTTAGAAGAGGCAAATAAAACGATATCATCGGCAAATCTAAGGTTAGTTAGTTTTTCTCCATTTATGTTAAGACCGTATTTACTCCAGTGTAGCCGTCGAAATATTTGTTCCAGGACTGCCGTGAATAGTTTTGGTGAAAGAGGGTCACCTTGACGTACGCCTCGCTCTATTTTTATGTCCTGTCCTTCCGTTTCCAATTTGATTCTTGCCGTACTATTATGGTATATTGTTCTTATTATACTTATATATTTTTCTTCAACTCCTTGTGCTTTGAGGGATCTCCATATACTTTCGTGTTCTATCGAGTCAAATGCCTTGCAGTAGTCTATGAAGCAGCAATAGAAGGGTACGTGAAACTCTTTCGATTTTTCAAATATTTGTTTTACTACCTGTATATGGTCGAAGGTCGAGTATCCACTTCTAAAGCCGGCTTGTTCTCTAGGTTGGTTCTCATCAAGAGTATTGGATATTCTATCAAGTATGATTTTTGCAAAGACTTTGTAGGTATTGGACATAAGGCTTATAGGTCTATAATTATTAATATCACAAATCTTGCCTTTTTTATGTATTAAGATTATGTACATTTTCAACCATTGCTCGGGTATATTTTCACTGTCTAGTATTTCATTGAATACATCTTTTAAAATTGGAGCTATAAGATCTTTACCTTCGATAAGTATTTCATTAGTTACTTGGTCAGGGCCTGGTGCTTTGTCCTTTTTTTGAGATTTGATAGCTTTCAAAACTTCTTCCAGTAAGATTGGGGGTACATTTTCTTTACTATCGAGTATAACTCTTAACGAGCTGTTTTTTTTTGAGTATAGATCTTCATAAAATTTTGTGGCAGCTGTTATTATGTCAGATCTTACGGTGTACACCTTGCCAGTATTGTCCTTAATGCTTGGTATCCATTCGATATTTACTTTCATCCGTTTAATTGCTTTTTTGATCCCTCCAGTTTTTGCAAGACATGATTCAAACATGCTGAGTTTTAGTTGTTGTTTGTCTTTTCTCATAGTGGATTTAATTTTTTTGCTAAGTGTGCTGATTTCCTTTCGGACGTCTCTTGTTTTATTGGGTTCTTGCAGGAGCTTGAATCTTTTTTCTAACAGGTCTTTCGTCGTGTTTGAGATTGTGTTTTTAGATAAGTTATGTTCGTTTTGACTTTGGTTTGTTGTCAGTATTTTATGTAGTGTATCGTATTCTTCCTGGATGCTCACGGTACATGATCCTATTTTTTCTTTTAAAGCTACTAGTTGTGACTTAATGTACTCAGAAATCTTGATGTGGTGCTGGACTCTTTCTTTGATTTTAAATGGTCTTCTCTTATTGACATCTGAGAGTTTTAGCTTAGCTCTAACCATCCTATGATTGGTGTTGTAGTTAAGATTACATATTACTCCGCAATCATCGAAATTTGTAGGTCTATTTGTAAGGATGTAATCTATTTCATTTTTATAATGACCATCTGGAGAAATCCAAGTCCATCTTCTCGCCATCCTTTTTTATACAAACTATTAAGTACAGTAAGGTTGTTACAATGTGCCATTTCTATTAATTTTTCTCCATTTCTTGTTCTTTTTCCCAAATGGTGTGGCCCTAGTATAATTTCTTGCCCTGTCAATCTTGGACCAGGTCGTGCGTTGAAGTCCCCCATCACTATGCAGTTTTTGTACGCATGATATTTAATTACGTCATTTAGACTTGTGTAGAAAGTTGTTATTTCTGTTGTATTGGCCTGTTCTGTAGGAGAGTAGACTTGTATTATAGACCAAGGCTTTTTATGAGAAGGAATTGACACATTTAAGATTGCGATTCTTTCCGATATACCTTTAATTTCAATTATGTGTTTCTTAAGTTCTTTCTTTATTATAAATCCCACACCATATCTGCCTGGCGTTTCCCCTTTGTAATACAATATAACTTTTTCATGCTCTTCGATTTTTTCCCCATATCGCCTTACTTCACTTAATCCGACAATACTCCACTTAATGTGGTCTAGAGCGGAAGACAGCTCGAGTAAGCTTTCGTCAGTTCTTAGTGAAAGTACGTTCAGTGTTCCGATGTAGAAGTAGTTTTTATAAGTGTATTTAGGAAGTTTGTTAGTTTTTTGAAAGTTTGGAGGGTGGTAGTCGCTTGTCCCCACGGTGACTAGCCGGCTTGGGGTGTCTTTGCTTGTTGCTTGGTTTAGTATTGTGTTTTTATCCATTTCGTTGTGGTTCCGGTTGTGGATGTCCATTACAGGTTTTTTGTTCTTGTTGTGAGAGTTAAAGAAGTAGAGCGGCCGCTCATTTTAGTACATTAAAACAATTATTTTATCGTTTAATTTCTTATAATGTAATTTATTGTTCAATGTATGGTAGGACCTGTTGTTTTCTCGTAGCTGTACCTTACATATGGTCTTGACTCACATGGATCAAAGTAAACATTTGAATAATTTCAAACATATTAGTATACTAAATTTAAAACTCTCTCTCTCTCTTTCTCTCTCAGCTGTATCTTGCACATGGCAGGGTAGACAAGGGGAACTTGGGACCTAGTCTTAAGACACTCCGTTCCACTTCCGTTGTCCACTTTCCGCTGAATTTGATTCATAGCGTGTTGAGTGGCGAAACTCAACGCCGCGTTTTACCTTGTACCAGAGCGAAAAAATGAAAACATCAAATATGTAACTTAAAAATATTAAATATTTCATTTCCTCGAGTGGGAATCGAACCCAGAACGTGTCGGTTACAGTCACACGCTTGTGCCGCTGCGCCACGACAGGACTCAGTTGTACCCTACATATAGTCTTGACTGACATGGATCAAAGTAAACATTTAAATAATTTCAAAAATATTAGTTTACTAAATTTAAAACAAACATTTCTTTTTTTTTTATTTTCATAATAATTTATACAGTATTGAGAGGAATATCTCGCACATGGTAAGGTAGACAAAGGGAACTTGAAAACCTCCTGTTACATATCCGTTCTCCACTTCTCACCGAATTTGAGGATTTCTGATCCATAACCACATACAAGCATGCTAAATATCACAAAACACACACTCACACACATACGCACTAACACGCACACACACACGCTCACACACCCCTTCGTGCATACACTTACACCCACACTTACTAAAAAATATAAGCGTTTTATAATTTTCTTAATTCTTATTTTTTTTACTTCTTATTGATTATTTTGTCTTTTTTAATTTATGGTAATTATTTTAATAGCTCATTACTCTATATATGAATTTAGTATATTGTACAATACTTTATAAGCCGTCGCTTATATGCCTGGCAAATGTTAATATTGGCGACACAGGTTTATATTAATGCAGTTATTATCTTACTTCAGATTTTTATAGTCATGTAATAACTTTTTTGAAAATAAAGATATTATTATATTATATATTTGCTTGTTCAAAAGCAGAACTCAACACTTTGCCTTGTTGAATATTTCATGTAAAATATTGAACATTTCATTTACTCGATTGAAGATTGGACCCACAAACTTTTGTGGAAAATCTTGTTTTAATTAGCTTCATTTCTCCTTTTAGGGGAGTAAAAGGAGAAATTGAGTCTATATCGCAGCGTTCTACGCCGCGTGGTTTCAAAGGTTCGTAAGTCAATTTGCAGTGCACGAGTGCATAGATATATAAATCTACCTTGTAACCTGTATACACCGTAAGTAAGCCGTAAAGTAATTAGTGTAATCCACAAACTTTCCTCTTGCGTCTTATAAGTTTTTAATGTCCGCTTTGAAACCTGGGGTTACTTTGTGTTGCAAAACTTCGAAAGTTGCGATGTACATAATTATATTTATGATTCATTTTTGAACGTATTATAACTTAAGTAGTGTTTGTAGTCGTTAAGTAGTGTCAGTAGTTATACAAAAAATAATATTATATCCTACCATCTTGACTTAGATAATCTTTACTTATCATACTATTCAAACTTCGCCCGCTTAAATGTCAGCCAAATTTTCTTTTTTTTTTTTTTCCCTCCGATAATCCTGCGATCGGCTTACAAGCCTTTAACAGATTTGTTGTGGGAATAAAGTGACAGGAGAGACTGTTCCTCCAGTGAGGAAACTGCCTCTTATTCAAATGAATGGAATGGAGCTATTAATTAACAAGATCCCATATGTGTTGCCTTTTTAACCTTCTGTCTTGTATTGGTTCATGAAGTGCTGTTGCTAAAGTATTAGTGTGAGCCTTTATGCGGTGTTTGTAAGCTTTTACTCTGTGTTCAGCTTCCTCTTTAACAGTTTTCATTTCTGTGTGCTCATGCAATTCACTAACTTTGATATATAGCGGTGCATCTATTATTATTTTAAGAGCTTTATTTTGGAATCTCTGTATTATCTCAACATTAGAGTTTTTTGCTGATCCCCATAACTCAATGCCATATGTCCAGACTAGCTTGATTATTGTTTTATATATGAGTATCTTATTTTCCATGGTGACGTATGATCTTCTACCTATTAGCCAGATCAGGTTTCTAAGCCGTATATTTAACTCATCCCGTTTTTTTTATATGAGTTTTCCATGTCTCCTTCCTGTCAATATGCATGCCTAGATACTTTGCATCTTGCTGAATCTTGGTGAGGCAGGGTGTCGTTACCAAGTTTAATCGGTGGACAGTTGCCCTTTCTTAATGTAAAGGTGACGTGCACCGATTTGTTGGAGCTGGCCTTGATGCGCCACTTCACCATCCATGAGTTGACTTTGTTCATATGGTTCTGCAGTAACGAAGACGCTACATTAGCATTCTCATGGTTGCAAAGGGCAGTGGTGTCGTCAGCAAATGTGGCAGATAAGATATTATTTGTAGTAGGTATATCTGCGGTGTACATGAGATATAGAGTGGAGCCTAGTATCGACCCTTGGGGTACCCCGACTTTTATACTTTTAAAGGTGGAGCCAAATGGTGGTCAGCCAAATTAAATATAATTTTTACATAAATTGTAATAAGAAAGAAAATTTGTAAAGTACAGATTATTAACTAAGCCTGAATAATGTTCTGCGTGTATATTAAAAAGTAAAAAGGCGACAGTTCAATAGGGCCAATTGCCATCACCTCCCTGCTCTCAAAAATTATAAAGGAAATGATTACAATTTCATATTCAATATAAAAAAATAATTTAAAACCAAATATGTCGCGCGATTTTACAAAACGCTGCACTGATTTAATATTGGGAAAGGAAAATAATTATATTTCTTGAATACGATTTTAAGTTGAAGTAAACAACGATCCTGTCTCGTTTACAGTCAGACGCCGTAGAGAGACGATGACCTTTAAACTTCTAAATAGTTTTTATATATAGAGTTTACTAAAGAGAAAGCATAGACTCTAGTTACGCTAAGAGCGCTGGGCCACGAAGAGGTAGGTACCTAACAGGTATATCAGCCTCAATTTAAACAAAAATACCCTCAAGATCGATCCTGAACTCGCTTCGTTATTACGTAGGTAGAGACAGCACAAAGTGTATATAATTTAGCGTCGTATTTATAGAAAAACAATTATAATAATAGTCATAATAGATTTATAAAATCTTAAAATTATAGGATTGTATAAAATAAACCATATTTTATTTTAGTGTAAAAGAATATTATTAATGGGACTTATTTCAGCGATTACTGCACTAATACTGAAAGTTTATTAATTACTGTAAATAAACATGTCTGCTGTGCAACTAGCAGCTAAAATCAGTGAGAATATTGAGAATTACTCGGCTAAAACTTGTTTTGGGGCCTCTGTAAGACCGTGCTTGCTTATCTCTCTGCCTTGAATAAAGCTATGGATAATCGACGGTCAAAAACAAATTTCTACGTCTCTCGACATGGTTCATATAAAATATACATGGCGTATTTCATGACTTTTTTTTATTTTGTACTTTTTGAACTTGGCTATGTACGTTGCCGTGTGTCTTAATAATTTCAATATGTAAACAAAATTGTAATAATTTAAATGAATGATTAACAAAAATACATGACACACAAAGAAATGCAGGGTATTTTGCGAACGGTACCACAAAGTAATAAGTCAGTAAAAATGTGCACACAATGGATGCATTTGAAATGCAAAGAGGTGGAAGCGAGACGTCACTCAGGGCCTATACATGTATCGTAATGTGGACGCAACTGTCAACTTACGTATATAGGTTTATAGTTTTACTTTATAAGGAATTAACTGATCAATTTAATCTGACCGAATTTTTTAATACAATTTTCATGAAGCTTTTCAAAAATATATATTAAAGAAAATACAAACGCTTTAATTTTTTTCTGTCAATTGTCTATCGCAACTTAAATTTCATATTACAATTTCTTCATAGGTATAGAAAGTATCTACATTGGGCATGTGTCTGACTGTAAAACGTTTGTTATGGGTTCGATTACCTTAGTAATTATTTACATTTCCGTACGTACAGGCACTTGGTTGAACCCGCTATGTGTGACTAGAAAAAATATTTGTTTCATTAAAATATTATTCTTTCTCCTAGAAGATAACTAGAAGATATCTTATTTAGAGTTTTAACTATATCAATATATACTTTTAAATAAGAAAATGCTTAAAAATAAGAAAAAGACTGACTATCATCATTAAAATAAAATTATTTTCAATTACAATTTTTAAACAATTGTCCAATTGAAATAATTTCTAATAAGTACATAAAAAAACACTTACTTTATTATTCGCTAAATAATATTTAAAGTATGTCTCAATCGCAATACCTCAGCACACCGCAAGTGCAATGACAATTAAGCAACGATGGCCGCGTAAAAAAATTATGCAAGCCTATAAAAAACCTGTCACATGTCAAAGCATTTAAGCTCATACTCCTCGGAACGGAGAAGTGATCGTCAACATTAATAACAGTTTCCGAAGTCACACATTGTTTTGTCGACATTTTGAAAGTTTCAATCGGTGGTTCTTTAAGTTCCCAATCTGCATGTTAAGTATGAAGATAATAACAAATTTACATGAGTACAAAAACCCCTTTGTCCGACCGACTGACTCAGTGGGGACAGTGTGAAAACCTCGGTCGTCGGCCTAAACAAAGCCGTCTCGTGTTGCTGTCGGTGAATTGGCCTCAATTTTTTACTTTACAGTTTTATACCTTTTATATATGTTTTATATTATTATGGGTTTGTATGGTGAAATATTTAATAGCTTTTTTTAATTTGATTTCTTTGCAATCTGTCATAATATCTTCTTCAAAATATATTAGAATTAATGTGATAATTGTAGTTAATTGGTACTAAATAGTTTTATATTAGAGTTTTAATGATTTCTTTTATTGAATTAATTAAATATAGAAACTTTCTCGATTTAGTTCAACAAATCAATAATACCCACAAATAGACTGTAAAAGCGTTAGAAAATGAAATATTTTATATTTTCACGTTTACGCTATGGTAACAAGCATCAACGCAATACCTCCAGGCTTCAACGGAAAGTGGGCAACTGAAGTAAGTGTCCTGATGGGATGGATAAGTGCAGTGTCGTAAGGTTCCCTTTTGCTGTGCGGACTCACACAGAGAAGTTAAAACAAAAATAGAAAGCATGACGTATTTTTGTCTAACATCGAATTCACCGACATCAACGCGACTACCATTTCGCGGAACTAAAACATTTCTTTTACCTGTCGTTGTCCTAACGACATACATTTACAACGCAACGACAAATATTGCGACATTTCACTTATATACATATTACATGTCTACTACGCTTATTATTGCCAGAGTAACTATGAAATAGTTGTTATAACGTGATTATTTAAAGTAAAATCTCATAACTTTTTGCAATCATAACCCATGTTTATTTATTTTAACTATATATGTCACATACATATATACATTTTATCTTCACCTTCACGCTGTATCTTGCACATGGCAAGATAGGCAGAGGGAACTTGGGGACCGTACCAACACGAGTGCTTTGCTTTGTAACCACAGTGAAGAAATGAAAATATTAAATATTTCACTTCCTCGAGTCGCAAGCATGCGTATATAATTACATTTTAACCCGACAACCTAATGATATCTATTTTCTAGCTATACAATTTTATAATTACTATACTACTAACTATTAGCAGTTATCTATTGAATACAGTAGAGTTTATGTAGTAATTTATATTTATTAAAAAAAAAATAAAACAGTAGCGTTTATTCTATATTGTCATTATTTACAAAAAATAAGGCAAGTTGTGACGCAAAGAGGCACAAGCTTGCGTCTGTAAATGCATCAGGATTTGGATATAATGTCCAGTCGAAGATATTAAACATTTAATATTCTCATTTCCTCGTTCTGGTAAAGAAACTCGTTGAATTCCGTTACTCAACAAGCAGTGCCTCAAGAAAAGAAAAGTGGTAAGAGAGGCAGGTAGTCCTTGACATTTATTAAACTAAAAGAAGGTCACGCACGTAAGCATTAAAACACCCCATGCGTGACGAATTGACGCTTCGTTTTTAAAAAAAATATTTAA
Source organism: Eueides isabella (assembly GCA_019049475.1). Classification (NCBI taxonomy): domain Eukaryota; kingdom Metazoa; phylum Arthropoda; class Insecta; order Lepidoptera; family Nymphalidae; genus Eueides; species Eueides isabella. The sequence continues at coordinate 4,232,372 of CM032402.1, forward strand.
AAATAAATACGTATAAATCACAAAAAGTTATACTTAGTAGAAAAAATATAACATATTCTTCGATAGCTACATGGCAAATATTTTACTGTCCTCTCTATATAATTCAAGCGCAACAGTCAAAATAACAATCGTGCAATGTAAATCGTAGCCATTGTTGGACGCTAACGACGATGTCCATTACCTACTAGACGATTGACGACCGGTAGCCAGTACTGACTTGAACCGACCGTTGGATTGAAATTAGAAGAAAATAGATTTTCATATTAAACATTTTATCTTTTTGTGTGCTTATTTTGATCTTCTTAAGTCCACCAACAAATTTAATTATATTAATAAGAATATACATTTTGTTTTATTATAATGTTACTTATTCACTGATTTATTTTTCTTTAGTTTCACGCTGTATCCCGCACAAGGCAGGCAGTTCAAGAGAACCTTCGAACCTAGTGAATTTAGTAAATGATGGCATTACATGTTCAGTGAATATGTAATTTAAAATATTAAATGTTACATTTCACACGCTTGTTCCACGCTTGCGCTATGACAGGCCTTAGTACTATATATTTTTTACTTCTTATAATGAAACAAAATCTAAATGACTGCAAACTCTAAATAATAAGATAACAATAAAATAAAATATTATAAAAAAATCTTAAGAAGAAACGATAACTTTAATGTCCATGACATTAAAGTTATCGTTTCTAAACATTCATCTAGATCTGAATCGCATAGAGATACCAGACAGTTTTTTTTAGCTTCACGCTGTATCCCGCACGATGCAGGGTAGGCAGAGGGAACCCGGGAACCTAGTGTGAAGAAACTTCGTCTTACTTCTTTCGATATCAACAACCTACCATACAATAAATTGATCATCTCAAACGCCCCTAATTCCCTAACAGTCAAAATTGATCGAGACGAACAAATACCGAATTCGATAGTATCCTACCATTGTTACATTCCATGTTTTTGAGACGCGCGCATTCTTCACATTGCGCTGTCGAGACTTAGAGTAATAGTTTTTGCACGCATTTGCTTGAACTCGTCGCCACCACAATAGTGTTACACCTTGTAAGTAGAGTTAAGTATTTAATAATCATCGAGAAAAGAATCTTCATGTGGCCAACGTTTTATGTCAAATATTCTATAAGCAACTGGTGACATCGGCTTTGAACAATTCATTCTTGTATAGCAAAAAGTTCAATGGAGATAACTCTTGAATATTTTCACGGTCTGATAATAAATCAAAAGTTGTAAGACATTTATTATACGCCAATTACATAATTGTTTTTCTTATGCAGTTACAATAACAGAGAGGAAGAAAGCGGTTCTGTTTTCAATAAATCAGTACATTTTCTTCTTTATATACCTCTGCTAGTGATACTCTAGTCATTCTAATATGAGAATTCTAGGAGTAATAAAAAATATTTTTGAACAGAAAAAGAAGACAAAAAATCTAATTAAAATAAAATAGCACTCGAAATAAAAATATGAAGATACCATGACGCTTGGCATATTTACGATTATATATTAACGATTTTTTTTTACTAAAAACATATTTAATTAAAAAAAATATGACAATTCAAACAAAAAAAAAACGAACGAAACAAAGATACTATAGCTTCATGTTAGGGTTAGCTTAAGGTAGGCCGAGGGAACTTAGAAACCTAGTATTAAGACCCTCCGTTCCGTTCCTCACTTTATTCTACTAACATAATGACATAAAAAAATAATCAAATTGAATTTTGAGTCTGTCTTTTGAATGTACTGAACATGGAAAAATATATACGTTCAGCACAACCGTCAAAGTATGGCCCTGAACTGTAGCCTGTTAGATAAAAAATTCTTACATTCTTACCAAGCTTGTGACATCCAACTATGAGAAAAAAGAAAAGTGACCCCAACTTCTCGAACATATGCACCTACTGCACAATACTAGACAAGCAAGCGCATATCGACCATAACTAAAAAAAATAAGTTATAATGCCATCATTAGTACAGTTATGGAACTACCTAATAAATTATATTTAAAAAGAACTGACCTGTATCAATACACACTTACTTTAAAGTTAATCCATATAACAAACGTTACTCCAAATTTAAAAAAAAAACCATATTGTCGCTGATATATATGCTTGTATCCATTTTGACTAATTGTGTGGCTCGAGTCTCTTCCCTACCAAAGCACAGATATACATAAATACGCAAAAGAAAAGCGTTACGTTCTTTGCAACATACTGGCTGTCACTTTTCTCATCCTGTCATTTTATCTTAAAAAAGTCTATTATATCACTTAATGATATATACATAGGTGCCTACACATATAAAAATAATGCTAAAAAGCATTGCAGTCACAGCTTGCTGCACACTGGCATAAGTCCCACATATTTCCAAGTATAATTAAGGCCACTTAAAATCGATACCTAGAAACCAATCAATTCTTCAATGACAACGAAACAAACCCTTATTATTTTTTATTCGATAATAGTCTCCTTGAATCACTTTTATAACAACATATGTTTTGCCATTGAACTGATTTTTATTCACTGGTGTTAAGGTCTATTATTTATAATTTAATTATTTCCAAAGTTTGTCATTGGACTGGTCAAAGTATCTTATCCGCCAATTATACAGCGTATAATTGAATTCGATACAGTGACAATTTTCTATAATAATTCAAGATTTATACCGTATTTCTCGATTTGTTTAATTTTAAATAAAACTTTAAAAGCAATTTTATATAATTTTGAATTATGTATTCTTATTTGATTAGAAATAAATAATGAGTTTTCAGCACTGGCTTGAAATAATTGGATTAGACTGGCTTGAATAACATAAAAATATTCTAAACATATTTATAATTTTATTATACTCCTTAATAAAATTTTATATTTCTCTACTTAGTTACTTACTTATCTTGGCGCTGTATCCCTAGCGGGGTAGGCAGAGAGATCGGAGCGCTAAATGCTATGGTCTCGACATATCGCTTTTGTCTCGTCCACTGTCATCGACGTTTCCATACATGCCCTCCGGAGGGTCCTCATAATGTTTTACGTGACCCTCCTCCAGTATCGTAGATATTGTTTTTTCAAAGGTCAACCGAGGTCTCTCCCTCCTGCTCTTACCACTCACTTTTCCTTTATAAATCTTTTTTGCCAAACTTTCTTCACCCATTCGCTCGACGTGCCCAAACCACCTCAGCACGTTTTTTTTTTTCATTTTCACTGTGACATCCACGCTAGTACCTACCATTCTGTGTATCTCGTCATTGGGTATGCGATCAGCAAAACCGACTCCACATATTTAGCTTTCTTACATTCTTCTTCTGTAATACTCACGTTTTGCAGCCGTATAACAGCGACGGTACTAATACTACATTGTGTTCGGCCAAACGCACAACTATACTAACGTTTCGCTGCCTCAACAACCTCTGTTACCGGTAGCAATACGCCTTTCCACATACATTTCATATCTTCCGTCTCTGCTAAACATACTTCTCAGAGTAATAGGTATAATTACTTTCATCATACAATATTTCTTTAAAATTTACAAAATATTTTTACATTCTCATTCATATTGTTTTATAAATATAAAAATGCAACCTAAAAATTTTACTGTTCCTGAACTACAAAACTATATCCATAACCCAAAGAAATACTTTATCATCCACCCAACTTGTCCACTTTTAACGAATGTCCTATCCACGATAATCGATATTACATTCCTTAGGTGAGTACCGATAAATGAGAACGACTTGCAAACAACTTTAGGCTTCCCATTAAATATAATGTATAATAGCAAAAATATATGAACAGGCATGTTATTGCCATTAGCGAATAATACGATTATACAGATTTTTTATGCTACTGCTAAAAATAATATTTAATTGTGATGAAAAGATGTTTTAAACGTACCAATTTAATTGCAAAATGGAATGTATGAATTGTAAGGATTTCGATTATTTTAAATAATTTTGTAAGAATTAAAGACTTTTTGAGTAAACGATGCCAGGACCAAATGGGAGAGGCCACTAGTGTAATCTACGGTCGCAAGATAGTGTCCAAACTTAAGAGGCTGATATACAAAAGTATCAAAAGATAAGAAACGGCAAACGAGCGTACGGGTCACCTGTTAGATAGTAAGTGATTACCGTCGCCCACGGCCCCGTGTAACTCCAGAGGAGCTACAGGAGCGTTGTCGGTCCTTAAGATGGATGGGCACCGAGGTCCGGCATTACGCAATGCGAAACGCAGTGGCCAAAGCCACTACTTAACACCGATTTTAAAAAAAGGGGATGGTAATGACACGGTCGAGTCTGCAATTTATAAGCATGTAAAAATTATTTATTACTATTTTTTAATAAAAGTTTGTCGTAGTGTGGTCATTGACTTTCACGATTATTAGATATTTTATATGAAACAAATTTCTTTTATTTTATCACGCATTAAATGTTAAACGCAGTTTAGGCATATACAAACTAGATTGTGACAATGGTTTATCAAAAATTGGTCAAACAAAAGGAAATATCAGTGTTAGGGAGAAGGTAAACATCTGCAATATTAAGAAAAGATATGAATCGAAATTAGCAGTGTGTGAGCACAGATCCGTATCCTATTGAATTACAAAAACATCCTATATTTCAAATCCACCACACCGGAGGGCTAGATATAGTCAGCTCAATCTGCATCGAGCAGTACGCGAGGCAATTATAAAATAGCTACACATATTGTGCATACATATTAAAGTCAGTTTAGTTGCTCTATATATATATATATATATATATATATATATATATATATATATATATATATATATATATATATATATATATATATATATATATAATATATATATATATATATATATATATATATATATATATATATATATATATATATATATATATATATATATATATATATATATATATATATATATATATATATATATATATATATATATATATATATTTATATATATATATATATATATATATATATATATATATATATATATATATATATATATATATATATATATATATATATATATATATATATATATATAGATAGATATAGATATTTTAGTAGTATATAAATGATTTTGAGGAAAATCTTGTTATATCTTTTGTATTCTCATTTTCTGCTAATGAAGAAGAAAAATATAATATAACACTCACATAGAAAAAAGAACGCTAACGGGACTAACGTCCTTCACATAGTATATTGAAGACCGGGGCTATATTATGTATGTAATAATGTACAGAGCATGAAACATCTGTTTATTTATTGATCTTATGGCTATAATACGGTTACCATATTAAGCCATTAAGTTTTTATAATTTTTTAACTTAATAAGATGAATATCAAAATATTCACCGACAGTCGTCAAAAGAATAAACTTAATCGGTATGCGTAAGATACATTGTAAGCGCATACTATTTATATAAATTGCCATAATACTAAATGTATCTTTGTTAAATTTTTACTTTGTGTAAGCTTGTCCTTATAAGGTATTTTGTGGGAAATAAAATTAGTAGTTGACCAAAAAGGAGTATCATGCCGTTTCCTGCGTGTGTGGAAAATTACGTAAAGTTGTTTTTAAGTTCAATTAAATGTGAATTCAAACGAAACTTTGGCAGTTGTAATTAAACATTTTTATAGGCAATATAGTCAAACTTTTATTTTAACTTTGTCTGTAACTTATTAAGAAACAATTGTTGAAATTGAGATTTTAAACACGGAAGGTCCAAAAATAACAAAACTCGAGTTCATGAAATGGATTACTGAAGAAAAAATAAGTCGATGCCGATTTTTTATAGCACAGCTCAGGAGACCATTGGACCACACAAACTTGTAAATGAGGCTGATCGACTTCTCAAGATTTATAAAAAGAGTATGGGGTTTTTGAAGACGGTGTCCCATGTCATGCAAACAATTCAATTGATAGGATTTTTCTTGTAGCATACTTTTTATGTGAAGTAAAACGCTGTAACACTTTTGCATCTTGTGCTTGAGGAGCATACGCATGTGCCAGTAAAACTGGAGGTGACAGATCCATGAACCCCACAGATGGTGTATTTTACCAGAACATAGCAAAATTGCCTGATACATTATTCCGTTAATAAACGTATTTTATGTTTTTCATAATTAATTTTTAATTAATCTAGTAAATAATTCAAATTATAAATCAAATCATTAAGCATAAAATCTTTGTCATTTTTTGGACATAAATTATATATTAAGAATTGCTTGTAGTTTCTAAATATGTAAAACAAACTATATATTTTACACTTATTACTCCTAATATAAGATATAGCATTATTTTTAAAAATATAATATATATGTATGTATAAAAAGAAAGTAAATCTCCTTCGGTATCTTAATTCAAATTTATAAATGTATTTTTAAATGATAACGTCCAAATAATGCCACTATTGATTTGGTACGCAATTATTGAATTGTTGTTATGACGTTCAGTTTGAAGCCACGTCTTAATAAACTTATAACTATTTAATTAATTCCATACATATGAATGTGGTACACGTAAATTTTTCAAGCTTAGCCTTATTACATTATAAATAAGTATCTTTTCCTTTTTTTTCAGCTTCAAGCTATATCTCGCAGGGTACACTCCGTTCCTTCCCCACTCTACACCGAATTAATTTGTCGAGAAGTGGAACTCAATACCTTGGATTGTTATCGGAGCGAAGCAATGATAATATTAAATATTTTATTAAAAATCGGAAATATAATCATATAAATAATAATAAAAATCTGAAAATATCAAATATTCCTTTGTTTCGAGTGGGGATTGAACACAAACAAAATAAAAGTCGTCTTATTAAACTTAAATTTAAAAAGCGTATAAAAATTTTGAACGAAGCAGGATTTGAACCCGCGCCTCTTGAATACCGTTCCAGCGCTCTGACCAACTAAGCCATTCGTTCTCACCGAGCTCCATCGAAATTCTTATACGCTTGTTACAACTTATTTATGTTGTTAGCATCTCTGTAGGGAGATTTTTACAAATTTCCGCTACCCAAACACAACTCGTAAGAATTATCGTTTGGCAAGAGAGAATACTATTTATTTTAATATTTTTACTATGTTTTTTAAAGTGTTATTCCTTACTTAGGACAGAAAATACTAAACTTAAATTTAAAAAGCGTATAAAAATTTTGAACGAAGCAGGATTTGAACCCGCGCCTCTGGAATACCGTTCCAGCGCTGGACGGAGCTCGCCGAGCTAGCGAGTTGTCTTTGGGTAGCGGAAATTTGTAAAAATCTCCCTACAGAGATGCTAACAACATAGGAAAGTTGTAACAAGCGTATAAGAATTTCGACGGAGCTCGGTGAGAACGAATGGCTTAGTTGGTCAGAGCGCTGGAACGGTATGCAAGAGGCGCGGGTTCAAATCCTGCTTCGTTCAAAATGTTTATACGCTTTTTAAATTTAAGTTTAATATTTTCTGTCCTAAGTGTGGAATAACACTTTAAAACATAGTAAACAAAATAAAAGTCGTCTTATTAAACTGCTCTACGGAACAAAATTTATATAAAATACCCAATATAAAATATGCTGATCTTATTGAGATTTGTTGTAGTTCAGGGACACAAGCGTGTGAATGTAAACGCGACAGGTTTTGGATTCGACCCCCACTCGAAGAAATAAAAGATTTCATATTTAAATTTCTTTGGTCTCATAACAAGGCAAAACGCAGCGTTGAGTTCCGCCACTCAACACGCAAAACGGAGTGTCTTATCACTAGGTTCCCAAGTTCCCTCTGCCTACACTACCATATGCGGGACACAGCGCGAAGCTGAAGTATAAATATATAGATACAAGTATAGTACGTACGTATCGGTTGTTCTCGAAGATATTGGGTAAATTTCTTTAGTATCTGATCTGATAACATACCGTCATTTTTATATTAATATGTAGACTAATGAACGTTTACAATGGACATGAATTTAATATGTTAATATTTTTTATATAAAAATAAGATTCACATTTGTTATTGCACACATTTTCTTAAGAGTTCGGCGGAAAGTAAAGAAAGCAAATGTCTTTTTTGATCGAAGTCTCTTACCGCATCTTCTTCGTTCCGTTTGCCTACCTTGCTATGCAGGCCAAAGCCTGAAGCTAAAAAAATATATTTTTCAAATGCATATATGCATGCAAATGTATGCGATACTGCCGATACTAAAACTCAAAAAAGCAATTTGGAATATTTTGTCTGTTTGATCCGATTATTATAATTTAATCACACACACAATACATATTTTAAATAATACTCTTTAACTGGAGTATCATATATATTTAGTTTTATTTGTTGTTGGAAATCTGACCTTCCAAACACGAAGTGCCATTTAAAAACATTAGTCTTGACCAATAGATTATAAAGACTGTGCCTGAGTGTAATGAAAAAATAATTTTGCATGATTTATAGCTTACTCAACCAACGCAAATTACTGACAGTTAGGGACGTTTAACTTAAATATTGCCTGCGCTTGCGCACTTCAATTTTTATATAAAATTGAAAAATAAAACACATCCGCCGTAAAAATATACAGGTTAACTAGTGGTCGCTCGCAACTTCGTTTATTTTTTTCCCAGTCTCAAATAATTCGAAAACTATTCCCATAATACTTCTCTGCACATTCCAAGGAACTCGAGGAATTCCAGCGTTGTACTCCGTGAACTCTGTGCGTTCTCGGACGTTACGTTATATGTACCTCTATAGGCGTGTATGTAGAATGTACTGATTATTATGAAACAGTACGTACTTATGTATAGCATGATCTAACATACGGTATTTTGTATCATATAACTATGTAATATACTTTTATTTACTTATAAATATAATATCCAAAGTTATTAAATATAAAACAAATACCTACACTGTTATTAAAAACATCATAGTAGGCAATCGTTTTGGTTGTAGGCTCGATCCATCCTCAAAGGTATGACTGACTATATTTTATATACTATATATACTAGCGCAAGGATGATATCTGCCACTTATCACGTAACGTCTCGAATTAAGGCAAAGAATGGACTGTAGAGTTCTCTCAGACTACCGTGATATAAGTGAAAGTGCGTGAAACTGTTTTTTGTTATATAAAACCAACCAAATCATGACCACCCATGTCTGACTTTACATATACAGGCCAGGTTTTGAGAGTTTTCGATTTCGATCAAAAAGGTGATTTTAATAAATATAGGTTCGTGAAATGCAAATAAGTGACGTGCAAGTTTACGATGTAACATTAACTTGTATTTGATCGATACTCGATACTTGGTACGTATGTTATTACTGTATAATGATAATTATACCGCTTTGTTACTCTAAAAATACGACAAGCAGTAAATAGCTTGTTTGTTTTCTAGAAATACTCAAAAGTTAATCAAATAAAATAAAAAAAGCTTGCAAACTCAGTGTAAATAAATTAACTTATTTTTTTTCTTTAATTAGCCGGCTAAATTAAAAATAAGTTAATGAGTACAACAAAAAGGTGTTATTAACCTAATATAAATATTGAATAAAATGTGAAATATATAAACATCATTATGATCAAAACCTATGCGATATCTTCCATTGTCGAGTCCAGTCCAGAATCTAAAATGATTGCAATAGCATTACAGTATAAAAATATATGAAAATATGATAAATTCATATGAAATAAGTTTGTACTTCCCGCAAGTTAATATTATCAACTATTAGTAATTTTACTACTAATCATGAAATTGTCACAGCCTTGGGTGAGCGAATCCAATACGCACTTGACCGTGTTCTTTTCAATTCGTGAAAGCCTAAACGCAAATAAATGTATATATTATACATTTACGCATACATAATAACATTTAACCTCAAAACAAAACTCAACTTAAACTGACAGACAGACATATATTATAAGCGTTTGTGTCAAAATACAAACAATAACACACGACTGCATATTTATACTTGGAAAACGTGCTTGACAGTAAAAAATATATATTTTTACATAAACGTTTAAAAAGTCTTAATTTAAAGAAAATAAGGCTTACAAGTATGCGTTAGGTAATATTCCTTATATGGCATGTCCCTATATGTCAGTCTCCCAACATTAATCATTCCCACGACATAGCTCACATGCAAATGTGAATGTAACTACTTTATGTGAATCAATCAGAATTTGTACTGTTTGTTCTGACCGCCGATAATTACAGGATATTTACTCGTATGTACTTTTTCGTTTCATTACGTATTAGGCTATCAATTAGTGGATACTGAATACAAGCACGATTATTAAAAAAGTACATATTAAATTGAACAAATATATATATATATATATATATATATATATATATATATATATATATATATATATATATATATATATACCTACTATTGTATATAGGGCATTAAAATCTGGTTACGTAAGGTAGTGCAGAGGAGGTGAGAGAAGATTTAATTAAAATTCCTACAGAAACTTAGAAACTGTTTTTCATTTATTTATAAAATGAATGAATGATTGTCAATGCAAGGAAAAGCATTATAATAAACGACATAGGTCAAAATTTCAGTAAAAACACTAAGGACACATGACGAGTCATGACTTAAATAAAAACACTAGGGACACATGACGAGAGATACGGAGTCGTATAAAGTGACCTCACATACAAAACGATCCGAGGTCTCCGCAAAATTTGGCACTCTGTCTCTCTCTCTCTCTCTCTGACTCTCTTTTACACAAAACAAAACATAAAAATATTATCTCTGTTTAAGCCGTATTAAATTGAATTTTACTTATAATTGAAACTTATATTTTATATTTAACTTCTTACTTTCGATGTTCAAGTGATAAAAACAATTAAACAACAATCTCGTTTTGCGGCGACACGCGGTCATTATGGGCCAGCCGCGGCCCAAATCCTCCGTAATTGCTCGGCCACGATACCCGATACATAACTCCCTAACCCTAACTTAAACTGTGGTGACCGGTTTGACCCATTGTTTGGGTAGGGCTGAACACGTGCCTTCATCTTACGAGATTAACCGAAAAGTTTTGCTTTGGATATAACTCTTTTTTTTTTTTCAGCCGTATCCCGCACACGGTAGAGGAGTCTTGGGAACCTAGTGTTAAGGTACTCCGTTCCGTTTCACTCATTTGAGACATTGCGTTTTTGTGGCGGAACTCACACTGCGCTTTGCCTTATTATAAGTGAAAAGAAATGAAAACATTAAATATACTTTATTTTTTTTTTTAGCTTCACGCTGTATCCCGCACTAGGCAGGGTAGGCAGAGGGAACGGAAGTGAAACCTAGTGTTATGACACTCCGTTCCACTTCCGTTCCCGACTTTCCGCCGAATTTGAGGCATTATTAAATATTTAAATATTTAAATTGGAAATATTAAATATTTCATTTCCTCGAGTGGGGATCGAACCCACAACCTGTCACGCTTGCAGTCACACGCGTGTGCCGCTGTCTTGTATATCAATCTGATTTATCATAAGAAACACTGAAATAGACTTTTCGTGTAAATACCCAAATTCATATAAGTATATGTGCAATATTTGAAAATTTGTATTGTTTTTTATCTACTATTGATATGATGATGATATGCTTTTTTAAAGAAACCATATATTAGACGGTCGGAAGAAATATTTTAGGATGAGAAAATATTTATCTACCAAAAGAGAATGAATATTACAAGGAAAGTCAATTATAATAATCAATAGAAGAAGAGACCGTCATAGCTCAGTTCCACAGTGTCTTACTTACGGTGAGACGCTGTGACACAACAGTTAAGGGTTCAATTCTCACTCTGAAAATTAAATTATTTTTATTCTTATATCTAGTAACAAGAAACAACACGACTTGGCGTAGAATTGTTTCTTAAATAATTACATTGACTAATTCAAGTATTGATAATTTTATTTATATTAAAAAACAAAATGTTTAGCCAACCCTAAGATAAGTTCCCATTGTTTTCCAAGCCACAAAATAAGCCATTTCTGACCGCCCCTTCTACAAGGGATGTCGATATCCAATTGAAACCGCATGATTGTGACCATTCCGCTTTATGATGTAAACCTTAATATCGCTGAATGATAGATGTATTGACTCATTTCCGGATGCCATGTGTCTTTTATACTTTAAGTGGGATAATCTTGTGAACTATATAATTTTGTTTTAGATACGAATATAAGATTTTTTTTCAGTTTCACCACTGTATTTCACACCTGGTACAGTAAGCAGAGGACCTAGGACAGACCTTAGAGTTAAGACACTCTGTTCCTTAATAATTCAGCAGAATTGGACGGCGGAACTCAACGCCGCGCTTATTTTCTCGAGTGGGGATCGAACTCACACCTGTCGCGCTTACAGTGACACACACATACTACACTTGTGCCTGTGTAAAATTTGAGGCCTATTGTGACCTCATATTTTGAGCATTATCATTTTTTTATTATATAGGTACAATTCATATTTAAGTACCTAATTTAATTGTATCTCTTAGATGAATAAAAGTGAAATGAAACTGTTGACGCGTTTGTTTTTGTGCCTGACTAAAAGCTATGTAGGTGGATATCAATTTTCATTTTTATATATTTAATACCTATCTATCCTACATATCTGTCTATAGATCTTTCACTGTGAAGAACGAGGCAAAAATAACAAATTGTATAACATAATTTAATCACTATCTATATATGTTTTTATTTTTAAACCAATCTAATTGTTCTAATAACACCTTAACCTAATATAGAATGTATTTAATTTTATAATAATTAATTAAATACATTCTATATTAGGTTAAAATTAAAATTAAATTTATATAGATAAAAAATATAAATACTCACTCTCAGCTTCACGCTCTATCCTGCACATAGCAGGGAAGACAGACGGGACATGGGAACCTAATGTTATGACACTTCGTTCCACTTCAGTTCCTCACTATCCGGCGAAATTGAGGCATTGCGTGTTAAACTCGATGCTGCGCTTTGCCAGAGCGAAGAAATGAAAACATTCAATATTTAATTTAAAAATATTAAATATTTCATTTCCTTGAGTGGGAATCAAACCCACAACCTATCGTTTACAGTCAAACGCTTGTGCCACTGCACCACGACAGGCCTCAAATATAAAATTATATAGTTTTATTAATCTGTCTGCTTAACTAACTTTCCCTTAATCTTACACCAAATATGGATACACAGGGCAAGTCAATCCAAGGCTTTTCTACACGAACCCATTTATACGTCCTAAATCGAATTCTAATACAAAATCCGTGGGATTAGGCGGATGGCAAATATTTGTTCTGTCCGAGATTAAAATATTAGAGTGGTCAGTCCGTTTGCTCTATACCAACGTTTGTTTACAAATTGTATTAATTAAGCCGCGGCCTTCAACGTATTTACTGAATTATTTAAATATTTATATAATAAAATTTAAGTAAATAATATGGTTTAATATTTCGCAGTTATTGCTGATTATATTTGAATAGTAAGTGCCTATTAATGATGTCTAGGTCACTGCCTATGCCTAGCTATAATTATTAACAACATTTTTACATATTTTAATATGTCAATAGTTACGAACTAACCAACGAACTAACCAGTAAAGAATATTTGAGTTAATTTGTAAAAGAGAGACGTGTAGTTGTGCAGAGGTATTAATTAACGCGTGACTGTAAAAGTATCAGGTTGTGTGTTCCCCACTCGAGCAAATAAAATATATTTTTAATTTTTTTTGCTTGCTTTGGTAATAAGATCGAAGGCGGAAAGTGGGAAACGGAACGTTGTGTTTTAACACTAGGTTCCTAAGCTCCCCTCCACACCCTGTCATGTCAGCTAAAAGACAATTCTAAGATGTAGAACAAGAAGCGAGATATCTTCTCTACAGTAACAGCAAATATAAATCTATCTATAGTAATCTATATTATAGTAAAATATTTTGCCCCGTTTAAATTATCAACGGTTCATTTCTAGAATGTACTTCAAAAGGTAGCAATAGAAGAATAATTTCAAATTTGGTCACAAATTTAAAGACAGCCATATTATGTATGTACATTCTGACAATTATGTACATTTATTGTAAGTTTAATAGTAAATAGTTGTCAATGGATTTAAATTCGTAATTAAACGATAAGTTTATTACTTAATGTAATATATTTATTGTGTTTATGTATTTATTGTGATTGTATCAGCGGCCATTGCGTGGTACGATTTTTTAACACAGAAGACGGAGGCTCTTCTTTCTTTAAAATAAGAAAAGCTAATGATAAAAGTGTTTTTATCAGTGTTTTAAAAAAAAGCTTATATTATTACCTGTCTGACCAGCAAAGCGCGTCATCTCGATATCTGAAACAAAAATAGATCAATATAATTTATATTTCTAGGACACAGAACACTGTTTGATGGATAAGAATTATTGATCTTGTAAGTACCTACATTATAAATTATTACTTTATTATACGTTCAGAAGTTATTTATTTCTTTTTAATACATAAAGATGTTTTTGCAATTTTCTCGAAGGTTGACTGAGAGAAAGTGACACTGATCCATGCTTCATTACGGACATGCGAAACTAAATGACAAACTTTGGTTGCTCTTTGTCAATTTGCATGATATTTATGATTAGTCATACATTAAGTTAAGTTTTACACTATATCCAGCATTTTTCAAGATAGGCAGAGGATACTTAGCGTTAAGATATTTCGTTCTCTAAAAATGACAGTGTGGTGCAGTAAGATGTCACGTGTATTTATTTTTTCGCCAAACGCGTATTAGAAGTGACAAATTTCGCTATAAATATATGAAAATTGAAGATAATTTTATCAGCAATATGCACTTTTAAGACGCATGCCTTAAAAGTGCATATTTTAGAAATCGATTTTCTCTACGCGTTTACATTACAACTCTTATTTTAAAAAAATGGCGGACACATGAAATTTTAGAATTTTTATGAAATCTGCTTCAAATACACGTGATTTTGGGTATGGGGGAGGGGTAGTCTTAAACCTCACCACGTATCACCAAGGGGGGAGGGAGGGTTATAGATTCTACAAAAAAATCACGTGATTAATGGACGGCCCCTTAACGAGAAAAAAATACCACATAATTTTTGTAGTAAATATCACAAGCCGCTTATAATAAATGTAAATATTTGCCTTGTACAAGATGAAAACCCAAACCCTCCTCCTCTTCCCAAGGATTGAGTGGAATTTTAAGTTCTTTTATGTGCAGTTGTGTTTATTTATCAACATTTTCTTCGATGTTATCATTTTATAGTAAGTACAACTAATTTATAAATAGCTTGTTTAAGATCATAATCATCTCAAGAATGTAGTATTAAGATAAAAAAAGAATTACAGACGCACGAGACGAGCGATAATGAAATATTTCGTATTTAAAGTTAAACATAACCGCGACAATTGCGATTGGACTCTACAATGATATACATTTTTCTAAATGTGGCTTATTAATTAAAATTGTGTACATTTACAAAGTGTTAATTATTATTGTATTTACTACAGACTCTTTCTTTTACTAATTGTTTTTTTTCTCGGCTTTACGCTGTATCACGCACGAGGCAGGGTAGGCAGAGGCAACCCGGGAACCTAGTGTTAAGACACGCCGTTAAATTTCCGTTCCCCACTTTCCGCCACATTTGAGGCATTGCGTGTTGAGTGGCGGAACTCAACGCCGCGCTTTGCCTAATTACCAGATAGAGTAATGAAATATTAAATATTTAAATGGAAAATATTAAATATTTCATTTCCTCGACGGTGAATTGAACCCAGAACCTGTCGGTTACAGTCACACGCTTGTGCCGCTGCGCCACGACAGGCCTCTACTAAATGTTAATTGAAAAACAAAGAAAGCACATTACTCAACCTTAGAAAAGATAAAAGACAATTTGAAATAATCCGATTTCTAAGATTATGACAACATGTATCTACGTCATTTTATTAGTACAAAAACTACTTGATGTGTAAAAAAACTACATATTGGAAGGTACATATAGGTACATTGGAAGTGCTGAAACTAGCTCTGACTGCCTGTAAAATGGCTTACATAACACAATTAACACTGAAATTTTAATTTAATAGTATCTAATAAATAGGCTGTAACCATTCATTCATTTATTTAAAATGTTGTAAATAACAATAATAAATAAATAAATTATTAAGTAGTTCCTGGGATAAGCGCATTCGACTAAACAATGTCAATCAAATAAGGATAAGGAAAGAGAATAATATTCTTAATATATAAATAACATATTCATAACATCTCTATATATCTTTGACATAGGCTATTCTCAAAGTCTACGACCTCCCTGGCGATAATGAATAATTCAGGGCTCCGAGCTCGGTACAGCGTGGTTACATTATTAATAGGTAATAGATAAACGCATTACAGCTTATCCAAGACCTGAATAGGAAATATTTGATTCAAAAATCATTTTTTTTTTCAGAAATTCAATGTTAGTTATTGAATATGTAAAGTAAAAATGTTAACTTTAATTGTCCTTATTTATGATAAGCTTATTGCTATTTTAGCCAATAGTATGATAAATAAAAATATGTTTTTTTTATATAAATAACCACAAATGCACACAAAGACTCAAATTGCTTGCTGCTGTCAAATTGTTTTATGTTTTTCTTTTTTACACACTCTCTAAATTTACCAATGTTTTAAGTAAATACGTAATAAGAGTCCTCTTCATTATCGACTTTCAAGAAATTTTGAGATACAATAACAAAGTAAGACATACTGGATATGACTTATTATAAATTTGTATACAATAAAATAGTGGAATTTTAAATTTTACAAGTTTTGAACATGTAGAAAATAAAGAACCCTCATTACAATTACCAAATATTTTTTTTTCGTCGCTCTTGTAACTTTTTTCGTCGCTCTGGTAACAAGATAATGGGCTCCGTAGAGTAGAAAGCGGGGAACGGAATGTCTTAACACATGTTCTCCGTTATGTACCCCGCTGCATGCGAGATACATGAAAAGTATGAAAAGAATACTTAAGAAAAGACTTTCACTCTTTTCACTTCGGCTGTCCCGATATGTCCCTGCCCTTGTGAGACCTTTTATAATAATATAAAAAAAATCAGTTAAAACTTCGTTTGTTTTCTTCAAAATAATAAAGCATAATTCACAAAACATTATAACATTATTCCTTTCAAAATTAACATTTCTATGTTCAGTATTCAAATGCTAACCACTCATTCTAATGCTCGAGTCGAAACTAAGGCAGTAGAAATTGTCACAAACCCGCTTCAATACTATGAATAGCTTTTAGGTAAACATGATTATTTACATTTTTCAATAGAAACGTGTCATATTCCACATACTTTCATCGGCTGTATTTAAATTAAAATAGCTCGAACATCTACATGTGCTTAAGTGAATAATGTTAAATATATTCAATAAATAGCGTTCTCTCTTACCAAATGCTGAATTCTAAGCAATTATCATTTTCAGCTTCATCTCCCATATGGCAGGATATGCAGAAGGAATTTGGGTACCTAATGTTAAGACACTCTGTTCCACTATTTTACGTCAAATTTGAGTGGCGGAACTCAACGCAGCGCTTTGTCTTGTTACCAAAGCGAAGAAATGACAACATTAAATATTTAATTTGAAAATATTAAATATTTCATTTGAAAATATTAAGTATTTCATTTGAAAATATTAAGTATTTTTTTTTGATAAATTTAAATATTTTTTTTTGATAATTTTAAATATATAATTTGAAAATAGTAAAGATTTCATGTGAAAATATTAAACATTTCATTTGAAAATATTAAATATATCATTTCAAAATAGTAAGTATTTAATTTCGTTGAGCTTGGATCGAACTTACAACCTGACGTGGTTACAGTCGCACGCTAGTGCCCGTTCGCTACGAGAGGCCTTAAACATTATCTTTAGGTAATGCAAATTTGCAAAAGGCAGTCGCAGGTTAAAATCCCGTCACGTTTAGATTTTTATGTTCTTAAAAAAAAATCTAAGCCCATTTGAAAAAACATTTTGTTTTGAAAAAGTCTTTTATAAACTGCAGGAAGGTAGAGCCTTTGCCTCGTCCACTGTCATCAACCTCTTCATGCCCTCCGGGGGGTCCTCATGCTTTTACGTGACCTTCCTCCATTATCGTCCATACTGTGTTTTCGAAGGCCAACCAAGGTAAGAGAGGGAAGGGGAGCCTCCCTCTCTTACCAATCACTTTTTTTTCATAAATCTTTCTTGCCAATCTTTCTTTACTCATTCGCTCGACGTGACCAAAGCACCTGAGCACGTTCTTCTTCATTCTCAAGGTGACATCCACGCTAGTAGCTACCATTCTGTGTATCTCTTTATTAGGTATGCGATCAGCTCAACTGACATATCCGACAAAGATATCACAGACGAAGAACGCGCCGATTAGAACTAAACGTCCGTACTCCAAAAAAAAACCTCATCAGCTTACCATGCAGTATAACGAAAAGCTGATGAATCAACAAAAGAAAATAATACAATTATACAATCGTTTACTAAAACAGTGACGCTTATGTTCAACGATGCAATAACGTCGCGTTTTGAATTTAAATTCTCTAATTTAGGACGCGTTCCGCACTCGCGTTTTCGCATAAAATTACAATCACACACATCCTTACTCAGTAAAATTGCTGTAATGCCATATGATATAATGCATCATATGAGCAATGGCAATAATGTATAAATATAAATGAGTTGTGAGAGCGTCATGGCGCAGTGCTGGTGGTCTGACTGTGAAAGCGACAATTTTCGGTTTCTTTTCCATATTTCTATAAAATTCAGTGCCAGGTGGGCATTGAATTTTGCCATTTATCAGGCAATGTCTTAAAAATTCGACGGAAAAGTAAGAACGGATTGTCTTAACACTTAGTTCCTTTTGCTTACCCAGTATTATGGAAAAATCTCTGGAGATTCCGCTATTATGAAAATATATTGTCGCATATTTAAACATTTTCCACGAAAAATATTATTTTTAAATTAGAGTTTGATATATTATAAATACCTAATCCCATCGACCCTATTTTCCTTAACAAAATCTTAATAATAACTACGAGTATAACACTACTAATAACTTGTTTACGTATGTTATTATAAAAGTAATAAAAAATATAGGTGATGGGATATTCTTTTCTTTTATTTATTTAATAAAACATTAAATTAAACGTGTTCAAAAAATAAATATAGATACTTATTATCCACTATTATTATTCAGCTTCACGTTGTATTCTGTACATAGCAGGATAGACAGAGGGAACTTGAGAATTTAGTGTTAGGACAAGCTCTTTTCTCTAACTTGCCACGCTTTGCTTTATTACCAGAACAAAGAAATGAACATATTAAATATTTAAGTTGAAAATATTAAAGTAAAAATAATATAAAGTAGAAATCGAACCCACAACCCACAAATTAATATTAACATAATACAAATTATTATTAACAATAATATTATAATGATATCGCTATTAGCCGCGAGGGCACATGTCACGTGTGCTTTACGACGCTAAGTTCGATCGTTTGGAACTTTGGTCGCAGTAATTATACGGATTAGCGAGAACTTCGATAAATGTCTGAACGTGACTTTGTTTTGGTATACAACTTTTATTGTCATATAGGTAGTAAATATGGTGAGTGGTGTCTGGTAATTTCTAATGTTAGTTGGCTTTAAATTGTTTTATTTTGATATAAGAAATGATCCATTTTTATCTTAGTTTTAAATAAACGTTATAAAATATTTAGTATTAATATTGAATATAAGAAGCCAGGCCGTTGCGCAGAGGTACAAGTGTGAGACTGTAAACGCGACAGTTTGTGGGTTTAATCCCGACTCGAGGAAAAATATTTAATATTTTCATTTCTTCGCTTTAGTAGCAATGCAAAGCGCGGCGTTGAGTTCCGCCACTCGACATACAATATCGTAAATTTGGCGGAAAATTGAGAGCAGAACGGAGTGTCTTAACACTAGATGCCATAAATTCCCTCTACATACCCAGTACGAGATACACTATACAGCGCTAAAAAGTTAAGTAATAAATTTTAAATGTTCTACAACTTCAGCTACTTTTTTTTAGTATGTCATATCTTTCTATTCTATGGTTAGCCAGCCAGCACATTAGCAAATACGACATAAATTAATAAATAACGGTATATCATTCTGTAGCGTGTGTAAGTAATTCAATTAATTAACAAATTTAAATATAAATATTTCCCCGAATAATTATTTGGAAAGTACAAAACTTGCAATTCAACATTTTGTCGAATAAAAAGCATTATTTTCTTCTATAACTTTAAATATTCCCTAAAAACGGGGTCAACTTAAAATAAACGACATCATTATGTATGTCAATGTAACACGAGCATTAGGCGATAAAACGCGAAATGACAGGTCGCCGGTGTTGACAATAGCCCCCGGAAGTTCCTAAACAGAATTCGATTACGTTTTATTACGTTAGTTATTTGAGTTTTTGAATAAAATACTCTTGTTTCCGTTACAAGATGTGTTCCATTGTACTTAAACGATGCTTATTGATGTCTACGATGCAAATAAGAAAATTGAGATTATATTTATATTTTATTTTGTATGGCTTCAAGCTTTATGAAATTTACAACAGAATAAGGTAGAGAGAAACTAGCTTGAAGATAGTCTGCTAAAACAATACTTTATTTTTAATTCATAGTCCAAAGCTAGAATTTAACAAAATAGAATTTTGGCTAAAACATTTATATAATTAAGTTATAAAGTCTGTCGTGGCGCAGCGGCATAAGTGTGTAACTGTAACCGACAGGTTGTGGGTTCGATTACCACTCGAAGAAGTGAAATATTTAATGTTTTCAATTTGAATATTTAATCTTGTAATTTCTTCGCTCTGGTAAAAGGCAAAACTTGAAGCTGAGAGAGAGAAAGTTATAAAGTCCTGCTTGTCGAAGCCTGTCGTGGCGCAGCGGCACAAGCGTGGGACTGTAAACGATAGGCTGTGGGTTCGATTCCCCAAAATAAAATATTTAAAATTTTCAAATTAAGTATTTAATATTTCATTTTTTCGCTCTTTTGAATCACTCAACACGCAATATCTTAAATTTGGAGGAAAGTGGGAAACGAAAGTGGAACAGAGTGTCTTAACACTAGGTTCCCAAGTTCCCTCCACCTACCCTGCTATGTGCGGGATTCAGCGTGAAGCCGAGTGAATAAATTCCTGCACTTAACAATCGCACACTTGTGCCCCCGCCTTATTATATAGACTTTCTATACGTAAGATATTTTTAAAAACATTTTATTCCTAAGTCTAAACATCTAGAAACGCTTCTGAAATGCAATTTCACTTGTAACATTTTAAAAGTCGTTGCGGAAGTAATATGTAGGTAGCGGCAAACTGCAGTTTTACGATCGCATCAACGCTGCGGAATTGTTCGACATATTTCATTTCGCAAATTTACACCCTTCGATGGAGTTTTATTAAATTTTTTTCGCCTCGGAACATGTGTGTAAGATGTTGTTCACTGCTTTAGGAAATTTTAAGTAAACAAGATATTGGTACGTTTACGTTTCAGATTTTTTAAAGCCTGTCGTGGGCCAAGGTCACAAGCGTGCAACAACGAGTAAAAACGCGGCAGTTTGTGGATTCGATTTCTGCTCAGGAAATGAAATATTTATATTTTTCGTTTCTTAATTTTAATAACTAGGATGATAACAGCATGGCGTTGAGTTCAGCTAATCAACACGCAATGCCTCATATTCGGATTAAAGTGAGAAACGAAATGGAGTATCTTAACACGAGGTTCATAAGTTCCCTCTGTCTGCCCTGCCATGTGGATACAGCGTGAAGCTTAAAAATACTGATTTTTATAAAGTGAATAATATTTTTTTATTGAATTTGATTTCTTAAAGATTGATTATGTGTATTTTATTAAAGAATATAGTAATTTTGATCTGTAATACTACTTCATAATTTCAATATAGAGCCAGTAAAAAGTAAAAGCTTGATAAATTAACCTAAAAATAAGATTACAAATTAATACTATCGTTCATTAATAATATAAGAAATAACTATTGATATCAACACGTCTAGGTTTCTGAAAATTGTAAGCTTGGAAAAAACATTCAAAATTTATATTATATTTTTTTTATACAATTGCTTATTTTTATAAAATTAAAGCTTATTTTTATAAAATTGAACCTATAAAAGTTCAATTTCAACTCAGAAGATCAAATTATTTTCATTTTCTCTCACGTAAAGTTGCGTTCCGTCACTTATCATGTATATGTTTCAACAAAGTTAGAACGTTAAATGGGAATTGGATTGGTTTAATATTATCTTTGCACAACTAAAAAATAGGTATAAAATAACATCCAAATAGCAACAAACAAACTTACCTTATACCTAAATTTGTATATACATGTTGAAAGTCATTCTAATATCGAGAGAGCGGGCGTCGTGTCGCGCATACTGAGTAGATTTTAACGCTGAAAGGGCTCCATCCGGTAGTGCTTTTCGTGAAAATGCGATATATCTAGGTATGCCAAATAAAAAGATATCTCCTTAAGCCTTTCATTACATTGCTCGCCATGTTTTGCTCTATTCATACATTACAGCTTGTGGTATTAAAGTAGTTTCTTTACAATATTGTTATATTGTATAACTTCCTTAGTTAAGGCCTGTCGTGGCGCACGAGTACAAGTTGTGGATTCGATTCTCACTCTAGATAGTGAAATATTTAACATTTTTGAATAAAATATATAATATTTTCATTTTCTTCGCTCAAGAGACTCATCCTCAACAAACACGCTTCGGTAACAAGTCAAAGTTTCCAAGTTTCCTCTACTTACCCTGCATTGTCCGGAATACAACGCAGAAATGAAATAAAATATAATAAAAAGTAACATTTTTTAAAATATATTAATACTGCAACAACATCACACAGCTACCCAAACAGTTGCCTATTAAAATAAATAAAAACTATAAAACCAAAGATTCTATCCACAAAGTAACTAAAGCCGGTGAAAACAAACTAACCCAGCGTCCGCTCGTTAATAAACCAAACAATGCCCGCTGTATATGATTACAGAGGAAAGCAATTAGCCAATCTTACACATAGTGAAGATAAACTGAGATACCTGACACCTTGTTAGCCTAACGTCTCGCGTTGACTTAGTAAATTACTAGATATGAGTACCTACATTCAGATTGCCACTTGCATAAATTATTACGATTTTTTAAGGTTTGCGCTTCATCTTGTATATACTAGAAGAAGCATAGGGAAACAAGATTTCATGTTAAGAAACTCCGTTCTTTGCTTTCCGCCCGAATGTTATGTTAATTGGCGGAGCTCAACACAGCACTTTAATTTTTTTCACCTTTACGCTCCCGCACATAGGACGGTTGACTGAAGGAACTTGAGAACCTAGTATTAAGACACTCCGTTCCGTTCCCCAATTTCCACTACTGAAGTGAGTAGCTGAACTCAACGCCTCGCATTGTCTTGTTATTAGAGTGAGAAATATGAATATTAAATTCAAATTCAAATTCAAAATATTCTTTATTCAAATAGGCTTTAGCAAGCACTTTTGAATCGTCACAACATAAAATTACCACCGGCTCGGAATGCAGTTCTGCTGAGAAGAGCCGGCAAGAAACTCAACAGTTGCTCTTTTCAATATCGAATAAAGTCACAATTTCATTGTTTAATACAATAGTGATTATCCTGCATGAAATTCAAATGACCTTAATTAAATACATTTTTATCATTCAAATATTCTTCGACAGTGTAGTACGCTTTCTTAATTAACATTACTTTAACATTTACTTTAAACTTCTCTAGTGGCAAATTCAAAATACACTGTGGAATACTATTGTAGATACGTATACTCAGACCCATAAATGACTTATTTACTTTTTGGAGGCGATAACTAGGTAGGTAGGCCTCAAAGAGCGTGTTAAAAATCTAATAAAGTACGAGTCGGACCGAGAGCTCCGTACTAATTTCAGGACTTTAGGTCAACGGAAAGTCATTTCCTTTCAAATATCGTAACTTTAAATATACTTTTACAGTTTTCCATTCGAAAAGTACGCAACGAATACAATGTAAAATGCAGCCAAAACGATGCATAAATACTCTTATCTTTTTATTGCCTCGACTTAGATGCTTGATTTTATTTTATATTATCTTTGCTCCAAGGGACCGTATTTTATATAAATTTCAGCTTGGCACCACGCCATCTCGTGTTATATGATCTCGACAGACACACGATTGATATAAAAAAACCTACATATAAGGATTCCGTTTTTGCCTTATGAAGTTCGAAACATTAAAATGGAAAAGTGCTGCTGTAAGCGTGACAGTTGTTAGTTCAACTCCAGTTCTGAAGAATTAACTATTTAATAAGTTGAGTTCCCCTTCTCAATACAAAAGGCCTCCAGAATTCGACAAAAAGTGAGAAACGAATTTGGCGGAAAGTGGGGAACGGAAATGGAACGGAGTGTCTCAACACTAGGTTTCCAAGTTCCCTCTGTTTACCCTGACATGTGCGGGATACAGCGTGAAGCGTTAAAATAATACAAATTAATATAGCCAAGAAGAAGGTGTGGAAGGAAGTGATAACAATTGATTTTCACGCAGGATATCTTTTATCAATATATATTACAATCAGAACAGTTATATGTATACGCGCAGTTTCTAAGCAACACTGTCGCAACACTCAACACTTCCGGAGTTATTTAAAAGTCTATTTGAATAAAGAAAATTTCAATTTCCCCCAATAACTAATATAAATAAGCCTTAAGGTAAAAAATAATCAATAAAAAATAATTTCAAAGTGCTGCTAAACAAGAATAATTCAGAAACACAACAAATATTGAGCAACATTATCAGCTTGCCATTGGATCGAGTCGGAATCAATAATTTTCTATCAATGACCGCACAAACCGCTTATTAGAGGAAAAAAACAATAACTATACGTAAGGTTTGTATTATGTGTACTGATTAGGTAGTATGGACACACCTCAACACCGATCTATAAGTTATCGGTTAATAATAATATTTTATGTTCTTAAATGGATAAAACAAAAATATGGCACAAACGAGCATGCGTCTATTTAAGGATTTAGTATTTGCGTATTGATAAATTACTTTATTTTAGCATTCGTTACAAAAAATACATACAATTTCTTTTTATTTTCAAGTTAATACATTTAACCTGATCAATGGTTTCCCGCAAAGAAATATACAAAATATATTATACGGACAATACACATTTGGGTGTATATCTATTTCAATAACTAAGTCATTAATCAGTAGGTAAATAGAGTTCATTTATGATATAGTTAGTCGATAATTTATTACTGATTCTGTGTCCCTGCGCCACGATAATCACGATAATCTAGCCAAGCGAAGTTCATGATTATATGACACGAGAAAATTAATGAAGCAGAAACTTGTAAGCATGCTCCAAGCAAGATTAAATGGCATAAATATTACAAGTCTATCATAAAATTTTATAATACACCCAATACATATGATTAACATTATATGCAACAGTTAGTTGCTAGTCTAGTACTAAATAATGTTATTATTGGAAACTTCAAAGAACATCTTCGTAATAACAGGCTAGGGTCGGCTCTAGGATCGAAGTGAATCTGTGCTTCTTTATTGATATTATAAAGTATAAAAGTTTGTCGTCTTACGTTTGTTTGTCTGTTTGTAGAGGAAGGTTATAAATCATATTACATCATGATGATTGGTTCAAAAAGTTTAATATAAAGATAAAATTAGTTTTCTTCTTTCTAATCTTTTTCATAGCAGAGTAAATTTGCCCATTATTTCTAAAAACTCGTAATTTAAAAAAGAACACAATTTTATTCCATATCTGGTTACTTCTAGTTTTTACGCACTTTAACAATGTTAATATTGCTTATAATTGTTTACCTACATCATAAATAAACATACGCTACTCCGTTATTTTATTCATTTAAAAAGAGTACTTCTGACAAGTTCAAGACCCACTACAATATTTCTAAAGATATATTTTTGTATGAAATAATACTTTAAATTGTTAAGATTATCTATTAAATTAAATAGTCCTCTTTATATGAATATTTTAAACTAAAGTAAGTGACTTATCCACATTATATTCAACCATATCAGTTATCATTGTAATATAAAATCACCTATAATTCTTGTAATCGCAATCATTGCTCATAACCTTTCACACCTGACGTATACAAAAGCACATTAAAGTCTTCATTAAAGTCCAAGATTAAAGAATTAATAAATTATACGGTTTAGATAAAAATCTGAGGCCTGTCGTGGCGCAGCGGCACAAGCGTGTGACTATAAACGACAGTTTGTGGGTTCGATCCCCACTCGCGGAAATAAAATATTTAATATTTTCAAATTAAATATATTTTCAAATTAATATTTAATGTTATCATTTCTTCGCTCTGGTAACAAGGCAAAGCGCGGCGTTGAGTTCCACCACTCAACACGCAATGCCTCGCATTCGGTGGAAAGTGGAGAACGGAAGTGGAACGGAGTGTCTTGATATTAGGTTTCCAAGTTCCCTCTGCATACCCTGTCGTGTGCGGGATACAGTGTAAAGCTGAGGAGAAAAAATCTGACTATCGCTCCGTACTATCATTTGAAGGAATATTTTATAAAAAACGATAATAAAATAATATAAACCCAAAAATTATAATTATTTTTAGACTTAAAATACCCAATATGAATTTATATTAAGTATAGTAGTCTTGTATAAACAAAGTTTTTTCCGTCTACCCCAGGGCTTAAGAGTGCAACTTTACGACAAATTGATTGTTGGGACGAGCCCTTGATAAAATATATTTAAAAGTTATTATTTCTAACCAGTAATCATGTCAAACCTTAGCCATATTAAACACTAATATCTCTAAATAATCTGTTGGCACTAATTTATTAGTGTCTAGTAAATTGTAATGAAGAAATAATTTTACACGTAATAAATCATTAGTAACAGACACTCTGTTCGTCTGTAGGTCTTGAGTTCAACGTAATATTTTAAAGCTTTTGACTGAAACATCGACACTTGCTGTAATAATTGTTATATAAAATTGCCAAGTTAATTTAACTTTGATTCTTATATAATTTTAGTGTTATTTGGGTTTTATGTAAATGTTTTAAATTATATTTATCTATACGGTTATACTCAAGTCAAGAATTAATTAAAAAAATAAATACTTATCCAAAATTCAGTCAAAATAATTAATAAGCACAATAACAAATAAAACAAAATAAAATTAAACCTAACAGAGAACATATGCACAGAACATCCGTTGTTACTAAATTAACATCATATTACATATAAAAAGTATAATTTTTGTAATATCTTTAAAATATTTTTTTTATTTTGTAGTGCCTACTACAATCATACAAAACTTGCAAATGACATAAATTTTTAGTTATCTTATTCTAAGCAATTTCTTCGTCGCCCATTATCAGCTAGAATTCTAGTTAAGTCAATTGCATTCTGATTAGCGAAATCCAATACCGGACTTCACTTTTTTCTATTGGAGATTAAACCCACGATGATCGCTTACAATAAAACGCTGACCGCTGCGCCACGATGGCCTCAAATATATTTGTTCATGTAATATGGTCACGATAATATTGTTTTTTTTTTTTTTCTTTTTTTCCGCTTCACGCTGTATCCCGCACTAGGCAGGGTAGGCAGAGGGACCGGAAGTGGAACCTAGTGTTATGACACTCCGTTCCACTTCCTTTCCCCACTTTCCGCCGAATTTGGGGCATTGCGTGTTGAGGGGCGGAACTCAACGCCGCGCTTTGCCTTATTACCAGAGCGAAGAAATGAAACATTAAATATTTTAAATTGAAAACATTAAATATTTCATTTCCTCGACTGGGGATCGAACCCAGAACCTGTCGGTTACAGTCACACTCTTGTGCCGCTGCGCCACGACAGGCCTAATATTGTTAGCCTAATATTGTTAATAATATTGTTAGCATGTCTATACTAACAACATACAGCACGTACAAATTGATATCATCCAGAAATATCCGCAAAGCCAACAATATAGAGAATAAACCGATAAATTCACACCAATCACAAATAATAATCTAACTCTGCGCAATAATTGCAGTAATAATGACACGCTGCTCGAAATAAGCCATCGTTAGCTGGTCTGAGTCAGGGCTTAAAACAAAATGTATTGCAATTTAAGCCTTATTGTAGTGATAATTGAGTTTAAAATTGTATATAGAATGTAGATACATTAAAATTAAAATTGTATTGCAAAGTCTACCTTATTTTTTAGGTGATCGAATTCAAATTGCAAAGCTCAATGTAGCAGTTTTCTAACTTACCGTCCAGTAACGGTAATAAGTATTTTCACACGAACATATGGCGACATTTCCCGGTATTTTTCGGTAATATTGTTAAGAATATTACAGTGTTAATGTGTTGACCAGAGATCGCGAGAGGTTGTTAGAAATTTTGTTATTTTTAAACTATTTTTTTAAGTGTTATGTTCAAAAATTTTAATTGGTCGATTACGGGTTGTGCTGTCCTCCTTCTTTTAATTAATAGGAAATAAGTAAATTATAGATTTGATCTCAAATATCTTTATGAAATACTGGTTCAGCATGGTACAGCGTTTTTTTTATATCTTCGTTTTGGAAACTCTCTGTCTCTCTCTCTCTCTCTTCGTACACTGATAGCAACTATCAACAGCATAATCATACGTATAATTAGTTTCTGGTAATGTTCTAGAGAGTAAACACTTTTTCAAAGTTGGCATACAAAATAAAGATTAAGTGAAACGTTCTATTGTGAGTAAATTAACATTTTTTTTTGAGAAACTCTCATACTACCTTGCACTTTTGTTGTAAATCTTAAATAAGTTTCATGCCAGTTTACTTATTAAAGCGCTAATGCTGTTTTTATTTAAAATATTTTATGTATATTTTGTTAGTTCGTTGATTTCATTAGAGATTTTGTTCTGCCATTTAAATACATCAAATTTTAAATATTCATAGAATCCAGAGCACGCCGAAAAGTAGATTATTAATAAATTCTCTCTGCCTAAATTCTATCAACCAATAGCTGCTCTTGAACGCCTCGCAGGATAAACTCAAAAACACTTTTATAAGGGCACTCTGTCCACACTTTTTACATAATTTTCAAGAGATTGCTTGTTCAGGAGCGGAGCTTAACGCCGCATTACGATAATAGGCTATAATGTGAGAAATAATATTTCTTTGCGCATTAGGCGCATATTTTCTTGACATAACGTTTAAAGCAAAAAACGAGGACTCTATGCAAGCCTATTAAATAGAGTACTCGTTTGCTTTTTTAAAGCTATTTGACGTTAAAGACAAACATCTAAGTCATTAACAGGCACATTAAAGCCTTTCGCATCGTGCTGCGAACAGTTCGTTTAACATATAAACAATTTCTCATATAAACTTAGTATCCTCTAGAGGTTTTGTAGTGAGTTATATATATATACATATACTCATTTAATTTATATATATTCTTGAAATTTATAACGCAGTTGGACTTGAACCCACGTCTTTTGGAATCCGTCTAGAAGCAGATTTTTTATGTTTTCTAAATACGTATTTTAATTTCCATAGTGTGGAATAAGACTTTAAACATAGTGGAAATATTTAAAAAATAGTATTCTCTCTTGCCAAACGATAATTCTAAGGAATTATCTTTAGGTGCAAATCCTGCTCCGTCGAATATTTTATGTTTTTAAATCAATATTGTCTTTCCTAAATGTGGATAAACACTTTAAAAATAGTAAATGTTAAATATATATTTTTTCTTACATTCACATATTTTCATTACGTATTCAACTGATGTAGACATTTTACAAAATTATAATTTTAGTTTCATGTTGAGCAAAAATGCTGCGTATGACTTTAAGGTTGTAAAACAATTACATAAGCTACAGATAAATAATATTTACCCTTTAATTTTTAATTAAACTCCCAAGTAAATCTGGACTCCGTATGAATGTCTTATTTATTTTATGTTAAAATCACATATATTTATTAATGCGTGTACCGTTACAGGTGACTTCATCTTTTTACACGCTGTATCCCTCATATAAGAGGCAGAGGAAATATAGCGTAAACACTCTGTTCTTCACTTTGTAGTGTTGAATCGAATGTAGGACCATCGCCGCTGTACTTGAAACTATATCGATTATCAATATACTTATATCCTATATGTAAGATATGTTCAAAACGGCCATGAGGCCGTAGTCGTAAAATAATATTCCATAATACATCATAATAGTCGCCATCCCGGGTAATGTTCGTAAGTATTGGAATTATAGGGCGGCGCGGCGGTCGAGCCTTGTGCGTGTTATGGATACGAGCGATCTTATACTGATTTGTACATGTTTTATTATTAACACTTCTATGTTGTACATTTTTTAAGGTTTTTTCTGAAATAATTTGCTCTTTAGGAAGATTAAATTTTGTATATAATACGATAACGTATAAGAATTATAAAAATAGTTATACTTACATAGATATTTCAGACAACTAATACAATTGACTAGGCCAACAATTTACGCGAACAACAGATCGTAAAATCTCGGTGTACTCTGGGCCCTTTATAAATTTCAAGCAAAAGTATTCGTTTCTTTTTTAAGTAGTCCCTTAAACTTGTCAACCTACTTGCCTAATTTTAGCCTAGTATTTTGGTATACTATATAACTAAGTTAATCAGTAAAGCAAGAGTGTTTTATATAAAGATTTATGAATCTCATTAAAGATTACGTTTTACCTTACTAAACATTATTTAATTAAACAAATAATAAATATATAGTTTAATATGTTACAATAAAAATGTGTCATAAATATTTACATTTTTTATTTAATTTAAAAATATTTTTAATGTATAACAAACATTAAATATATAACAACCTGATTTAAAGTTATGTAAAATCGCTACCGCTTATGAATTAAGCCACCATAGCACGTCTGATCCCATCGCAGCATTTGATTGGCTGCGGGTGGCGAAATTATCTGATGATGATTCGATTCATTTTGATGACAGATTATATTTTCGATTTTAAAATGGAATCGTTTTGAATCGAATTGGAAGCAATTTACCGTCACAAATCGATACATAATATCGATTGCTTTAATGTGACTATCGTTAAGTGTTTGCTACTCATTTTATTTCAATTTGATAGTGTAATTCTAAATAGAATTAAAAAAAATAATATACATTGTGTCGTATCTTTTTGTTTTTATAAAATAACTTGACATATAAAATTTTACTGGAGTTTTATTTTGGAATATAAAATCTTGTAGAGTTTATTCTTCACTTTCCACTGAATTTTACATTGCGTGTTGAGTGATGGTTTGTTACCTACGAGAAGAAATGAAACTATTAAATATTTCACCGACTCGAGTGTTTACAACGTTTACGCTTGCACCCCAGCCCGCAAAGACAGGCCTATCGACAGGAAAATGGAAACGGAACGGAGTGTCTTAACACTAGGATCTCAGGTTCCCTCATGAGGGGAACCTGATACAACATGAAGCTCAGATAAAAGAGTTCATAGAAAATGGTCCAAGTGGTAGGCAAATATTAATTGACCAGCATATATACAGCAGTATATATACAGCAGTGAATTAAGTAAGTGTCCATCTCTCTGTACGCCTCACTCTTACAAAATATGATAAAGTAGCTAAAGAATGTACATAATATTTTTTAATTTAAACAAAGTACCTTTTTATCTTACAAATTTTACTAAGTCGTTGGAATGACATCTAGTTTTTTTTTTTTTTAATATAAGTACAAACGATACAAATATTTTCGACTTTCCCTAATAACTAATTTTATCTTTAAGCTTTCATTAATTAACCCTTTACTATAATGATGGCTATAACATACATACGAACGCTTTCAAAACTAATTCTCAGCTACCGAATGCTAAGTAAAAAACGACAAAAACTCACCAAAGCAATATAAACACGTCCCTAAATGGATTTTTAATATAAATTTTGATACGATTTATCTCGAACAAATCGGGGAGAACGCCACTTAGGCGGGTTCTAAAAGGCCTAATTACCATCACAATCTGGTCGCATAAACTCTGTAGTAATTAACTATAGTGTACCTTGTTAGCTTATCCGCGAGATAACGGAGAGATAATAAATAAGGCGAAATCAGATACATATGGAATCTCCAATTTAAATATTCCAATCGTAAATCGAACGGATACGTTATAAAGGTGTAAATAGGGATTTATTAGTTTCGTTTATTTTTTGCTTTTTCCTTTAGCCATTTAGAGTAAGTTTGAAAAGTTCAAATTTAATTTCATAGTACTATGTGGCAAATCTATTAATTTTAAAAGAACTATCTTCGTCTTAGAGTAAACACCTGCTAACATTTACTAAGCAAATTTTAGAAGAGACAAAAACAGCATCTTAAATTGATTTGTATTCTAGAGAATACTGTATGAAATAAAATAAAGATCAATTTCTTACACTTTTGAAAGGTATTATAATGCAGCAGTAGTAACACACTCAGCCGGCGTTATATCTTATATTATAGAAAGAATTTATTGGGTCCAGCGCACTTGTGTCAGGTCCAGGTCAGGGTCATGTTTGAAATTAACACTTGGTTACTATTATGCATGCTAAGCTTTATTCAATTATAAGTATTTCTAAAAATTGCAAATATAATTCAATACTTTACACGAGTATATCAACCTTGTATTGGATATTGATTTCATTTCCATGACCGGGGATCGAACCCAGAACCTGTCGCTTACAGTCACTCACTTGTGCCGCTGCGCCACGACAGGCCTCTATTAATATTTAAATGTAATATTTAAACAAATTTGAAAATTAAATATTTGCTTACACTGTGAACTTATACTTACTTAAAACAAAACGTCAACCATTTTATATTTCAACGAATATCCGTATACAATAAACACTTTTACACATTTTTAACTAAATAAGTAATAATCGTTCATATTTCATTCAAAACAGTAATAAGCCAAGTCTTTAAGTGAGACGTCAAAAACGATACTTAAATAACAGTACAACGCATGTTTAACAGATTTGAAATGTAAAAAGCATACTTTAAACGAATTTAAACAAATAAAATACACGGCTCGCCTTGACAGTCTCAGCGTGAACCCAAATATTACTTATATTTCTTCCTTCGACCTCTCAGAGTAAAATGGAAGTGACATATACGAGCTACTTTAAGCATATGCAATTGTGTAATAAGTATAAAATATAAAGGCGTAAGAAAACAAATACATATAATTAATTAAAAACATATATTTAAGGCAAAGCGCGGCGTTGAATTCCGCCACTAAACTCGCAATGCCTCAAATTACGCGGAAAGTGGGGAATGGAAGTGGAACGGAGTGTCTTAAGACTAGGTTCCCGGGTTCCCTCTGCCTACCCTGCCTCGTGCGGGATACAGCGTGAAGCTAAAAAAAAATAATAATAAATTTGTTTAAGTCCAAGTGGACAGCACAGCGTCTGACTGCAAAACAGGACGATTGTAGGCTTATTAAGTCTATATAGTAATAAGCCAAAGAACGGCGTTAAGTTCCGCCGTTTACCATATAATGTCTCCAAAATGCTCTTATGAGATGATATGGAGACACCCCGATATATGCACTTAGACATTTTCTTTTATTATGATGTATTATTGGAATATTGCAATTGGAGAACAGCTTTTGTTTAGTCTGATAACACCAAATACGAATTTATGTGTTGAATTTTGCTTCGATAAAAAGAACGATTGACAATTTTAGTTTCTATAATTGAGACCAACCCAATTCCAGTACAATTTTTTAAGATTTTATACATCAATTTCAAAATATATTATTACATTACAATAAAATTATATTGTAGTATGTATATATTTAGTATACTTTTATTGCATATTACGTAACAACTCCATAAGAAAGGATAAAACAGTGATGATGATCTAACCAGTAACTACATATATAAATTTAAATATACATAACATGTTTATGATAAAATAGATAATTTAAAATATAAATTTTATCCATTCCAGATATATTCAAATTTATTTAAGCTTGGATATTATAAATTTTATAACTTCGATATCACTTCTAATTATATTTTATGATTGTCATATTGTCCTCACTGATTTACTAACCAGATAACTTATAAATCTAATTTCCAGTAATTAATTATATCATTATATGAAATAATAAATAACAGTAATTTAATATATTTTTATCCACAAATGTTTCGTAAAGTAAGCATCACAATAAAACAATAACTTTATCTTCAATTTTAACTATCGCTTTAAATTGTCTAAATTAAGCATATTTTTGAGTACGTACTCCAAGTTGTACGGCACCGAGGTAGTAAGACTGCATTCTGACTGTCCGTCAGTCACAAAGTGTACCTCATGAACCGTCATAGTTAGACAGTTGAAATTTTCACATATAATGTATTTACACAATTTACAAAGATAGCAAATAATATTATAAAATTAATACAATATATATTAAAGCCTTTTTGTAGGGGACAAAAAGACTATACGAATTCCTTACTGCACAAGTCCAACTCGCACTTGGCCAATTGAACTTGACCTAGTAAAATAAAGAAAAAAAATACACGGCAAAGAACAAATTTTAATATTTTGTACCTCTTCATACCCTTCTCATCTTTCCTTTAAGTGGAAAGGTTAACGCCTCATAACACGCCATATCTTTCAAAAAGAAGCGAAAACTTTTAAACCAGTGCTGTTGCTATAGATTTATTTAGAGTAGGCAGAGTAAGCGTAGTGTTAAAACACTCCGTTGACCTCTTTGTATCTAATTTTATATACATTCTGTGCGCTACATATATGTAGCGAAACTCAAACTGACTCCACTACCATTATCTTTAACAGACTCCGTACTGCTGCGCCAATATTATATACATATATATATATATATATATATATATATATATATATATATATATATATATATATATATATATATATATATATATATATATATATATATATATATATATATATATATATATATATATATATATATATATATTTTTTTTTTTTTCTTTTTTTTAGCTTCACACTGTATCTCAAAGCTTTCTGTAATAATAATTTGTACTCAACTAGCAGAGCTGGTTTGTTTTCAACACCAGACACAAGTAATTAAGGGCTGCATTCATTTTGATAGCGTTTAATGAAAGTATATCGTCGAAGATAGCGCCACGCGACGATGTTTTATGTTCTTTTGATGATAATTTACTTGCTTCTGTCCTTTAGTGAGAAATGAATTAGTTTTTTTGTGTGTTTCTTACGTCTTTTATTGTTATAATCGGTATATTATATTATGAGGTTTTCAAAGTTTAATATCGTTTATCACGAGACGTCTATTAAATTACTTTAAGTAGAAAGAGCCTTGTAAATATTCTAAAAACAGTTTTAATTTAATTTTGAAAATAGTCTAAAATTTTATAACTAAGCTAACCATGTTCGATATTATTTAGAATACCAAAATTTACTTGAATCTGAAAATTTGTAATAATTTTATTACTGTACAAGATAAATTCATTTTTTTTAGCTTCACGCTGCATCCCGCACGAGGCTGGGTAGGCAGAGGGACACTCCGTTCCACTTCCGTTCCCCACTTTACGCCGAATTTGAGGCATTGCGTGTTGAGTGGCGGAACTCAACGCCGCGCTTTGCCTTATACCAGAGCTAAGAAATAAAACATTAAATATTTTAAATTGAAAATATTAAATATTTTATTTCCTCGACTGGGGATCGAACTCAGAACTTGTCACACTCTTGTGCCGCTGCGCCACGACAGGCCTCTACACTATGACTATACAATATGACTATACAAGATAAATTAATTATTTTTTCTACAAATGCTACTATCTATAATATTTTTTTAAATATCAGTCCAAACTAGCATTTCAAGCGCAACGTAAAAAACGAACGTTTACAACACATGTAGGTACGTACATACGACGACCCCCACAGTCACGCGATTTGTCTCCTCACCACACGACATTCCGTTGCAAGAACAGATAATAA
This sequence comes from Eueides isabella, assembly GCA_019049475.1. NCBI lineage: Eukaryota > Metazoa > Arthropoda > Insecta > Lepidoptera > Nymphalidae > Eueides > Eueides isabella. Next base: position 4,268,477 of record CM032402.1, read on the forward strand.
AATTATTTATTCAATAAAACAAATATAGTATAAAGTGTGAGTTTTGTCACTGTTGCCTTGTACGAGGTAATGGCTGGCATAAATATAAAACTGCGGCCGGTCGGTTAATTTTACTATGGACAAAACCATAACTTTAATGTCCGTCGTTTATTACTTGATTCACTTGTTGGATTCACTTCGGTGCTATGAAAAAGTGACATTTTATATTTATTTGTTATTATACATTAAATAAATAATTAATTAAATTATATCTACTTATATTTAGGTATAAGTATACTTAATACTTAAAACTTTAAATAATCTGGTGCGACAACACAGTATCTTGAAATTTGTTTTAATACTATTATATTAACATGATTAATTGTTAAAAAGAAGATTCAATAAAATGTGATGTACAAGAAACGTATAACAATAAATTGTATAAGCACATCATACTTTAATTTAGACAAAATAAATATAAATATACCCCACTTTCAACATATTTTGCATCTGTAATATTTAACTCTTTCACTATTATTGCAAAGGCTTTTTTTAAAAATAATTCTAAATATCATAATATACAAAGTAACAGGTGGAAAAGAAATGGGAAGAAAAAGAAACGTTTAACCTTTTCAAGTCTTATAAAATGTCCGCCAATAATCAAAACGGCTAATAGAGGACGGGACGTTGAGCGCCTTTTAATTCTAACACCCCATTTACGAAATGCAATCGTAAAAACAGTTCAATGCATAGAGTGGAATTTATCTGAATCTGAAAGAAATATATTTTTATAAATTATATCTTATTCAATAAAATTGCCTACACATTAACTATTACTATTATATATCAAACGTTGAAAATTACGCCCATTAATCGTTGTTGTTGTCAAAATATATTTAAATAAAAAACCTTTATATTAATAAAATATATATTAACTATTAAGCTAACAATAACTAGAACTTATCACTGATATCATTCTTGCTTTTGACAGAAAGTAAAGACCGAAGTAAATAATAAATAATGTTCGACTCATACGCGATAAGTATTTAAAATAACAATATCTTTAGTCAATATCAAATATGAAACACTAAAATCAAAAGGTCTCTGCCATCATTCACCATTCACTGTGCGTGTGGTAGAGTCACATTGGCAGTAATGGCAACACGCATGGGCAGACTCGACCGGATTATTACCACCCCCGGCATTTAAGACCGGCGTTAAGTAGTGGCTTTGGCCACTGCGTTTCGCATTAGGTAATGCCGGGCCCCGGTGCCCTTCCACCTTAAAGGACGGCAACGCTCCTGTAGCTCCTCTGGAGTTACACGGGGTCGTGGGCGACGGTGATCACTTACCATCAGGTGACCCGTACGCTCGTTTGCCGTATTTTCCATAAATAAAAAAAAAAAAAAAAACTGCCTCTATACTAGACATAATACTTAACTAATATTTTTTTTGGCGTCATGTAGGGTAAGTAGAGCGAGCCAGGAAATCCAATGTCAAACCACTCCGTTGCCATTCTTTAGGCATTGCGTGTTAGACGATAGAACTCAAATATATTCAATATTTAATTTATTAGAGTGAGAATAAGACCCAGAATCCTGTCGCTTTTACAATCAAAAGCTTGACGCCTTGGGCAACGACTAGCTCTATATATTAACGTTAATAATTAATAATAAATATTAAAATTATAATTAGTTACACATTAAATATTTTTTTAACACTAAGTTCTCTGAACATTGTCAGCTACACAAAAAAAAATAAAGAAAAAAAAAATCCAGACTCTATGTCACTGCTATTCATGTTGTTTCCCTAATTCCGCGCCCAGTCCGTCGCCCTTTCATTTGCGCTCAATCGTCCAGCGTTGTGTTGGCACGTTTCTTTTATTCGCACTTTTTCCCTTCAAGGAATGTCGCGACTATTACCCGCTCCCGTTGTAATTATGATTCGCAAATTTATTTATTTTTTCGCCTCGAGGGTAAAAGACTGATGGTGAATTTTCTATTCAAAGAAAAGAAATTATTGTTAATTGTAAGAAGTTTTAAAATGCTATGTTCCTAGTAACATATATTTTCTCTCTCAGCTTCATGCTGTATCCCGCACATGGCAAGGTAGGCAAAGGAAACTTGGAAACTTAATGTTAAGACACCCCGTTCCAATTCCGTTTCCCACTTTTCGTCGAATTTTAAGGCATTGCGTGTTGAGTGGAGGGACTCGACGCCGCGCTTTGCCTTGTTACCCGAGAAATGAAACGAAAACATGAAATAATTTATTTGAAAATATTAAATATTTCATTTCCTCGAGTGGGGATCGTACCCACAACCAATCATTTGCAGTCATACGCTTGTGCTGCTGCGCCACGACAAATCACTAGTTATTATGTTAATAGTTACTGGATTGAATTTCAGCAGTAAAAAATGGAACAAGTAGTCATTATAATCTGAATTTGGTAGTGCATGCATCTACATTTTATAAACATAGTGATATTAAAAAGAAAAAAATACGGTTAACGTATATTACAAAATTTTAATAAATTCATATAAAAATCAACTTTAGATGTCACATTTAAAAAGGCTTCACTATAAAAGAGCATTATCATTATCTTCTGGCTATTATTGAATAAAGAAGAGCTTACACTAATAAGTTTGAAGGTCCACCTACGTACACTACATGAATGTTATCAGATTATACCATTATCAAAGTCCGTGTATTCACATGACAATCCAATGGGAGACAACATGGAAATTAATTTCTATGGGGCAATTAAGCTGTAAACTGTAACTGTTATTTGTAGCACTTATTTGAATTTATGTTCTTATGCGTTTGTCTTATTGTAAGATAACGTTATTGAATAGCTAGTTATTTTAATATCAGTTGCTATTTATTATTTATCTGTGTACATTTTGCGGAATTATGAACAGATTCAGACGGTGTTATTGACTCGTTTGGCACTATAGAAAAGAAATTATCTTGGTTAAAATAGATTATATTATGTTATAACCACTAGGCTCTCTCGGCCTACCTTGTTAAAGCTTTAAAGCTGAAAATTAAAAAAAATACCGCGATAAAATGCCCTTAAAATGTCCCCTTGATAGATATACAGATTTTCTTCTCTCATTCATTTACTTTCTTTTATAACTGACTAACTCTTTTCTTCGTAACGACATTGTTTAATATTCTACTTGGAATGTACTTGAATAAGATTTTGGAGGATAAATAACGTACAGTTAAAATTGTGAAAGTTCTTACAAGTTTTCTTTCCAATCTTTTATTAACAATTTTTTTTCTCACTTATCGAGACATTGCCTATTGAGTGGCAAAACTTAACGCCATTAATTAATTTCCCCGAATGAAATCTGAACCCAAAACTGTCGCTTTTACAGTCACACGATTTATAAATACTCCAAGTCAACTTCAACAAACTTATTTATAAGCATAAATTTAATAAAAAATGAAATATCAGAGACATTCTCAGTGATCTAGCCTAGATAAAAAAAAAACATAAGTGTCAAAAATGTAAATGAAAAAGTATAATCATTATTTACAAACATGGCTTTTAAATAACAAAACATATTTTAATCCGTAACGCGTTCTTAATAAAAACGTGGTTATCTTATCACTATACGTGAATACAATCTCACATAAATCGACTCGACATCTCCCGAGGGCCAAGACTTAACTGAATATATATTTTTTATATATTCCTTAAGTCTAAATAAAGCATGGCAGTACTTTATGCCTTCATCAATCCGTCAACGTCGCTTCTTAAGTTATAATATTGCTCATTTCACATACACTGACGTAATCGTAACTAGTAATCTAGTAGTAAGTTTTATTGGTCTGTTTCTGAACTTATTTTCATATTCATTATTAATTTTGACTCTGAATTAAAGCTTTTTGAGGAAATTAAATATTTAATAATTTTAAATTAAATATTTAATGTTTTCATTTATTCGCTCTGGTAACAAGGCAAAGCGCGGCGTTAAGTTCCGCCCAACACTACACATACTGCATCGAATTTGATGAAAAGTGGGAAACGGAGTGTAATAACACTAGGTTCTAAAGTTCTCTCTGCCATGAGTGGGATAGCGTGAAACTGAGTAAGTTAAGAGATTGTTAATTTGAACGTCCGAATAGATGGAAACCTGATGAGGAATCGCTATCGGTTCTCTTGCTTACTAACACAATATAATTATATATTTAACACAGTTTTGGACATTAATAAATAATTTATATATTAAAGTTTTTACATATTTCGTATGTGTGGTAAAGTCACGTTGTCAACAATGACAACACGCATGGGCAGGCTCGACCGGACTGTTACCACCCCCGGCATTTAAAACCGGCGTTAAGTAGTGACTTCGGCCACTGCGTTTCGCATTGGGTAATGCCGGGCCCCGGTGCCCATACATCTTAAGGACCGGCAACACCGTGTGGCTCCTCTGGTGCTACACGGGGCCGTGGGCGACGGTGATCACTTACCATCAGGTGACCCGTACGCTCGTTTGCCGTGTCTTCTCCATAAAAAAAAACATATTTTAACATGTAATGTAAAATTTTTTATCTACATCTACAAGCATACTATTTTTATTCTTATCATTATATTTTAAATAGTGGTTTTTATTCTATGAAATACCTATAAGTTTTGACTTGTTGGATTTTTCTTTTACTTGAATTGTAAGTTTTCATTTCACGACATATTTTCTGATTGTAGATCAGGACTACGCGACGAACTTCATATAATATGCAGTAAAAACATTGCATAATAGCTTATATCTTTGATAGCATTTATGCAAAAGCTCCATTTTTTCTGGGTTCCAAGGGAGCGTAGAATTGGATATTTTAAACCATTTCAAAGAAATGTTCTTGGCAAACGGACAGACAGACAAAGTGATTCTACAAGTTAATACAAATTTTAAAATGTATAAAACAAATAGGAAGTTAACGTAGCGGGGTTTGAACCTTCTTCTTGCCGCATTGACGCTTCTTAGATGCCGTCCAAATCCACAAAAATACTTATTTAGAACAATAAAGTAAAAAAAATCATACGTTTTCTAAATAAATATTTTGTACTAAGGGACCCAATTGAATATTCAAAGAGGAAGAGCGGGGAAGGCCGAAAAAAATGAAAGTATTTTTAAAAATAAACAGAGCTAGCCCTCAGTCACGTCCATGTACAACAGAACCTGTTACTGAGGCTGGTATTCCTAAAATTTTTATTAAAACAACAATACAAAATTATCGATAATAATGGATAAAAAATATGTTGAATTTGATTTGGTTTTATTAAAAGATATTTACTGTGTGTGTGTTGTACATATTTTTAACTAAAACTTGCAACCAAATTAAAAGAATTGCAAAGATAAAAAGGGAAGCTTTAGATATAAGCTTCTGAAAGCTCATATACCAAAAAACTTGAAATTCTCTCCAATACGAGGTATTTGTTTTAATTATGGCTGCCATCATTAATTATTGATGATAAAGAGAAAGACACACGAGGGGCAATCGACACCCGCCTAATGAAGCGGTCTAAATACAACTAACCAAATATTGACAACGCAGTAAGAAAAAATTTAAATTGAAATCTGGTATTCTGTCCACAATTAATACATACTTACGTCAAAAATTTTGATAGAATGTAATTTTTTGCTAAGCAACCCTGGTGCAGGTGGTCTTAACGTGTTTGATAAAATATAAAAAGCTCATATATCGAATGCTTCTCACGTATATAATAGGAATTAGTCCGATGCTGCCCTTAAGTGTAAGATGCAATATGCTGCTCCTACATGTAACTAAGCACATTGACGACACTTTGATAGTCATTAAAATATCATTATTTTAATGAAATTCGATTTAGAAAACAAATAACGTGAAAACAAACTTACTTATTCTTAAACCAAAGCACACAAAATACAACTTTAATTTAGCATTTTAAAGTAAATTTATAAGTTAAAGATATCCACGATCTATCAGATATGGCCAAGTAAAGAAATCAACATCGACTGATAAAACCGAATGCAAGATGGGAGTAAGACAACTTTTTGCAAGCAGGTAGGGTATCGATGTCGTACAAATCGTAACGTATAAGAAACCGTAATTAGGATGAGATCGGATGACCACATCGACCCGCGAAATGACACGGTTGCCGCCATTTTGATTGTAATTTCGGGCTGCGTACGCGCAGATTATAGTGCGGTAGACGACACTTACGATAGCGATGCCCAGATAGGCCAATTTGGGTTAAAAATATTGTGGTTCGATTGTGGGATATTATTTTTGATTATTCTTTTCATTTTTTAGTTATTCGAATGTACAGTATTAAATAGTTTTCATATACCTACGTAGGTATTTTAAATTGGAAATTTAGTTTCACCTACATTAGAAATGTCTACTGTAAAAAAACTGGTCAAGTGCGAATGGAGTTCGCTTAGCTCAGCAGGAAGAAGAAGTTTATTTTTTCCTAAATGAGCAATAACTTTATAAGATCGTTGTGGTGCAATTTCACATGTGCTTGCAAACTTGGTGATTGTGGGTTTGATTCCTACTCGGGGGGATAAAATATATCATATTTTTACGACTATGTGCAGGTCTGCAGGATACAGCGTGAAGCTGAAAAAAGTATCCAAATACCTACCACTTTACAGGTACTGAGAAATAATAGACTAAGGACTTTGGCTAAGGAGAGTATCATCGCAAATGACGAAGAGTAAAAACTACCTCAAATTTATTGGAACATCCTTAAATAATTCCTATTTAATATGCACATACATGCGTAATAAAAAAGATAAAGCTTATAATGTTTTAAATTGTTAGCAAAAAGTGGTTTTCTTTGAAAATTAAAGTTTATTTATTTGATGGGCATGTAGAGTAAGGGAAGCGATTGTATTCCTTTTTGTACAATGTTTCCAATGAATCACCTGCTTCGTGCTCGCCAAAGCCTTAAGAATTGTGATGTTCCTGAGAAATGTACTTTCTTTTTGTAAATAAGTAAATTTTATGTGTTAAATATTTATTTTAAACAAGATCTTGATGCCGTTATTGTCGGCTCAATTAGGTAAATGCTTATTATTTTACTTGTTTTGGTTACGTTCAAATTTTGAAACGATTTCTACAAAAGTATAACTTTTCTTTTGAGATAGATAATGAAAAATAAAGTGATCTTTTATGTAAATTCTCTTAAGGCGCCTACTCTTTATAAATACATTTGTGTCAGTTTTAGGTAGTGACGATAAAAACTATTGTATAATAAGATAAGATAAGAAAATTAATTGTTTCCTTCTAATTTAAGAAAAATAAAATTGTTCGATGTTCTAAAAAGAAGAGGAGGAGAAAGATTTAAAATTTACAGCTACTTATATATGTACATATATATTCGTTATCAGAAAACTGACTAGAGTCTCATTCTCTCAGATATCCTCTGGCACTCAATACTAATTCGTTCATTAATCATTGCAATATTAAAAAAAAACTACAATAAATATATCTAATTTAAAAATGTTCAGTTAACCATGTAGCCTTTAAATAACATTGCACAATCCTTAGGACATTACTAAAGATTATATAAACGCATCTATCTCTTAACAAATAGTTTATTTTTTATTAATTTTAAATTGGGAACATTGGAAAGAAAAAAATATTTAGAAAACGTACCTATAATATTTTTTAGGTATATATACATTACCAACTATATTTTGTTACATTATTTATTATCAAAGTTTATGTTTAAACTTTACCACGTTCCTACTTAAACATAAGAACTCAAGTTATTTATGAGATATTTTAAAATATCGAAACAAACAGAACTTCATGGTAAAAAGCAATGTCGTAAATTGTCATTTCCTCGGTTCCTTCTCTTCCCGTGCTTTATGCGACAGGACAAACAAAAACCCGCCCGGCATCCCGACCTAATAGGTAACCTTATGCGATGAACCTGCTTTCGAAGCAGAGATTTTGTTTTGCTCTTTATAGACGAGTAATAGACAATTGTAATATAAATTTTAGAATAAACTTAGAAGGCTTTACTTACTTATTAGGTATAATTAATAATCATTTATATCGTAATTACGCTACATTGTTTGGTCTTTTTTTTTTTCAGATTCACTAGGTCTAGGTCTTAGCGTAGCGGCAGAAGCGTGTGACTGTAACCGAGGTTGTGGGTTCGGTCCCCACTCGAGGAAATGAAATATTTAATATATTCAATTTAAATATTTAAAGTTTTTATTTCTTCGCTCTGGTACCAGGCAAAAAGCGGCGTTAAATTCTGCCACTCAACGCGTAATGCCTCAATTCGGCGGAAAGTGGGGAACAGAAGTGGAACAGAGTGTCTTAACACTAGGTTCCCAAGTTCCCTCTGCCTACCCTGCCATGTGCGGGATACAGCCGGAAGATGGAAAAACAACTTAGAAAGCTTTACTTACTGATTAGTTATAATTAATAATCATTTATATCGTAATTACGCTACATTGTTTGGTCTTTTTTATTCAACTTCACGATGTATTCACACATGGTAGGGTATGTAAGGGCATTTGAAATCCTAGTGTTACACTCCGTTCCGTCCCCCGTTCCGTTTCCGCTAAATTTGAGGCATTCCGTGTCCGCCATTAAGACAAAACTCTTTGCCTTGCCACCAGAGTATGCATTTGAAAATGTTATATTTCATTTCCTCGAGTGGGGATCGAACCCACATACTGTCTGACTTCGCGTGTAGTCCTGAGTAACGACAGGGCTATACATCGTCGTAGGAATACATCGTCCTAATTAATTGTACCTACATAAATCATTAACAATTTATTTAACCATTAACGAATGTATAATTAATTTAAACAATTCATTTAACAATGCTGGTGCATATATTATATAGATTTTAGACTTATTTTCAATATGATTTTATACTAATAAAAAATTGTTGTTTATCATATAGACCATAATCTTACTCCAGTATATATTAGTATCGACATAAATAAAGGGAACAACATAAAACAAAATATGTTTAATAAAATTATCTTTACAGCTCCCTAATATATTATAATACTGGTAGATTTTCAGACTAGAAATGACTTTAATTTCACATATTCTGTTTTGTAAATGATTGCTTTATATTTTCGAACAGGAATACTTTCTATTAAAGGCATTGACTTTAGGAGTGGGACATTAATTTACATGGTATTATAGATATATAGACCTTTGGATGGACACAGACTTCCCTCAAGTCTAATGTAGAGATTAATAACTTGGCCGTATTGTATTGTCATATATTGTCATTATTAACGCATTTAAGAGACAGCTAAAACAAAATTTAGATACCCTGTACTTTTTATGACTTAACCAATAAGTAACACATTTAGTTGCTATAAAGTAGAGCAAAAGTATTCAAATTTTACTTTGGAAATTATATAACTTCTATTACTTAGAGATCTAAGCAATAGTAGTTATATTATTATCAATAAGATGTCATCTTAAGATGAATATCTGTTAAAAAAAGTTGATTAAGGTTAACTTAAGAATTGAATTTTTGAACTCTTAAGGTTTATTATTTTTTTAGGCATTTCTTAGATCTATGTATGTACATTTTATTTTAAAACTGAAGTATAAAATATGCATAAATATGCATTGTTATGCGCATACAAGCAGTCATGATGCATTTTGTGGAGACTTTAGTCTAACAACGCTACCCACTTACAATTATAAGTTATACATTGTTGTTGGCTAGATTCCGTTTATTTACGTGTTGAGTGGTAGAGCTCTACTCCACATTTTATTATGTTACCAAAACATGATAATAATTAAATGACAATAATTCTTTCTCCAAAGTGGAAATGCACACTACAGCCATTAAAAATCGTCTTTACATATCCGATAGCTTAACAAACAAAAACAAACATTAAACTTACCGATAATACGGAAAAGCTTGCGGCACATGCAGATCCATTGGCATAGATGTATGGGCATGCGCATGTGGGTACTCATGCTGCATCATGCCGTGGACTCCGTGGCCCAACATTGCAGCCCAAGGGGATGCGAACCCGCCAGGATGCTCCATTACACTTGTCACTTGTTCATTGTTTGTCGTTCAGTACTTTTCGTTTAATGTTTTTGGTTAGAAACATTGTTTTTAGTTTATCATAGGTATTTACGTCTGTTTTGGACACCTACTATACATGTAGAATAATATTGATAAATTAATAACAGCAATTAATTAGTTTACGTTTTTAATTCTTGCCAAATATTTTATATATAGGTATTTAATAATACCTTAAAACTCTCTAAGTTTTACAATTTTCTTTATAATTGTAAAATATTTCATATTTGTTTTAAAAATAAAAGATAAAATGTCAATTATGTTTGAACCATGCCTATATAAAATTTGTCTTTCTTACTTTTTGTATTTAATATTTAAATAAAGAAAAGATGGACCCAAATAATCTTAATTCTTCCACTCAAAATATGGTATGTATTTACAGTGAGTCTACTTTTCTCATATTTTTCGTAAGTTTTATCATCACCTATTAGTAAAGAGCTTATTTGCTTTTGTCTAAAGTATTTATTGCGCAGTGTTTTGTTAACCTCACAGATTACAGGTTTTTGTACTGACGATGTTTGTAAAGCAATAGCAGCTGTTTGATTTGGCTCGGGTGCGCGGGAGTGCTTGTTGGACTCACTAAATTATGTTTATTTAGTTAATTCTTATATTTCCACTATTATTAACATTTTTTACGAAATAACTTGGTGTAATTAGTTAATTCCCATAGATGTTATGTTAATAACATTTTTCAACAACTATACATTAAATATATTTTTCTAATATAATTTTTTAAATTAAAACTGGTATATATAAAATAAGTAATGAATTGACTGTAAGTTAATTACCGTACTCTACATTAGGAAAATTAATTTGTGTTTATGTTATAATAATATAAATTTAACAAAAAAAATATAAAATATGTACCTACAGTACCAGAATAATAAAGTCACTTGAACTCACACACCAAAATCACAGCCGATCACAGATAAAAATGAAAAAAAAAAAACAAAAAACTGTCAAAACCACCGAAAAAATCCACAGACAATCAATCAAAATTACACTGCAAAAAGGCGCGAACTGTCAAACGTTACCGCGTTCGGATACCCGTACGTTAGATTATTTACATGCATTTTGCGAACACGTGTGCCGGGTCTGTCGGTCCAGCGGTCATTGAGAGGATGCTATCAAAACTACGTATAGTATGGTAGTGTGCGCCGAACCGGCCCGCAGCATACGAAACAAGATGTTGGCGGGGCGTGCTAGAATAGCTGAGCGTCACGTTGTAATTGGGTTACCTTTACGTGACGCGAGCGACTGTCACGTCTCTAGTAGGGTGTGCCCTAATTATTGCTTTCGCGAGTTGTTAGAACTCGATACATCGATCTGTACGGTTTTCTCGATGTTTGGCACGTGTTATACATGTTATATATATTTTTTGGTGTTATTTGGGTTGTATGAAATTAGTTTGTTTTGAACTTTATTAAATTAAATATATGTTTTGTGCTTAATATTTTTTTAACAAGCTTTCGCTTTTTAAAACAAGTACAGCTTATCATCAAATAAATCATTGCGTATCGCTCAATCTTCTCATTAAATTTCTGGCATACCAATTTAGGACTGGCTGACTTTTTAATTCAAAATTTGAACAATTCAAAAGCACAATTATTGTTGAGATGTCTTGGAAATGTAGGAGATAAGTTGTTTTCTCACGACATTACACCTATGACCTAGCCTCGAATACATTTCGTTTGTAACTGTCGAGCAATTTTCATGTGAATGAACTACCAGTGTAATTGGAACCACTTTTCTGTACTTTCTCCATATTGAACGAGGTCAAGCTCAAGATAAGCGATATAAATATACATAGTTCATAAAACATTGGATATATGCATCGTAATTACTCAAGCAATGATACAGTATGACTAAGCTAACGGTGTTTCTAAATATAAAGCTATGGAAGTTTGAAATCATTTTTGTAGAGGCAAAAAAAAATATTAAATATATTATTTTTTATACATGTTTTTATATAATAATATGAATATTTACTATAAAAGTACACATAGTTATTCGGCTTTTCAATATTTATTGAAAATATTAAGATGTAGGTATATGTAAACGAAGAAATATTGATATTTGCATTAGATACTTTGGCTTTTCTATCTAATGCTATTCAAACTTATTAAAACATTTACTTTAACATGAACCTATACAAAAAAAAATTAAAACTCACACGCCATTCTTAAGACAACTTCAAATGAAAACAAACAAAAACAATATAACAGCACACAGTAAGTAAAAATAAAACAACAAACACTTTTTACGTTTACTCTATGCCATCCATTTTAGAGTGAAACAGCTATATATAGCGAGTGTCGATTTAAAATTCAAATGACGGTCGCCGATTGGTTAAGGAAGATGGGGCGTGGGTGGCGCGGGTGGGCGTGCCCGTTGATTACGTGTGAACTCTGACGGATAATAAATTAGTTTTACTGAATAACACCGTAGCCTTGCCTTGCCTCGCCTTGGGGGGTTACGGCGCTACGACGTAGATACGATAGTTAATATTTTAAATATCACGTAGAAATTTCATATTAGACAGTTTAAAGTTAGATAATGTTTATTTGAGATGTTATTAATAAGTTTTTAATGTTATGTCTTGATAAATACATTAATAGTTTTTGTATAGATATGTTTATATGAGGCTTGTCGTGGCGGGGCGTGAACGTGTGACTGTATGCGGGGTAGGTTGTGGGTTCGATCCCCCATTCGAGGAAATGACAATATTTAAAATTTTCAAATTAATTAATTTCATTACTTTGCTCTGGTAGCAAGGCAAAGCGCGGCGTTGTCACACAAAATGCCACAAATCGGCGGAAAACGGAAAACTGATCAGAGTGTCTTGACATAAGGTTCCCAAGTCCTCCCTACACTGCCATGTGGGATACAGAAGGAAAGAAAGGAGAAAGAAATTAACAAATATATAACATTAATAAGTCTACTCTGAACCAAGGGCAGTATTGGCTGATCTATATAAACAGAAATTGTAGACATAAAATGAAAAAACGTCACAAGGCATAATCTGCCCAGCGATATGCGGAAGAATCTACAAAAAAATAATACGATTGTAGTTTAAATATTTTTATTTATTTCAAGTTAATTATCATTAAATACACCTATTTACGTATCGCTTCAAAAAGTCATGGTCAGATATATACAATCTTAATATTTAATTATTAATGTACTATGATATATTTATATTTACCTACTTATTTGAAATTAATTAATTTTAGCTTAAATAAATCTGTAATATAGTTATACAAGCTGAGACCAAGATTTTTAGTCTTTTCTAACTACTTTTCTATGCTTCTAAACATTGACCTTCTATATTAGGCAAAGATAATATATAACGAAATTCACAGGACTTTGGTCCTTATGTCGCTTGGCTCTAAGGTATATATAAAACGCAAAAGCGACACCGCCACGTTTCGTATTAGAAATTCTGAAGGCGTAGGCGGTAATCGATAACACTGTGAGCACCTAAAGCATTTCAGCAAAAATGAGATATATGATATCTTTAAAATTTGATATTTTTCTATAGTTTCATTATATATGCAAATATTGAGGTAATTTTATAAGTTATGTAGAACGGCTCCAGAATTTGGCAGAAAATGGGAACAGAAGTCTTAATAGGAACAGAATATCTTAACACTAGGTTCCCAGGTTCCTTCTGCTATGTGTGGGATACAATCTAATGCTAAAAAATGCAAAAAAATAAGAAATTTACACTCAAAAACTTGATACACAATAAAATAACTCAGTACATAACTTCTTTTATATGCCAAGTCTCTTGTTCGTCAACTCAACTCTACTCATATCATTAATGATTCGACATTCGGGTAGGTCGGTATTCGACATTTTGTCTAAACAAAACGACGAAACTTTTACATTAAAATTTCAATTTAAAAAATTTCAATTTCTCAAGTGGAGTTTAAAGGCACAACCTGATCACAGTCACAAGCTTGCGCTCCTGACCCACGACTATGATATTATTATATCAAATTACTCTCCCAATACATTTTATTGTCAATAGAATCATATGAGATACTTATCATACTCATATATGTAGTTTCAATTTCTTACTGAAATATACGCGAATGTAGGTATTTAAGTAGGTCACGTCCACGTCTTATTCAAGCTATTGTTAAGTCTCTCTGTTCTCAGTTTTAATTGGAGGTTATGTGCTAATTAATGGATTTTAACTGGTTATCGAGACAGAAGATAAAGTCAAAATATATTTTTCCACTATACGAGTCAAACCCACATGTGCTTATTTACATATGCCTATATTCGTGAACAAAAAAATATTTTTTTCTTATAATAGGTATTAATGGTACGGTTAACGGTTCAGAATTCATTTATTTCTCATACAGAATTAGTACTGGAAGTAATATATACGGTAAGAAAATTAGATATAATAATAAGATAAAAAGGGTACGAAACAAGTCTTTATAGTGTAACAGCTAATATATATTTAAAAAAAAACACATTATACTTGTGGTTTTATTGTTCATTCCTCATTTACGTATTACATTCTTCTTATTTTGAAACAAAACAAATACTTATATATACCAACATTTGCACTCGCCATAGTACCTAAAATCAAAATTTCGTCTTAATTTTTGACATAGTTTAAAATACTAATAATATTTGTTTAAATATTTATCCTAACACTCGTTAAAACTTAATAGTTTAATGTTAAACAGAAATTAGTTCTTAGTATTATTTTTACAACTTCTACTAATTTATATTTAATACATGGCATTATGATATTTATTACCACACAATATAGACCAATTTGCCTTGAATATATTTTTATTTTTAATCTATTCTATAGACTGTGACATGAAGTAGTTAACTGTCAAGTCACGTGCCTGAATCGATCGATCTGTAGCCGCCTTCAGAGGCTGTTTCAGATATTACAGGGAAAACAGGAAAATTCTAAGTGGAAAATGGACAATGAATAAAAGAGGAAAGGTATATTTTTTTAATTTAAATATATTTAAAGACATGCTTAAATAAAATTGTCACTTTTCTTTGTATAATGGATATAACATAACTTATAGGTAATGTAAATAAGATAAACAATTAATAGTAATCAAATCGATGCGTTATATATATATTTTATTTTTATAATATTCTTTATCGTACCAATCTTTTTTTATCGCGAGATAATTCTTTTTTCTTTCTTACATCTTGGAAATTGTTCATCTGCGCCTTAAGAATGTCTATTCAAAAACGAAATATGTAAAAAATATATGTTACGTAAAATGCGTAAAGAATATTTTTATACTTATTACTTGTAAATATAATAGGTTGATGACAGTGGACGAGGCGAAAGAGGTATACCACGACCGTTGCGTTTGGCGTTCCGTTCTCTCTGCCTACCCCGCTAGGGATATAGCGTGAAGCTAAGTAAGTAAATATAATAATGACTAAATGTCAGAAGAGAAGAGACAGATATATATTAAAAAACAAATAATTCAAGAAGCCGTCTTGGAAATATAATATATATTTAGATATATACAATAATATTAATTGATATCAATTCATATACTTCTGACTTCACGAGTTTAAACACTGATATCTTCTAAAACATCAATGTTTTTAATATGACGTTAAAGACAATTTTAATTTAATAGAATAATGAATGTTAAATAGTTAGTTTCAAAAATATCCTTTTACTTTAGAAATATAAAAGTGGTAAATAAACACTACACCTTTTAGAGTTATTTAGTGTTTAGAGTTTAGTAATTTGATTATTTGTTGCAGAACTTTTGAGTGCGACGGTTTTTTTTTTTTTCAAAAAAAATATTTTTGCCTACTATATATTTTCCTATAGGTGTTATCGTTATGTATATAGCTTACTTTTCTCAATAAATAGGTTATCCGGAGCAAAAAAGTTTTATCAAATCGGACCAATACTTTCTTAGCATAACGCGAGTGGAATAAGCAAATCAAACTCATCAGTTTCATAATTTCCTGAATATTTAATTTTTGTTTAATTTCAATCGATTTCTAAATAAAAATAAAGCATTTTGTTCCAATTATTACAAATTAACTGTTTTATTGAGTCGGCTGAAACATTACCTTTTAGGGTATATATAGTTCAACACCAAAGTTATAGTAAATAAGTTATTGTGTATTCCAAGCGGGCAAAGCCGCCGTATTTTCATTTGTTTGCTTACAAAGCAACGCGTTAAAACATGACGTCAATACGCTCCGCACTTAACACAGAATGCCTTATATTTAGAGGAAAGTGGAGAACGGAAGAGAGTGTCTTAACGCTAGGTTGCCTCTACTCTGCTGAATTCAGCATCAAGCGGAAAAAATGTTCAATTAAAATAAACATATTATTTTGTTATGGAAAACGCGGCAAACGAGCGTACGGGTCACTTGATGGTTAGTGATTACCGTCGCCCACGGCACCGTGTAACTTCAGGGGAGATACCGGACCATTGCCAGCCTTTAAAGTGAATAGGCACCGAGGCCCGGCAATACTCAATGTAAAACGCAGTTGCCAAAGCCACTACTTAACGCCGGTTTTAAATGGTGGTTGTGGTAATGATCCGGTCGAGTCTGCCCATGCGTGTCATTGCTGATAGCGTGACAGCGTCTCCCACACGTATTTTAGTCGCCTCTTATGACACCATCAGTACCAGGGTGATCCTATTCTAAGCCAGAATAACACGGCATTCAAGTATCGTTATTTGTAAAAACATATGTTTTCTTAATATTTTTTTGTTAATGCTAAAAACCCCACTGAGGGTTTTCACTACCTGTGATCAACGATCCACCACAGATCTACAGCTCCAACGACATTCAATTGTAATTACAATGTGAATAAGTTAAATATTTCTTTAAAAAACCTTTATCTTAAATCAATATTTTTTTTAGCTTCACGCTGTATACCGCACGAGGCAGGGTAGGCAGAGAAAACCCGGGAACCTAGTTTTAAGACACTCCGTTCCACTTCCATTCCCCACTTTCCGCCGAATTTGAGGCTTTGCGTGTTGAGTGGCGGACTCAACTCGCGCTTTTTGCCCTATTGCGAAGAAATGAAAGATTAAATATTTAAATTGAAAATATTAAATATTTCATTTCCTTGACTGGGGATCCCCAGTCGAGGAAATGAAATATTTCAGAAACCTGTCGGTTACAGTCACACGCTTGTGCTGCTGCACTAGGACAGGCCTCGAGGCCACGAAATCAATCTAGTGATAAATAATAGATATTTGTAAAAAAATATATTTTTTAAAAATATTTGTCAGAACTTTCGTTTTTGTACATTTTTTTAGTTATATTAATTATAACCCACTAAAATATTGTACAAAAACGTTATTTATCACTAGATTGATTAAGTTATATGAATCTGGGTGTGCTTCACAAATATCCGATTCCGGAGTGCCGTTTATAAGCGTTCATCTAAAAAATGTTTCAACTACGTCAAAAAAATATTTTATTCATTATAACGAAAACTAAAAAATCTAAAATAATATTGATAATGGTAAACAAACCTTGAACACAATTTAGAGATACGGGCATGCTACCGTATGTGTATGTGTTTGTCTACAATAAAGTGGACAACACAACAAAAGAAAAAAAAGACACATAATGTGATACTAAAATATTCAATGCAAATGACACCTGCGGTAGGTAGAAACAAAAGTTATTACAAATAAGGCCACTTTTGTGCATAACAAAAGCTGGATTCCCTTATACAAAGTTAATTTACTTAAATAATCGATAAATCTCGCACCCGAATCGATATAACAAAATTTGCGAAATCGTAAAAAGATTGAATACATCGAGGCGGTGCGGCGTGGACGAACGGACAGTCGCAAGAAATCATTATTACTGCTGCATCCATACAAATAATTGGCCCGTAAACATGTCAGGGCGGCGTCTCTGCCATGTATATTATTGTAGGGTTGCCGAATTGTCATTTAATATAAAATCAAAAATATTTTTGAAAGAATATATTTATTATTTATGCACATTTAATAGTAGGATTTTTTTAATACTCGGGTATACATTGCAACATAATACACCGACTAATAAGCATTTCTGAACCAATAAAATTATAAATAAATCTAGCATTTGTGACTTATGCTAAGAAATACAAATGGAGACATGATGGGGACATGGCGTGTTGAGTGTCTTAAGACAATGCTGCTTTTGCCTCGGGAACAGAGAAAATGAAAATAAAAAAAATCATTTATTTGAGTGAGAATTCCATAATCTGACGCGATTATAATCGCATGTTCGAGGCCCTGTAATATGACTAACTTAGGACAAACTTGTATAAAATATCATAAATGTCTTTTTTTTAATTATACTATCCATTTTGTATTACAACATAAATTAACTAATCTGTCTTTATTGTCTTTAATACCAAAAGACTCGGCCCTACGCCGTCTGAATCTGTCAATGTCATATCAATAGAGTGCGGGCGATTTTTTGGCGCGTCGCCGCGCGGCATTGTGGGGTACGTGATATCTTCATTGCTATCTAAGCTACGGTACATAAACAAATATGCATTATAGTTAATTATCATTATATATAAATATAGTTTGACCTTTGTGATTCATAACATTAGAAAAGAAAATATTCAAACAAGAGACATGATACAGGTATTTTTTCTAAGTTTTGTTTTTAACAACGTTTTTATCTGACATTAAAAATAGGAAGGTTATTGACACATGTATGTACCTATTTAATAACCTTGGAATTGGATAATAACTGTATGGGGATTTATTAAGGCTTTCAATATGTGTACTAATTTTCTAAGTTTATAGATAGATTTTTCTATCTAAACCGCAATATTACTATCTCTGAGTAAGAGTCTACAAATTTTAATAACATAAGAAATATTTTTACTAACAATTACCTCATAATTGTCACATATAACATGTTAAAGTTACATGTTTTTACTATTATAAAGGTACATTAAAAAAATGTAAGTCGCCGTTGTCAAATTACATTAATTATGACACCTGCCTTTTTATCTTATATATCTTTAACAAAAACACATGTTTTTCCCAATAAGTCATAGATAGATTACCTACTAAAGGAATCACTTATATACCCAATTAACTTAAACTAAATGTTAATTTAACATTCTTAATGAAAATATATATTTTTTACGAAACGAAAATTCTTCGCCGATCGAAAAATTGTCAGCTGTCATTTTATTACGCTTTTCATAGAAATGATTGTCGCTGAAACAATTTAACAATATAAATTGTGCTTCAAACGCGTGATAGCGTGGCCGGTACTGTGGGCTCCTTTTTGTTCCAAATAAGAGCGGATCCATCGATCAATAAATACATCGATCGTTAGTTCAGCATTCCACCGACAGGTGGCGTCATTGTCCGCCAATGGTTAATTGTAATTAAGTTAATGTACAGGTAAATTAAAGTTAACAGATAAGAGCCTATCATGGCTTATTGATGTACCAATTAAAATAATTAAAGTAACTTGCAGCGATCTCTCGATAGGTTAAAATTAAATACCAATAAGTTGTTGATGAGTTATCTATCAATGAACGACTTATTAGTTGAGTTAAATTAATATGCGCGTATCGCCCATTTGTATTGTAGGTACTACAGTTTGAAGGGAAACAATATGTGTGTAACAGATTTACATATATATATATATTCATTCATTCTAGTTGTCATTTTGAACATATTTTTATTTCATATAAAAAATAATATAGGAAAGCGGTGAAAGGTATATACTCAAATCTTAATTTTTTCGGGCGAAAAGTGATCATCGATTATGTAAGAGTACATAAAACAAATAAATTGTATACAAAAAAAATGCCTGTCGTGGCGCAGGGGCACAAAAGCGTAACTACAAACGCGACAGGTTGTGGGTTCGATCACTACTGGACGAAATTAAATATTTAACATTTTTGAAATAAATATTTAAAGTGTACATTTATTCCCACTGGTAATAACGAAAAGCACGGCGTTGGGTTCCGCCACTTAACAACAAAAAAGTGGGAAATGGAACGGAGTGTCTTAACAGGTACAAGGTTCTCAAGTCCCCTCTGCCTACCCTGACATGTGCGGGTAACAGAGTGAAGCTGTACAATATGCTACATTATATGACAACAATAATCAAATCAGGTGAGATCTATGTGAAATAATATAAACCTACTACAGATTTTTTTTAATTTTCAAATCAGATTTGGGAAGTAAAATAATTTAATAATAATCTTACTAAATACTTTTGTTTTCTCAATAGATTTTTCGTTAGTAATATCGTTAAAAGACTGAACAAAATGTCGAAAAGAGCAATAATGGTCAATTGAAATGGTTGGGGCATATATTTTATGATATTTTTCTCAATTAAATTTTAAAGTTATCTTTGTTATACATTGAAAAACCTAAATGAGGCTAGCATAAAACAAACAATAAAGTATTTTATTCTCATGGGAAACTACAAGCTTGTCTTTTACTACTTACCTACCTACTGGTCTTGATGGTATCGATAGGCCATAACATTTACAATAAAATGTAGGCATCAAGGTTTCACAGTCTTCGCACTATCTCGATGCGAAGATAAAGTGTATTAAATCAAACGACGCCGCTTTTTTTAAACTGTATTCTTATTCATTAAAGCTTTAAATAAAATGGAAAAAGGCACAGCGAGTGGGGGGCTGACATAAACCGTCTGAGCAAAAACTAAGATTCCACGTTTTGACATAAGCCCCATAAAAAATGGAATTCACTTCAGATTTTCTGTACAATCCGCGGGCCAAATGTCCTTGGATGTTATATTAATAATAATATGTATTTTAAGCGTCGCTTTTCGTAATATGCACTGCGTGTGATGATTGTGTTGATAGTCTCTTAGTTGATACGTATTAATATAATGTATTGATATTTCCTTAATATTTCTTTAAATTGATGCACAAAGCCTGTGAAACACAAAAGAAAAATGTTTACGTAGAAAGGAAGAAACAAAAACATTCATGTATATTTCTCACTCCTCGTTTAGTACCGTTCACTTCGTTTTATTCTATTCTTTTTTTTATTTATAAAAAGGTGCAAGCATTGACAGATGCGGTTTATTAAGATGTGAAGTTTGAAGACTAAAATACAGAAATACGTAGAAATCAGCGGAATTCGGCATAAAATAAAAAAAAAGAAATATTTAATTACTTTCGATCATCCAGTGGACATCGTCTAAAACCAGTTGTCGTTAAACGTTTTCATTGAAATATAAACTATAGTCGATACTCCGATCGACATTAAGATCGAAAAGCACCGGCTCTTGTCAAAGCGTTCGGGGCACGAGCAAAAAATACTGTAATTATTTCACTCAAAGGGTAATTTCAACTCATTGTTCTTGAGAAATACCAATTATATACAATTACTCGTATATGACAATGTTACGTGGCATCGCCCATGGATTCCAACGTATCGATACAGAATCGATGTCGCAGATGTCTCGGATGCCCGGCGCGTTCGCTTCGGTGCAATGCCTTTGTTCTGACAAAAAGTAGAATAATGAAAACTAAAGAATATTATAAAAGCTCGTCGGTCGCGATTTGGGACGATGTGATGACTAGGTGTGAAAAATGTTAGAATATTCCTTATTATTTCAACTGAGACAAAATCCAACAATTACTAAATGTTATGACACAAATATATTCTTAAAATCAATATTTTTAGAATATATTTCGATCAGCATTTCCATATATTATCAGCATTTCTTACAGATACTTTATCATTTTATACTATTGTTTGAATAAAAAGAGGGAAGATTGGAAACTTTTAACTTTTTCGTTGTTTGAATGTTTTATATATTTCTTCGGGTTCACGCTGTATCCCGAGGCAGAGGGTATAGGCAGAGGGAACTTGGGAACCTTATATCAATACATTCCGTTCCATTACTAATTTTCCGCCGAATATGAAGCATAGTGTTTTGGGTGCGAAACTCATTGCGCGCTTTGCCTGTTTTCACAGATGAAGATATGAAAAAATAAATATTTAATTTAAAATTATTCTCAAGTGAAGTCGGACTTACAGCTTGACGCGTTTACAGTCACATGCTTGTGCCCCTGAGCCACCTTTCATATTTATCAATAAACGTATATAATATTTTAAATTTTCCACAATGTTAGGAGTAATAAACGTTCCTATTGATAATATCAATTAATATATATGTACATATAAAATCAGCAACAAAAAGCTAAGAACAAAAGACACCAGCATGAAGCGCTTGAGGTGTGTTTATGTGATGTGTACGATACATAAGTATGAATTATTTCACTTGAATTCATTAGTTATTGTCAGTGTACGTTTCATTTAAATTCACTGGTTATTATAAGGGTACGTTTTGTTATTACTAAACTTTCATAGTTTCATATATAAAAAGACATTATAATTAGGACAGCTCTGATTTTAAAAGCAGAATTATGTTTTTTCCTCCGGGATTTCAGTTGATTCTCTCTGCTCATGGCATTTGCGAGAGCAGCTTGAAGGCAGTAAGGTACAAAATTATATTAAAATAGATAAAATAACACATATGCAATGATAAAATAAAGTAAAAAATTAGTTTGTACATTATTAATTCAAATTTTTAAAAAAACTTATTTATTGTGTGGTTATTTCACCGGAGCAGGCTAAACTATAAAAACTATCCATAGGACATGCGTGCTTTACAAAAGTTGTTGATTGTGATAAGCATTTTCCGATGAATACAGAAATTAAAGATCTGAAACATCCGGTGAACAATGTTAACAGTCTAGCTAAATTATAAGAACTAACGAGATACCGCATTAGTGAAAGCGTTAGAACATTCTGTTGATATATAAAAGTTTAAGGTCTACGATATATAATAAAGAGCTACAAAAGCTGAAATAGAAGAAAGCTAAAATAGCTGAAATAGAAGAAATTATAATGTGTCACCTTAGCAGAAGTTGTTTTAATTGGTGTGCAATTTTAATTGAAGAATAAAAATAATTGAAAAATTATGCCGTCACGTTATAGCATAAACTATTATTAGCAGCGTTTGATTGTAATCGCGATGTTTATTAATTGATATCCAATTAAAATTATTATTATAACTATAACAAAAATATACTCACTACTCAACTTCACACTGTTTCCTACACATGGCAGGGTAGGCATAGGGAATTTGGGAACCTAGTGTTAAGACACTCCGTTCCACTTCCGTTCTGCACTTTCCGCTGAATTTGAGGCAATGAGTGTTGAGTGGCAAAACTCAACACAGCGTTTTACCTTGTACCAGAACGAAGAAATGAAAATATTAAATATTTAAATTGAAAATATTAAATAGTTCATCGAACCCACAACCTGTCGTTTACAGCTATAGTACACGCTTGTACCGCTGATGCCACGACAGGCCTCAAAAAAAAACAATAAAAAAAATAGTAAATTATCTCATCAGCTCATTAGCATCGTATGCAAAAACCACTAGCATTAGAAACCTTAAAGGATTTTATTTTAATTAATATCGATTAAGCCAACAGTTCGCAGTTAAATTGGATGCCCGTCACACGACGTCACAGTATCCGCCATATATGAACAGAAAGTGAGCGACCGAAACGCAAAAACTTTGCTTTCCTCCTTGGATTTATTATAATTACTTTGAGTCGCCTGATAATGATTATAAGGACTGTTTTACACTTGGATGTTGAAAATATCTATATATAGTTTAAAAAACGGTAAATATTGATTTATATTTTATATTTTTTAAGTATATTTTGTTTCTAGTTATTATAAGCGTGAAGACAAAGAGACAATAAAGAGCAAAACGCTGCAATTATAAGATACCTTACACCTTGATTACTTTATTAAAGCCCTTAATTTCTTTCTTTTTTTTTCTTTATTTTAATTTTCAGCTTCACGCTGTATCCCGCACGAGGCAGGGCAGGCAGAGGGAACCCGGGTACCTAGTGTTAAGACACTCCGTTCTACTTCCGTTTCCCACTTTCCGCCGAATTTGAGGCATTGCGTGTTGAGTAGCGGAACTCAACGCCGCGCTTTGCCTTATTACCAGAACGAAGAAAAACTTCCATATCTTATTTAATCTTATGTAACGTATAACGTTTAAATTCACGTACACAACCGTAAAAGTTCAATCATACAAATACTTATTATACTCATAATAAACGCCACAATGAGACTGTTTCAAATTCTGCTATGTACAAGATAATTTCTACATATAATTTTATTAATATTTCGATTAAATTTAACATGTTCCGAGCCTTACTGAAATAAAGCTTGTTTGTAAAATTCTTACGTTCTCACATTCAAAATTCGTCTCTTCTTTATAAAACCTTGCATTTCTCAATTTATGTTAATAAAATTGAAGATTTAATTAAGTCCAATAAATATATTTCTTGTAATTTTTTTTATATTATTGATGATATTTTCTTATAGCGGGGAACGAAACTAAGTGTCTTAACACTAAATTCTCAAGTTCCCTCTGCCTACTAAGCCATCAAAGGGATACAGCGTGAAGCTAAGTAAAAAAGAATTTTCTTACATTATAATCGATTTACATTGATATAATAACCGTAGCAATTTACTCATAACGTTATTCTTGTATTAAATAATTTAAATGAAAAAGCTACTACATTTTACTTTGTTTCATTTCTAATATATCATTCAAAATTCCATATAGTCTATCTGCCTAGAGCTGTCTTTGGCTATTTATATCTATTAAGTTATCTTAAGAATGACCAAACCTATTCTAATTGAATTTTAAAATTCAGAAGTATGAAAACCATATACTAAATAAAGTGTGTTTTATAAAATATCAAAAAAATATTATTTTTATAATCACTATTAACGCAAAATTTATAATAAAACACCAATTAAAGAAATAAATACATATAGAAAATGTATAAAAAGTCTTATGTTTGCAATATTAATTATTTTCGCTCATGTACATAGCAGCTAAGAGTCAACGGCATGTTCATCGTTGACACTTCATAAGAAACGTACAAAACAATGCGATTATTGATAAACCGCCGAGCAACATTCCTCTACACTTTATAGATATGAGCTCAAATCCTTTGTTTCAACAGTTTTTGCGTTATTCAATGTTTTAAAGATTTCAACTTAATGGAAGTTTTTTAGACTGTTTACTACTCATGATAAATCTCGATTAATAGCACTTTAAATATACTGATAGCCGTTTATGGAGGTGTTGATTTACACATACGAACCATTATTTTACTTGATTTCAACAAAGTTCTAATATGGCTAATACTACCATTAAAAGATAAATAGATTTGGTATCTATAAGTATCTTTCTCATACTATCGCTGCCTTTATTTGGCCTTACTTTTTTTAAACAAACATTTAACTTTTATTTATATAAAAACTTTAAAACTAATTTTGTAGGAACTATTGTCCTACATATCATTGATTTGATCCTTCCTGAATTAAAGCAATACAAAAAAATATTGCTCTGTCACACCACTCAGGCGTTAAATTTTCACACAATTACACACTGAGTAAAGTGTTATTTTAGTTCTCGCTTCATCCCGTATATTTAGCAGAGTAGGAATAGGGAGCCTTTATAAAGTATAAAAATACTCGATTTACCACATACAATGAAAATAATGAAGACATTGCAAATAAAATAGATCTTTCCCCAAGTTGGTATTAAACAGACTACTGTCACGTTTACATTCAAATGCTGTGCCGATGCGCCGCAACGGACTCTGTGTAGAGTAAAGAAACATAATAAAATATTCTACCTTATCTAGTCATCTTCATTCAAACACAATGATTGTGGGATCGATTGACTTCGATATACATAGAAGTAAATGTCACTTGATTACGCGAACACGGCGTCTTTACATTTCAGGTAAGAAAAGATTGTGTGAAATAGATAAGAATATTAACTTTAGTTTAAGCAGATACTTTTTACAATAAGCACCAAACAATATAAAGTTAAATCTGAAATTTCAATAGTTCAAATTGGGGTTTGTAAAGTATGTTTTATAAATAGTTTATCAATCTTACGATCATTTCTACTTCTATCGTCGTCAACTCAGTATTTAAGATAAGAAGTGTGGATAATAAAAAAGAGAGATTTTTGATTGCTCCCGATATAAATATTAATCGTAAGTGCAGGTTGATTCATAAAGCGTCAAGCGGACAGAACAATAGCTTAGGATCTACATACCTACATCTCAGTCACACTTGTGAATGTGACGAAAACTTTCAGGGCTGCGTATTGAGGAGAATTTCTAAAAACTTTATTTTACTATATAGCATATATGCTCACAGAAAATCATCAGAAAAACAGAAAAATCTTGAGTCACACTCCGTTTTTTTTTTATACAACCAAATTAACATATGTTATACCTATATGTGATATTTTTAAAAATATACAGTATTATAAAGATAATTTTGTAATATTTAATTTACATTTTTTATTCATTCAATTGAAAAGAAGATACTGTATAAAAATATTTTGCACTCATTAGTTTTTAGAATGAATAAAATATACTAGTATTTAATCTACTGTTTGGTCTTACAAGTTACTAAATAGAAAACGGTTTTATCAACATAACTATAGTGAGAATCAAAGACGATTGTTGTTATTAAAATGTATTTTGTTAACTTCACACTGTATCCCGCACATGGCAGTATAGGAAGAGGGAATTCGGGAACCTAATGTTTCGTTCGCCACTTTCGGCATTGACCCGCGCTCTGCCCTATTTCTAGAATAAAAAACAAGGGGAACATAAAATATATTTAATATGAAAATATGAAAATATTAAATAATAAACTCGCTTGTGCCCTTGCGCCACGACAAGCCTCAAGTTAAGTATTTAAACTCCTTGCTAGGGATCCTGAATCTAAAAACAATAGTTTTATACTATAACGACACACTCTCCCTTCACAATTATAAATCTACAAAATCTCGCCAAACAATAGCTTTGAACTTGCAAATAATCAAATTTTATGTAATAATAAGCATTAGACAGCCCTATTTCACCATGTTTGTTTTTACGTGGACCCGCGAATTCATCGCATACATTCTCTTAGTATGGACAAAATAAGTGAGTCGGAACTACACGTAAGAAGCTGTCTGTCAGCCTCCGTTGCTTGAAACAGCCAGCAGAATTCGACTTTATTATTTCCACAATAAATATTATAACTTGAAGGTATAATAAAATAGGTATTGATCCTAAGCTTTAAGAAAATACACTTTGTATGATTGTGTTAGAGTATAATTTAAATTGAACTGTCTAATTTTGTTTTGATAACAAACTATAGCATCTGAGGCGGGTAAAAACCACGCGATGATGGAGAAGTAAGCAGAAACGTATTAAACTCGCATTGACGAAAATGCCATTTCATAGTTTTTCTTATTGGTCGGGAATTTTTGTGGGTATTTCACATTTTTGATGCTTCACCAAATTCAAGTAGATGTGTCCAGTTTTTGTAAATTGGCAATTAGAGGTTGGATAAAACAATATATTTCATTAATGTACGCGGTAAAACTAAATTAGTTTTCTCATTTTGAGAACGTACGACGAAAAAAATTCGATCGATGCATAGAAAAATGTAGTATATTGACACTTAAATTGAAATTGTTGTTGTTACGCTTATATAATTGGATAAGTATTAATAATTGAAATGTATTAAAAAAAATCCAATTAACATACTGAAATCGAAATCAATGGTTGCATATCGCCATGTTTTTAAACAAATAAAAGATCTTTTAACTGTCCAAAAGTATATATAAAATTAAAACATACAAAAGTCATCGATGTGCAGTGACACTAGCGTATGACTGCAAATGTGAAGGATGTTGAATCAATTCCCAGAAGAAATATTTAATATTTTTATGTCTCCAATATTTATACGAGACAAAGAGCGGCGTCACTGGCGCCACTATACACAAAACTTTGAAATTACGGTGAAAATTACAGAACGTAGTGTCAAAAAAGAAGCTTACCCGCTTCATTAAAAAAGTATAGACAGGCCTCTCTACCTACCTCAGATATCACCAATGATACATGAATAGATAAAACGTATTAACATAATACTGTTCTTGGCTTAATCTTCCAATAAGATCTCCCTTGGATTACTTTTGATTTATGACAAAGACGTCAGTCCAAACGTCCATACGCCATTACTGCCCTCCAAGTAGCCATTACGCGAGGCCATGAACATATTGTATTGTTGCAAGTAAAATATTTTGTGCTTACGAGAAATCCTTATTAATGTAGTTTTAATAGATAACTATTGTAGTTTATTTAAAGGAAAAAATGTGAAAGCATTTTTTTTTGTGATTTTTTTTTCAGCTTCACTTGTTTAATATAAAAAACACTTCTTTTCATTCTCCACAGTCCGACCAATTTCAGGTAATCATTAAATATTTAATTTCTTCGAGTGGGGATCGAACCCACAACTTGCATCGTTTATAGTAACATGCTTGTGCCCTGCGCTGCGACTGGATAAATAAATAAATAAATAAATATTTATATTTATTTATTTAATTATTTATATTTTTAAATTACATTAATGACTTAACTTCCTAGACAGAAAAAAAGAGACTTAACAGAGTTCATGTATAATAAAAAAACGAAATTTAATAAAAAAAAGTTGGAGATGCCGGGGATCGAACCCGGGGCCTTTCACATGCAAAGCGAACGCTCTACCACTGAGCTACATCCCCGATGACATTTTTGTACATATTATAATAATTATACATAATAATATATAGATATATGAATAGTAAATACTACTAATGAGACTGGACGACTCATATGAACTTCGTGTGTCTATAATTAATTCTTCAGCCTATTAATTAGCCTATAATATATCTATCTGTTACCTTATATATATATATACATATATATATATATATATATATATATATATATATATATATATATATATATATATATATATATATATATATATATATATATATATATATATATATATATCTTTTCTACATTTTTCTAAATAAAATTGCTCGGATTTTTTTTTCAAATACTTCTTCAGCTAGAGTCGGGTAAAACACTATCGTAAGTTTCGTGCCCCTTCGGTCAACATGTCACAAGAGTAATTTTTTAACACTTACAGTAGCTTTTTTAATATAACTACACAACTGGTCAGTGTCTCTGTCACATAAACTAAATAACATAAGATTAATGTTGTTTTTTATATTATTATTTAGAAATTTCGAAGATTCATAGAAAATAATTCTATAGCGAATCGCTTTCTTAATAATATTTTTTCGATTAGACAATATATTCATAAAAAACTACGTTATTTAATTTATTCTTCTATTAATGTAAAAAAAAATTAAACAAGCACAAAGCGATATACGCAGAGGGAACTTGGGAACATAGTGTTAAAACTCTTTCGTTCCCCATTTCTCACGGAATGCGAGGCACTGCGTGGTGAATGGCGGAACTCAACGACGCACTTTGTCGTTACCAGAGCGATGTAATGAACTACTACTCTCTACTACCGATGTAATGAAAATATTAAATATTTCCTTTCCTCGAATGGGGATTGAACCCACAACCTGTCGCCGTTACAGTCACACTTTTGTATCCTTGCCCTATATTAACTTAATGTGTTCAAAACAAAGCGCTCAAAATTGATACGTATGCACATTTAAATTGTCACGGATGGTATGTTGTAAAACAATTGCAAGGCCGTTTGTTACACCTATGAGTTATTACTTAAATAATCGAAGTTTAATATTATTTTTTAGCTTCACGCTGTATCCCGCACGAGGCTGGGTAGGCAGAGGGAACCCGGGAACCCAGTGTTAAGACACTCCGTTCCAATTTCGTTCCCCACTTTCCGCCGAATTTGAGGCACTGCTTGTGGAGTGGCGGAACTCAACGCCGCACTTTAGCCTTATTACCAGAACGAAGAAATGAAACATTAAATATTTAAAGCGAAAAATTTCATTTTCTCGACTGGGATCGAACCCAGAACCTGTCGGTAACAGTCACACGCTTGTGCCGCTAGTAAATATTAAAATTTATCAATCTAACTAGATTAGGTCATGCTTTGCGAAATAGAGGTTATGAATTCATTTACTAAGTTTCTGTCATCGGGGATGTAGCTCAGTGGTAGAGCGTTCGCTTTGCATGTGAAAGGCCCCGGGTTCGATCCCCGGCATCTCCAACTTTTTGGTTTTTACTTTTTGAGTGCTAAATACAATTATTTACATTTCCGAAAATACCTAATTTAAACATTTAAATTAATAAACATTTTGCATATAAATGAAACGTGTTATGAATTACAATATATTTTTTATTATTGCGAATTATTTTTATTTAAATTGAGTAGGTTTACTGGTCATCATACATACGACTCAATATCTCGAACTTGGGTGGAAAGAGGATAAAGGAGTGCCTTACCTCCATGTTGCCTCTGGTTAGATAATGATGTAATACTTATATGTCAATAAACAAATTCATGTGTATTTCATAAAAAAGAAATATTATTAGTACCGAACGTCTTTTTTGTCTTTTTTTTATGTATTATGCTTCCAAACAATACTCTCAAATGAGCCACTTCTACGATTTGATCCTGCTACCATTGCCCTCAATCCAATATGTCGCTACCCACCTACTTTATATGCTGTTACTTATAGCACAGTGGTTTGTTATATTCTTTTTCTAATATGATCACATTTTTTTTAATTTTTAAATACAAAAAGTATGTGTGCAGAATTATTAAGTATAAATAAAAACAATTCATAATATGACCTAATATCAATGACCGCTAACATTTGCTTTACAACCTGTTTACTCAATATGCTGATCATACACTTATTAAGACTTTCACTGAGGCGGCAAATCTTATACTGTATTTATATCATATGTATCAACGGGGATGTAGCTCAGTGGTAGAGCGTTCGCTTTGCATGTGAAAGGCCCCGGGTTCGATCCCCGGCATCTCCATTTTTTTTATTTAATTACAAACAAGAAGTTACATTTTTTAAAAAATCTTAATATTAGTTAGTAGCCAAAGTAGAACCTTGCGAATTTTATTGTGCTACAAAAATTTTTTATTAAACTAAAAAAAGAACAAACTTATAAGCTGAGTAAATACAAGCATTTTTATATTCTGTTGAACGTATAAAAAGGCTGCGTAAGTCGAGCTTTCCTCTAATCATCCCCTACCGGGCGTCATAATGGCAGGGCACCATTCACGACACGTACGCGCTACGTGGCGCAAGGAATTACCATGCACGGAGATTCAGAATTTACGGGTGGCTTTAAAAATACACAAAGTTATAGTCTCGTCCGTAGTAGCTATATTCAATTTTGTTTCAGCGTTATACAGTATAAGATACTTTCTTAGTTTAAATATTGATGAATATAGTGGGAAGCTATTCTACAGAAGTTTACGGCAAAAAATAATGTCCAAGTATACCTGAAAACAGCAACAATTTAACTACTGATATTGATTACTATATTTAAAATAGTAAGAAAATATAGATATATCTAAAATTGTAAAAAAGTAAGTTTGCTACCATAACATAAAAACTAATTATTTTACACCAAATTAAATTACACATTCAACATATAAAAAACAGAGGGATTCGGAAATAAGTATTTTAAAATTACTTCCAGGGTCCTTCTGCTGAAGATGACATTTGAAAAAAATTAATAAGAGGATATTATCCTAATTAAAAGAAGGAGGATACTAAATTTGTAACAATTCAAGTTCAAGATAATCCTATTATTGTATCTATATTATTTTATCGCAACCTCATTTTAATACAAAAACAAAGTCAATTTAAAAATCATTCCATAAAACTTAGCATTCCGTGGCTGTGAGAAGAAATTTTATTTCCGAAATAATTTTCCGTATTTCCATCTTGTTTTTCGTAGGTATCTGTGACAGGGTGCCGTCATGCCGGTCACGTCGCGCTACGTGCCCCTTTATAGCGGGATAGATAAAGGTATGTACACTGTATACGTATACTTAGCGAAGTCAATACTCCGCTGAATAACTTGCTTAAAGGATCACGTCTTAATCAAGTTAAGACGAATTATTCAGATAAATTATAATTCTGCTAGATTAAGGATTCTTCCTGTAGCCACGTGAGTACGTAAGCCTGAACCTTATCGATATACCCTATTAGAAAAGATGTAAGTTATATAACTTAATATTTGTCTTTTTTGTATAAATTCATAGAAATGTCTGTCGTGTACTTAAGAAACTATTGTTAGTTTGGGCTTTAATCCTACTTGATCCTCATTGAAATATTAATAGTAAATAAATGAAAAAATATTACTTTACATTAATATTATTTCACATTTATTTTTGATTTTTCTTAATAAAAATAGCATAAGAAACTGAACTTCGAGAATTCGTCCGTATTATCATATAGATCATTTCTATATAACGCCGATCTTCTCTAATAGGGTTAAATACTTCATTTAATGCGTGGAGATATTTTTATGGGCGGCGAGGAATGTCATCACGCGACAGATCTCCCTCCCTTTGACAACTTCATGATTTAATGCCCTAGTGCTATTTGATTATAACATAATCTACAATTTATAAAGACATTTTAAATATTTAGAATTATTTTATTATTAAAATTGTTTAAAGGACTATTCCAGCACTCGCTCAGCATTCAGTACCTAACACATTTTCATCTCCTCGCAATCCTAAGACAAAGCGCGGCGTTGAGTTCCGGAATGGTTATATAAGACTACAAATCTTTATATAATACAAAGTTGTAGTAGCCGTTGTGGCGGAACAGAGCAGTATCTAACTATAAAAAGGATGGTTGTCTGATCATTACAAGGAGGGTAAAATTATTTCCGCGTCTTAGTCGGCGTTGCGTTAACCGAAATGAAATTGCTGAATCAAATTAAATTTGGATGGAAAATGGAGAAGCTAGTAACTACAGTAACTCTTATACTGTAGATGTGGACTACTTAAAAGTTTTCCAATGCTGAATTGCATTTTCAAACATAGCATTTTTCACACATTGGCTGGACTCAGCATTGAAATCACGTTAGTAAGTAGATTTATAGTGAAAAATAGTACTTGAACCTAACCTCATTTTATATAAGATTGCTTTATATATAACGTAC
Organism: Eueides isabella; assembly: GCA_019049475.1. Lineage (NCBI taxonomy): Eukaryota > Metazoa > Arthropoda > Insecta > Lepidoptera > Nymphalidae > Eueides > Eueides isabella. The sequence goes on from CM032402.1 coordinate 4,301,629, forward strand.
TTGGGAAGGTAGTTTATAATTTACATAAATGTTACCGTCTAATAATTATTTTGAGGCGTACCTAGTGTCAATACATTCTGCTCTTTACTATCTACTTGAATTCAAAATATTACGTGGCGGAACTCAGCGCAGTGCTCTTCTTTTGTTTTTCCTTGTTTTGTTAAATCGGAAATGTGAAAATTACATAAATGTCATCATGTAAACAGCAATCACAATGTGTACAATGGCACAATGGCACATGGCACGATAGACAGTGGGAACTTGGGAAGTGTAGTAGTACCTAGTGTTAAGACACTCCGCTTCGCTCTTCCCTACTTTCTGCCAAATCAGATGCATTGCGTGTTGATTGGAGGAAATCGACGCCGCGCTTTGCCTTGTTACCAGAGCGAAAAAATGAAAACATTAAATATTTAAATTGAAAATATTAAATAATTCATTTCCTCGAATGAGGATCGAACCAACAACCTGCCGCGTTAAATGTCAGATGCTTGTGCCACTACGCCACGTATTTTATACAACACGCGTAAAATAGAAATACGTAGAAAATCAAGTCACCTGTATAAACTGTACTCACATGATTTAGTAATCAATGTGAATAAATTCATTTTGAATTACTTCATTAACGAACTGATATAATATTTACTTACAGTAACTAATTACAAATCCACGTCAGAATAATAAAACAAACATATTTTATTATTTTAGATTTTTATTTTAAATTGTAGATGAGTCTTGATATAAATAGATTATCTATATACGGTATTTCCATTTTTTTTTATATAAAAAAATATATTTGTTAACTTGTAAGAAACAAATTGGTCTAAAATATTTGTTAAACGAGGCCTGTCGTGGCGCAGCGGCACAAACGTGTAACTGTAACTGATGGGTTGTGGGTTCGATCCCGATTCGAGGAAATGAAATATTTAAAACTTTTAGTTTAAATATGTAATGTTTTCATTTCTTTACTTTGGTACAAGGCAAAATGCGGCGTTGAGTTCCGCCACTTAACACGCTATGCCTTAAATAATTCGGCGGAAAGTGAGGAACGGAAGTGGAACGGACTGTCTTAACACTAGGTTCCCAAGTTCCCTCTGCCTACTCTGCCATGTGCGGGATACAGCGTGAAACTGAGTATTTGTTAATTTCACCTTGAACTCATTCATATAAAAGCATAAAAATGATATTTCGAGTAATAATAATATTCATCCCTTTATAGCTTAAACCGGGACACGGAACTGGAAATAGCTTACAATTTTAAATTTACCGACATCATAAAAAAGAAAGTAAAGCATAAAGCGAATAACAAAGGTAACCGCAACCAAACGAGCATCGACAGTAAAACAAATGTCGAAGTGATCTCGAAGTTCATTTACAGCAGATTGACAACAGCGTGGCGTGGGTAGCCGGCGCCCTGTAAAGCGAGAATTAGCAATAAAAACTTTTATACAATCCTCGTGGGGCAAAAGAAATGTGGTAGTACAGTGGATATTTCGATAAAATTTTCTCGTTTTTTGTTATTACATAAGGAAATTAATATATTGCAAATTTTTGTCACGTTTTTTTTGTCTTATAAACTTGGGTTCCGCCACTTAACACGCAATGCCAGGATAGACAGAGGGAACTTGGGAACCTAGTGTTAAGACACTGAGTACCGTTTCTCATTTTCCGCCTAATTTGAGGCTATGTATGTTAAATGGCGGAACTCAACGCTACGCATTGCCTTATTATCAGATCAAAGAAATGAGAATAATAAATATCTAAATAGAAAATATTTCATTTCCTCGAGTGGGAATCGAACCCATAACAATTCGTTTATTGTTTCCAGTAAATTTGATCATAAGAACAATAAAGGACCAATATATTACGAATACAACATCGAAATTGCATTATCATTATCTTATTGGTACATCACTACTTTGTAGGACAATAATTCTTGGCCGCACCTCATTTGCATTTCTTTATTGGATCGCGGGGAGATTGAGAAAAATTTAGGCTTTCCCTTTTAATTAAGGCTGCACTCAAATAATAATTATTTGCAAGTACATGAATGTTTAAGCAATTGTTTTTCTTATCTTTATGTTTTCCCCTCGTCTAGCATTCTTACTATTTAGCTAGGGTACAACACTAATGGTTGGCCACTCTGAGATTATTTTAACTTTAATGGACGTACTAAACTTATATTTAAAAAGCATATAAAAATTTTGAACGAAGCAGGATTTGAACCCGCGCCTCTGGAAAACCGTTCCAGCGCTCTGATCAACTAAACCATTCGTTCAAAACGAATGGCTTGGTTGGTCCGAATGGCTTTTTAAATTTAAGTTTAGTATTTTCTGTCCTAAGTGTGGAATAACACTTTAAAAAACATAGTAAAAAAAAAATAATGGACTTGTTTTAGTGTTTAATTTTTTATGCCACGGGCAAAGCGCGGCGTTAAGTTCCACCACTTAACACGCAGTGCCTCAAATTCGACAAAAGGTGGGTAACTGAAGTGGAACGAAGTGTCTAAACACAAAGTTCCCAAGTTCCCTCTGCCTACCCTGCCATGTGCGGGATACAGCTTGAAGCGGAGTATAGAGTGTCTATATTTAAAAAGTAGGTGTTTAGGCCATCAATAAACGTTTCTACCATATAAATGTACAAAACGTGAAGAAGAAAATCACTACTTAATCATTATCTACCTCTTACAATACAAACGAAGAAATAAATATATTCTTTATAAATAACTCAATATTCAAATGCTGCAGCTATCGCAACATAATTCACGGAACGTTTGAAACAATTGATTGTTTTTTCTCAGTCGATTACTGATTATTGATTATATATTTATTAACAATAAGAAATAAACTGAAATAACTGGTGTCTCCGTGACGAAATGGTGCTCAAAAAAATATCCATTCCTGGACTTAGAGGCATCTCGAGCAAATCGAGCAATTAAATTCGTTAATTGCTAATTAGTGCCGTATCCTGCATTGATATGAATGTATTTTGAAATACCTAATAACTATTGATTTTTGTAAAGATTTCCTAAAACTTTTGATAAATAACTTTTGATGAATCGGTTATAAAGTGGAGTGGAGTATTAAAGCAACGGTGGAAAACTGAGAGAGATATATAGCGTCTACACAAAGCTCTCTTTCTCCTTCTCTCTCTGTGTATTTAGTACAAATAGAAATCTAACATTTTCATTAATATATTGTATTAAATAAAAATTAAATGAAATACGTATCATCGTACTCATTATGCTACAGGTGGGAAGGCTGTTGCTACTTGTATAGGTTATCAATTAATATTTTTTGATAAATATAATTCTAAGCTTATCATAGTATAACATAAAGCACATTTTGTTATTTTTTTTCTTACTAACTTTTTCAACGAAGCACTAAACATTACATTAATTATATATTAACGTGAAATAAAGTTGAACATAAATTAAATAAATCAAGCATATATTTTACCTATTTAACAATTAGCCCGTCAATAATTTCTACTAAAGTAACAACAACATAAAAAACTGGTCATGTGCGAATCACACCCTTACCCAGCGAGAGACCAATACCAATACCAATTTCAGGATTGTAGGACCAACATGAGGTTTGCAAACAATTGAGCTTGTTTTGTATGAAATTGAAAAACAAATACGTTTATAATGATTTTGATCCATGAAATACCTATAAATTTCAACTTAGAGACTTTTTTTATTAGTATTGCATTTTCTCGCGGTATACCAAATTTATATTTTATATATATTTTTTTAGCTGAGTTATCTTAGAAGTATGATTTGTTCTGTGCTTCAACAAACTGTACACCTAAATATTACATATTGTATTACACAACAGACCGTAGCGTTTGCGCTGGCGCCTCTCTACCTTCCCCGCTAGGGATATAGCTTGAAGCTAAGTAAGTAAGTAAGTAAGTATATCCACGTGATCCAGGATGGACAACAAATTTGTCTAATAGGAGTTTCATATTTTAATTTTGCGGTATACATCCCTAAAAAATTAAACTATCAAGCTAATGAAAAGAAACATTTTTTAACTTGCATAATATAAAAATCAATAAAAATGAAATTATTTGTTAAATACACACACAAACACAATTGAAAACATTATTCTAAATGGAACAAAAGTGACTCTAATATAATTTTTAGTAAATGACTTTAAATTAAATAAAGTTGGAACAATTCATAATATGACCCAATATCAATGACCGCGAACATTTACTCAACAACCAGTTTACTCGATATGCTGATCACACATTACATATTAAGGCTTTCACTGAGGCGGCAAAATCTTATACTGTTTTATTACTTACGTATCAACGGGGATGTAGCTCAGTGGTAGAGCGTTCGCTTTGCATGTGAAAGGCCCCGGGTTCGATCCCCGGCATCTCCATTTTTTTATATTTATTATTTTTTTGAATAAAATAACCTAGTATCTACTAAATCTATACGATACATTATTCATTAAGTAGCAATTGAATGTAAATGTGTAAAAAATTGTAAGTTTCATTTGTAAGAATTTCGACGTAACATAATTTAAAACAACACTAGATATGTATGTTCGTTGTTACGGCGATATTTCTACTTAGATACTTCTCATATTATTCCCTAATACACTAATTTAAATCCCGAATTTGTTAATATGAATATTATTTTAATTATTATATGTACTTACAAAAATATGAAAAATATTTTTTATATATAGCTTATGTACATTATGTATCACAGCTTTGACTTCATAACTATAATTCATTCTCAATATTAAGCAGCCCGGCAGTTCAAGAAAGATGTTACATCTGTAAATTCGCGCAAGTAAACATATAAATTGACAGTTATAGCCCATTCGAGCGCAATCGGCGGATGAGTCTATACATCAGCACCGCCTCCATCCATCTCGGTAATGGCGCCGTACCTCGCGGTTACCTTGAATCTTTTATAAGAGAATCTACGTCCAGGAAATAGCGAAATAGCGGAACCAAACAAAATAATAATGTATATAGCTTGACGGTTGAGAATGACAGGTTAAAAATTTTAATTTTGTAAAATTAGCGAGGAATAATTAGACTAGCCCCAGATTATAATTGAATTATTGAAAGATTCACAGTAAAAGGATTGTCAGTTAAATAAGTATTCGGAGATGCCGAGGTCAAACCTGGGGATGATCGGGTGCTAATACATGTATAGCGAACTCTACCACTGAGTTACGTGCCCTATTATATATTATATTGTATATATATTTTAATTAGAATTTCTCAGTACAATACAATTCTTGATGATTTTTTTAAATTGACAGAAAGGATTGTAATAAATCTTTATACTTAATGATCTTGTAATAAGTTACATCGTACCAAACTATGGGACTTCACTAATATGAAATTTATATACTGTGTATATAAATAGGTGAATGGGCTAGTTGTGGTCTTTACCTCATCATTTTACTGTATTGTTTTTATTGGTCTATGGTTATTCACCATTCAAGGTTGAAACTAGAACATTTTTTTATTATTTGACACATAAAAGACACATCCCACACCCAAACATTTATATTACTATACGTGCGGTCGAGAAGCAACCAAAATAAATTGTATCCACAAGAAATATGTCGCAATACATGTAAAAGATAACGTGGGCATTTTTCAAGTAAGGAAATTTATGGCCGCTCAATTGAATTTCACACTTGATTTGCGCGGGCGGGTTTGAAAAATCCTTCCGGTTTTCAAATACCGAATACATATGTCAAATAAACGCGGGAAAACATAGAGCAGTGTTACCCGCTTAAGCGGAGGGTCGCCATGTGTCAAACGGAAATAGTTATTTATGGATCCCATTCACAAATTGCATTCGTGGCCGAATTGATATATTGGAATGTTTTATATGCAAATGTGATCTAAGATGAATGTGTTGCCCCAGAAACGGATGTCGAATGATTTAGTAGCTGCGTTACTCTAAGTAGAGCTCAACTACAAATGAAAGTAATTTATTTATTTTTTCAGCTTCACGCTGTATCCCGCATTAGGCAGGGTAGGCAGAGGGAACGGAAGTGAAACCTAGTGTTATGACACTCCGTTCCACTTCCGTTCCCCACTATCCGCCGAATTTGAGGCACTGCGTGTTGAGTGGCGGAACTCAACGCCGCGCTTTGCCTTATTATCAGAGCGAAGAAATGAAACATTAAATATTTAAATTGAAAATATTAAATATTTCATTTCCTAGACTGGGGATCGAACCTAGAACCTGTCGGTTACAGTCACACTCTTGTGCAGCTGCGCCACGACAGGCTCGAAAGTAATATATTTTGTTGATAATCGTTTTAATAAATAAGAGAGCTAATCTTGTTTTTAAAAACTAATCAGCATGCTTACTGAGTAGTGTTATAAGATAAGGTTACTTAATAATTTATTCTTATTATGGCAAATTATTTAAAGGCTGTCGTAGCACAGATAACAAGGGCGTATCTGTAAGCGACTGGTTCCGGGGTCAATCCCACTTAAAGAAGAGAAATATTTAAGATTTTATTCTTCGCTCTGGTTATTGGAGTTTCGCTACTCAACTCACAATGCCTTAAAGTCGACGAAACTGAACGGAGTGTCTTAACACTAGGATATGCAGGATACAGCGTCAAGCCAAAAAACTAATATTATTTTTTTAACAGTAGTGATATGTGATAGTTTTGTTAATCATATAGATATGTAAATAATAAATATATATGTAATAAAACTTTTTATATTTAAATATCACATATACACTTTTATTAATCAATAACAAAATAAAATTCATGATTTAGGATTTAATTGATTATTATGATCAAGATTAATAGGTTCAGTACATATTCAAATTATCGATATATAAATACAAGAAATAATAAATTATACTAGAACTCATAGCTCAGTTTTACGTTGATTCTGGGCGTAATTCAAATTTGAGGAAAGGTTCATTTTTTAAATTATCTTACTCGATCTTACACCTAAGTTACTGGATACACGTAAAGTCGCGATTTTCATATTAAGCGAAAAGGAAAAAAAACCTATTCTATTTAACATGTATTTCACTCACTCATTCACTTAGCTTCACACTGTATCCCGCACATGGCAGAAAGAACTTGTGAACCTAGTGTTAGAACACTCTGTTCCACTTCCGTTCCCCACTTTCCGCCGAATTTAAGGTATTACATGTTGAGTGGCGGGACAAAACGCCGTGTTTTGCCTTGTTACCAGAGCGAAAAAATGAAAATATTAAATATTTAATTATTTCATTTCTTCGAGTGGGGATCGAACGCAGAACATGTCGTTTACAGTCACACGCTAGTGTTGCTGTACCTCGACAGGCTTTATTATTTCACCTATAATTATTAAAAAGTTTCCATTATACATTTACAAGTAGCTTACCTAACATTGTTAATTAGTAGATTAGCAATATTGGACACAGTTTAATTAATCTGTTTGCGAGTTCAACTATCACTTGAAGCCTCCCATTACGAGTAACGTGATAGCGCGGCGTTGAGTTCCGACAATTATCACGCAATGTCTCGAAAACATAGCAGAAAGTGGGAAATGTCTTAACATTAGGTTCCGTCGGCCCACTAAAAAAATCTTACAAGTAAAGCGACACAAACCAGCTACACCTTGTTTTCCAAGTCGAACGGTAAAACTAAAAAGTCTTCGTCAAATACATACATATATTAAAAATATTACATTATAAACCCGTTTCTGGAATTAAAATCTTATCATTTGTGGCATTTTAAACCAATAGATTAAAATTATATTTACCAACATAAACTTTGCGATATAAGTACATTGTAGTATAACAAGAGCAAAGTTAAATAATATGATGTTTACAGATAATGCACGGTCACGGATATATCATAAATCATACGAGTTTCAGTAAATCAACATCTGTTCGCTAAGTCGGTGCTCGGAGGTCAGTTCGTGGACAATAGAAAGTTAGATATTGTTACTATTTTCTAAGTATCGTAAAACTGTCTGTACTGTTTATGTTGTAAAGCTACTAAAGTTAAAAATTGATAGCAGTAGGTATTTAATAGAATAAAATAAAAATTTATTTTTATCTCTCTAAAATTGATTAAATAGTAGTAGGTATTATAAATTATATGAGGCTTGTCGTGGCACCGCGGCACAAGCGTATGACTGTAAATGACAGGTTGTGGGTTTGATCCCGACTCGAGGAAATGAAATATTTAATATTATCAAATTAAATATTTAATGTTTTCTTTTCTTCCCTCTGGTTACAAATCAAATCGCGGCGTTAAGTTACGCCACTCAACACACAATGCATCAAATTTAGCGGAAAGTGGGGAACAGAAGTGGAACGGAGTCTCTTAAGACTAGATTTCCAAGTTCTCTCTGCGTACCCTGCCGTGTGCGGGATACATAGTGAATGACGTATATTATAACAACGCAAAGCGCAGCGTTGAGTTCCGCGACTCAACACAGAATGCCTTAATTTCAGTGGAAAGTTGCGAACGGAACAGAGTGTCTAAACACTAGATTCCAAACTTTAATCAGCCTAATCTGTTATTAAAGTAAATTAAAAAAAATAAACATAAAAATACGTTAAAACAATTAATTTAATTTGACGTATTTTTTTGTTTCTATTATTTAAGAATCCTATTATTTCTTTAGAAGATATTAACAATGCAATATTCCCCATATTTTAAATATAACTGTTTAGATTACAAGCGTTGAATCGCTTTAAGTTACTAAATAGTGCAACAGCAAAACACCCCTAAGGTAATTAAAAAAAATAAGAAGAAAAAAATTCTTCTCTCCGAATCTTCTTTCCATATATTAATTAATTAATTTGAACCAACGTCTATTCAAGTGATTCTTAACTTTTATATTTATTTATATATATATAGCTTCACGTACGCTTACAGTTGCAGGGTAGGCAGGGTCACTCCGTTTTATTCCCCACTTTCCGCCAAAATAATACGACGCGAGTGCATTATTCATATGAGTATAATAAATATTATAATTGAATTAAAAAATGCAAAGTCAATCTTTTTGAATAAAAATAAATTTAGGAAAGTGTTTTATAATTGAACATGATACGCTAAAACCAGATTTTGTTCTCGCGTTTCAACCTCTAAACATGTCCAAGTGGTTGATGTTTCAGTAGATATATCACGTCACGTGCTTTAACATTGACGTCAGCTTTGCCTTGTCCAAATGTCCACTAGATGCTAGTGTTGCCAATCTTCTTTAAAACTACCAAATAGGTAGAAATATTTTTAATACGTTTCTATATAAATACATATTTATTTTGATAATACTATTTAACAAGTAGTAACTTTAACTTTGTACGAGTGTTATAATAATAGAAAATTTTTTTTATATAAATACAACAATTACATTAAACAATGGTTATACTAGAATATTTTATGATATAATTCGAGAGCTGTAAAATATTCACCATAACGTGTATTTCTTCTTTTGTTAATTTAAAACATATAGCTTTTAGTAGGATAGAAAAATACCGCTAGTAACACTAAAAATTCAGATTAGAAATTGTCAATTATTGCTGTCATTTATTAGTCTAGTTTGATCCGATCGTTCGTTTGTTGTATATTGTTTATGTATTTATAAGTGATCGTTTAATTTATATTTTATTTTTAAATATCTGCAATGGATTTCAACGATAAAGTCGTTCTTATTACTGGCGCTAGCTCAGGTATTGGAGCAGCTACTGCAATATATTTCTCCAAACAATCAGCGAAGCTATCATTAGTGGGCCGAAAAGAAAATAATTTAAAAAGAATAGGTCTGTACTGTGAGAAAGCAAAAGGAATAAAACCACTGACCATCGTGGCCGATTTAACGGATGATGCTAATGTCGAAAAAGTTGTTAATGAGACAATTGATCATTTTGGAAGAATAGATGTTTTAGTAAATAACGCCGGCATTGTAGCCATGGGAGGAATAAAAAACTCTAGTATTGAAATGTATGACAAAGTAATGTCAACAAATATGCGTGCTGTGTACCATTTAACGATGCTTTGCACTCCACATCTGATTGTTAGTAAAGGATGTATTGTAAACGTTTCCAGCGTCCTCAGCAGCAAGGTTAGCTCTATGGCGTTAGCTTATAATCTTTCAAAAGCTGCACTTGATCATTTCACAAGGTGCACTGCGTTGGAACTGGCACCTGACGGTATCCGCGTTAACTCTGTAAACCCTGGTTTTGTAAAAACAAACATTATGAAAAATCTCGGTTTAACTGATGATCAGTTAGAATTGTTCGCTAAGAATGCTGTTGGTAAGACGCCGTTAAAAAAAATTGTAGAAGCTGAAGAAGTTGCGGGTGTCATTGCATATCTGTCAAGTGACAAGGCTAAAAGTATTACTGGTACTTGCAATTTCATTGATGGTGGAAGTCTTTTGGCTTGAAACTCAAGACAACATAGTATTACTTAGAAACTCATGTACCTAGTCAATGACGTTGAAATTGAGAATTATTTATTTTTATTAAAATTAAGTTTCAAAACAATATAAATGTACCTAATGAAATTAGGAAAAATATATTTACGCAATGTTCTGATTAAAATCTATTTACTGGAAAAATATAATGTTTTCATTTTTCTCCTTCCAACATAACATAGAATTTTACAAAAAACTTCACACAACCCTAAGTGTCTATATTTTTTTACTTTTCAACAGAGCATAAATAAAAAAATATTTATAAACCCAATAATATTACTATATATACATAGATATAGATTAAGTGTTATTGGAAAACACTAAAAAACGTGTGGACCTATAATAATACAACACGACAGTCACAAGGTTAAAAAATTGTAAGTGCAACTTTAATCATCATGGCTTTTTGAACTTTTTAAAATATTTCAAAAAAAAAAACTTGCTTTTAAGTATGTTTTATGGAAAACACAAGGAAAACAAGCATAAGGATCACCTGGTGGCGAGTGGTCACTACCACACACTGCCCCGTGTAACACCAGAGGAGCTACAGGCTTTGCATGGAAGTAGTCAAAACTTAACGTGCTTTTCTCGAAGACGCAGTCTATATCTATACTTTAATAAAAATATATTATTCAAATGGAATTTAAATCTAAACAATAATATTCAGTTTAACAAATTCCTGAGATATCGTCATTATAGTGTCACTATAATGACGATATTCTATTGTAATGTAAAATTAATTACCATATGAATTTAAAGAGAACAATATAATATATTTCAGTTCTACCTAATCTATATTCAACGGAAACGTCACTTTTAATATTTCGCGGTACACAACTGTTCTGTATCAATATCAGCACACAATATTAGAAATTAGTAGATACAGAAAGACTAACGGCAAGTTTGCAATCATTAGCATACATTTTATCTGGAATAAACTAAAGCCATGTACCATTATCAGTAAACTCGGGTAAACACGACAGGTTGTGGGTTCGATTCCTTAATGTCGAATCGCGATTAAATATTTAATGATTTAATTTTTTCGCTCTAACATACACAAGTTCAGTGGGAAGTGGTAAACGGAATAGTGTGTTAACATTAACACTAGGTTCCCAAGTTCCCTTTGCCTACCCTGCCATGTGAGGGACACAGCGTGAAATTGAACACCGTGTGTATAAATATGGAAGCACCTTTAAATATTTATTTTATTCTATTACATATATATTTGTGTACATATATTTGTTATTATAGCTGGAACAGAAATTCAAGATATGTGAGAATAACAGCGGAGTTTGAATAAAACGTTTAACATTTTGTATACAAAATCCTAAAAACAATATAATAAATTAGTAAAAAATGTATTCATTTATATATAATGTACATACATACGTAAATTAAGTTTCTATTATACATATTTATTAAAAATCATAGATAATATATTTGTTATCAATTGCCTTGTGTTGATAAATCAGCGTTGTGATTTAGTTCAGCTTAGTTAATAAATATGCTGATCACGCCTTAAGTACTTACGTTAGTAAAATTCTTTGTATGTAACAATCACTTTCACTCTGATGATAAAACACGTACTGTGTTTAGGAATACATTGTCATCGGGGATGTAGCTCAGTGGTAGAGCGTTCGCTTTGCATGTGAAAGGCCCCGGGTTCGATCCCCGGCATCTCCAGATATTTTTGATTTAGAAAACAATTTAAATTTTGCTTTTCAAAAACACATACTAACACAGACACGACATACGGATAATACTTGAATATTTTTTTTTATATCTCATTCAATTCATAAGTAAATTAAAAAATTAAATTAAAAGAAGTGTTATTTTAAATAGAATAAAAAGAAACGATCATGAAATGCGTATATATTTATTATTAAGTTGTTCAGATTGAGTAGAGGCATTCGCTCAGGAATTTCATTACTTGATAGCCTGACATTTCTTTGGTTGTTACAATTTAAAACTACCTTCAAACAGCCATTAAAAATAGCAAGTTAAAAAATGTCACGTTACGGCTACAAAAATCTTGTTACAAACAAATATAATGAAACAGCTTAATACGACGCGACGTAATAAAAGCAACGCAAATTAGAACATTGCATAGTCTGTCGTTCTAAAAACTTACATTGTCAAATAACATTGTATTACAAAATAATTTATGATCTACGACGCAATATGATAACAATAGTTGAAACAAGGAATTTTATTTATTAATAATTATATATTTGCTATGTTAGATACGCAACAGTAAATTTCATCAAATCATTTCACAATAAATGTGCACTTACAATGTCTCACGATTCATTGGTTTGTCTTATTTATTGTACAATTGATTGTGATTTGGCGTTTTATTTTCAATTTTCTATTTTTTAGATGGTAACAATATTTTGCCTACATTTTGAGAGCCTAGTTACAATTTAAATACGTTAAATTAAAAAAAAAACACCATAGACACAAGATTTGAAAAATGAATGAATATTGTGGACATTCGAAATTAAAAAATCGATTTTTCCTTTCAAAATATATACACAAATTTAAATCGATTCTAATTAAACTGTGAACACGATTCGATGACATCACAAGCTTACCCAACCACTAATCTAGCAACACTATGTATACAATGAACACATTGTAATTAAAAATTGTCGAACATTTTCAGTATACTATAGTAGTATCATTAATGGCTTTGATTGGTGGCTCTCATTATTGCCCCAATTCTAAAAATCATTTTTTTTTTTAATTTAGTAACTTTTTCAAAACTTTTTTTAAGCAGTTTTATTATGGGAATGTCAAGATTCAAATTTAAATGGAAAAAATTGGGACACTATATAATATTATTTAATTTTACCATTAAAATACTTAGACTATGAAATACTATTGAGAAATAAGCTCCTGACTATCTTACAAACTAAACCACACAAGGCGAAGAACTGGCTAAAACGCGTCGTGTGCTCTAGTTAAAGAATTAACATACATTTTAAGTATGTAGCATAGTCATCCCTATTTTAAGTTATTTATAATTTTTACGTAATTCATTATAGTTGTTTTTATACAATTATTTGCAATCGCGCTTTTATATCGTCTTTCACAGGATATAATACCAAAAGAATAATAAATTTGTTACTACACAAAAAGTTCTGATTGTCAATTCATTTTTATATTAAACATGTTTTTATGTAAAACAACATTTTTGTAGGCAAAAGGAACATTACCCGAATATTACTTTTCAATTTTATCTATTCATCTATAAAATGTTTCATATCAGAACTATTTCTTTAGTAACCTAAATATAATTAAATTAGTTAAAATTAAATAAAATTAAAATTTATTTCAAAATATTACATACTAACTTAATTTTACTGAACAATGTGATATAAACGTTGCTTTAATAACATTATAGATACTGTATTGTTTCAAAATAATTGTGTGCTTTGAGCTTGTCTATTTTAACTGAAGTTGCACTTCTATTTATACATATTTCAATTAATTTGGAAATAATTTTTTGAACAAACAATCTAAAGATGAACAAAAGAAATACAATTAAAAAATAAATAGCAGTGGATGGCGTTAAGTTTCCTATGTTGCTTTTATTGTCTACATCACTATCTATACTGTTATTGGTACAACACAATATAAATATTAAAAAAAAAGGTAGAAAACGCTTCGTCGAGTGCGACTTTGTTTAACGCTTGTCGCACTCGTTCATGTTGAGGTCGGTGTTAGGCGCGGGGCTGCAGGGCGAGGGGCGGCGCGGGCGCGGCGGGCGGCGGCGGGGCGCAGGGCGGCGCGGGGGGCGCGGGCGGCGCGGGGGGCGCGGGGCGGGGCAGCGACGCGAGCGAGGCTGTGGCAGAGACCGAGGCGGCCGGCGTCGGCGCGTCCACGTCATTCTGCAACGATCCAACTGCTGAGCCGCCCGCTATAACACCGCGGACCGGGAGGGGACCGACGCAGGACGAGACCGGGGAGGGGGGTTGGCGGGTGGGGGGGCGAGGGCAGGAGGAGGGGGGCACCGTTACTCACTCGCTAATCTGCCGCCTTATCACCGTCACTGTCTACACTTTAAATCTCCTGATATCTAAGCACAATTGTCTAACACATGTGTTTGTAAAAATGCTATTACTATAATAATGGCTTTACCGGAGTAATAAAGTATAATGAATTTAAGGGATTTTCTGCTCTAATTTATTTTAGACAGTCAACGGTTTAAAACGGCATACATAAACTACGTTTGTGCTGATATAATTACTGTAAAACTATGAAAACAAAATTGGACTGAAACATAAATATATTTGTAAAATTCCCAAAAAAAAAAAGAATCAGTAGCTTAAAACAATAATAGCTTATAAACTTTGCGCTGAAGCGTATAGCGATTGAGGGAATGAAATTAATAAAGCTAGTGCTCATGAGTACAAGTGAGTCATAAATATATGAAACAAATACCAAACACAAACGATGTAATACAATTATTGTTGAAGTTAGAAACAGAAACAGTTACATATATGACAATCAAACAGAAAGTCGAGTGTAAAATCAGCACGAATCGCGAGTTGAATGGTGCGTGAGGTTTTATCAAAACATGCGACATAGAAAATTTGATGACATAACAGCAAAAATAATTAAAAATAAAAGTGCTGTAAGCGTCATAAAAATTATAGATGATTTCAAGCACAAGCCCATTGAATTAATGATGAACCATTTATATCATTCAAATTCAACAATCAATCTTGAAAACACACACAATGAAATTAAATTAAACACAATTATGAAACATGATGAAGAAGCAATAGGACACAGTTATACGCTAAGCATGATAATACATAAAAAAAATAAATATAAATACCATAATAATAATAATAAATATAGAAAATAAACACATAAATAATATTAATTTAAATTTTAAAAATTATCGTTTACCTATATTGATCGATGTATCCTACCTTATTGCTACATATATCAAAAATACGCACAACACATTATAATAACGTTTAAACAAAAAGTGTTACCTGTTACAATGATGATGAAGATAATAAAACTGTTAGGTCATATACATTTCCTAGCTCCCGAAACGTAGCCGACTAAAAACAACACATTCAATATTACATAATAACTATATACGGGATATGGCAATACCGCTGTCAAATAACTAGAATACGTTTTCTATCATGATTATGTACCTATTTATATTTTTTTATAACAATAATACTACAATTTCAATAATCTACGTAAATAGTTTACTTTATGAATATTAAGTTTACTTTTTACAATCTATTATATTCTATAGTGGACTAGAATTACATTAAAACTGTTAAATTTGGAACACATCAGTGAAGTATAAAGGTGTCACTCGTTAGCCAATCATGCACTTCTATTTATTTGAAATTTCACAATTGATTTTTACGTTACGATTAGCCAAAACAAATATAATATAAATATGCAAATATCATAATAATTTATACATTGAACTATATATAAAACATTCATGTTCTTCTTCGTTCTAGCACTAAACATCGTATCACTAGCGTCATATTCTATTTGAAATTCGAATTTCGAACGTCTATATAGTCTATGCCCTAGAGGTGTAGCTTGTACAGATAAAAAATACTAAATAGGTCGCTCGCGTCGTTTCGATACCGGCGGCTCCGTACTACGCACTTACTGTGAGCGACGTGTTTACAACCCAAGTACGCTCTCCGGAGCGCATTTGTGACTTTGCCCTGATTGCCACAGAAAAATATCTTAATATCCACACATGCTTCAATTTCATTCTATATTTACACGATAATAAAAATGATTAAAACTTCTTATAAACCGAATAATAATTAGAAAACGAGCGATTTAATGATACAATATGTTTCTTTTTGATTGTCAAAACGTGTCTTGAATCTAAGTATGCGTTTTGATTTTTTACTACCCATTCCATATCACGTATTGAAATATGAGAAAATAGACAAAAAAGTAAGTCATGCTGTAACGTAAAATGTCTCACCACACTAACTCCTGTTTTGGCCTGTAATTATAATATTTACTTTAACCTATTGTACCTTTTATCATATATAACGAAATTAAACGTTTATTTCAACTACCGCTCAAGTTTATTGTAATTATAATTTTATAAAACAACTGTTAATCACCATACATCAAACCATTAACTGTAATAAATAGTAAATATTGATATTAAAAATTATCCTTTACTTCCTTTAATATGGCCTACAGTTTAAGTGGACCTAGCATAAATAAAACTTTGATAATTTTATATATATCTGTGTATTATATATATATAGTAATAACATATACTAAATAAGAAAATGAATATAATAAGAGTACTACAAATAGATATGTAGAAGATATACTGAAAAATGTTGACAATTTTTAATTTTCACATTTTTGCCAATAGACAATATTAAAAAATATACATATTTTAACTACTATTACAAAATTTAAGTAAAGCAGAAGATATTTTAAATTTTAATTAAATGTGAATATTAAAAACATATATACATATATATATATAAAGTGTATACCCAGAACCAATATAGAAAGAACAACATACACATATGAGGAGCGAACAAAAATATGGTATATTATAACGATCCGTACTGTTGTTGTTGTTTATAAATAATACTGTTTCTCTATGAGCATCAATCAACTATGAAATTAAATATTATTAAGTGCTTACATCTTGGTGGTATTTTTAAAATTGATTATTAATTTATTTACCTTATAAAATGAAGAACTGTTTGTGAATTCTATTATTTGCTATTAATCATAGATAGCATAAAAATACTACATAAAAATGAGTGTTTAGTTTAGCGGGAACCCTACTCGAGGGAGTAAAATATTTAATATTTTCATTTCGTCGGTCTGTCGACAAGGCAAAGCGCGGCGTTGAGTTCCGTCACTCAACGCACATTGCCGCAATGTCTGCGGACAGTAGGAAACAGACCTAAATGTCTTAACACTTAGGTATTTAAGTTCTCTCTGCCTACCCTACCATGTGCGGGATACAGCGTGAAGCTGTTTAGTTTTGTATGATTATTGATTGAAGTGCGAAATGTACAAAATATTGTACAGATTTATATATAAATCTATAATATAAATAGTCCAATTAAAATTTGAAAGTACCTACTTATAGTATCGAGTTTTAAATATAGCCGTAAAATTATTTGTTCTCTTCATTTAAATATCAAACACTAGTTTATTTATTGTTGTGGTGATGACAAAACTTTATTTGTACAAATAGAGTTTGAAATATGAATAAAGAATAAAAAAAACATTGAGGCAGACATGGCAGCTCAGTGCGTGAACGAAAGATTTGCACGTACGTTTGTACCGTAAGATAAAAATATATAACAAAATACTAAATTCCATCCGTCTATTCAACTATATGCAGAATCTCAAGTTAAGCACCAACAACAAATCTAAGAACCTGACAATCTACAACACTAGGCAGTAATGAATTCATATGTTCGCATACAACAACAGCCGCTCAACAAACAACAACAACACCCCACACAACAACAGTACGGACGTGCGCGCGCGGGTGCGGGGGGCGCGCGGGGGCGGGGAGCGCGGGGGCGGGGAGCGCGCGCGCGTTACCTTGAGCGGGACGGGCGGCGCCTCCAGGTGGTAGCCGATGTCGCACAGCGACTGGAGCAACTCGATACCTGTGCACAATCGATTATTTATTGAAGGTATATATGTAATCGATTTTATGTGTGGCTGCGAGGTTTACTTTGTATAGGTTTATTAAATACTTTAAAATTAACGTTTAAAGACGTTAATTAAATAAGGAGTTTATATTAGTTATATTTTGAATGTATGATTTGAATTTTACTATGTATATATATTTATTTATTTTTTTTTTTTTTTCATATTAAATAGGTAATATGAAATAAAGTGTTACATAAATTTAATATGAGGCCTGTCATGGCGCAATGGCACAGATTGTGCGTGATTCAAATTCCACCCACCAGGGCGGCGGTCGCGCTCGTAGCGCGCCTCCCAGGCGTCGAAGAGGCGGTTGTAGTAGCGCGGGCCGGCCAGGTAGCGCAGGTAGCGGTGCGTGTGCGCGGCGGGGAACACGCGCTCCACGCGCCCGCGCGCCGCCGCCGCGCCCGCCAGCTCGTCCTCCGCCTGCAGCAGGTGGCGCACGTCGTCCGGCGTCAGCGTGGACAGGATGTCGCGGAGGTACTGCAACCAAACACTTATTAAACATTTTATTTTACTATATTTTTTCACGTTATATCATGTCAAAGATTAGAAAACACTCCAATTCCTCGATTAGGACTCGGACCCAACCCAACAAGCATTTACAATTTAATACATAGATAGCCTGAGCCGCGCTGGCCTCTGGAAATCTAGAGGCCTCTATCCACCAAGAAGAAATTAATAAAATCGAGGCCTGTCGTGGCGCAGCGGCACAAGAGTGTGACTGTAACCGACAGGTTCTGGGTTCGATCCCCAGTCGAGGAAATGAAATATTTAATATTTTCAATTTAAAATATTTAATGTTTCATTTCTTCGCTCTGGTAATAAGGCAAAAGCGCGGCGTTGAGTTCCGCCACTCAACACGCAATGCCTCAAATTCGGCGGAAAGTGGGGAACTGAAGTGAAACGGAGTGTCATAACACTAAGTTTCACTTTCGTTCCCTCTGCCTACCCTGCCTAGTGCGGGATACAGCGTGAAGCTGAGTGAGTGAGTGAGTGAGAAATCAATAAAAGTTCTTAATCGTAGACAACAATTACAACTGTATAAAAAAAAAGAAATCTTTACATTTGTACGTCGTTGCTTTACTTTCGTTATATAATAGACGCTCTATCACTGCAAAATACACATAAAAAATATTTCACTAACAAAAATGGAATACAATTAAAAAATCAAACAAATACTGGATAATATATTTATATCAACTTACCATATCTCTATCGTCCATGTTAGTGTAAATAATATGTTTGTCTCTTTCTTCTTTCGACAGGTATACAGTATATAATCTACTATCATAAGGCAATCCCGCCTGGAAATATTAGAAAAAAGAAAAACTAAATTTATGGTATATCTGTGGTATCATGCCTGGGGTATCTATGATGGCAGGTAGATGGAAATGATAACTTAATGAAATATACCCTTAGTAGATGCTTTTTTTCATTCACGCTGTATCCCGCACATGGCAGACTAAGCAGAGGGGACTTATGAACCAAGTCCACTCCGTTCTGTTCTTCATTTTCTGCTGAATTTTTGGCATAGCCTGGAGAGCGAAACTTAACGCCACGCTTTGTCTTGTTAGCAGGGTGGAGAAAATAAAACATTAAATATTTATTTTGAAAATGTTAAATATTTAATTTCCTCCGAGGATATTCCTTCCTTCCTTCTCCGAGAAGGGTTCGAACTCACTACTTGTCGCGTTTACAGTAATACGTTTACTCGTGGCATGGAGAGGACTAAAATTAATCAAAAAAACTAGATACTAAATAAATTGAATATATAACACAAAATAATATATCATACTTCAATTTGAACCAGTAGCTTCCGAGATAGCGCATGTTTAACCCAATTAATTCTTCATGTTTATAATATTAATATAGAATCAGCAATATAGTTAATATACACTGTACAGTGCGTTCCAAGAGTTGTGGTCAACCTAAAGTTAGCCTTAGAGAGCTGTTCAGATTATTATTTTCTATTATTTTTTATTTTTACTTAATTTCTTTACAAGTTTTAAATGTGCAAAACTACAGAACCACAAACTTTTATTATTAAAAAAAACATACCAATTTACTAGGTTTCTCTTTGCATAGAGTTTCCAAGTTAATTTTAGCGGGCACTTGGAACTGCGCTATGTTGAGCACCGTCGATACTAACGGACCCTTCACGTGGATGTCCAACGGGGAGGCGCTGTGTAAGCTCGGCGATATGTTTACCTGGAATTATTTATGTTCTTTTTATATACATACATACTTGCTAAAGTTCATTATACGATTAATAAAAAAAAATTGAAAGGTGTCAAGGGACACCCATGCTAAATACAAGGTTTTACCTGCAACTTTGCGGCCAAATTAAAATGACTGAGACTTTCTACTATACATATAACTACATATGTATTAATGTATGCCTCTAATTCAGCGAAAAGTGGGGAATGGAACGAAGTGACGGAACACTAGGCTCCCAAGTTCCCTCTGCCTACTCTGCCATATGCAGGATATAGAGTAAAGCTGTAAAAAAAATTACATGTGTACTAACACCACCACAGATATATAACCTGCACTTTTCAAGCGCAAGTTAGGTTAGAATTTTTTATATAACTAAGCTAACGAAACAGTTTTGCTGTAAAACCGACCTATCAGGATCAAATTTTTGATTGACAATTAAGTAAAAAGGGATAGCAATGAAACAATTTCAGTTTGGTTGATTATAATGTAATGAAAAATATTTAGTTAAATTATGAAAAATATGGTACAAATAACAGTTGTAGATAAATTAAATGTTAAAAGTTGTTGATAAAAGTTGATATATTAAACTAAAAACTGTTAAATTACACTATACTTAAAGAGAACAAAAATATATTATAATATATGTTAATTTTCAACAAACAAAAACCAAATTAAATAAACAAAAATTCTAAACATACCTCCAACAGCCACGGCTTCAAGTCCTCATCCAAGAGAACGTCAATACCAAATAATTCGTAACAATTGTACCTCGAGGTTATATTGGCTTTAGTCAGCGAGCTGATACTCGCTTCACCAGATATGATTGTCTTGATTACTAAGTCTTTTATGTTCTCCCATAGCTTGTCTGTATCTACGTTCTGTTCAGTCTTTAGATATTGAAATAGTGTTTGTAGAGTCCTGGAAAATTGTTGGATTACAATTAATATATTATTTTTAAGCAGTTTGACAGTCAGTTGTCAAGTATGATCACAAACCATGTTATTTTGTTTGGATACTATAGACTAGAGCTAAATAAAGTAGAATATTTAGTATTTTTTTTTCATATATAATATTGTTATTTTACTATTATTCAATGGGAAACGTTCATGATTAGAAACATTTTAATATGAAAGCATTGTGGTATTATATTAATTTTTCATCTACACTTAATATTATAAAGCTAAAGATTTTGTATTGAATAAATATATTTTATTTACAATTTTTTTTCTTTCAATGTAGCCCATAGTAACTCAGGTCAGAGTTACTACGGGCAGTTACAATGTCTCATATAAAGTAGTATAGTATATATAAGTCTTAGTCATTTCAATTTGGCCACAAAGCTGCAGGTAAAACCTTGTATTTAGCATATGTACATATGATGTATCAAAATAAAAAATAAATTATAATTACCACTTATGTCCCTCGCAAGCGGCAAAATCCTCATTAGGTGTATAATTCTTGGACAGTCTATTGATGGAGTAATTAGTTAAATGCATGTATCTATCGTTTAATGATGATAATTCATCATTGTATTTTACTGAAAGAAATACAATCAGAAATATTAAGATATTTTTTTTTATATTTTTAAAGTGTTATATTTTTCTTTTTTTACACTTTATATATATATATATATATATATATATATATATATATATATATATATATATATATATATATATATATATATATATATATATATATATATATATATATATATATATATATATATATATATATATATTATATTTCAAAATAAGCATTAGCATATTTTTTCCTATAACAATGTTAAAATATTAAATATATGTATATTATGATTGAGTTTTTTTTTGTTGAAACTTATGTACGACATACATTGAAATGTACGACAATGTACACGTATATCTCAATGTCTGACGTACAGTACAATCAACGAGTCCTGGCAACACCGAATTTAGATGTAAATGGCAACATACATAATATGGAAAAGTTAAAAAGACTTTAGGACGGCCACAACTTGTCGATTTGATATGCAACTCAGTATGAACCATGGAATAAAATGAAGAAACAAAATGATACTATAATTGATATAAATGAGACAAAACTAAATTTAATAATTTTTATTTTCCACATGATTGTAAAATTTTATTAATTAATTAAATAATAAATTACATTAAAAAAATTACTAACCTGAAGCAAACCTCGCCAAACCATCCTTATACAAATATATCCTTAGCGGATGTATGGAAGTAACAAGTACATACAATCTGAGATCGAACTTGCTACCATTGATTAAATAAGGCTTAGATACATATCGTTGAACCACAACTGGCTTCTTCTTAGGTATTTGTGTCCAACGGGATACTACTTTGATTCCCGTACCGCGGGCTGATGCGGGCTGAAATGTCAATGTTTGTCAATACATATTGTTTACAAATTTATTATGGTTTTTTTATATAAATTAATTTTATATATACTCTCTATGATATAGCAGGCATCTTGTGATAAATCTCTACATTCTCCATGCATCGCACTGCAATTCTTGTCGCACTTATACTTCTTACCAAAACGATCAAATGAAAATAATTAATTCGTAGAGTGAAAAACGAACCTGCAACCATTGCGTATACAACCACACGCAGTACCACTGCGCCTCAACGGCTTT
This sequence comes from Eueides isabella, assembly GCA_019049475.1. Taxonomy (NCBI): domain Eukaryota; kingdom Metazoa; phylum Arthropoda; class Insecta; order Lepidoptera; family Nymphalidae; genus Eueides; species Eueides isabella. The sequence continues at coordinate 4,324,634 of CM032402.1, forward strand.
AATAATTAAAATATATATTTATTTTAATACACACCGGTTTAATAATCCACTTTTCATTATTAGCCGCATATTTGTCCCAATCATGTTTCAATATCTTCAAGTCGTGCGGCAAGACATATGTTTTGGGCATTATACCAAATTCATCGATGCCATATTTGGACGCCAACTTCTGTAAGTTCCTCCAGAGTCTATCTTTTCTACCTATTTGGAAGGTTCCGGGGAAATGGTTCATTTTCTGTCCGTCCTTTATTGCTCTGAACATTATTGACTTCATGTGTTTACCCCATATACCTATCCAGTCTACTGTTTCTGAAATTATATATTTTTTTATACTTTATTAATAAATATTTTCAATTTAGAAAATATTTAATGTTTTCATTTCTTTGTTCTGGTAACAACGCAACACTTAGTGTTGAGTTCTGCTACTCAACATGCAATGCTTCCAATTCGGCGAAGAGTCTTACACTAGGTTCCCAAGTTCCCTCTGCCTACCCTGCCAAGTGCGCTATACAATGTGAAATTGAGTTATTAATAATAGCATATTATTAATAAAAGTGTTTTTAAAACCTTTGTTTCTTATATAAAAAACAAGACTAAAAACTTGAACTAAGATATAAAAGTTAAGAAGGAGGATAAAAGAACATAATATAGCTTAGTGGTCAAAACCCTTGGACAGCATCCAAAAGACGCGGGTTCAAGTTCCTGTACGTACGTTTTTCTAAGCTATAATACATATATTACAACTAAAAAGCACTACAAAATATTAACACACTGAATTCTTAAAATAGATGCAAATTACCTTCTTGCGGACATTCAGCCGTATCACACTCACTCTTCACCAATTTAAAGCCCGAATTAGTCAATGTTTTCTTAACAACTATAGGCGTGATCGTAGTTACTTTCCATTTGAGATGTTTTTGTATTGCTAATGGGATTTTCAAGGGGGTAGTTTCATCATGACTGACGAATTTGATATACGGTGGTACTCGAGGAAAGAGAGACGGTCTTAAACAGCTGCTAATTGATTCTGGTAAATTTAAAGGTGATTCTGGAAAAAAGAAATGATATTATTTATCATAAAAAAAATGAATAATGTAACAGTACGATCGACGAGTCGTGGCCGCATCGAGGCCGTCGCATTTCTCTCGTCTATCGTACAGTAAAAGTAATTATCTATGATATAGATATAATTATACTTTCTACTATTGTATTCAATAGTATTTAACACTTTTAATAAGACATTATAGCAATACTACACAAATAATATATACATACATGATTTTGTAGAAATTCAGTTTTAAATATTTAAAACTATTTTTATGTTATCTAATTCCATAATTATATTATAATTAATACCTACTTGATAAATCAACGCGAAGCTTTTAACGAATAAATAATTTAATAAAATAACAAAAAATACTATACGAATTAAATTTACGCCATACATAGACAATTACAGTAGATCTATAGTACATATTATCAATAAGTCTATAGAGAGACGCTACGAAAGCTGTTATTTTTCTTAATACTAATTAGATCGAATAAGTTAACAACAGCTTACTCTTTCTCCTTTTAAAGACTTTTTGTAATAAATAAGCTATATATAATTGTTTATCCTAATATCTAAAATATATAATAGAAAAAACTTTTTTCTAGCAAAGCCACACGATTTGAATACAGTTAGAAATACTTATTTCATTTACGCCACGATCATTGTGGTTTTTGTTATATAAATTATCGTAAATCGTAATACTATGCTAAACTAAGTAATCATTCTAAATAATATAAGAAACAAATAAGCAAAGCTGTAAATATTTTATTTAACTTAAACATTTAAAGGAAAATTTATCTTGTAACCTTTGCGAGATGGTAAAGTTTTGAAGGGATTAGTTGTGTGTAATGACGTCAAGAATTGTTGATTCTTGTTTATTCTCTCTGCAAAATACAGCAGAAGTAGTTCAATTGTGAGTAGGTGTATATAATGAAACTTAAAAAATATTCCATTTTATTTTTTTATTTATTAATAATATAATGAAACTTAAAAAATATTCCATTTTATTTTTAGCTTCACGTAGTATCTTGCACAAGGCAGGGTAGGCAGAGAGAACTCGGGAACCTAGTGTTAAGACACTCCGTTCCACTTCCGTTCCCCACTTTCCGCGAATTTGAGGCATTGCGTGTTGAGTGTCGGAACTCAACGCCGCGCTTTATTACCAATAAATTTTATTATTTAATAAATAACAATTCCAATTTGATAGAGTGCGCAATTATTTAGATTAGTTTATTAAATGGACAAAAGAAAAAGCCGATTGGCCGCCAATATATAATTAAATATTAAGAATACAAAAATATCAATATAGTATTAAGGACAGATTTATGAAATGGTATACAAGATATATTTTAAAAATATGCGTAATAAAACTTAGAAACAATAAATATGTGTTTTATTTTTTTATTAAAATCAAAAAAGACTTGAGTTTTCAATATCAATTATACAATAGACCAGAAATATATAAAAAAAACCGTCTCGATATTTATCAAAACTTCTCAATTTACACTACATAAATTTAAATTTTATATATATTTTAAAGCTCATTATCTCAAGATTTTTCTGTCTATTGATCTAAAATAGTTTGGCAATTTCGCTGATTTAATTTGAATTTCTAAAATGAAATGTATTATTTTGTATTAGGTGTAGAAAGCGAACGAGATTCTCACGTGATAAATTAAACTTAATTTATATATTAGTGTCAACACTGACCTTGCCTACTCGAGATATCGTGTCATACAATATTTTAAAATAATAGTTGACTGTTAAATAATTTATGGCTAATATGTTTGCGTTGTCAAATAATTTAAGTATATATTTAAATATTGTTTTATAAATTGAGGCCTGTCGTGGCGCAGCGGCACAAGCGTGTGACTGTAACCGACAGGTTGTGGGTCGATCCCCACTCGAGAAAATAAAATATTTAATATTTTCAATTTGAATATTTAGTATTTTCATTTCTTCGCTCTGGTACAAGGCAAGACGCAGCGTTGAGTTCCGCCACTCAACACGCAATGACTCAAATTCGGCGGAAAGTGGGAAACGAACGTGGAACGGAGTGTCTTAACACTACGTTCCCAAATTCCTTCTGCCTACCCTGTCATGTGCGGGAAGCTGAAACAGCAGCAAGTATACAGCGTGAAGCTGAGTTTTATAAATAAATCGTTTGATCTCATCAACAATGTTATGTTAAAAATGACACCATAATCAATATTTATTTCAATATATATATTAGCTACGCAAAAGTCTGTCGTAAAACTGTTTAGTTCCTGACTGCCGCGCAAACATTAAAATATTAAAACCAACAATATGAAGAAATATTATTTTACTTGGGACAGTATTAGGTCTCTCGTAAGAATCATCAAAGTGGAATCGGGATCTACTTTACGGTTCAATCAGCAACAAGTAGCACTTGATAAAATAGAATAGAAAAATAGCTTTCACATTTAAACAATATCGATAAGTAATAACGCTAGATAAGATATAAAAAATATAAATAAGTATCTCTAATAGAACTCACCCTTAGAAGGCAATGGCTTGGTAGACACAACTGTTCCATTCAATTTCGTTGCTAACTTGACCATAGAGTTCTGTTCTAGGTCATTTTTAGGTATCACTGGAGGAGGTGGTTTGTCTAATTTCTCTACTTCTATTGAATCAGTGTCCATTTGCCATGTATCCACCGTGGGATCAGGAGATGGAGACCTGCTGTTATTGCTGAAATATCAATAAAAAAAAAAATTGCATATTTGAATTCGTTACATAATTAAGGAAACAACGAGTTAATATAATACTATTACTATTTTGAAGTAAAGTTAAGCTTAAACTTAAACGATTTTTACTTGAGGCCTGTCGGGGCACAAATGTTTGACTATAATTGCTGGGTCGTGGGTTCGATCACCACACGAGGAAATGAAATATTTAATATTTTCCTTAATATTTAATATTTTCACTGTGCGAGATACACACGTGAAACTGAAAAGAAATTAAACAAAAAGCAAGAATATAATGAAATAAACGTTTACAGAATAATTAAATGTAATAAACATTAATAAGCATTATATTTTTCATTGCTTTAATACAATCAATATAAAATATACGTAAGCTACAAATATAACAGACAAAGATCAATTTAACTTACTCGTCAACTTCCCCGATAACGTCGTTAGTACTAATCTTCATTTTGGTGCTTTTGATTTTCGTCTTAGCTTTCTTTTTGGTTTTGACAGCTTTTTTGGCTACAGGTATCGCAGTGACTGAGCTTACAGGCAACGCGGGACTCACCGCGGGCCTGGTCGGCGTGTGCGTGTCTTGACGAGGCTACAACACGTAAAATGTTCAGTTAAAAATAAGCCTCTTCACCTTTGGGCCGAATGGTGAAGTTAACATTGAAATCACTGACTAATGACGTTTGAATTCCACGGGAGTTTGTGTTTATTTTAATAGGAACTATAGGTGTTTTTCAGGTTTTATTTAACAAAGAGCAGCTTTGCTATGATAAAATTGTAACACTATTCATGGTGAGTGGAGAATATAATAAAAAATGGATATAATTTTACGCTATAGCAGGGCAGTCTGAAAGGACATTATTTCCAAACACTACGTTCACCACTTTCTGCCTGGATTCGAGACATTGCGTATTGGTTGGTGGAATGCAGCGTCATTAAAATAATTAAAAAATATAATCCTCTTATATTGGAAATAGGAAAAAGTAGGAAAATATTTTTGACATTTTTACTCTATTTTAATAGCGTTAATACAATTGGCAAACAATTTAAATAAAACTTTATTTTCAGTTCGGAAATTCCTATGCGATCGCATAAAGTGTTAATTTTAATGACAAATCCTAGATAAGAATATTCGTGCGCATTTCAAATGAAAATAGAAACATTAATCCCCAGCGAACGTTCTAAACACTATGTGTCAGAATTTAAATTCTAGATTTACATTTCTTTGCAGACCGAGTTCGTCGTGGCGCAAAGACACAAGCGTGGTATTGTTAAGGCGACAGGTTCGATTCTCAATCGGAGGAATGAATGAATCAGCTTTATCAGAATTATACCAGAGGGCTTCGCTCCTTGCTCGCTTCGCTCACCAATTCCGGCTTACAATGATCGAAAAATAATATTTAAATAATAAAAAAACACCCGCTGCACCGATAATTGATGAATTTAATTTATTAATGACAACAAATTACATTTTCATATGATTGAAAGAAGGATATATTATTTACGAAGTAGTTATTTATTGCGGGTAATTTTATAGACATTCAATGTTATTATTAGTCGTGAGTGAAACTACGTAATTTATCATAAAAAAGTTATGTTTTTACCACGAATACGATAGATATCACATGACTCATCAATTTTGTAAGATTTTATTACTTAAATTGAGCCTATTTCTTTAACAAACATTTTTTCGTGCTGTTCCCGCTTTTCTCATGATAGAGAGAATCTATCGCCTCTCCTTATCTTTGCTAACTGTATGTCTTAGAGATACTGCGTTCGAATTGACTTGAGGCCTGTCGTGGCGCAGCGGAACAAGTGTGTGACTAACCGACAAGTTCAATCCCCACTCAAGGAAACAAAATATTTAATATATTTTCACTCACTGAGTGAGCACGCAGCTTCACGCTGTATCCCGCACATGTCAGGGTAGGCAGAGGGAACTTGTGAACTTAGTGTTAAGACACTCCGTTCCAATTTCGTTCTTCACTTGCCGCCAATTTGAGACATTCGTGTTGAGTAGCGGAACTCAACGCCGCGTTTCAGTTTTAGTTCCGCCACTCAACACGCAATGCCTCAATTTCGGCGGAAAGTGGACAAAGTGTATTAACACTATGTTCCCAAGTTCCTTCTGTGCGGAAGGCAGCGTGAAGCTGAGTTATTGACTAACTAGATCGAAAAATCTACACAATTATAAACAATATTCATTTGGGTAGAAACCAAGGCGTAATACATCTGTACTAACTAATTTAATTAAGCTTTGGCAATATTAATTTAGTTAAGGCAATTTACGAATTACCACCTATAATCCTAGTTGAAAGTATTTATATGTATTATAAAATATACAAAGTATCCGTGTCAAATTCATTTTAACGAAAGATAACTCAAACACTTAAAGAATTAGCAGAATTAGAATGTATTACAAATAGTATCATCAGACACAATGCAAACTGTATAAATGATTGACGCGTGTCAATCAACTAAACGGAAACAATCGACGATAGATTTAACACGCGGAAATGGTAATTGCATGCAAATTACACGAACCCAATGAGCTTTCAGTTCTTACAAACGGTTAATTTCGATGTTGAACATGTTGGACATGCATGTATTTGTGTCATTCAAATTAAACTTTTTATAAGAATCGTGTAACAATAAAAAAAAGAATAAAGCCATCTTTTTGATATTTACACAAATTTGACTTAAGGTTATATTTTAGTTTAATTCGTCTTATAGACGTACTGTTTTGTTATAGGTACTTATTATTTTGTATGTAGTAAAATTAATTGATTGATTATATTTTCGAGAATATTAAAAAAAAAGTTTAAATAAAACACGTTTTTATCCTACCTGCCACGTGGAAAATGACAAACGGGCTAACAATGAAGTGCCACCGACGCTGGACAAGAATAAACATAGAGAAATACGAATTTAGCAGATTACCGTAGCGCAGTTCCGAATTATAATTTTTGGCAACCATCACTGGGACGTTAAGATTAAAACTTTTTAACTTATTTCCACTGTACACCTTGGAATGTCAACAATATTTTTTTAAAAAAGTAACAAAAACATGTCAAGGATTCCGCTTACAAAGAAAACTGTGGGGAAGGAAACTTTAATTGCCGCAGGCACGCAAAGAAAGTAAAAAGTTGTAATGCACTGGATCGATTAAACGATATGGCGAAGGTATTAATGCATCGTATTGACATTTCGTACAATTGGCATAACGCCCGCTCTAGAGAAGCTCTAAAAAAAAATCTAGGAGCCTGAACCCGCTCACGTGCGTGTCGGCGAAATATGTGTCAGTGGGCTACATCATGGGTTTGTGATCAATTAGCTTATTTAAAGGTTGATGATAAACCATCTAGTGATTTCGCGTATGATGACGATACCCAACGTCACTGTTGAACTGAGTTTATTCGTCAATGATCAGGAATTCGAACACGGGCAAGTAGAGCGTTCTATTGTTATTCTAAGACGTTTGTTCAGCTTGTTGTTCAGCCTTGTGCATTTATGATTAATTTGTGCACAAATTAATCATAAATTCTAAGAATACTGAGACAATATATGTATTTCGCTAAAAAAATATATAACTGTAACGTTACTGTTACCACCGCTCTAGTATGCTCAAATAATAGGGCGATGTACTATCCTAATAATAAAACCAGAAGTGAACAAGCTGAAACTAGTATCAATATTCGGTGGAACTCGAATAATAAATGTTACGCACCGAGAAATGCTCATTTCATTAATTTCGTATATGAATTATTATGGAGAATATTATATAAATAAGGAAATGACTTCTGTATTGTTTTATTTGTCCACTTCACGCATAATTTCGTCAAATTAGTTTCATTAATTTTGAATATTAAATGCGTAATTAGATACGCGTTGATAATATCCGTTATCAATTAAAAAACTTACTAAAAAAAATAACATGATTAAACAATATTTAACAAGCATAAAATTATACTCACGATGTGACATAACTTCGATATAATCTTTTTCAGTGATGGCATAATGATAATAAATATGTTAACTTTACAATACACGGAGCACTATTTTTAGCACTTAAATACATAAACAAAATCTTCACGGCCTCTCGCACAATAATGTACAAGAAGCCAGCTCTCGCAGTAAAAACACTTGTCGTCACAACACTCCGCGCTGACATCGAAAATATATCTTTCGAAAAAATATTCCACAACTTCCGCAACCCGTTAGATGCGGCTATACGCTTACGCTTGTGTAAACAATTTACATTGTGCAAAATTATGACAGGCCGGTGGCACACGACTGAGACACTAGCGATAGCTTTGCACTAATATGAATACTTTTAACAATAAAATAAAAGGACGAGTCGCCGCTGTGCTTTGTAATAAATAAACATTTTTTCTAAGTCGCCAGTATATTGTGCATATCGCATTAATGCCAGTTGAAACCTACGCATTTAAAAAGCAAACTTTTTGTGCAGGGGTGCCACCACCCCCGCTACCAAACGGGTAGGTGGCAACTAAAAAGATGCTCTTTTACCCTTTCTTGCGGCAATTCATGCGTTAGTGTAGCAGTCCTAAATTATATTTTTATAAAGCCCCAGATTATAAGCCTTATTTACAATAAGATAAGAGCTAATGTAATTTAAACAAAGCTAATAATTCATCGTAGAAACCGTACTGGGATGTGCCAGGTGTTAAACGAACCGTGAAATCGCCTTAAAATACAACTTATAAAATGTAGTTTTCAATGACAAATAACTTTTCACTTTAATGCAAATTGAGTTTAAAAATTCAAAATAGATAAGGTGCTTATTGATGCTGAATTGAACACGCAAAGCCGAGGTCGTGTTTTATAATTAGCTCAATCGATGTGCACTCTACGACATGCAGCTATAGTATATAACAATTTGATAGTTTTTCTTTATGCGGTCTAATAAAATTTGAAATAACAACAGATTCTTAAAAAATACAAGCTCAAATGGCAATTATTATTTTAAAAAATACCATTTTAATTTACTCTTACTGTATCAGGATAATTCTTAAGATTTAACTAAGGCATTGCTTTTTAATTAATAAATTATAAAATATCATATATATTACTAATATATTTTTAATAATGAACAATAATGTAAATGTACAGCTTTTACTTTTTGAAAAATAATAAGCACAAATGACAATTATTTTTCAAAATAATATGAGTTTCATTTAAACTAACTTTTACTATATTTTTATACTATGGCATTACTACCATAATTATTTTTAAAATAATAAATCATACAATGTATATAAGATGTATTATATTTTTTTAAGATGTATTATATTTGTATAAGATGTATAAGATGTATTATAAGTGTTAATGATCATAATTAATTTATTTACAAGTTTTATTACTGCTTATCGTTTTTAAAGATGTCAATGTAATGAAATTTTTGTTTACAAAAAAAATGTTTACAACTTTAAAATTAATATTATCAATAAGCAAATTAAGCAAATTAATATACACATATAATAATCATAATATCTCTGACGTTTGGTATATATCATTAAAATGAATCTTAAAACAACTATCTAAATCTGCATTATTTACGGCCTAATAGTAAAATAGCCGGCTTCGGCTTTACTTGTAAAAAATAATAAAAGACTTAGCAATACGAATCTTATTTTTTTTACTGTTTTCAATTAAGCTTTTACAAGTATAAAATATTGTAAATCGAAACAGATAAAGCTCTACTAAGAGTAATTCAGGCTCTTTATATAGTACAGCTTTCTGTTAATACTACGATTTTCGACATGCTCGAAGAGGTAAGTTCTTTATTTTCAATAAATGTATAGTTTGATAATATTTATTCATCTTATATAAGATTTGAATCATTGAAAACTAATTTCTGCGCTCTAGTTACAAGGCAAGCGCGGCGTTTAGTTCCGCTACTCAACACGCAATGCCTCAAATTCGGCGGAAAATGAAGAACCAAAACAGAGTGTCTTAACACTAGGTTCTCAAGTGCCCTGTGCCTATCCATGTGCGGGATACAGCGTGAAGCTGAAAGGTAAGAAAAATTACTATAAGTATATTAAATACTATGTGTAATTGGAAGTCACACTAATAGTACTTAATTAACATACACATACGCGTCAAAATGGTGACAACGAGTGTAAAAAGATGAATAGTTTAATAATCACTGCAGACATCATAACCGTAACATAAACAATTTAAATGAGATAAGCTTTACCTAATTCTCGAAAGATTATATTATTTTTTTGTTAAACAATGTCGTTTATGTAAGACTCGAATGTAAAATAGTTAGTCGCCTTCGTTACAGTGGGAATAGTTTATATATTTATAGATTTTTACACTATATTCATAAATTATTCTTATTTTTGAGATAAGCTTATTATTGAGGCCTGTCGTTGTGCCTTGGGAGACACAAGCAAGTATCTGTAAACGTTACAGTTTGTGGGTTCGATCCCCATCGGAGAAATTTAATATTTAAAATTTTCATTTCTTCACTCTGGTGACAGGGCAAAGCGCGGCGTTCAATTCCGTCACTCAACACAAGTTTAAGCGATGCCTAAAATTTAAAAGAAAGTGAGGAACGGAACGACCTGTCTGAATAATAGGTTCCCAAGTTCCTTCTACCTACCCTATAATGTGTGGATACAGCGCGAAGCTAAAAAAAGTTAAACAATTTATCATTGCTTTAAAAATTTTACTATTTCAGATTAGAGAAGAACCAGAGCAAAAAGCTCAGCAGGCCTATTTTTTAAAATCAAATATTTACAAATTCACACAACATATTTGTAAGTGACATTGACACTCATGAAATGTCTTGGAGCAAGTATTTCATTCCTAAGGCGTATGTATAACCATGTATAAAATCATTAATTTAACAATAACCTTTTACCTTTTACAATAGTGATATATACCATCCTCGGGCGCTTTCTGGGATTCTGTAGTTAAAGCTTATAACAACATTGTCCCATAAAAGAATTACAGACTCTATACAATCGACTGACTGCAATAGACTAGATGTACTAAATTTAAGCTGTTCATTAGTATTAGTTTACTATTGGGTCATCAAGGGTGGGGGGGGTACTTTCGGTAAAAATCTTAAATACTTTTATGATTAAAAAATATTCTAAAATGTATTAGATGCCAATGGCATATGTGTCTTTAACCAATTCTTCTTTATTCCTTAAGAAAGGGCATTATTTAAATATTGCGAGAACCCTACTCTGGACTCTGCCTGATCTCTATATCATAATATATAGATATATAATATCTATATATATTATATATATATATATATATCTATATTATATTATAATTATAATATATCTATATATATATACTATACTTTATATATATATAATTATATATATTCTTATATATATCTATATATATATATATATATATCTATGCTTGAAAAAATATACCTAAGAACTTTATTATTTATTTAATAATAAATAAATAATATATATATATATATTTTAAGCTAACTGGAGAAAAAAATAGGAGATTTTTTTATACAGGTCAACATGGGTAAATGTTAATAACTAATTAAAGAACCATAATATATATATATATAGATATATAAATAAAAGAAGAAAAAAATGCTAAATGAATAAAAAAATTCTCAAGCTCAAAATATTTCCATTGTAAATATTAAATTGAATAATTTTTCATTTATTTAATGATTACTTAAAACAATGATTTTTTAAAAAACAAACTGATTACTAAAAAAACAAAACTGATTTACTTAAAACAAATGATTTATTAAACAAACTGATTTACTTAAAACAACTGATTTACTTAAAACAAACTGATTTACTTAAAAAAACAAACTGATTTACTTAAAACAAACTGATTGTTGAGAGAAAATTGCCAAAATTTTATAGTGAAAACTTCATTTAAACCTGGTTAGCTGTTGCTGAAATGAGTGCTAACAACACACAGACAAAAAAATATACTATAATATAAATGTCTCCTATAATTTTTATTTAATATAGCTTGTGAGTGAAGATTGCACCCACATCCTGTTGTTTACAGTCACAAGCTTGTGCCGCTGCACAATGACAGACTTCATTAATTAGGACTAGATTTATATACAACAGAGGAAGTATATAAAATTTAATAAATGCCTGGCCTGGCCTGTAAATACAAGTCTGTCATAGTGTAGGGGGTCTGCTCAGTTAGCACACACTCCACTTCACACTATATCCTGCACTTAGCAGGTAGGAAGAGGGAACTTGGGAACCTAGTGTTAAAACACTCCGTTTCTCTTCCATTCCCCACTCACTTCCCACTCGGCAGTAAAATTATTATATATAATTCCATTTCCCAATCCTGGTAATAAAAAGCAAGTTCATTCATTCTACTGCAATGCCTTAAGCTTGTCGGAAAATGGGTAAAAGGAACAAAGTGTATGGGTTTGTATAAATTATTCTTGACATATTAAAAATATGTATGCAAGCATATTATTACTTAGCAACTTACAAAGTTACTAACTAATTCAAATACAGTAGGTATTTAAATTACTGAAAATGCTGTAGTGTAGACATAATTTAAAAGTAATTATAATATATTTTGTAATTATTTCTTCATGTTTCATTTAAATAACTTTAATTCAACATCTATTAGCATTCTACAGACATACTTTGGAACTAATTGAAGACTTTTAAGGTTTAATTGGATAATTTTTATTAAAATAAAAACACTTTATAGTTTTTCATCCATTTCTAAATGCTCAATGCTAAATAAAATTAACTAAAAATAAAAATCTAGATGTAGAATTAAGTATACAAATTCTTATATGGCAGATATTTGCACTAGACAAAAAAATATTTTCTTAAAAACAAACCAGTCTAAATCATTTTAAAGAAAGAAATAAATAGCACTTTAAGGTAACAGATTTAACTAAGATTATTATAAAACAAATCAAAAATTGAGTGACTGGGTGTGACTGTTATCACTTCTCAGCCCTGGTAAAACAATGCACACATACATAAATACATATGTACATAGAGTTGTGCTACTGACATAATACAGCACACTAATTCAGATGGAAAACTAAAAATGGAATTGTTTAACACTAGCTATATATCTACCTTGCTATATCATGACACAATCTTTGCAAAAAATATATGCAAATTAAACTCACCACTATATCTGTTCATTATTAATAGCTGTAGTCCGTGTAACACATGCATTTTGTACACATCGTCTTTTGGAGCTATAATAACTTGGTCTTGGCAACTACATCTGGTGTTTTTTGAATAGTTTGAAGGAGTTTTTGCAGGTGAGTTTCCTAGAGCCCCTACTCCTGTGCCATATGAATATCCTGTACCAGAATTATCCTTTGCCCGCTTCATGTTATTCGATAGATAAGATAGGTGACTGAAAAGTAATTAATACTAAACTTTGAAATTATATCTTTTTTAATTTTTTAATATTTTTAAAACATTTTTCATTTTAAAATTTAGGTTGGCTTTCACATTATAACATAAAGTAACAACAACTAGAGTTTGTCACATTATGTGTAATTAGGGTCCAAGTATAAACATTTTACATTAAATTTATGATTTTTAGACCCCATTTTTCTGGCAGCTGGGTATTCTAGGAGTCCCCATCCCTTTCTATGCTATGTTCAATTTTGCAATTTAGCATCCTAATATTATTAAATTAGAACATCACTTTGGAAAGTCTTTGTCTATTATAAAAATGTATTCTTATTTTAAGACCCCTTCTAACTCAGTGTCTTGCTTGTTTTTTTGCTTCCAGGAAGGAAAATTGTGACATCATTTATTAATGGCCTAAATTATATTAACAAAAAAACAGCAAGCAGTATATATTTTAACCTTAAAACTAACCTTTCATAGCCTGGTATGGGTGAACTTATATGGAAATTACAATAAAAATTGTCTGATTCACTAGATGCCCTTGTCTTCTTCTTCCTTCGCATAATTTTGGTTCTTGATATGTCCTAGCTTTGTTTCTTTAATATACTCTGAAGCTGCGATTTTGGTAAAGGATTATTGAGTATTGATTTTAGAGGTTGTTTTGCCATTGTAACTTCCACATTTCCTGATCAACTTTCTCAAGTAATTCTTCAACTTTAGGCAAACGACTGTCATCTAGCTTGTTATTTGACATTGTATTCACTAATAAAGGTCTGGTGGGGCTTGATCTATGAAATCTCGTTCTTCCTGGCTGGTAACTAAAAAAAAGTAAAGATTAAATCAGTTTTATATTTATTTGCAATAAATTCAATGTAGCTTAGGTTATGTTCCGTCCAAGATAATAATAACTCACCCATGGTGCAAGTTACTCTCGTGAGCCATTTATAGTCACCGTTGTGAGATGCAGGCAGAGAACACTCGTGTGATGAAACCTATCAAAGCGATGGTCGTGTCCGTTATTAATGGTAAAGTAACTCTTGTTCGGGGAGAGCGCGGTGATGGCGAGTATTTGTATCGGCTGAGCGGTGTAAATCACGCGTCACATCCTCGTACGGCGACCTATCCACGCCTTCACTGCGGCAGCGCCGCCTCAGGACCCTAGCAGCCCCACGCCCTGACCACTCAAATACCGACCCTAACGGATCACACGCGTCAAACCCGGCCTCGTAGCTTGGGCACGTTCGCACGCCATCCATATCCGCGTCTAGTCGCGACGCATCGTCAAAACTCACATGGATCGTGCCACACCACAAATTTCACTATTACACTGTTAATTTAACACTTAAAATCTACGGAACCATGGACGTCCAGCTAAGGCGTCGTGAAGGCCAGACGACGACAGCTGACAGATCACCATTTAACAACTACAAACAACGTGCCAGTTCTCCGCCAAAATTGAAAAGAATTATATATTCTTGTTACAAATAAATAAGATTTACTTTTTAAATGTATACCTAATATATACTCTAAACATTCAAAATCACTCTACACCGTTAATTTACTGTACAAGCTACTAGTAATGGCGTTCAATGTAAATATTTTTATAGACCATCGTAAACAACGAAGGAAATTAAACACCACAATACGCAATTTATTATAATACAAATTTGCTTATCCGTACACAATCTATAAACAGTTATTAAATTATATTAATATTGCGATATATAAAGAGCCAAATGATCTGAGGCGGTTAATAAAAAAGGTTACAGGCAAGGCGGCATACAGGGAGCCACAAAAGTGCACTTTGAGATATTACGTTTATTTAGCCTAAAAATTTACTATTTTCATTCATTCAAACGATTCACGTCGTAGTGTTGCTAGAATTTATACGTGGTATTTCGATTTAGATAGGTAAAGGTATACGGATGTAACCAAATAATATATTATTATGGAGACGTATTCAATAATAAAAAAAAAAATTATCGACTTTTTACAATATTTTTATAGGACGTATATTTTTTTATTAAAGTGGTGTAAAATGTCCTGTCCAGGTCTTCCCAGTGAGCTACAATGTTTTTCAAGGCGGGAATAAATAGATTTTTCAATGGTCAGAGAGGTGCATGCGATGCCCCTGGTACAGCAAGCGTTCAAAGGTAACGGTAACCCATTACCATCAGATGGGCCGTGTGATTTTTGCTACCATCGTAGTTTAAAAAAAACCTTGTAAAGTATTCAAGAAATATTAATTTATTTTATTAATAAAAAAAAATGATCATATTTCGTTACCATATTCGTCAAAAATACTGTTTAATAAACCATACATGGTTAGTTATGCCGATAAAATAATAATATTAATAATCATGATTTATTTGAAAATTAACTATAACTGATAGGTAATTCAATTAAATCATTATGATTAAGTAAGAAAATTAATTTATTTTATGAAATCGTTTTAATATATATGGCCGCCACGACTTTCATTTATACTTTATTATTGATATAAATAATCAATAAATATTTGCAGTAAGCTTTTTGTTTTTAATGCTCTCATTTCCAATATCATAATTAAATAATGAATAATAAATATTCTTATTTGAAAGTTCCTTAACGTCTTTAGGTGGAAACAAGTTTAAAAGTATCGAGGACATATATAATCCACAATAGAGATGTCTCGATCAGAGGCAAAAAATTGTGATTATAACGACAAAGTGGGAGTTGAACACCCACGTGAGGAAATGAATATTTAATGTTTCATTTCTTCGCTCTGGTAACAATGCAAAACGTCGAGTTCCACCACTCAAAAAACCACGCAATGCCTCAAAGAACCGGAAAGTGAGGAACGGAGTGCTTTAATACTATGTCTCCAAGTTCCCTCTGCTTACCCTGCCATGTGCGGGATACAACCGTGAAGCTGGGTGACAATGTGCCACAAACAAATATCGAGTGTAAAATAAAATAGTCTGCGAGCGTAAGCGAAGCTTTGCAGTTGTAGGTATGACGGCTATTATACGGCTTTTTGCTGGTCCGACCTAGTATATTTACCTTTTTTTTTTTTTTTTTTTTTTTTTTTTTTTTTTTTTTTTTTTTTTTTTTTTTTTTTTTTTTTTTTTTTTTTTTTTTTTTTTTTTTTTTTTTTTTTTTTTAAAAAATATAAATTACCCCACTTTCAACATATTTGCATCTGTAATATTTAACTCTTTCACACTTATTGCAAAGGTTTTTTTTTTAAATATTCTAAATATCATAATATACAAAGTAACAGGTGGAAAAGAAATGGGAAGAAAAAGAAACGTTTAACCTTTTCAAGTCTTATAAAATGTCCGCCAATAATCAAAACGGCTAATAGAGGACGGGACGTTGAGCGCCTTTTACTTCTCACACCCCATTTACGAATGCAATCGTACAAACAGTTCAATGCATAGAGTGGAATTTATCTGAATCTGAAAGAAATATATTTTTATAAATTATATCTTATTCAATAAAATTGACTACACATTCACTATTACTATATATATCAAACGTTGAAAATTACGTCCATAATCGTTGTGGTTGTCAAAATATATTTAAATAAAAAACCTTTATATGAATAAAATATATATTAACTATTAAGTTAACAATAACTAGAACTTATCACTGATGTCATTCTTGCTTTTGACAAAAAATAAAGATCAGAGTTAATAATAAATAATGTTCGACTCATACGCGATAAGTATTAAAATAACAATATCTTTAGTCAATATCAAATATGAAACACTAAATCAAAAGGTCTCTGCCATCATTCACCATTCACTGCCTCTAACTAGACATAATACTTAACTAATATTTTCTTTGGCGTCATGTAGGGTAAGTAGAGCGAGCCAGAAATCCAATGTCAAGGCACTCCGTTCCCATTAAAATACTCCCATTCCCCACTTTTCGCTTAATCTTTAGACATTGCGTGTTAGATGATAGAACTCAAATATATTCAATATTCAATTTATTAGAGTGAGAATAAGACCCAGAATCCTGTCGCTTTTACAATCAAAGCTTGACGCCTTGGGCAACGACTAGCTCTATATATTAACGTTAATAATTAATAATAAATATTAAAATTATAATTAGTTACACATTAAATATTTTTTAACACTAAGTTCTCTGAACATTGTCAGCTACACAAAAAATAAATTAAAATAAAGTAAAAAAAATCCAGACTCTATGTCACTGCTATTCATGTTGTTTCCCTAATTCCGCGCCCAGTCCGTCGCCCTTTCATTTGCGCTCAATCGTCCAGCGTGTGTTGGCACGTTTCTTTTATTCGCACTTTTTCCCTTCAAGGAATGTCGCGACTATTACCCGCTCCCGTTGTAATTATGATTCGCAAATTTATTTATTTTTTTTCGCCTCGAGGGTAAAACACTGATGGTGAATTTCTATTCAAGCTAAAAGAAATTATTGTTAGGTGTAAGAAGTCTTAAAAAGCTATGTTATTTGTATAAAATTTTGAACTTTTGTATAAAATTTACATATCTATCAAGAGGAGGCTAATAAATGGCATGGTAATTTCAATCAAGAATAAGCTGTACGGTAACACATTGATGCATGTGTTATTCGCTGTATATATTTGTAATATTTTGTTCTATTAATGTTGTGGCTGAGACTTGTCACTTTTAATTTTCTCTCTCAGCTTCATGCTGTATCCCGCACATGGCAAGGTAGGCAAAGGAAACTTGGAAACTTAATGTTAAGACACCCCGTTCCAATTCCGTTTCCCACTTTCCGTCGATTTTAAGGCATTGAGTGGAGGGACTCGACGCCGCGCTTTGCCTTGTTACCCGAGAAATGAAAACATGGAATAATTCATTTGAAAATATGAAATATTTCATTTCCTCGAGTGGAGATCGAACCCACAATCAGTCATTTGCAGTCACACGCTTGTGCTGCTGCGCCAGGACAGGTCACTTGTTATTATGTTAATAATTACTGAATTGAATTTCAGCAGTAACAAATGGAACAAGTAGTCATTATACTCTGAATTTGGTAGTGCATGCATCTACATTTTATATACATAGTGATATTAAAGAAGAAAAAATACTAATATATTTTAATAAATTGTCACATTTAAAAAGGCTTCGCTATAAAAGAGCATTATCATTATCTTCTGGCTTTTATTAAATAAAGAAGAGCTTACACTAATAAGTTTGAAGGTCCACCTACGTACACTACATGAATGTTATCAGATTATACCATTATCAAAGTCCGTGTATTCACATGACAATCCAATGGGAGACAACATGGAAATTAATTTCTATGGGGCAATTAAGCTGTAAACTGTAACTGTTATTTGTAGCACTTATTTGAATTTATGTTCTTATGCGTTTGTCTTATTCTAAGATTACGTTATTGAATAGCTAGTTATTTTAATGTCTGTTACTATTTATTATTTATCTGTGTACATTTTGCGGAATTATGTACAGATTCAGACGGTGTTATTGATTCGTTTGGCACTATAGAAAAGAAATTATCTTGATTGAAATAGGTTCTATTATGTTATAACACTAGGCTCTCTCGGCCTACCTTGTTAAAGCTTTAAAGCTGAAAATAAAAAAAAATACCGCGATAAAATGCCCTTAAAATGTCCCCTTGATAGATATACAGATTTTCTTCTCTCATTCATTTACTTTCTTTTATAACTGACTAACTCTTTTCTTCGTAACAACATTGTTTAATATTCTACTTGGAGTGTACTTGAATAAGATTTTGAAGGATAAATAACGTACAGTTAAAATTGTGAAAGTTCTTAAAAGTTATCTTTCCAATCTTTTATTAACAATTTTTTTTTCTTACTTATCGGGACATTGCCTATTGAGTGGCAAAACTTAACGCCATTAATTAATTTCCCCGAATGAAATTTGAACCCAAAATTGTAGCTTTTACAATCATACGATTTATAAATCCTCCAAGTCAACTTCAACAAACTTATTTATAAGCATAAATTTAACAAAAAATGAAATATCAGAAACAATCTCAGTGATCTAGCCTAGATAAAAAAAAACATAAGTGTCAAAAATGTAAATGAAAAAGTATTAATCATTATTTACAAACATGGCTTTTAAATAACAAAACATATTTTAATCCGTAACGCGTTCTTAATAAAAACGTGGTTATCTTATCACTATACGTGAATACAATCTCACATAAATCGACTCGACATCTCCCGAGGGCCAAGACTTAACTGAATATATTTTTTATATATTCCTTAAGTCTAAATAAAGCATGGCAGTACTTTATGCCTTCATCAATCCGTCAACGTCGCTTCTTAAGTTATAATATTGCTCATTTCACATACACTGACGTAATCGTAACTAGTAATCTAGTAGTAAGTTTTATTGGTCTGTTTCTGAACTTATTTTCATATTCATTATTAATTTTGACTCTGAATTAAAGCTTTTTGAGGAAATTAAAAATTGAATAATTTTAAATTAAATATTTAATGTTTTCATTTATTCGCTCTGATAACAAGGCAAAGCGCGGCGTTAAGTTCCGCCCAACACTACACATACTGCATCGAATTTGATGAAAAGTGGGAAACGGAGTGTAATAACACTAGGTTCTAAAGTTCTCTCTGCCATGAGTGGGACAGCGTGAAACTGAGTATGTTAAGAGATTGTTAATTTGAACGTCCGAATAGATGGAAACCTGATGAGTAATCGCTATCGGTTCTCTTGCTTACTAACACAATATAATTATATATTTAACACAGTTTTGGACATTAATAAATAATTTATATATTAAAGTTTTTACAAATTTTAACATGTAATGTACATTTTTTTATCTACATCTACAAGCATTACTATTTTATTCTTGTCATTATATTTTAAATAGTGGTTTTTATTCTATGAAATACCTATAAGTTTTGCTTGTTGGATTTTTCTTTTACTTGAATTGTAAGTTTTCATTTCACGATATATTTTCTGACTGCTGTTCAGGACTTCGCGACGAACTTCATATAATATGCAGTAAAAACATTGCATAAA
Source organism: Eueides isabella (assembly GCA_019049475.1). Lineage (NCBI taxonomy): Eukaryota > Metazoa > Arthropoda > Insecta > Lepidoptera > Nymphalidae > Eueides > Eueides isabella. The sequence continues at coordinate 4,344,813 of CM032402.1, forward strand.
TGCTTATATCTTTGATAGCGTTTATGCAAAAGCTCCATTTTTTCTGGGCTCCAAGGGAGCGTAGAATTGGGTATTTTAAACCATTTCAAAGAAATGTTCTTGGCAAACGGACCGACAGACCAAGTGATTCTACCAGTTAATACAAATTTTAAAATGTATAAAACATATAGAAAATTAACGCAACGGGGTTTGAACCTTCTTCTTGCCGCTTTGACGCTTCTTAGATGTCGTTCAAATTCACTAAAATACTTATTTAGAAAAATAAAGCATAAAAAAAAATCATACGTTTTCTAAATAAATATTGTAAACCACGAGACCCTAAAATATTATTAACATTTTATTCGTTCTTACTTTCTGAGCTTCACGCTGTATCCCGCACAAGGCAGGGTAGGCAGAGGGAACCCGAGACCCTAATGTTAAGACACTACGTTCCACCTCCGTTTCCCACTTTCCGCTGAATTTAAGGCATTGCGTGTTGAGTGGCGGAACTCAACGCCGCGCTTTGCCTTATTACCAGAGCGAAGAAATGAAATATTAAATATTTATATTGAAAATATTAAATATTTCATTTGTGTAATTATTTCATTTAGTGGGGATCGAACCCACAACCTGTCGGTTACAGTCACACGCTTGTGCCGCTGCGCCACGATAGACCTCTTAACATTTTATTGTAATGAAATTTATTTTAAACATAATAGTAGTTTACTAATTTCTAAAGCATTTAAAACCATATGTACCTACGTCTATATATATTATCCTCCAGTAACTGAAAGTTAGCGTTATTTAGTTAAGTAAAGTTAAATATTACCTTAGCTTTTGTTAATTCGGCATCGACAATTTGTTCTGTTCACTTCAGCAACAATGTGATGAATGTTAGTGAATGTTATGAGTTAAATGTTAGGTCACTTGCTCTGGTACAAAATATATAAATTTATATTAATATTAACGTTTATTTTTTTAGCAAAGACAACCTAGGGAGTATTGGAACAGCTTTTGCAACTAACATTGAATCTTTAAAGAGGAAGAGCGGGAAGGCCGAAGAAAATGAAAGTATTTTTAAAAATAAACAAAGCTAGCCCTCAGTCACGTTCATATATAGCAGAACCTGTTACTGAGGCTGGTATTCCTAAAATTTTATTAAAACAACAATACAAAATTATCGATAATAATGGATAAAAATATTTTGAATTTAATTTGGTTTTATTAAAAGATATTTACTGTGTGTGTGTTGTACATATTTTTAACTAAACCTTGCAACCAAATTAAAGGAATTGCAAAGATAAAAAGGGAAGCTTTAGATATAAGCTTCTGAAAGCTCATATACCAAAAAAACTTGAAATTCTCTCCAATACGAGGTATTTGTTTTAATTATGGCTGCCATCATTAATTATTGATGATAAAGAGAAAGACACACGAGGGGCAATCGACACCCGCCTAATGAAGCGGTCTAAATACAACTAACCAAATATTGACAACGCAGTAAGAAAAAATTTAAATTGAAATCTGGTATTCTGTCCACAATTAATACATACTTACGTCAAAAATTTTGATAGAATGTAATTTTTTGCTAAGCAACCCTGGTGCAGGTGGTCTTAACGTGTTTGATAAAATATAAAAAGCTCATATATCGAATGCTTCTCACGTATATTATAGGAATTAGTCCGATGCTGCCCTTAAGTGTAAGATGCAATATGCTGCTCCTACATGTAACTAAGTACATTGACGACACTTTGATAGTCATTAAAATATCATTATTTTAATGAAATTCGATTTAGAAAACAAATAACGTGAAAACAAACTTGCTTATTCTTAAAATAAAGCACACAAAATACAACTTTAATTTAGCATTTTAAAGTAAATTTATAAGTTAAAGATATCCACGATCTATCAGATATGGCCAAGTAAAGAAATCAACATCGACTGATAAAACCGAATGCAAGATGGGAGTAAGACAACTTTTTGCAAGCAGGTAGGGTATCGATGTCGTACAAATCGTAACGTATAAGAAACCGTAATTAGGATGAGATCGGATGACCACATCGACCCGCGAAATGACACGGTTGCCGCCATTTTGATTGTAATTTCGGGCTGCGTACGCGCAGATTATAGTGCGGTAGACGACACTTACGATAGCGATGCCCAGATAGGCCAATTTGGGTTAAAAATATTGTGGTTCGATTGTGGGATATTATTTTTGATTATTCTTTTCATTTTTTAGTTATTCTAATGTACAGTATTAAATAGTTTTCATATACCTACGTATTTTAAGTCTTTGGAAATTTAGTTTCACCTACAAATAATATAATAAATGTCTACTGTAAAAAAACTGGTCAAGTGCGAATGAAGTTCGCTTAGCTCAGCAGGAAGAAGAAGTTTATTTTTTCCTAAATGAGTAATAAGTTTATAAGATCGTTGTGGTGCAATTTCACATGCGTGTGATTGCTTGCGAACTTGGTGGTTGTGGGTTTGATTCCTACTCGGGGGGATAAAATATATCATATTTTTACGACTATGTGCAGGTCTGCAGGATACAGCGTGAAGCTGAAAAAAGTATCCAAATACCTATCACTTTACAGGTACTGAGAAATAATAGACTAAGGACTTTGGCTAAGGAGAGTATCATCGCAAATGACGAAGAGTAAAAACTACCTCAAATTTATTGGAACATCCTTAAATAATTCCTATTTAATATGCACATACATGCGTAATAAAAAAGATAAAGCTTATAATGTTTTAAATTGTTAGCAAAAAGTGGTTTTCTTTGAAAATTAAAGTTTATTTATTTGATGGGCATGTAGAGTAAGGGAAGCGATTGTATTCCTTTTTGTACAATGTTTCCAATGAATCACCTGCTTCGTGCTCGCCAAAGCCTTAAGAATTGTGATGTTCCTGAGAAATGTACTTTCTTTTTGTAAATAAGTAAATTTTATGTGTTAAATATTTATTTTAAACAAAAAGATCTTGATGCCGTTATTGTCGGCTCAATTAGGTAAATGCTTATTATTTTACTTGTTTTGGTTACGTTCAAATTTTGAAACGATTTCTACAAAAGTATAACTTTTCTTTTGAGATAGATAATGAAAAATAAAGTGATCTTTTATGTAAATTCTCTTAAGGCGCCTACTCTTTATAAATACATTTGTGTCAGTTTTAGGTAGTGACGATAAAACTATTGTATAATAAGATAAGATAAGAAAATTAATTGTTTCCTTCTAATTTAAGAAAAATAAAATTGTTCGATGTTCTAAAAAGAAGAGGAGGAGAAAGACTTAAAATTTACAGCTACTTATATATGTACATATATTCGTTATCAGAAAACTGACTAGAGTCTCATGTTATATATCCTCTGGCACTCAATACTAATTCGTTCATTAATCATTGCAATATTAAAAAAAATCTACAATAAATATATCTAATTTAAAATGTTCAGTTAACCATGTAGCCTTTAAATAACATTGCACAATCCTTAGGACATTACTAAAGATTATATAAACGCATCTATCTCTTAACAAATAGTTTATTTTTTATTAATTTTAAATTGGGAACATTGGAAAGAAAAAAATATTTAGAAAACGTACCTATAATAATTTTAAGGTATATATATATTTCCAACAATATTTTGTTACATTATTTATTATTAAAGTTTATGTTTAAACTTTACCACGTTCTTACATAAACATAAGAACTCTAGTTATTTATGAGATATTTTAAAATATCGAAACAAACAGAACTTCATGGTAAAAAGCAATGTCGTAAATTGTCATTTCCTCGGTTCCTTCTCTTCCCGTGCTTTATGCGACAGGACAAACAAAAACCCGCCTGGCATCCCGACCTAATAGGTAACCTTATGCGATGAACCTGCTTTCGAAGCAGAGATTTTGTTTTGCTCTTTATAGACGAGTAATAGACAATTGTAATATAAATTTTAGAATAAACTTAGAAGGCTTTACTTACTTATTAGGTATAATTAATAATCATTTATATCGTAATTACGCTACTTTATTTGGTCTTTTTTTTTTCAGATTCACTAGGTCTAGGTCTTGGCGCAGCGGCAGAAGCGTGTGACTGTAACCGAGGTTGTGGGTTCAGTCCCCACTCGAGGAAATGAAATATTTAATATATTCAATTTAAATATTTAAAGTTTTTATTTCTTCGCTCTGGTACCAGGCAAAAAGCGGCGTTAAATTCTGCCACTCAACGCGTAATGCCTCAATTTGGCGGAAAGTGGGGAACGGAAGTGGAACAGAGTGTCTTAACACTAGGTTCCCAAGTTCCCTCTGCCTACCTTGCCATGTGCGGGATACAGCCGGAAGGTGGAAAAACAAATTAGAAAGCTTTACTTACTTATTAGTTATAATTAATAATCATTTATATCGTAATTACGCTACATTGTTTGGTCTTTTTATTCAACTTCACGATGTATTCACACATGGTAGAGCATGTAAGGGCATTTGAAATCCTAGTGTTACACTCTGTTCCGTCCCCCGTTCCGTTTCCGCTAAATTTGAGGCATTCCGTGTCCGCCATTAAGACAAAACTCTTTGCCTTGCCACCAGAGTATGCATTTGAAAATGTTATATTTCATTTCCTCGAGTGGGGATCGAACCCACATACTGTCTGACTTCGCGTGTAGTCCTGAGTAACGACAGGGCTATACATCGTCGTAGGAATACATCGTCCTAATTAATTGTACCTACATAAATCATTAACAATTTATTTAACCATTAACGAATGTATAATTAGTTTAAACAATTCATTTAACAAAGCTGGTGCATATATTATATAGATTTTTGTACTTTAGACTTATTTTCAATATGATTTTATACTAATAAAAAATAGTTGTTTATCATATAGACCATAATCTTACTCCAGTATATATTAGTATCGACATAATAAAGAGAACAACATAAAACAAAATATGTTTAATAAAATTATCTTTACAGCTCCCTAATATATTATAATACTGGTAGATTTTCAAACTAGAAATGACTTTAATTTCACATATTCTGTTTTGTAAATGATTGCTTTATATTTTCGAACAGGAATACTTTCTATTAAAGGCATTGACTTAAGGAGTGGGACATTAATTTACATGGTATTATAGATACCTTTTGATGGACTCAGACTTCTTCCCTCAAGTCTAATGTAGAGATTAATAACTTGGCCGTATTGTATTGTCATATATTGTCATTATTAACGCATTTAAGAGACAGCTAAAACAAAATTTAGAGACCCTGTACTTTTTATGACTTAACCAATAAGTAACACATTTAGTTGCTATAAAGTAGAGCAAAAGTATTCAAATTTTACTTTGGAAATTATATAACTTCTATTACTTAGAGATCTAAGCAATAGTAGTTATATTATTATTAATAAGATGTCATCTTAAGATGAATATCTGTTAAAAAAATTGATTAAGGTTAACTTAAGAATTGAATTTTTAAACTCTTAAGGTTTATTATTTTTTTAGGCATTTCTTAGATCTATGTATGTACATTTTATTTTAAAACTGAAGTATAAAATATGCATAAATATGCATTGTTATGCGCATACAAGCAGTCATGATGCATTTTGTGGAGACTTTAGTCTAACAACGCTACCCACTTACAATTATAAGTTGTACATTGTTGTTGGCTAGATTCCGTTTATTTACGTGTTGAGTGGTAGAGCTCTACTGCACATTTTATTATGTTACCAGAACATGATAATAATTAAATGACAATAATTCTTTCTCCAAAGTGGAAATGCACACTACAGCCATTAAAAATCGTCTTTACATATCCGATAGCTTAACAAACAAAAACAAACATTAAACTTACCGATAATACGGAAAAGCTTGCGGCACATGCAGATCCATTGGCATAGATGTATGGGCATGCGCATGTGGGTACTCATGCTGCATCATGCCGTGGACTCCGTGGCCCAACATTGCAGCCCAAGGGGATGCGAACCCGCCAGGATGCTCCATTACACTTGTCACTTGTTCATTGTTTGTCGTTCAGCACTTTTCGTTTAATGTTTTTGGTTAGAAACATTGTTTTTAGTTTATCTTGGTTTTTTTTGTAGTTAAATTGGTATTTACGTCTGTTTTGGACACCTACTATACATATAGAATAATATTGATAAATTAATAACAGCAATTAATTAGTTTACGTTTTTAATTCTTGCCAAATATTTTATATATAGGTATTTAATAATACCTTAAAACTCTCTAAGTTTTACAATTTTCTTTATAATTGTAAAATATTTCATATTTGTTTTAAAAATAAAAGATAAAATGTCAATTATGTTTGAACCATGCCTATATAAAATTTGTCTTTCTTACTTTTTGTATTTAATATTTAAATAAAGAAAAGATGGACCCAAATAATCTTAATTCTTCCACTCAAAATATGGTATGTATTTACAGTGAGTCTACTTTTCTCATATTTTTCGTAAGTTTTATCATCACCTATTAGTAAAGAGCTTATTTGCTTTTGTCTAAAGTATTTATTGCGCAGTGTTTTGTTAACCTCACAGATTACAGGTTTTTGTACTGACGATGTTTGTAAAGCAATAGCAGCTGTTTGATTTGGCTCGGGTGCGCGGGAGTGCTTGTTGGACTCACTAAATTATGTTTATTTAGTTAATTCTTATATTTCCACTATTATTAACATTTTTTACGAAATAACTTGGTGTAATTAGTTAATTCCCATAGATGTTATGTTAATAACATTTTTCCATAACTATACATTAAATATATTTTTCTAATATAATTTTTTAAATTAAAATTGGTATATATAAAATAAGTAATGAATTGACTGTAAGTTAATTACCGTACTCTACATTAGGAAAATTAATTTGTGTTGATGTTATAATAATATAAATTTAACAAAAAAATATATAAAATATGTACCTACAGTACCAGAATAATAAAGTCACTTGAACTCACACACCAAAATCACAGCCGATCACAGATAAAAATGAAAAAAAAAAAAAAAAAAAAACTGTCAAAACCACCGAAAAAATCCACAGACAATCAATCAAAATTACACTGCAAAAAGGCGCGAACTGTCAAACGTTACCGCGTTCGGATACCCGTACGTTAGATTATTTACATACATTTTGCGAACACGTGTGCCGGGTCTGTCGGTCCAGCGGTCATTGAGAGGATGCTATCAAAACTACGTATAGTATGGTAGTGTGCGCCGAACCGGCCCGCAGCATACGAAACAAGATGTTGGCGGGGCGTGCTAGAATAGCTGAGCGTCACGTTGTAATTGGGTTACCTTTACGTGACGCGAGCGACTGTCACGTCTCTAGTAGGGTGTGCCCTAATTATTGCTTTCGCGAGTTGTTAGAACTCGATACATCGATCTGTACGGTTTTCTCGATGTTTGGCACGTGTTATACATATTATATATTTTTTTGGTGTTATTTGGGTTGTATGAAATTTGTTTATTTTGCTTTATTAAATTAAATATATGTTTTGTGTTTAATATTTTATAACAAGCTTTCGCTTTTTAAAACAAGTACAGCTTATCATGAAATAAATCATTGCGTATCGCTCAATCTTCTCATTAAATTTCTGGCATACCAATTTAGGACTGGCTGACTTTTTAATTCAAAATTTGAACAATTCAAAAGCACAATTATTGTTGAGATGTCTTAGAAATGTAGGAGATAAGTTGTTTTCTCACGACATTACACCTATGACCTAGCCTCGAATACATTTCGTTTGTAACTGTCGAGCAATTTTCATGTGAATGAACTACCAGTGTAATTGGAACCACTTTTCTGTACTTTCTCCATATTGAACGAGGTCAAGCTCAAGATAAGCGATATAAATATACATAGTTCATAAAACATTGGATATATGCATCGTAATTACTCAAGCAATGATACAGTATGACTAAGCTAACGGTGTTTCTAAATATAAAGCTATGGAAGATTTAATGATGTTTGAAATCATTTTTGTAGAGGCAAAAAAAAATATTAAATATATTATTTTTTATACATGTTTTTATATAATAATATGAATATTTACTATAAAAGTACACATAGTTATTCGGCTTTTCAATATTTATTGAAAATATTAAGATGTAGGTATATGTAAACAAAGAAATATTGATATTTGCATTAGATAATTTGGCTTTTCTATCTAATGCTATTCAAACTTATTAAAACATTTACTTTAACATGAACCTATACAAAAAAAATTAAAACTCACACGCCATTCTTAAGACAACTTCAAATGAAAACAAACAAAAACAATATAACAGCACACAGTAAGTAAAAATAAAACAACAAACACTTTTTACGTTTACTCTATGCCATCCATTTTAGAGTGAAACAGCTATATATAGCGAGTGTCGATTTAAAATTCAAATGACGATCGCCGATTGGTTGAGGAAGATGGGGCGTGGGTGGCGCGGGTGGGCGTGCCCGTTGATTACGTGTGAACTCTGACGGATAATAAATTAGTTTTACTGAATAACACCGTAGCCTTGCCTTGCCTCGCCTTGGGGGCTTACGGCGCTACGACGTAGATACGATAGTTAATATTTTAAATATCACGTAGAAATTTCATATTAGACAATTTAGAGTTAGATAATGTTTATTTGAGATGTATTTAATAAGTTTTTAATGTTATGTCTTGATAAATTCATTAATGGTTTTTGTATAGATATGTTTATATGAGGCTTGTCGTGGCGGGGCGTGAACGTGTGACTGTATGCGGGGTAGGTTGTGGGTTCGATCCCCCATTCGAGGAAATGACAATATTTAAAATTTTCAAATTAATTAATTTCATTACTTTGCTCTGGTAGCAAGGCAAAGCGCGGCGTTGTCACACAAAATGCCACAAATTGGCGGAAAACGGAAAACTGATCAGAGTGTCAAGACACTCTGACTATGTCAAGACATAAGGTTCCCAAGTCCTCCCTACACTGCCATGTGGGATACAGAAGGAAAGAAAGGAGAAAGAAATTAACAAATATATAACATTAATAAGTCTACTCTGAACCAAGGGCAGTATTGGCTGATCTATATAAACAGAAATTGTAGACATAAAATGAAAAAACGTCACAACGCATAATCTGCCCAGCGATATGCGGAAGAATCTACAAAAAAATAATACGATTGTAGTTTAAATATTTTTATTTATTTCAAGTTAATTATCATTAAATACACCTATTTACGTATCGCTTCAAAAAGTCATGGTCAGATATATACAATCTTAATATTTAATTATTAATGTACTATGATATATTTATATTTACCTACTTATTTGAAATTAATTAATTTTAGCTTAAATAATTCTGTATAATAGTTACACAAGCTGAGACTACGATTTTTAGTCATTTCTAACTACTTTTCTATGCTTCTAAACATTGACCTTCTATAATAGGCAAAGATAATATATAACTAAATTCACAGGACTTTGGTCCTTATGTCGCTTGGCCCTAAGGTATATATAAAACGCAAAAGCGACACCGCCACGTTTCATATTAGAAATTCTGAAGGCGTAGGCGGTAATCGATAACACTGTGAGCAACTAAAGCATTTCAGCAAAAATGAGATATATTCTATCTTTAAAATTTGATATTTTTCTATAGTTTCATTATATATGCAAATATTGAGGTAATTTTATAAGTTATGTAGAACGTCTCCAGAATTTGGCAGAAAATGGGAACAGAAGTCTTAATAGGAACAGAATATCTTAACACTAGGTTCCCAGGTTCCTTCTGCTATGTGGGATACAATCTAATGCTAAAAAATGCAAAAAAATAAGAAATTTACACTCAAAAACTTGATACACAATAAAATAACTCAGTACATAACTTCTTTTATATGCCAAGTCTCTTGTTCGTCAACTCAACTCTACTCATATCATTAATGATTCGACATTCGGGTAGGTCGGTATTCGACATTTTGTCTAAACAAAACGACGAAACTTTTACATAAAAATTTCAATTTTAAAAATTTCAATTTCTCAAGTGGAGTTTAAAGGCACAACCTGATCACAGTCACAAGCTTGCGCTCCTGACCCACGACTATGATATTATTATATCAAATTACTCTCCCAATACATTTTATTGTCAATAGAATCATATGAGTTACTTATCATACTCATATATGTAGTTTCAATTTCTTACTGAAATATACGCGAATGTAGGTATTTAAGTAGGTCACGTCCACGTCTTATTCAAGCTATTGTTAAGTCTCTCTGTTCTCAGTTTTAATTGGAGGTTATGTGCTAATTAATGGATTTTAACTGGTTATCGAGACAGAAGATAAAGTCAAAATATATTTTTCCACTATACGAGTCAAACCCACATGTGCTTATTTACATATGCCTATATTCGTGAACAAAAAAACATTTTTTTCTCATAATAGGTATTAATTGTACGGTTAACGGTTCAGAATTCATTTATTTCTCACACAGAATTAGTACTGGAAGTAATACGGTAAGAAAATTAGATATAATAATAAGATAAAAAGGGTACGAAACAAGTCTTTATAGTGTAACAGCTAATATATATTTAAAAAAAAACACATATTACTTGTGGTTTTTGTTCATTCCTCATTTACGTATTACAATCTTCTTATTTTGAAACAAAACAAATACTTATATATACCAACATTTGCACTCGCCATAGTACCTAAAATTAAAATTTCGTCTTAATTTTTGACATAGTTTAAAATACTAATAATATTTGTTTAAATATTTATCCTAACACTCGTTAAAACTTAATAGTTTAATGTTAAACAGAAATTAGTTCTTAGTATTATTTTTACAACTTCTACTAATTTATATTTAATACATGGCATTATGATATTTATTACCACACAATATAGACCAATTTGCCTTGAATATATTTTTATTTTTAATCTATTCTATAGACTGTGACATGAAGTAGTTAACTGTCAAGTCACGTGCCTGAATCGATCGATCTGTAGCCGCCTTCAGAGGCTGTTTCAGATATTACAGGGAAAACAGGAAAATTCTAAGTGGAAAATGGACAATGAATAAAAGAGGAAAGGTCTATTTTTTTAATTTAAATATATTTAAAGACATGCTTAAATAAAATTGTCACTTTTCTTTGTATAATGGATATAACATAACTTATAGGTAATGTAAATAAGATAAACAATTAATAGTAATCAAATCGATGCGTTATATATATTTTATTTTTATAATATTCTTTATCGTACCGATCTTTTTTTATCGCGAGGTAATTCTTTTTTCTTTCTTACATCTTGGAAATTGTTCATCTGCGCCTTAAGAATGTCTATTCAAAAAAGAAATATGTAAAAAATATATGTTACGTAAAATGGGTAAAGAATATTTTTATACTTATTACTTGTAAATATAATAGGTTGATGACAGTGGACGAGGCGAAAGAGGTATACCACGACCGTTGCGTTTGGCGTTCCGTTCTCTCTGCCTACCCCGCTAGGGATATAGCGTGAAGCTAAGTAAGTAAATATAATAATGACTAAATGTTAGAAGAGAAGAGACAGATATATATTAAAAAACAAATAATTCAAGAAGTCGTCTTGGAAATATAATATATATTTAGATATATACAATAATATTAATTGATATCAATTCATATACTTCTGACTTCACGAGTTTAAACACTGATATCTTCTAAAACATCAATGTTTTAATATGACGTTAAAGACAATTTTAATTTAATAGAATAATGAACTTTTGAGTGCGACGGTTTTTTTTTTTTTTCAAAAAAAATATTTTTGCCTACTATATATTTTCCTATAGGTGTTATCGTTATGTATATAGCTTACTTTTCTCAATAAATAGGTTATCCGGAGCAAAAAAGTTTTATCAAATCGGACCAATACTTTCTTAGCATAACGCGAGTGGAATAAGCAAATCAAACTCATCAGTTTCATAATTTCCTGAATATTTAATTTTTGTTTAATTTCAATCGATTTCTAAATAAAAACAAAGCATTTTGTTCCAATTATTACAAATTAACTGTTTTATCGAGTCGGCTGAAACATTACCTTTTAGGGTATATATAGTTCAACACCAAAGTAAATAAGTTATTGTGTATTCCAAGCGGGCAAAGCCGCCGTATTTTCATTTGTTTGCTTACAAAGCAACGCGTTAAAACATGACGTCAATACGCTCCGCACTTAACACAGAATGCCTTATATTTAGAGGAAAGTGGAGAACGGAAGAGAGTGTCTTAACGCTAGGTTGCCTCTACTCTGCTGAATTCAGCATCAAGCGGAAAAAAATGTTCAATTAAAATAAACATATTATTTTGTTATGGAAAACGCGGCAAACGAGCGTACGGGTCACTTGATGGTTAGTGATTACCGTCGCCCACGGCACCGTGTAACTTCAGGGGAGATACCGGACCATTGCCAGCCTTTAAAGTGAATAGGCACCGAGGCCCGGCAATACTCAATGTAAAACGCAGTTGCCAAAGCCACTACTTAACGCCGGTTTTAAATGGTGGTTGTGGTAATGATCCGGTCGAGTCTGCCCATGCGTGTCATTGCTGATAGCGTGACAGCGTCTCCCACACGTATTTTAGTCGCCTCTTATGACACCATCAGTACCAGGGTGATCCTATTCTAAGCCAGAATAACACGGCATTCAAGTATCGTTATTTGTAAAAACATATGTTTTCTTAATATTTTTTTGTTAATGCTAAAAACCCCACTGAGGGTTTTCACTACCTGTGATCAACGATCCACCACAGATCTACAGCTCCAACGACATTCAATTGTAATTACAATGTGAATAAGTTAAATATTTCTTTAAAAAACCTTTACCTTAAATCAATCTTTTTTTTTTAGCTTCACGCTGTATCCCGCACGAGGCAGGGTAGGCAGAGAGAACCCGGGAACCTAGTGTTAAGACACTCCGTTCCACTTCCGTTCCCCACTTTCCGCCGAATTTGAGGCTTTGCGTGTTGAGTGGCGGACTCAACACCGCGCTTTTTGCCCTATTGCGAAGAAATGAAACATTAAATGGTTAAATTGAAAATATTAAATATTTCATTTCCTCGACTGGGGATCCCCAGTCGAGGAAATGAAATATTTCAGAAACCTGTCGGTTACAGTCACACGCTTGTGCCGCTGCACCAGGACAGGCCTCGAGGCCACGAAATCAATCTAGTGATAAATAATAGATATTTGTAAAAAAATATATTTTTTAAAAATATTTGTTTAGAACTTTCGTTTTTGTACATTTTTTTAGTTATATTAATTATAACCCACTAAAATATTGTACAAAAACTTTATTTATCACTAGATTAATTTAAGTTATATGAATCTGGGTGTGCTTCACATCACAAATATCTGATTCCGGAGTGCCGTTTATAAGCGTTCATCTAAAAAATGTTTCAACTACGTCAAAAAAATATTTTATTCATTATAACGAAAACTAAAAAATCTAAAATAATATTGATAATGGTAAACAAACCTTGAACACAATTTAGAGATACGGGCATGCTGCCGTATGTGTATATGTTTGTCTACAATAAAGTGGACAACACAACAAAAGAAAAAAAAGACACATAATGTGATACTAAAATATTCAATGCAAATGACACCTGCGGTAGGTAGAAACAAAAGTTATTACAAATAAGGCCACTTTTGTGCATAACAAAAGCTGGATTCCCTTATACAAAGTTAATTTACTTAAATAATCGATAAATCTCGCACCCGAATCGATATAACAAAATTTGCGAAATCGTAAAAAGATTGAATACATCGAGGCGGTGCGGCGTGGACGAACGGACAGTCGCAAGAAATCATTATTACTGCTGCATCCATACAAATAATTGGCCCGTAAACATGTCAGGGCGGCGTCTCTGCCATGTATATTATTGTAGGGTTGCCGATTTGTCATTTAATATAAAATCAAAAATATTTTTGAAAGAATATATTTATTATTTATGCACATTTAATAGTAGGATTTTTTTAATACTCGGGTATACATTGCAACATAATACACCGACTAATAAGCATTTCTGAACCAATAAAATTATAAATAAATCTAGCATTTGTGACTTATGCTAAAAAATACAAATTGAGACATGATGGGGACACGGCGTGTTGAGTGTCTTAAGACAATGCTGCTTTTGCCTCGGGAACAGAGAAAATGAAAATAAAAAAAAATCATTTATTTGAGTGAGAATTCCATAATCTGACGCGATTATAATCACATGTTCGAGGCCCTGTAATACGACTAACTTAGGACAAACTTATATAAAATATCTTAATTGTCTTTTTTTTAATTATACTATCCATTTTTCGTATTACAACATAAATTAACTAATCTGTCTTTATTGTTTTTAATACCAAAAGACTCGGCCCTACGCCGTCTGAATCTGTCAATGTCATATCAATAGAGTGCGGGCGATTTTTTGGCGCGTCGCCGCGCGGCATTGTGGGGTACGTGATATCTTCATTGCTATCTAAGCTACGGTACATAAACAAATATGCATTACAGTTAATTATAATTATATATAAATATAGTTTGACCTTTGTGATTCATAACATTAGAAAAGAAAATATTCAAACAAGAGACATGATACAGGTATTTTTTCTAACTTTTGTTTTTAACAACGTTTTTAATTGACATTAAAAATAGGAAGGTTATTGACACATGTATGTACCTATTTAATAACATTGGAATTGGATAATAACTGTATGGGGATTTATTAAGGCTTTCAATATGTGTACTAATTTTCTAAGTTTATAGATAGATTTTTCTATCAAAATCTCAATATTTCTATCTCTGAGTAAGAGTCTACAATTTTTAATAACATAAAAAATATTTTTAGTAACAATTAACTCATAATTGTCACATATAACATGTTAACGTTACATGTTTTTACTAATATAAAGGTACATTAAAAAAATGTAAGTCGCCGTTGTCAAATGACATTAATTATGACACCTGCCTTTTTATCTTATATATCTTTAACAAAAACACATGTTTTTCCCAATAAGTCATAGATAGATTACCTACTAAAGGAATCACTTATATACCCAATTGACTTAAGGGGCATTTCACGTCAAGCGGGCAGTGAAAATAATATCAGGTTCTGGATTTTGATAATAATTCGGTCAAACGTACATTATTTTTTATTTTTTTTACACTGGTACCAGTATATATGATTTCAAGGAAATGGGAAAAGGTTACAAAAAGATTTTTAAAAAAATATTAATGTAGTTAATTAGATGGATTTGAAAAGAAGTAAATTGTGATTATTTGAGAATATTAATGTAATTTTCTTATAAATATGTTAAAATTAAAAAAAAATAAAATTTTCATGTATTTAACCGGAAGTTTATAAAAGAAACCTGTTTTTTCTAACTTCGCATATTTTTATATTTTTTATTTTCACGTTTAAATATAGCTTATAATATAGAAATAATATATTAAAAAAATTAGAATGGTAACTTGATTCGATTGGATGTTACATGAACTTAAGTAAGAAAGTGCCATAAATGCATAATAAGCAGTATGGTTTTACTAAGGGTCGCTCTACTACCGATGATGGTATAGATCTCTTAAAGAGTATTTATGAGGCACGGGAAGGATCGCAGGATGCTCTTGGCATGTTTTGTGACTTGTCCAAGGCATTTGATTGCGTGCAGCACTCCACATTGGTCAAGAAGCTTCACCATTACGGCATAAGAAGACGTGCACTCGATCTTCTGACTTCTTACTTAACTAATAGGATTCAGAGGGTTGATGTGAATGATAAGAAATCTCCTGACTCTTCAATCGGTATGGGGGTCCCACAGGGGTCTATTCTTGGTCCTTTTCTCTTTTTAATATATTTAAATGACCTACCATATTTAGTTGAAAGGAGCCATGAGATAGTAATGTTTGCAGATGATACATCGCTACTTTTTAAAATGAAAAGAAGACAAAAAGTATATGACGATGTAAACAATGCTCTCTCAAAAATAGTACATTGGTTTAGTGCTAAAAATTTACTTTTAAATAGTAAAAAAACTAAATGTGTAATTTTCCGAACACTCAACACGAAAATTGTAAAAGCCAATGTACTTTTAAATGGTGAAGCCGTGGATTCTGTTGTTTCTACGGTATTTCTCGGGATCACCATTGACTCTAAATTGCAATGGGGACCTCATATTGATGGATTGGCGAAGACTTAGCTCAGCTGCCTTTGCGGTTAAAAAAATCAGAATATTAACAGACGTGGAAACGGCTTGCCTCGTTTATTTTAGTTACTTTCATAGTATTATGTCCTATGGCATTTTACTTTGGGGTAATGCAGCCGGTATTCAATCAATATTTGTCTTGCAGATGCGAGCTATTCGTGCAATCTATAAATGAGGCCCAAAAGATTCATTGAGGGAAAAATTAAAGAAATTAATATAATGACCGTTGCAGCGCAATACATTTTTGAAAATATTTTGTATGTCAAGAAAAATATTAATAATTTTAGCAAAATCGGGGACATACATAATATTAATACTAGAAATAAGTTTAATCTTAGTGCACCTGTAACTCAATTGCATTTAGTTCGTAATTCGTTTATGGGTCAGGGTGTACGCTTTTACAATAGGATCCCAGAAAACGTCCGAAACTGATTGTGCAACAATTTCTGGAAGACGTAGAATGTAGGTTTGTCATGTTTTAAGTCGACACCATATAAGACGACGTAAAAATAAGATAATAATAACATTATTTATAAAATGTATTTGACTGGTTAATATTTAAAATTAATAATTGCAGCGTTTTACCTGAAATAAAACGTTTATTAATTTACTTACCTTATTCGAAGCTTATTAAATGAGATAGGCACTTCGTTTCCCGCCTGACTACTTCCTCCTTAAGCCCCGCCTTTTTCCTTGACGTCACTTCCACCTGGCAGTGCCGGTGCATTTGGTGAGCCGCATTTTATAATACTCATTGCGTTTTAGCAAACACCAGGCAGCGATTAATCGTAAGCTTCGAATAAGGTAAGTAAATTAATAAACGTTTTATTTCAGGTAATACGCTGCTATTAATTTGACTGTCCCTTATTCGAAGCTTATTAAATGAGAAGTGTTTGTTATCGCCTGGTGGAAGTGACAGACGCCAATGTGATTGCACCAAAGATTATTTGAGGACTGCAATACTAGAGTAAGGATATAGTATACAACATATGCAATATTAAACTATTAAATAATACCACAAAGCGTGCTCTAAACAATATTATTTATATATCAACTTAGTCGGTGATATCTTACTTGAGTAAAAAGAAGTTTTATGAAATATTTACAAATTTCTACAATTAACATTGTTATACCATAAGATATAACTAGGAATTTTAATAAATTAAAGAAGAATTTTTATTACAAAATATATGTTTAGATTTACCAGCAAAATACAATAATAATATCCATTCTAAGTCATATAATCATCTTATATAAACAAATCACACGATAGGATTAAATAATTGCGTCACTGATTCTGTGCGCGGATGCGGGGATTTAATCAATCGCAAATAGAACTTTGCAAAAGTCAGCCTGGATCGCCAATTTCCTTTACTTAGAATTTCTTCAAGGGATCGATTGTCAAACCAATTTTTAGAGGCAACCGCGGATCTAATGCTTCCTGGGGTAGCTGATACACCAGCCTCCTTAAACAGGGATTTGATCCAACCGCCTATCAGATACGTGATGCAGATCTGGGCTCACCACTAATATTGATGAAAAGGTTAAACGACTTAGCTTACGCTCTCCGATCTTCAAGTAATGACTTTGTCAGTTTTATCCAGAAAACGGGATTCAATTTCTCATTTTCTTTATTAGCTAGTAATTTTCATCCTGACTGTCTGTACGTGATAGAATCAGTTTTTGATCCAAATAATGGCCAAAAAACTACAAAGTCTTCTTTAAATGTGTAATTGTCCGAGTCCACTGATAGCAAAGTCAAGTCATGTATTCTTCTCCCTGAACAAAGTAATAGTAAGGCCGCTGTATGTCTATGCACTTGGAAAACATTAATTTTGTCAATCGTAGCTCTCTAACTAAGCTACCAAGTCGTCAATGTTCCAAACGAGTCCTTCGAGTGACCTATAGGTTTACGTAATGCTATTGATTTTAAAATATGTTTTAGCAGTACATGGCCACTAAGTTGACCTGATAAATCTGGATCGTACAAGGTAGAGACTACCGATTTATGGAGTAAAATAGAACTATATGACAATTTGAATATTAAATGAAGATCTGATAAAAATATAGCGAATTCACAAGCTTTTGGCTTAAGGTGATTTATTCTGCTAGATGTACACCACGAAATCCGCCGTCGCCACGCGATATTATAAACCTTTCGTGTTGATGGACGCCAAGAATCTCTCAGAAGCTTTAACTGGTTACTGTTCCATCCACCAAGTGTCCCAGACCACCCCCACATTTATAGATCTCCATCGTCATTTCGAACACTCTTGGGGGAGGCAAGCCTGTGGTCGTGTCTACGAGATCTTCTTCCGGCTGAGGGACCGTGAACGGTCTCGTTAGTGCACGTGCTCAGATATCCGGGTGCCAAAATACCTGTTTCCATCGAGGGACTACGAGAAGATAGATTCCGTGAGCCTGGTTCAGGTGACAATCATACATAATAGCCAAGCTAGATTGAACGCCTAAGTGCGGGAAAACGCATCGTCGTTCTGATCCAGTGATACGTAATTGGTCACTACATGAGCTAGACTGGATGGTCGAACAGGTCTATCAATGGAGTTCCCCATTTGCGAAAAATCTTGTTTAGGCAATTGTGTGTCAAATGCCATTCGGGGCTCGCTCACAGCTTTAATAGATGATCAGCGTGACTGTTGTAAATTCCAGGGATATAAAATGCCTTTACATGTATTTGGTAAATATCGAGAATCTCGAACACTCGATATGTCAGATTCATGAGATATTCTGATTTTGTCTCCCCTTCGTGACGTAGATGTGCTATCACTGTCCTGTTGTCGGACTGAATAAGAACAGTACTGTGTTCCAACACTCGACAATGACTTTCCAGTACTTTGAGAATTGCCACCATTTCCTTTTGATTGCAATGGAGATGACGCTCTGTTTCTAACCATGAGTCTGTCAAATTGTTAAGGCAGGCTCCCCAAGCCACATCCGATGCATCGGTAGTGAGAAAATAACGGGGTAGATCGAAATGAATAGGGGCTGACAGCCTGCAATTTTGTAGCCACCACAGCAAATCCTCTATTGCCGCTGAGGGATTCCAATGTATCCCCAAAAATACCAAGCCCTTCTCTGGAACCTTGGATGATTTTTCGAAATTTATCACCCATCCCAGTCTCTTCCGAAACCCTACCACATCCATCACATGATCTTGTAGGATGAGCTTGTCCTGGTTGGCTATTAAAAAAAAAAAATCGTCCAAGTAAACGATAATTCTTATTCCTCGCTCTCTGAGCACCTGAGTTACCCAATTTGTTATTGCTGCAAACGTTTGTGGAGCTGTACTCAGGCCGAATGGTAAGCAGGTCATCTCTAAGAGTTCCTCGCGATAACAAAGGCGTAAAATCCTTCTGTGGCTCTGCATTATGGGAAGATGGAAATACGCTTGAGAGAGGTCTATTTTGTACAACCAATCTTCCGGTTGTAGCAAATCTCGTATGCGCTGAACATTTATGAGCTTGAAATGGCGTATCATAACATATTGATTTAATGCCCTTAAATTAAAAAACATTGACGAGAGAAAGCTTGGAGAGATCACTGCTATTTCTAATACCCTCTACTCTCTCATCTAGTTTATAATCCGAGTCATGTTGGGTGATTCGGGTACATGTAATTTTGAAATGACGGTACCGGGATATATCAAGAGTGGCTTTCGATTGAAGGGTATGCGATACCCTGATATTATATTGAGAAGAAAGTCCGGAGCCCCTAGACGTGCCCTTTGATCCCGATATTGTGCTAGGCGACCAGCTTGAAACCGATCCGAGTCAGAATCTCCGCCTTTTATTGTCTCTGCTTTGAGGAGCTGTTGGCACTGCCCGCTTTCGTCCAACCTTATCTTGATCTCGTTGTCTCAGGTTTTGTCAAAAGGAACTTACCTTAGCACTATTTTGAAAATCGCGATAATTCGGCGCGGCCGAATTGAATTGAGGCATGTAGCTAGAAATTTGATAACCACCTCGCGGAGGCGGGGCATGATGAGAGCAATGCGGATGCGGGTAACTGCGGTTACAACAAGCTGAAGAACCCTGCAAGGGTTTATAATTTTGATTGGGTCCCTGCGAGGGACCGTGTGACTTTAATAGAGCTGCCTGCGAGGCAGCGGTCACATTTGTTTTTTGGGCAGGCCAAAAACACTTCTTAAATCTCCGCCTTTTATTGTCTCTGCTTTGAGGAGCTGTTGGCACTGCCCGCTTTCGTCCAACCTTATCTTGATCTGGTTGTCTCGGGTTTTGTCGAAAGGAACTTACCTTAGCACTATTTTGAAAATTGCGATAATTCGGTGCGGCCGAATTGAATTGAGGCATGTAGCTAGAAATTTCATAACCACCTCGCGGAGGCGGGGCATGATGAGAGCAATGCGGATGCGGGTAACTGCGGTTACACCAAGCTGAAGAACCCTGCGAGGGTTTATAATTTCGATTGGGTCCCTGCGAGGGACCGTGTGACTTTAATAGAGCTGCCTGCGAGGCAGCGGTCACATTTGTTTTTTGGGCAGGCCAAAAACACTTCTTAAATCCACCAGCACTTTCTAAAACTGCAATAAACTTCCTTTGTTTTTTTTTTTTTTTGAAGACTGGATTTAGTAGACCAGTTTTTAGCATGTTTTTAAAATTGCATCACACCTCATTTGTATTATTTAACCACGATGGCCATAGATTAATTGCATTAAATCTGTTGAGCTCTCATGAAAGTCACTAGAAAAACAAAGAGTGCTTATCTTTTGATGCAAGATGTCGCACGGTTACAATCTTTCACCCGGGACAATAAATCCCGTAAACCATTTTGTAAGGTTTACATTTGCTTAAACACACATCATCAGAGCCGCAAAGATCTTATCGTGATACCGAGGAGTTTCATAATAATTTGTTTGGTGATTAACTTCAAGTGAAAGTGAAGTTTACTTCCCGTAAAAATATACTATTTTGAACATCTACGTATCTGACATCAGATCAATCATCTTTATCCAAATGTTCATAATCGATAAGAATTTCAAATAAAGGCAGTATCCTTAGGAATTAAAGATTCTTTACCTTTGTTTCGAAAGAGAAGGCGAAATCATACCCCCGATTAACGATTTCTTCAGACCTTCCGCTTAATACTATTTTCCTTTTTATTAAATGCGTTAAACGTTTACGAATATAAAACGTTATACAATAAACAAAAACATGAAGGTAAATTAGCAAATTACAACAGTCTGCTTAGACATATTCTATTTTCACAAATAAATTTAGAGTTAAGACGAAATAAAATATTAATTCAAAACAAAATTAAATATATATATTTTTATTATAGGTATATGTAGTAAAAAACTTACCTAATAATATCTTTAAAGAGTCGGGAACGTAACTTGTACGTCGACCGACTCGGCGGGAAACTAAAACGCCAATGAGTATTATAAAATGCGGCTCACCAAATGCGCCGACACTGCCAGGTGGAAGTGACGTCATGGAAAAAGGCGGGGCTTAAGGAGGAAATAGTCAGGCGGGAAACGTAGTGCCTATCTCATTTAATAAGCTTCGAATAAGGGACAGTCAAATTAATTATAAATTATATTTAATAATATTTTATTATTAAAAATAAAAACTCTATCTACATTGGAAGCTGCACTAAAAAACCGGTGTTTCATGCGGCACCTTCGTACTTAAGTTCATGTAATATCCAATCGAATCAAGTTACCATTCTAATTTTTTTAATATATTATTTCTATATTATAAGCTATATTTAAACGTGAAAATAAAAAATATTAAAATATGCGAAGTTAGAAAAAAACAGGTTTCTTTTATAAACTTCCGGTTAAATATATGATTTTTTTTTTTTTTTTTTAATTTTAACATATTTATAAGAAAATTACATTAATATTCTCAAATAATCACAATTTACTTCTTTTCAAATCCATCTAATTAACTGCATTAATATTTTTTTAAAAATCTTTTTGTATACTTTTCCCATTCCTTGAAATCATATATACTGGTACCAGTGTAAAAAAAATAAAAAATAATGATGGCAGTTTATTCAGGCCATATATATGTACGTTTGACCGAATTATTATCAAAATCCAGAACCTGACGTTATTTTCACTGCCCGCTTGACGTGAAATGCCTCTTAAACTAAATGTTAACTCAACATTCTTAATGAAAATATATATTTTTTTACGAAACGAAAATTCTTCGCCGATCGAAAAATTGTCAGCTGTCATTTTATTACGCTTTTCATAGAAATGATTGTCGCTGAAACAATTTAACAATATAAATTGTGCTTCAAACGCGTGATAGCGTGGCCGGTACTGTGGGCTCCTTTTTGTTCCAAATAAGAGCGGATCCATCGATCAATAAATACATCGATCGTTAGTTCAGCATTCCACCGACAGGTGGCGTCATTGTCCGCCAATGGTTAATTGTAATTAAGTTAATGTACAGGTAAATTAAAGTTAACAGATAAGAGCCTATCATGGCTTATTGATGTACCAATTAAAATAATTAAAGTAACTTGCAGCGATCTCTCGATAGGTTAAAATTAAATACCAATAAGTTGTTGATGAGTTATCTATCAATGAACGACTTATTAGTTGAGTTAAATTAATATGCGCGTATCGCCCATTTGTATTGTAGGTACTACAGTTTGAAGGGAAACAAAATGTGTGTAACAGATTTACATATATATATTCATTCATTCTAGTTATCATTTTGAACATATTATTTTCATATAAAAAATAATATAGGAAAGCGGTGAAAGGTATATACTCAAATCTTAATTTTTTCGGGCGAAAAGTGATCATCGATTATGTAAGAGTACATAAAACAAATAAATTGTATACAAAAAAAGTGCCTGTCGTGGCGCAGGGGCACAAAAGCGTGACTATAAACGCGACAGGTTGTGGGTTCAATCACTACTGGACGAAATAAAATATTTAACATTTTTGAAATAAATATTTAAAGTGTACATTTATTCCCACTGGTAATAACGAAAAGCACGGCGTTGGGTTCCGCCACTTAACAACAAAAAAGTGGGAAATGGAACGGAGTGTCTTAACAGGTACAAGGTTCTCAAGTCCCCTCTGCTCTCCGCTCGCCGCAATGACGACGCGCGTCGTGTCTGTTTGTTCGGCAAAACAATTCCGGCGGCCCTTCAGGCCAAATACCTAGGAGTCATTCTCGACAGTAAACTGTCATTTAAAGATCATATTACCTACGTTCGCAACAAAGCAGCTTTCGTAGTCAGTCAGTCAGTTTATCCGCTCATCTGCTCTAAAAGCAAACTTTCGTTACGGAATAAGATCCGTATTTACAAGACTTGCGTTAGACCCATTTTCTCCTACGCCAGTGTAGTGTTCGCACAAACTGACCTAAGGAAACTCCAAATAATACAAAACCGTTTCTTACGCATAGCCACCGGTGCGCCGTGGTACATGCGTAACGTCGATCTGCACAGAGACATTAAAATAGACTCCGTCAAAGAGCACTGTCGAAAGCTGTCGAGCAGTTACTTCGACAGTGCCGCGACACATCCGAACCCGCTGGTAGTAAACGCGTGCTCATACGTCAAACGTCCGGGCTTGGGGCCGACCCGAAGACCCAGGGATATTCTAACCGATGATGCTGACCCCATCACAAAAGCGAACGACGCTAGATATGTAGGTAGGACTACACACCGACGCACACACACACGCTACATACACCGTCCCCGCCGGTGGAGACGAGGTCCCAGTTTTTCTGTGGCCCAATCGCGCCTAGGCGCGAGAGGAGCCCGCAATTAAAATTCCAATAGGGCATCAAGAGCCCTACCCAGTAGGCCTAGCTCGGACTGAGCGAAGCAAAGTCCCCCACTACAAACGGTGTACGCAAGTCGCGGTCCGAGTCTCACAGGAGACGCCCTTGCGACACCGTGATCTCATTTGTTGGCGCCTTCGATGGCGCCATAGCTAAGGTCAGAGCTCTTTAAGCTCGGCCTCCCAAAGCCCGGTGACGCTGTAGAGGCCAATAGGGCCAACAGCATACTACACATTCGAAAATGGAAAATGGATCCCCTCTGCCTACCCTGACATGTGCGGGTAACAGAGTGCAGCTGTACAATATGCTACATTATATGACAACAATAATCAAATCAGGTGAGATCCATGTGAAATAATATAAACCTACTACTGATTTTTTTTTAATTTTCAAATCAGATTTGGGAAGTAAAATAATTTAATAATAATCTTACTAAATACTTTTGTGTTCTCAATAGATTTTTCGTTAGTAATATCGTTAAAAGACTGAACAAAATGTCGAAAAGAGCAATAATGGTCAATTGAAATGGTTGGGGCATATATTTTATGATATTTTTCTCAATTAAATTTTAAAGTTATCTTTGTTATACATTGAAAAACCTAAATGAGGCTAGCATAAAACAAACAATAAAGTATTTTATTCTCATGGGAAACTACAAGCTTGTCTTTTACTACTTACCTACCTACTGGTCTTGATGGTATCGATAGGCCATAACATTTACAATAAAATGTAGGCATCAAGGTTTCAGTCTTCGCACTATCTCGATGCGAAGATAAAGTGTATTAAATCAAACGACGCCGCTTTTTTTAAACTGTATTCTTATTCATTAAAGCTTTAAATAAAATGGAAAAAGGCACAGCGAGTGGGGGGCTGACATAAACCGTCTGAGCAAAAACTAAGATTCCACGTTTTAACATAAGCCCCATAAAAAATGGAATTCACTTCAGATTTTCTGTACAATCCGCGGGCCAAATGTCCTTGGATGTTATATTAATAATAATATGTATTTTAAGCGTCGCTTTTCGTAATATGCACTGCGTGTGATGATTGTGAGTCTCTTAGTTGATACGTATTAATATAATGTATTGATATTTCCTTGATATTTCTTATATTTCTTTAAATTGATGCACAAAGCCTGTGAAACACAAAAGAAAAATGTTTACGTACCGTTCATTTCTTTTTATTCTATTCTTTTTTTATTTATAAAAAAGGTGCAAGCATTGACAGATGCGGTTTATTAAGATGTAAAGCTTGAAGACTAAAATATAGAAATACGTAGAAATCAGCGGAATTCGGCATAAAATAAAAAAAAGAAATGTTTAATTACTTTCGATCATCCAGTTGCATGGACATCGTCTAAAACCAGTTGTCGTTAAACGTTTTCATTGAAATATAAACTATAGTCGATACTCCGATCGACATTAAGATCGAAAAGCACCGGCTCTTGTCAAAGCGTTCGGGGCACGAGCAAAAAATACTGTAATTATTTCACTCAAAGGGTAATTTCAACTCATTGTTCTTGAGAAATACCAATTATATACAATTACTCGTATATGACAATGTTACGTGGCATCGCCCATGGATTCCAACGTATCGATACAGAATCGATGTCGCAGATGTCTCGGATGCCCGGCGCGTTCGCTTCGGTGCAATGCCTTTGTTCTGACAAAAAGTAGAATAATGAAAACTAAAGAATATTATAAAAGCTCGTCGGTCGCGATTTGGGACCGATGTGATGACTAAGTGTGAAAAATGTTAGAATATTCCTTATTATTTCAACTGAGACAAAATCCAACAATTACTAAATGTTATGACACAAATATATTCTTAAAATCAATATTTTTAGAATATATTTCGATCAGCATTTCCATATATTATCAGCATTTCTTACAGATACTTTATCATTTTATACTATTGTTTGAATAAAAAAAGCACACTAGAAACATATCTGCCAATTGAAAACTTTTAACTTTTTCGCTGTTTGAATGTTTTATATATTTATTTCTTCGGGTTCACGCTGTATCCCGAGGCAGAGGGTATAGGCAAAGGGAACTTGGGAACCTTATATCAATACATTCCGTTCCATTACTAATTTTCCGCCGAATATGAAGCATAGTGTTTTGGGTGCGAAACTCATTGCGCGCTTTGCCTGTTTTCACAGATGAAGATATGAAAAAATAAATATTTAATTTAAAATTATTCTCAAGTGAAGTCGGACTTACAGCTTGACGCGTTTACAGTCACATGCTTGTGCCCCTGAGCCACCTTTCATATTTATCAATAAACGTATATAATATTTTAAATTTTCCACAATGTTAGGAGTAATAAACGTTCCTATTCATAATATCAATTAATATATATGTACATATAAAATCAGCAACAAAAAGCTAAGAACAAAAGACACCAGCATGAAGAGCTTGAGGTGTGTTTATGTGATGTGTACGATACATAAGTATGAATTTCACTTGAATTCATTAGTTATTGTCAGTGTACGTTTCATTTAAATTCATTGGTTATTATAAGGGTACGTTTTGTTATTACTAAACTTTCATAGTTTTATATATAAAAAGACATTATAATTAAAACAGCTCTGATTTTAAAAGCAGAGTTATGTTTTTTCCTCCGGGATTTCAGTTGATTCTCTCTGCTCATGGCATTTGCGAGAGCAGCTTGAAGGCAGTAAGGTACAAAATTATATTAAAATAGATAAAATAACACATATGCAATGATAAAATAAAGTAAAAAATTAGTTTGTACATTATTAATACTGAATGATTTCAAAGAAACTTATTTATTGTGTAGTTATTTGATCGGAGCAGGCTAAACTATAAAAACTATCCATAGGACATGCGTGCATTACAAAAGTTGTTGATTGTGATAAGCATTTTCCGATGAATACAGAAATTAAAGATCTGAAACATCCGGTGAACAATGTTAACATTCTAGCTAAATTATAAGAACTAACGAGATACCGCATTAGTGGAAGCTTTGGAACATTCTGTTGATATATATAAAACTAAGGTCTACGATATATAATAAAGAGCTACAAAAGCTTAGCTGAAATAGAAGAAATTATAATGAGTCACCTTAGCAGAAGTTGTTTTAATTGGTGTGCAATTTTAATTGAAGAATAAAAATAATTGAAAAATTATGCCGTCACGTTATAGCATAAACTATTATTAGCAGCGTTTGATTGTAATCGCGATGTTTATTAATTGATATCCAATTAAAATTATTATTATAACTATAACAAAAATATACTCACTACTCAACTTCACACTGTATCCTACACATGGCTGGGAGATTGGGAACCTAGTGTTAAGACACTCCGTTGCACTCACCGCCGAATTTGAGGCATTGCGTGTTAAGTAGCAGAACTCAACACAGCGTTTTACCTTGCACCAGAACGAAGAAATGAAAATATTAAATATTTAAATTAAAAATATTAAATAGTTCATCGAACCCACAACCTGTCGTTTACAGCTACAGTACACGCTTGTGCCGCTGATGCCATGACAGGCCTCAAAAAAAACAATAAAAAAATAGTAAATTTGTCGATTTCAAATTACAATTATTAAGCAATGATCCATATTCAAGGCTCATTAGCATCGTATGCAAAAACCACTAGCATTAGAAACCTTAAAGGATTTTATCTTTATTTTAATTAATATCGATTAAGCCAACAGTTCGCAGTTAAATTGGATGCCCGTCACACGACGTCACAGTATCCGCCATATATGAACAGAAAGTGAGCGACCGAAACGCAAAAACTTTGCTTTCCTCCTTGGATTTATTATAATTACTTTGAGTCGCCTGATAATGATTATAAGGACTGTTTTACACTTGGATGTTGAAAATATCTATATATAGTTTAAAAAACGATAAATATTGATTTATATTTTATATTTTTTAAGTATATTTTGTTTCTAGTTATTTTAAGCGTGAAGACAAAGAGACAATAAAGAGCAAAACGCTGCGATTATAAGATACCTTACACCTTGATTACTTTAATAAATCCTTAATTTCCTTTTATCTTTTTTTTTTCTTTATTTTCAGCTTCACGCTGTATCCCGCACGAATCAATCCCGCAAGCAGGGCAGGCAGAGGGAACCCGGGTAACTAGTGTTAAGACACTCCGTTCTACTTCCGTTCCCCACTTTCCGCCGAATTTGACTAAAACGCATTGCGTGTTGAGTGGCGGAACTCAACGCCGCGCTTTGCCTTATTACCAGAGCGAAGAAAAACTTCCATATCTTATTTAATGTTATGTAACGTAAAACGTTTAAATTCACGTACACAACCGTAAAAGTTCAATCATACAAATACTTATTATACTCATAATAAACGCCACAATGACACTGTTTCAAATTCTGCTATGTTCAAGATAATTTCTACATATAATTTTAATAATATTTCCATTAAATTTAACATGTTCCGAGCCTTACTGAAATAAAGCTTGTTTGTAAAATTCTTACGTTCTCACATTCAAAATTCGTCTCTTCTTTATAAAAGCTTGCATTTCTCAATTTATGTTAATAAAATTGAAGATTTAAGTCCAATAAATATATTTCTTGTAATTTTTTTTATATTATTGATGATATTTTCTTATAGCGGGGAACGAAACTAAGTGTCTTAACACTAAATTCTCAAGTTCCCTCTGCCTACTAAGCCATCAAAGGGATACAGCGTGAAGCTAAGTAAAAAAGAATTTTCTTACATTATAATCGATTTACATTGATATAATAACCGTAGCAATTTACTTATAACGTTATTCTTGTATTAAATAATTTAAATGAAAAAGCTACTACATTTTACTTTGTTTCATTTCTAATATATCATTCAAAATTCCATATTGTCTATCTGTCTAGAGCTGTCTTTGGCTATTTTTATCTATTAAGTTATCTTAAGAATGACCAAACCTAATTCTAATTCAATTTTAAAATTCAGAAATATGTAAACCATATACTAAATAAAGTGTGAGGTATAAAATATCAAAAAAATATTATTTTTATAATTATTATTAACGCAAAATGTATAATAAAACACCAATTAAAGAAATAAATACATATAGAAAATGTATAAAAAGTCTTATGTTTGCAATATTAATTATTTTCGCTCATGTACATAGCAGCTAAGAGTCAACGGCATGTTCATCGTTGACACTTCATAAGAAACGTACAAAACAATGCGATTATTGATAAACCGCCGAGCAACATTCCTCTACACTTTATAGATATGAGCTCAAATCCTTTGTTTCAACAGTTTTTGCGTTATTCAATGTTTTAAAGATTTCAACTTAATGGAAGTTTTTTAGACTGTTTACTACTCATGATAAATCTCGATTAATAGCACTTTAAATATACTGATAGCCGTTTATGGAGGTGTTGATTTACACATACGAACCATTATTTTACTTGATTTCAACAAAGTTCTAATATGGCTAATACTACCATTAAAAAGATAAATAGATTTGGTATCTATAAGTATCTTTCTCATACTATCGCTGCCTTTATTTGGCCTTACTTTTTTTAAGCAAACATTTAACTTTTATTTATATAAAAACTTTAAAACTAATTTTATACGAACTATTGTCCTACATATCATTGATTTGATCCTTACTGAATTAAAGCAATACAAAAAAATATTGCTCTGTCACACCACTCAGGCGTTAAATTTTCACACAATTACACACTGAGTAAAGTGTTATTTTAGTTCTCGCTTCATCCCGTATATTTAGCAGAGTAGGAATAGGGAGCCTTTATAAAGTATAAAAATACTCGATTTACCACATACAATGCAAATAATGAAGACATTGCAAATAAAATAGATCTTTCCCCAAGTTGGTATTAAACAGACTACTGTCACGTTTACATTCAAATGCTGTGCCGATGCGCCGCAACGGACTCTGTGTAGAGTAAAGAAACATAATAAAATATTTTACCTAATCTAGTCATCTTCATTCAAACACAATGATTGTAGGATCGATTTACTTCGATATACATAGAAGTAAATGTCACTTGATTACGCGAACACGGCGTCTTTACATTTCAGGTAAGAAAAGATTGTAAGTATAAATAGATAAGAAGAGATAACCTATTAACTTTAGTTTAAGCAGATACTTTTTACAATAAGCACCAAACAATATAAAGTTAAATCTGAAATTTCAATAGTTCAGATTGGGGTTTGCAAAGTATGTTTTATAAATAGTATATCAATCTAACGATCATTTCTACTTCTATCGTCGTCAACTCAGTATTTAAGATAAGAAGTGTGGATAATAAAAAAGAGAGATTTTTGATTGCTCCCGATATAAATATTAATCGTAAGTGCAGGTTGATTCATAAAGCGTCAAGCGGACAGAACAATAGCTTAGGATCTACATACCTACATCTCAGTCACACTTGTGAATGTGACGAAAACTTTCAGGGCTGCGTATTGAGGAGAATTTCTAAAAAATTTATTTTACTACATGGCATACAGGCTCACAGAAAATCATCAGAAAAACAGAAAAATCTTAAGTTACACTCCGTTTTTTTTCTTATACAACCAAATTAACATATGTTATACTTATATGTGATATTTTAAAAATATACAGTTTTATAAAGATAATTTTGTAATATTTAATTTACATTTTTTATTCATTCAATTGAGAAGAAGATACTGTATAAAAATATTTTGCACTCATTAGTTTTTAGAATGAATAAAATATACTAGTATTTAATCTACTGTTTGGTCTTACAACTTACGATATAGAAAACGGTTTTATCAACATAACTATAGTGCGAATCAAAGACGATGGTTGTAATTAATATGTATTTTTTTAACTTCACACTGTATCCCGCACATGGCAGTGTAGGAAGAGGGAATTCGGGAACCTAATGTTAGGACACTCCGTTCCGTTCGCCACTTTCGACATTCTTTCGCGCTCTGCCTTATTACTAGAACGAAGAATTAGGGAAGAACATAAAATATTTACTATGAAAATATACATAAATATAATAATAAACTCGCTTGTGCCCTTGCGCCACGACAAGCCTCAAGTTAAGTATTTAAACTCCTTGCTAGGGATCCTGAATCTAAATACTATAACGACACACTCTCCCTTCACAATTATAAATCTACAAAATCTCGCCAAACAATAGCTTTGGACTTGCAAATAATCAAATTTTAAGTAATAATAAGCATTAGACAGCCCTATTTCACCATGTTTGTTTTTACGTGGACCCGCGAATTCATCGCATACATTCTCTTAGTATGGACAAAATAAGTGAGTCGGAACTACACGTAAGAAACTGTCTGTCAGCCTCCGTGGCTTGAAACAGCCAGCAGAATTCGACTTTATTGTTTCCACAATAAATATTATAACTTGAAGGTATAATAAAATAGGTATTGATCCTAAGCTTTAAGAAAATACACTTTGTATGATTGTGTTAGAGTATAATTTAAATTGAACTGTCTAATTTTGTTTTGATAACAAACTATAGCATCTGAGGCGGGTAAAAACCACGCGATGATGGAGAAGTAAGCAGAAACGTATTAAACTCGCATTGACGAAAATGCCATTTCATAGTTTTTCTTATTGGTCGGGAATTTTTGTGGGTTTTTCACATTTTTGATTCTTCGCCAAATTCAAGTAGATGTGTCCAGTTTTTGTAAATTGGCAATTAGAGGTTAGGTAAAACAATATATTTCATTAATGTACGCTGTAAAACTAAATTAGTTTTCTCATTTTGAGAACGTACGACGAAAAAAGTTCGATCGATGCATAGAAAAATGTAGTATATTGACACTTAAATTGAAATTGTTGTTGTTACGCTTATATAATTGAATACTTATTAATAATTGAAATGTATTAAAAAAAATCCAATTAACATACTGAAATCGAAATCAATGGTTACATATTTCGCCATGTTTTTAAACAAATAAAAAATCTTTTAACTGTCCAAAAGTATATATAAAATTAAAACATACAAAAGTCATCGATGTGCAGTGACACTAGCGTATGACTGCAAATGTGAAGGATGTTGAATCAATTCCCAGAAGAAATATTTAATATTTTTATGTCTCCAATATTTATACGAGACAAAGAGCGGCGTCACTGGCGCCACTATACACAAAACTTTGAAATTACGGTGAAAATTACAGAACGTAGTGTCAAAAAAGAAGCTTACCCGCTTCATTAAAAAAGTATAGACAGGCCTCTCTACCTACCTCAGATTGATATCTGATATTGGTGATTCAATGATACATGAATAGATAAAACGTATTAACATAATACTGTTCTTGGCTTAATCTTCCAATAAGATCTCCCTTGGATTACTTTTGATTTATGACAAAGACGTCAGTCCAAACGTCCATACGCCATTACTGCCCTCCAAGTAGCCATTACGCGAGGCCATGAACATATTGTATTGTTGCAAGTAAAATATTTTGTGCTTACGAGAAATCCTTATTAATATAGTTTTAATAGATAACTATTGTAGTTTATTTAAAAGAAAAAATGTGGAAGCATTTTTTTGTGATTATTTTCAGCTTCACTTGTTTAATATAAAAAACACTTCTTTTCATTCTCCACAGTCCGACCAATTTAAGGTAATCATTAAATATTTAATTTCTTCGAGTGGGGATCGAACCCACAACATGCATCTTTTATAGTAACATGCTTGTGCCCTGCGCTGCGACTGGATAAATAAATAAATAAATAAATATTTATATTTATTTATTTAATTATTTATATTTTTAAATTACATTAATGACTTAACTTCCTAGACAGAAAGAAAGAGACTTAACAGAGTTCATGAATAATAAAAAAAGAAATTTATTAAAAAAGTTGGAGATGCCGGGGATCGAACCCGGGGCCTTTCACATGCAAAGCGAACGCTCTACCACTGAGCTACATCCCCGATGACATTTTCGTACATATTATAATAATTATACATAACAATATATAGATATATGAATAGTAAATACTACTAATGAGACTGGACGACTCATATGAACTTCGTGTCTCTATAATGAATTCTCCAGCCTATTAATTAGCCTATAATATATCTATCGATTACCTTATCTATATATTATGGAGATTTTTCTAAATAAAATTGCTAGGATTTTTTTTTCAAATACTTCTTCAGCTAGAGTCGGGTAAAACACTATCGTAAGTTTCGTGCCCCTTCGGTCAACATGTCACAAGAGTAATTTTTTAACACTTACAGTAGCTTTTTTAATATAACTACACAACTGGTCAGTGTCTCTGTCACATAAACTAAATAACATAAGATTAATGTTGTTTTTTATATTATTATTTAGAAATTTCGAAGATTCATAGAAAATAATTCTATAGCGAATCGCTTTCTTAATAATGTTTTTTCGATTAGACAATATATTCATAAAAAACTACGTTATTTAATTTATTCTTCTATTAATGTAAAAAAAATTAAACAAGCACAAGGCGATATACGCAGAGGGAACTTGGGAACCTAGTGTTAAAACTCTTTCATTCCCCATTTCTCACGGAATTCCGCCATTCACCACGCAGTGCCTCGCACTGCGTGGTGAATGGCGGAACTCAACGACGCACTTTGTCGTTACCAGAGCGATGTAATGAACTACTACTCTCTACTACCGATGTAATGAAAATATTAAATATTTCCTTTCCTCGAATGGGGATCGAACCCACAACCTGTCGCGGTTACAGTCACACTTTTGTATCCTTGCCCTATATTAACTTAATGTGTTCAAAACAAAGCGCTCAAAATTGATACGTATGCACATTTAAAATCAATAAATTGTCACGGATACTATGTTGTAAAACAATTGCAAGGCCGTTTGTTACACCTATGAGTTATTACTTAAATAATCGAAGTTTAATATTATTTTTTAGCTTCACGCTGTATCCCGCACGAGGCTGGTAGGTAGGCAGAGGGAACCCGGGAACCCAGTGTTAAGACACTCCGTTCCAATTCCGTTCCCCACTTTCCGCCGAATTTGAGGCACTGCATGAGGAGTGGCGGAACTCAACGCCGCACTTTAGCCTTATTACCAGAGCGAAGAAATGAAACATTAAATATTTAAAGCGAAAAAAATTAAATATTTCATTTTCTCGACTGGGATCGAACCCAGAACCTGTCGGTTACAGTCACACGCTTGTGCCGCTAGTGAATAATAAAATTAATCAATCTAACTAGATAAGGTCATGCTTTGCGAAATAGAGATTATGAATTAGTTTACTAAGTTTCTGTCATCGGGGATGTAGCTCAGTGGTAGAGCGTTCGCTTTGCATGTGAAAGGCCCCGGGTTCGATCCCCGGCATCTCCAACTTTTTGGTTTTTACTTTTTGAGTGCTAAATACAATTATTTACATTTCCGAAAATACCTAATTTAAACATTTAAATTAATAAACATTTTGCATATAAATGAAACGTGTTATGAATTACAATATATTTTTATTATTGCGAATTATTTTTATTTAAATTGAGTAGGTTTACTGGTCATCATACATACGACTCAATATCTCGAACTTGGGTGGAAAGAGGATAAAGGAGTGCCTTACCTCCATGTTGCCTCTGGTTAGATAATGATGTAATACTTATATGTCAATAAATAAATTCATGTGTATTTCATAAAAAAGAAATATTATTAGTACTGAACGTCTTTTTTGTCTTTTTTATGTATTATGCTTCCAAACAATACTCTCAAATGAGCCACTTCTACGATTTGATCCTGCTACCATTGCCCTCAATCCAATATGTCGCTACCCACCTACTTTATATGCTGTTACTTATAGCACAGTGGTTTGTTATATTCTTTTTCTAATATGACCATATTTTTTTATTTTTAAATACAAAAAGTATGTGTGCAGAATTATTAAGTATAAATAAAAACAATTCATAATATGACCTAATATCAATGACCGCTAACATTTGCTTTACAACCTGTTTACTCAATATGCTGATCACACACTTATTAAGACTTTCACTGAGGCGGCAAATCTTATACTGTATTTATATCATATGTATCAACGGGGATGTAGCTCAGTGGTAGAGCGTTCGCTTTGCATGTGAAAGGCCCCGGGTTCGATCCCCGGCATCTCCATTTTTTTTATTTAATTACAAACAAGAAGTTACATTTTTTAAAAAATCTTAATATTAGTTAGTAGCCAAAGTAGAACCTTGCGAATTTTATTGTGCTACAAAAAATTTTTATTAAACTAAAAAAAAGAACAAACTTATAAGCTGAGTAAATACAAGCATTTTTATATTCTGTTGAACGTATAAAAAGGCTGCGTAAGTCGAGCTTTCCTCTAATCATCCCCTACCGGGCGTCATAATGGCAGGGCACCATTCACGACACGTACGCGCTACGTGGCGCAAGGAATTACCATGCACGGAGATTCAGAATTTACGGGTGGCTTTAAAAATACACAAAGTTATAGTCTCGTCCGTAGTAGCTATATTCAATTTTGTTTCAGCGTTATACAGTATTAGATACTTTCTTAGTTTAAATATTGATGAATATAGTGGGAAGCTATTCTACAGAAGTTTACGGCAAAAAATAATGTCCAAGTATACCTGAAAACAGCAACAATGTAACTACTGATATTGATTACTATATTTAAAATAGTAAGGAAATATAGATATATCTAAAATTGTAAAAAAGTAAGTTTGCTCCCATAACATAAAAACTAATTATTTTACACCAAATTAAATTACACATTCAACATATAAAAAACAGGGGGATTCGGAAAGAAGTGTTTTAACATTACTTCCAGGATCCTTCTGCTGAAGCTGACATTTAAAAAATTTAATAAGAGGATATTATCCTAATTAAAAGAAGGAGGATACTAAATTTGTAACGATTCAAGTTCAAGATAATCCTATTATTGTATCTATATTATTTTATCGCAACCTCATTTTAATACAAAAACAAAGTCAATTTAAAAATCATTCCATAAAACTTAGCATTCCGTGGCTGTGAGAAGAAATTTTATTTCCGAAATAATTTTCCGTATTTCCATCTTGTTTTTCGTAGGTATCTGTGACAGGGTGCCGTCATGCCGGTCACGTCGCGCTACGTGCCCCTTTATAGCGGGATAGATAAAGGTATGTACACTGTATACGTATACTTAGCGAAGTCAATACTCCGCTGAATAACTTGCTTAAAGGATCACGTCTTAATCAAGTTAAGACGAATTATTCAGATAAATTATAATTCTGCTAGATTAAGGATTCTTCCCGATATACCCTATTAGAAAAGATGTAAGTTATATAACTTAATATTTGTCTTTTTTGTATAAATTCATAGAAATATCTGTTGTGTACTTAAGAAACTATTGTTAGTTTGGGCTTTAATCCTACTTGATCCTCATTGAAATATTAATAGTAAATAAATGAAAAAAATATTACTTTACATTAATATTATTTCACATTTATTTTTGATTTTTCTTAATAAAAATAGCATAAGAAACTGAACTTCGAGAATTCGTCAGTATTATCATATATATCATTTCTATATAACGCCGATCTTTTCTAATAGGGTTAAATACTTCATTTAATGCGTGGAGATATTTTTATGGGCGGCGAGGAATGTCATCACGCTACAGATCTCCCTCCCTTTGACAACTTCATGATTTAATGCCCTAGTGCTATTTGATTATAACATAATCTACAATTTATAAAGACATTTTAAATATTTAGAATTATTTTATTATTAAAATTGTTTAAAGGACTATTCCAGCACTCGCTCAGCATTCAGTAACACATTTTCATCTCCTCGCAATCCTAAGACAAAGCGCGGCGTTGAGTTCCGGAATGGTTATATAAGACTACAAATCTTTATATAATACAAAGTTGTAGTAGCCGTTGTGGCGGAACAGAGCAGTATCTAACTATAAAAAGGATGGTTGTCTGATCATTACAAGGAGGGTAAAATTATTTCCGCGTCTTAGTCGGCGTTGCGTTAACCGAAATGAAATTGCTGAATCAAATTAAATTTGGATGGAAAATGGAGAAGCTAGTAACTACAGTAACTCTTATACTGTAGATGTGGACTACTTAAAAGTTTTCCAATGCTGAATTGCATTTTCAAACATACCATTTTTCACACATTGGCTGGACTCAGCATTGAAATCACGTTAGTAAGTAGATTTATAGTGAAAAATAGTACTTGAACCTAACCTCATTTTATATAAGATTGCTTTATATATAACGTCCTTGGGAAGGTAGTTTATGATTTACATAAATGTTACCGTCTAATAATTATTTTGAGGCGTACCTAGTGTCAACACATTCTGCTCTTTACTATCTACTTGAATTCAAAATATTACGTGGCGGAACTCAGCGCCGTGCTCTTCTTTTGTTTTTTCTTCTTTTGTTGAATCGGAAATGTGAAAATTACATAAATGTCATCATGTAAACAGCAATCACAATGTGTACAGTGGCACAATGGCACATGGCACGATAGATAGTGGGAACTTGGGAAGTGTAGTAGTACCTAGTGTTAAGACACTCCGCTTCGTTCTTCCCTACTTTCTGCCGAAACAGATGCATTGCGTGTTGTTGATTGGAGTAAATCGACGCCGCGCTTTGCCTTGTTACCAGAGCGAAAAAATGAAAACATTAAATATTTAAATTGAAAATATTAAATAATTCATTTCCTCGAATGAGGATCGAACCAACAACCTGCCGCGTTAAATGTCAGATGCTTGTGCCACTACGCCACGAATTTTATACAACACGCGTAAAATAGAAATACGTAGAAAATCAAGTCACCTGTATAAACTGTACTCACATGATTTAGTAATCAATGTGAATAAATTCATTTTGAATAACTTCATTTACGAACTGATATAATATTTACTTACAGTAACTAATAACAAATCCACGTCAGAATAATAAAATAAACATATTTTATTATTTTAGATTTTTATTGTAAATTGTATATGAGTCTTGATATAAATAGATTATCTATATACGGTATTTCCATTTTTTTTTATATAAAAAAATATATTTGTTAAATTGTAAGAAACAAATTGGTCAAAAATATTTGTTAAACGAGGTCTGTCGTTGCGCAGCGGCACAAACGTGTGACTGTAACCGATGGGTTATGGGT
This sequence comes from Eueides isabella, assembly GCA_019049475.1. Lineage (NCBI taxonomy): Eukaryota > Metazoa > Arthropoda > Insecta > Lepidoptera > Nymphalidae > Eueides > Eueides isabella. Next base: position 4,382,876 of record CM032402.1, read on the forward strand.
TCGATCCCGACTAGAGGAAATGAAATATTTAAAACTTTCAATTTAAATATTTAATGTTTTCATTTCTTTACTTTGGTACAAGGCAAAATGCGGCGTTGAGTTCCGCCACTCAACACGCTATGCCTTAAATAATTCGGCGGAAAGTGAGGAACGGAAGTGGAACGGACTGTCTTAACACTAGGTTCCCAAGTTCCCTCTGCCTACCCTGCCATGTGCGGGATACAGCGTGAAACTGAGTATTTATTAATTTCACCTTGAACTCATTCATATAAAAGTATAAAAATGATATTTCGAGTAATAATAATATTCATCCCTTTATAGCTTAAACCGGGACACGGAACTGGATATAGCTTACAATTTTAAATTTACCGACATCATAAAAAAGAAAGTAAAGCATAAAGCGAATAACAAAGGTAACCGCAACCAAACGAGCATCGACAGTAAAACAAATGTCGAAGTGATCTCGAAGTTCATTTACAGCAGATTGACAACAGCGTGGCGTGGGTAGCCGGCGCCCTGTAAAGCGAGAATTAGCAATAAAAACTTTTATACAATCCTCGTGGGGCGAAAGAAATGTGGTAGTACAGTGTATAATTCGATAAAATTTTCCTGTTTTTTGTTATTACATAAGGAAATTAATATATTGCGAATTTTTGTCACGTTTTTTTTTGTCTTATAAGCTTGAGTTCCGCAACACGCAATGGCAGGATAGACAGAGGGAACTTGGGAACCTAGTGTTAAGACACTGAGTACCGTTTCTCATTTTCCGCCTAATTTTTAGGCTATGTATGTTAAATGGCGGAACTCAACGCTGCGGATTGCCTTATAATCAGATTAAAGAAATCAAAATAATAAATATCTAAATAGAAAATATAGAATATTTCATTTCCTCGAGTGGGAATCAAACCCATAACAATTCGTTTATTGTTTCCAGTAAATTTGATCATAAGGACAATAAAGGACCAATATATTACGAATACAACATCGAAATTGCATTATCATTATCTTATTGGTACATCACTACTTTGTAGGGCAATAATTCTTGGCCGCACCTCATTTGCATTTCTTTATTGGATCGCGGGGAGATTGAGAAAAATTTAGGCTTTCCCTTTTAATTAAGGCTGCACTCAAATAATAATTATTTGCAAGTACATGAATGTTTAAGCAATTGTTTTTCTTATCTTTATGTTTTCCCCTCGTCTAGCATTCTTACTATTTAGCTAGGGTACAACACTAATGGTTGGCCACTCTGAGATTATTTTAACTTTAATGGACGTACTAAACTTATATTTAAAAAGCATATAAAAATTTTGAACGAAGCAGGATTTGAACCCGCGCCTCTGGAAAACCGTTCCAGCGCTCTGATCAACTAAGCCATTCGTTCAAAACCAATGGCTTGGTTGGTCGGAATGGCTTTTTAAATTTAAGCTTAGTATTTTCTGTCCTAAGTGTGGAATAACACTTTAAAAAACATAGTAAAAAAAATTAATGGACTTGTTTTAGTGTTTAATTTTTTATGCCACGGGCAAAGCGCGGCGTTAAGTTCCACCACTTAACACGCAGTGCCTCAAATTCGACAAAAGGTGGGTAACCGAAGTGGAACGAAGTGTCTAAACACAAATTTCCCAAGTTCCCTCTGCCTACTCTGCCGTGTGCGGGATACTGCGTGAAGCGGAGTATAAAGTGCCTATATTTAAAAAGTAGGTGTTTAGGCCATCAATAAACGTTTCTACCATATAAATGTACAAAACGTGAAGAAGAAAATCACTACTTTATCATTCTCTATCTCTTACAATACAAACGAAGAAATAAATATATATTTATAAATAACTCAATATTCAAATGCTGCAGCTATCGCAACATAATTCACGGAACGTTTGAAACAATTGATTGTTTTTTCTCAGTCGATTACTGATTATTGATTATATATTTATTATCAATAAGAAATAAACTGAAATAACTGGTGTCTCCGTGACGAAATGGTGCTCGAAAAAATATCCATTCCTGGACTTAGAGGCATCTCGAGCAAATCGAGCAATTAAATTCGTTAATTGCTAATTAGTGCCGTATCCTGCATTGATATGAATGTATTTTGAAATACCTAATAACTATTGATTTTTGTAAAGATTTCCTAAAACTTTTGATAAATAACTTTTGATGAATCGGTTATGAAGTGGAGTGGAGTATTAAAGCAACGGTGGAAAACTGAGAGAGATATATAGCGTCTACACAAAGCTCTCTTTCTCCTTCTCTCTCTGTATATAGTACAAATAGAAATCTAACATTTTCATTAATATATTGTATTGAATAAAAATTAAATGAAATACGTATTATCGTACCCATTATGCTACAGGTGGGAAGGCTGTTACTACTTGTATAGGTTATCAATTAAAATGTTTTGATAAATATAATTCTAAGCTTATCATAGTAGATATAACATAAAGCACGTTTTGTTATTCTTTATCTTACTAACTTTTTCAACGAAGCACTAAACATTACATTAATTATATATTAACGTGAAATAAAGTTGAACATAAATTAAATAAATCAAGGATGTATTTTTACCTATTTAACAATTAGCCCGTCAATAATTTCTACTAAAGTAACAACAACATAAAAAACTGGTCATGTGCGAGTCACACCCTCACCCAGCGAGAGACCAATACCAATACCAATTTCAGAATTGTAGGACCAACATGAAGTTAGCAAACTATTGGGCTCGTTTTGTATGAAATTGAAAAACAAATACGTTTATAATGATTTTGATCCATGAAATACCTATAAATTTCAACTTAGAGACTTTTTTATTAGTATTGCATTTTCTCGCGGTATACCAAATTTATATTTTATATATATTTTTTTAGCTGAGTTATCTTAGAAGTATGATTTGTTCTGTGCTTCAACAAACTGTACACCTAAATATTACATATTGTATTACATAACAGACCGTAGCGTTTGCGCTGGCGCCTCTCTACCTTCCCCGCTAGGGATATAGCTTGAAGCTAAGTAAGTAAGTAAGTAAGTATATCCACGTGATCCAGGATGGACAACAAATTTGTCTAATAGGAGTTTCATATTTTAATTTTGCGGTATACATCCCTAAAAATTTAAACTATCAAGGTAATGAAAAGAAACATTTTTTAACTTTCATAATATAAAAATCAATAAAAATTAAATTATTTGTTAAATACTCACACAAACACAAATGAAAAGATTATTCTAAATGGAACAAAAGTGACTCTAATATAATTTTTAGTAAATGACTTTAAATTAAATAAAGTTGGAACAATTCATAATATGACCCAATATCATATGACCGCGAACATTTACTCAACAACCAGTTTACTCGATATGCTGATCACACATTACATATTAAGGCTTTCACTGAGGCGGCAAAATCTTATACTGTTTTATTACTTACGTATCAACGGGGATGTAGCTCAGTGGTAGAGCGTTCGCTTTGCATGTGAAAGGCCCCGGGTTCGATCCCCGGCATCTCCATTTTTTTATATTTATTATTTTTTTGAATAAAATAACCTAGTATCTACTAAATCTATACGATACATTATTCATTAAGTAGCAATTGAATGTAAATGTGTAAAAAATTGTAAGTTTCATTTGTAAGAATTTCGACGTAACATAATTTAAAACTACACTAGATATGTACGTTCGTTGTTACGGCGATATTTCTATTTAGATTTAGATACTTCTTATATTATTCCCAAATACACTAATATAAATCCCGAATTTGTTAATATGAATATTATTTTAATTATTATACTTACAAAAACAATTTGTATTTACAAAAATATGAAAAATATTTTTTATATGTTGCTTATGTACATTATGTATCACAGCTTTGACTTCATAACTATAATTCATTCTCAATATTAAGCAGCCCGGCAGTTCAAGAAAGATGTTACATCTGTAAATTCGCGCAAGTAAACATATAAATTGACAGTTATAGCCCATTCGAGCGCAATCGGCGGATGAGTCTATACATCAGCACCGCCTCCATCCATCTCGGTAATGGCGCCGTACCTCGCGGTTACCTTGAATCTTTTATAAGAGAATCTACGTCCAGGAAATAGCGAAATAGCGGAACCAAACAAAATAAGAATGTACATACATACTTGACGGTTGAGAACGACAGGTTAAAAATTTTAATTTTGTAAAATTAGCGAGGAATAATTAGTCTAGCCCCAGATTATAATTGAATTATTGAAAGATTCACAGTAAAAGGATTGTCAGTTAAATAAGTATTCGGAGATGCCGAGGTCAAACCTGGGGATGACCGGTCATTAGGATACATGTATAGCGAACTCTACCACTGGGTTACGTGCCCTATTATATATTATATTGTATATATATTTTTTTATTAGAATTTCTCAGTATAATACAATTTTTGATGACTTTTTTAATATGACAGGATTGTAATAAATCTTTATACTTAAGGATCTTGTAATAAGTTACATCGTACCAAACTATGGGACTTCACTAATATGAAATTTATGTACTGTGTATATAAATAGGTGGATGGGCTAGTAGTAGTCTTTACCTCATCATTTTATTGTGTTGTTTTTATTGGTCTATGGTTATTCACCATTCAAGGTTGAAACTAGAACATTTTTTTATTATTTGACACATAAAAGACACATCCCACACCCAAACATTTATATTACTATACGTGCGGTCGAGAAGCAACCAAAATAAATTGTATCCACAAGAAATATGTCGCAATACATGTAAAAGATAACGTGGGCATTTTTCAAGTAAGGAAATTTATGGCCGCTCAATTGAATTTCACACTTGATTTGCGCGGGCGGGTTTGAAAAATCCTTCCGGTTTTCAAATACCGAATACATATGTCAAATAAACGCGGGAAAACATAGAGCGGTGTTACCCGCTTAAGCGGAGGGTCGCCATGTGTCAAACGGAAATAGTTATTTATGGATCCCATTCACAAATTGCATTCGTGGCCGAATTGATATATTGGAATGTTTTATATGCAAATGTGATCTAAGATGAATGTGTTGCCCCAGAAACGGATGTCGAATGATTTAGTAGCTGCGTTACTCTAAGTAGAGCTCAACTACAAATGAAAGTAATATATTTTGTTGATAATCGTTTTAATAAATAAGAGAGCTAATCTTGTTTTTAAAAATTAATCAGCATGCTTACTGAGTAGTATTATAAGGTAAGGTTACTTAATAATTTATTCTTATTATGGCAAATTATTTAAAGGCTGTCGTAGCAGAGATAACAAGGGCGTATCTGTAAGCGACTGGTTGCGGGGCCAATCCCCACTTAAAGAAGAGAAATATTTAAGATTTTATTCTTCGCTCTGGTTATTGGAGTTTCGCTACTCAACTCACAATGCCTTAAAGTCGACGAAACTGAACGGAGTGTCTTAACATTAGGATATGCAGGATACAGCGTCAAGCCAAAAAACTAATATTATTTTTTTAACAGTAGTGATATGTGTAGTTTTGTTAATCATATAGATATGTAAATAATAAATATATATGTAATAAAACTTTTTATATTTAAATATCACATATACACTTTTATTAATCAATAACAAAATAAAATTCATGATTTAGGATTTAATTGATTATTATGATCAAGATTAATAGGTTGACTACATATTCAAATTATCGATATATAAATACAAGAAATAATAAATTATACTAGAACGTCATAGCTCAGTTTTACGTTGATTCTGGGCGTAATTCAAATTTGAGGAAAGGTTCATTTTTTAAATTATCTTACCCGATCTTACACCTAAGTTACTGGATACACGTAAAGTCGCGATTTTCATATTAAGCGAAAAGGAAAAAAACCTATTCAATAGATAGTGAAATACATGTTAAATATAACATGTATTTCACTCACTCACTCACTTAGCTTCACACAGTATCCCCCACATGGCAGAAAGAACTTGGAACCTAGTGTTAGGACACTCTGTTCCACTTTCGTTCCCCTCTTTCCGCTGAATTTAAGGTATTATATGTTCAGTGGCGGGACAAAACGCCGTGTTTTGCCTTGTTACCAGAGCGAAAAAATGAAAATATTAAATTATTTCATTTCTTCGAGTGGGGATCGAACGCAGAACATGTCGTTTGCAGTCGCACGCTAGTATTGCTGTGCCACGACAGGCTTTATTATTTTACCTATAATTATTAAAAAGTTTCCATTATATATGTACAAGTAGCTTACCTAACATTGTTAATGAGTAGATTAACAATATGTTTGGACTCAGCTTAGTTAATCTGTTTGCGAGTTCAACTATCACTTAAAGCCTCCCATTACGAGTAATGGGATAGCGCGGCGTTGAGTTCCGACAATTATCACGCAATGTCTCGAAAACATAGCAGAAAGTGGGAAATGTCTTAACATTAGGTTCCGTCGGCCCACTAAAAAAATCTTACGGGTAAAGCGACACAAACCAGCTACACCTTTTTTTCCAAGTCGAACGGTAAAACTAAAAGTCTTCGTCAAATGTATACTTACATATATTAAAAATATTACATTATAAACCCGTTTCTGGAATTAAAATCTTAGCATTTGTGGCATTTTAAACCAATAGATTAATATTATATTTACCAACATAAACTTTTCGATATACATTGCAGTATAACAAGAGCAAAGTTAAATAATATGATGTTTACAGATAAGGCACGGTCACGGATATATAATAAATCATACGAGTTTCAGTAAATCAACATCTGTTCGCTAAGTCGGTGCCCGGAGGTCAGTTCGTGGACAATAGAAAGTTAGATATTGTTACTATTTTCTAAGTATCGTAAAACTGTCTGTACTGTTTATGTTGTAAAGCTACTAAAGTTGAAAATTGATAGCAGTAAGTATTTAATAGAATAAAATAAAAATTTATTTTTATCTCTCTAAAATTGATTAAATAGTAGTAGGTATTATAAATTATATGAGGCTTGTCGTGGCACAGCGGCACAAGCGTATGACTGTAAATGACAGGTTGTGGGTTTGATCCCGACTCGAGGAAATGAAATATTTAATATTATCAAATTAAATATTTAATGTTTTCTTTTCTTCCCTCTGGTTACAAAGCAAATCGCGGCGTTGAGTTACGCCACTCAACACGCAATGCCTCAAATTTAGCGGAAAGTTGGGAACGGAAGTGGAACGGAGTGTCTTAAGACTAGATTTCCAAGTTCTCTCTGCCTACCCTGCCGTGTGCGGGATAAATCGTGAATGATGTATATTATAAAAACGCAAAGCGCAGCGTTCTGTTCCGCGACTCAACACAGAATGCCTTAATTTCAGTAGAAAGTTGCGAACGGAACAGAGTGTCTAAACACTAGATTCCAAACTTTAATCTGCCTAATCTGTTATTAAAGTAAATTAAAAAAAATAAACATAAAAATACGTTAAAACAATTAATTTAATTTGTGTATTTTTTTGTTTCTATCAAAATCAAAATCAAAATCAAAATATTCTTTATTCAATTAGGCCATTTAAGCACTTTTGAATCGTCAAGTTACATATAAGTGTCTGTGGTGTCAGTCCTTACAGGAAGCTACCACCGGCTCGGAAGGCGTGTATGCTAAGAAGAGCCGGCAAGAATCTCAACAGTTGCTCTTTTCAAAATATCAATTAAAGTAAATATATAACATAGCTTCCTGAGTGAGTACCAACAGCATTTAATCCCACGCACTCTTATCGTTGTAGTATTCTTGAATAGAATAATATGCTTTGCCTAACAATATATTTTTAACATTCACTTTAAATTTTTGAAGTGGCAAATTTAAAATTATTTGTGGAATTTTATTATACATACGTGTACCATGTCCCATAAAAGATTTACTAACTTTTTGAAGACGAAAACTAGGAGTGACCAGCTTGTTTTTACTTCTTGTATTGATATCATGTCGGTCACTGTTTTTTAATAAATTGTGGCTATTTTTCCGAACAAGTATTATATTATCATATATGTACTGTGATGCCACCGTAAGAATACCCGTTTCTTTAAAAAAATCTCTCAGGGATTCCCGAGCTCCCATGCCGTAAATGGCTCGGACTGCTCTTTTTTGAATTACGAATAAAGATTCGATATCTGCAGCATTGCCCCATAGTAATATTCCGTAGGACAATATGCTATGAAAATAGCTAAAGTAGACTAGGCGTGCAGTATCAACGTCCGTAAGCTGCCTCACTTTTCTAACAGCATATGCAGCGGGGCTCAGTCTGCCCGCAAGAGAAGACAGATGGGGGCCCCATTGTAGTTTCGAATCTAGGGTTACTCCCAGGAATACCGCGGTATCACAAAAATTGAGAATTTTGTTATCCACGCTTAAATTAAGCTTCTCTTTCCTAACATTCGGCATAGTAAATTCTATACATTTTGTTTTTTGTGCGTTTAATACTAAATTATTAGTATTAAACCAGTGAATTATTTGCGACAGCGCACTATTCACTTCGTCATAGTTTTTTTTATATCGATCTACTTTAAAAATTAATGAAGTATCATCCGCAAATAATACCACATCGCATAAATTATTAATGCAAAAGGGGAGGTCATTTATATAAATTAAAACCAAAAGAGGCCCTAGAATCGAACCCTGTGGGACACCCATCCGCAGAACGCTACCGGAAGACTTAACATTATTTAAGGTAACGTGCTGAATCCTGTTTCTAAGGTACGAAGCAATGAGATCACGGGCACTGCCTTTGACTCCATAATGGCTAAGTTTGCGTAATAACGTATCGTGGTCTACGCAGTCAAAAGCCTTAGACAGATCACAAAACACTCCAACCGCATTTTGTGAGTTTTCCCAAGCTCTATATATGCAATTAAGGAGGGCAACTCCCGCATCTGTTGTAGATCTGCATCTAGTAAAACCATACTGTGCTTTATTTAAAATACTATTTCTATTAAAATACAAAGATAATTGATTAAAAATTATTATTTATTAAGACTATTATTTAAGAATCCTATTATTTCCTTAGAAGATATTACCAATGCAATATTCCCTATATTTTTAATATAACTGTTTAGATTACAAGCGTTGAATCGCATTTAGTTACTGAATAGTGCAACAGCAAACACCCCTAAGGTAATTAAAAAAATAAAAGAAAAAAATTCTTCTCTCCGAATCCTCTTTCCATATTAATTAATTAATTTGAACCAACGTCTATTCAAGTAATTCTTAACTTTTATATTTATTTATATATATATAGCTTCACGTTCGCTTACAGTTGCAGGGTAGACAGGGTCACTCCGTTTATTCCCCACTTTCCGCCAAAATAATACGACGCGAGTCTATTATTCATATGAGTAAAATAAATATTATATTTGAATTAAAAAATGCAAAGTCGATCTTTTTGAATAAAAATAAATTTAGCAAAGTGTTTTATAATTGAACATGATACGCTAAAACCAGATTTTGTTCTCGCGTTTCAACCTCTAAACATGTCCAAGCGGTTGATGTTTCAATAGATATATCACGTCACGTGCTTTTAACTTTGACGTCAGCTTTGCCTTGTCCAAATGTCCACTAGATGTTAGTGTTGCCAATCTTCTTTAAAACTACCAATTAGGTAGAAATATTTTTAATACGTTTCTATATAAATACATATTTATTTTGATAATACTATTTAACAAGTAGTAACTTTAACTTTGTACGAGTGTTATAAAAATAGAAAAGTTTTTTATATAAATACAACAATTAAATTAAACAATGGTTATACTACAATATTTTATTATATAATTCGAGAGCTGTAAAATATTCACCATAACGTGTATTTCTTCTTTTGTTAATTTATACCATATAGCTTTTAGTAGGATAAAAAATACCGCTAGTAACACTAAAAATTCAGATTAGAAATTGTCAATTATTGCTGTCATTTATTAAAAGTCTAGTTTGATCCGATCGTTCGCTTGTTGTACATTGTTTATGTATTTTTAAGAGATCGTTTAATTTTTATTTTATTTTTAAATATCTGCAATGGATTTCAACGATAAAGTCGTTCTTATTACTGGCGCTAGCTCAGGTATTGGAGCTGCTACTGCAATATATTTTTCCAAACAATCAGCGAAGCTATCATTAGTGGGCCGAAAAGAAAATAATTTGAAAAGAATAGGTCTGTACTGTGAGAAAGCAAAAGGAATAAAACCACTGACCATCATGGCCGATTTAACGGATGATGCAAATGTCGAAAAAGTTGTTAATGAGACAATTGATCATTTTGGAAGAATAGATGTTTTAGTAAATAACGCCGGCATTGTAGCCATGGGAGGAATAAAAAACTCTAGTATTGAAATGTATGACAAAGTAATGTCGACAAATATGCGTGCTGTGTACCATTTAACGATGCTTTGCACTCCACATCTGATTGTTAGTAAAGGATGTATTGTAAACGTTTCCAGCGTCCTCAGCAGCAAAGTTAGCTCTATGGCGTTAGCTTATAATCTTTCAAAAGCTGCACTTGATCATTTCACAAGGTGCACTGCGTTGGAACTGGCACCTGACGGTATCCGCGTTAACTCTGTAAACCCCGGTTTTGTAAAAACCAACATTATGAAAGATCTCGGTTTAACTGATGATCAGTTAGAATTGTTCGCTAAGAATGCTGTTGGTAAGACGCCGTTAAAAAAAATTGTAGAAGCTGAAGAAGTTGCGGGTGTCATTGCATATCTGTCAAGTGACAAGGCTAAAAGTATTACTGGTACTTGCAACTTCATTGATGGTGGAAGTCTTTTGGCTTGAAAGTCAAGACAACATAGTATTACTTAGAAACTCATGTACCTAGTCAATGACGTTAAAATTGAGAATTATTTATTTTTATTAAAATTAAGTTTCAAAACAATATAAAAATACCCAATGAAAATAGGAAAAATATATTTACGCAATGTTCTGATTAAAATCTATTTACTGGAAAAATATAATGTTTTCATTTTTCTCCTTCCAACATAACATAGAATTTTACAAAAAACTTCACACAACCCTAAGTGTCTATATTTTTTTACTTTTCAACAGAGCATAAATAAAAAAATATTTATAAACCCAATAATATTACTATATATACATAGATATAGATTAAGTGTTATTGGAAAACACTAAAAAACGTGTGGACCTTTAATAATACAACACGACAGTCACAGCGTTAAAAAAATTCAACAGCTACTTTTATCATCACGGCTTTTTGAACTTTTTAAAATATTTAAAAAAAAAAACTTGCTTTTAAGTATGTTTAATGGAAAACACAAGGAAAACAAGCATAAGGATCACCTGGTGGCGAGTGGTCACTACCACACACTGCCCCGTGTAACACCAGAGGAGCTACAGGCTTTGTATGGAAGTAGTCAAAACTTAACGTGCTTTTCTCGAAGACGCAGTCTATATCTATACTTTAATAAAAATATATTATTCAAATGGAATTTAAATCTAAACAATAATATTCAGTTTAACAAATTCCTGAGATATTAGTGTGACTATAATGACGATATTCTATTGTAATGTAAAATTAATTACCATATGAATTTAAAGAGAACAATATAACATATTTCAGTTCTACCTAATCTATATTCAACGGAAACGTCACTTTTAATATTTCGCGGTAAACAACTGTTCTGTATCAATATCAGCACACAATATTAGAAATTAGTAGATACAGAAAGACTAACGGCAAGTTTGCAATCATTAGCATACATTTTATCTGAAATAAACTAAAGCCATGTACCATTATCAGCAAACTCCGGTAAACACGACAGGTTGTGGGTTCGATTCCTTAATGTCGAATCTCGATTAAATATTTAACGATTTAATTTTTTCGCTCTAACACACACAAGTTCAGTAGGAAGCGGTAAACGGAATAGTGTGTTAACATTAACATTAGGTTCCCAAGTTTCCTTTGCTTACCCTGCCATGTGAGGGACACAGCGTGAAATTGAACACCGTGTGTATAAATATGGAAGCACCTTTAAATATTTATTTTATTCTATAACATATATATTTGTGTATATATATTTGTTGTTATAGCTGCAACAGAAATTCAAGATGTGTGAGAATAACAGCGGAGTTTGAATAACACGTTTAACATTTTGTATACAAAATCCTAAACACAATATAATAAATTAGTAAAAAATGTATTCATTTATGTATCATGTACATGCATACGTAAATTAAGTTTCTATTATACATATTTATTAAAAATCATAGATAATATATTTGTTATCAATTGCCTTGTGTTGATAAATCAGCGTTGTGATTTAGTTCAGCTTAGTTAATAAATATGCTGATCACGCCTTAAGTACTTACGTTAGTAAAATTCTTTGTATGTAACAATCACTTTCACTCTGATGATAAAACACGTACTGTGTTTAGGAATACATTGTCATCGGGGATGTAGCTCAGTGGTAGAGCGTTCGCTTTGCATGTGAAAGGCCCCGGGTTCGATCCCCGGCATCTCCAGATATTTTTGATTTAGAAAACAATTTAAATTTTGCTTTTCAAAAACACATACTAACACAGACACGACATACGGATAATTCTTGAATATTTTTTTTTATCTCATTCAATTCATAAGTAAATTAAAAAACAAAACTAAACCAAGCGTTATTATCAATAGAATAAAAAGAAACGATCATGAAATGCGTATATATTTATTATTAAGTTGTTCAGATTGAGTAGAGGCATTCGCTCAGGAATTTCATTACTTGATAGCCTGACATTTCTTTGGTTGTTACAATTTAAAACTACCTTCAAACAGCCATTAAAAATAGCAAGTTAAAAAAATGTCACGTTACGGCTACAAAAATCTTGTTACAAACAAATATATAATGAAACAGCTTAATACGACGCGACGTAATAAAAGCAACGCAAATTAGAACATTGCATAGTCTGTCGTTCTAAAAACTTACATTGTCAAATAACATTGTATTACAAAATAATTTATGATCTACGACGCAATATAATAACAATAGTTGAAACAAGGAATTTTATTTATTAATAATTATATATTTGCTATATTAGCGACGCAACAGTAAATTTCATCAAATCATTTCACAATAAATGTGCACTTACAATGTCTCACGATTCATTGGTATGTCTTATTTATTGTACAATTGATTGTGATTTGGCGTTTTTTTTTCACATTTTCTATTTTTTAGATGGTAACAATATTTTGCCTACATTTTGAGAGCCTAGTTACAATTTAAATACGTTAAATTAAAAAAAAACACCATAGACACAAGATTTGAAAAATGAATGAATATTGTGGACATTCGAAATTAAAAAATCGATTTTTCCTTTCAAAATATATACACAAATTTAAATCGATTCTAATTAAACTGTGAACACGATTCGATGACATCACAAGCTTACCCAACCACTAATCTAGCAACACTATGTATACAATGAACACATTGTAATTAAAAATTGTCGAACATTTTCAGTATACTATAGTAGTATCATTAATGGCTTTGATTGGTGGCTCTCATTATTGCCCCAATTCTAAAAATCATTTTTTTTTTAATTTAGTAACTTTTTCAAAACTTTTTTTAAGCAGTTTTATTACGGGAATGTCAAGATTCAAATTTAAATGGAAAAAATTGGGACACTATATAATATTATTTAATTTTACCATCAAAATACTTAAGACTATGAAATACTATTGAGAAATAAGCTCCTGACTATCTTACAAACTAAACCACACAAGGCGAATAACTGGCTAAAACGCGTCGTGTGCTCTAGTTAAAGAATTAACATACATTTTAAGTATGTAGCATAGTCATCCCTATTTTAAGTTATTTATAATTTTTACGTAATTCATTATAGTTGTTTTTATACAATTATTTGCAATCGCGCTTTTATATCGTCTTTCACAGGATATAATACCAAAAGAATAATAAATTTGTTACTACACAAAAAGTTCTGATTGTCAACTCATTTTTATATTAAACATGTTTTTATGTAAAACAACATTTTTGTAGGCAAAAGGAACATTACCCGAATATTACTTTTCAATTTTATCTATTCATCTATAAAATGTTTCATATCAGAACTATTTCTTTAGTAACCTAAATATAATTAAATTAGTTAAAATTAAATAAAATTAAAATTTATTTCAAAATATTACATACTAACTTAATTTTACTGAACAATGTGATATAAACGTTGCTTTTAATAACATTATAGATACTGTATTGTTTCAAAATAATTGTGTGCTTTGAGCTTGTCTATTTTAACTGAAGTTGCACTTCTATTTATACATATTTCAATTAATTTGGAAATAATTTTTTGAACAAACAATCTAAAGATGAACAAAAGAAATACAATTAAAAAATAAATAGCAGTGGATGGCGTTAAGTTTCCTATGTTGCTTTTATTGTCTACATCACTATCTATACTGTTATTGGTACAACACAATATAAATATTAAAAAAAAAGGTAGAAAACGCTTCGTCGAGTGCGACTTTGTTTAACGCTTGTCGCACTCGTTCATGTTGAGGTCGGTGTTAGGCGCGGGGCTGCAGGGCGAGGGGCGGCGCGGGCGCGGCGGGCGGCGGCGGGGCGCAGGGCGGCGCGGGGGGCGCGGGCGGCGCGGGGCGGGGCAGCGACGCGAGCGAGGCTGTGGCAGAGACCGAGGCGGCCGGCGTCGGCGCGTCCACGTCATTCTGCAACGATCCAACTGCTGAGCCGCCCGCTATAACACCGCGGACCGGGAGGGGACCGACGCGGGACGAGACCGGGGAACGGAGCGGGGGGAGGGGGGGTGGCGGGGCGAGGGCAGGAGGAGGGGGGCACCGTTACTCACTCGCTAACCTGCCGCCTTATCACCGTCACTGTCTACACTTTAAATCTCCTGATATCTAAGCACAATTGTCTAACATATGTGTTTGTAAAAATGCTATTGCTATAATAATGGCTTCACTGGAGTTATAAAGTATGTAGAATTTAAGGGATTTTCTGCTCTAATTTATTTTAGACAGTCAACGGTTTAAAACGGCATACATAAACTACGTTTGTGCTGATATAATTACTGTAAAACTATGAAAACAAAATTGGACTGAAAAATAAATATATTTGTAAAATTCCCAAAAAAAAAAAAAAGAATCAGTAGCCTAAAACAATAATAGCTTATAAACTTTGCGCTGAAGCGTATAGCGATTGAGGGAATGAAATTAATAAAGCTAGTGCTCATGAGTACAAGTGAGTCATAAATATATGAAACAAATACCAAACACAAACGATGTAATTCAATTATTGTTGTAGTTAGAAACAGAAACAGTTACATATATGACAATCAAACAGAAAGTCGAGTGTAAAATCAGCACGAATCGCGAGTTGAATGGTGCGTGAGGTTTTATCAAAACATGCGACATAGAAAATTTGATGACATAACAGCAAAAATAATTAAAAATAAAAGTGCTGTAAACGTCATAAAAATTATAGATGATTTCAAGCACAAGCCCATTGAATTAATGATGAACCATTTATATCATTCAAATTCAACAATCAATCTTGAAAACACACACAATGAAATTAAATTAAACACAATTATGAAACATGATGAAGAAGCAATAGGACACAGTTATACGCTAAGCATGATAATACATAAAAAAAATAAATATAAATACCATAATAATAATAATAATAAATATAGAAAATAAACACATAAATTATATTAATTTAAATTTAAAAAAATATCGTTTACCTATATTGATCGATGTATCCTACCTTATTGCTACATATATCAAAAATACGCACAACACATTATAATAACGTTTAAACAAAAAGTGTTACCTGTTACAATGATGATGAAGATAATAAAACTGTTAGGTCATATACATTTCCTAGCTCCCGAAACGTAGCCGACTAAAAACAACACATTCAATATTACATAATAACTATATACGGGATATGGCAATACCACTGTCAAATAACTAGAATACGTTTTCTATCATGATTATGTACCTATTTATATTTTTTTATAACAATAATACTACAATTTCAATAATCTACGTTTATAGTTTACTTTATGAATATTAAGTTTACTTTTTACAATCTATTATATTCTATAGTGGACTAGAATTACATTAAAACTTTTAAATTTGGAACACATCAGTGAAGTATATAGGTGTCACTCGTTAGCCAATCATGCACTTCTATTTATTTGAAATTTCACAATTGATTTTTACGTTACGATTAGCCAAAACAAATATAATATAAATATGCAAATATCATAATAATTTATACATTGAACTATATATAAAACATTCATGTTCTTCTTCGTTCTAGCACTAAACATCGTATCACTAGCGTCATATTCTATTTGAAATTCGAATTTCGAACGTCTATATAGTCTATGTCCTAGAGGTGTAGCTTGTACAGATAAAAAATACTAAATAGGTCGCTCGCGTCGTTTCGATACCGGCGGCTCCGTACTACGCACTTACTGTGAGCGACGTGTTTACAACCCAAGTACGCTCTCCGGAGCGCATTTGTGACTTTGCCCTGATTGCCACAGAAAAATATCTTAATATCCACACATGCTTCAATTTCATTCTATATTTACACGATAATAAAATGATTAAAACTTCTTATTAACCGAATAATAATTAGAAAACGAGCGATTTAATGATACAATATGTTTCTTTTTGATTGTCAAAACGTGTCTTGAATCTAAGTATGCGTTTTGATTTTTTACTACCCATTCCATATCACGTATTGAAATATGAGAAAATAGACAAAAAAGTTAGTCATGCTGTAACGTAAAATGTCTCACCACACTAACTCCTGTTTTGGCCTGTAATTATAACATTTACTTTAACCTATTGTACCTTTTATCATATATAACGAAATTAAACGATTATTTAAACTAACGTTAAAGTTTATTGCAATTTATATTTTATAAAACGATTTTCAACTGTTAATCACCATACAGGATACTATTGACTGTAATAAATAGTAAATATTGATATTAAAAATTATCCTTTACTTCCTTTAATATGGCCTACAGTTTAAGTGGACCTAGCATAAATAAAACTTTGATAATTTTATATATATCTGTGTATTATATATATAGTAATAACATATACTAAATAAGAAAATGAATATAATAAGAGTACTACAAATAGATATGTAGAAGATATACTGAAAAATGTTGACAATTTTTAATTTTCACATTTTTGCCAATAAACAATATTAAAAAATATACATATTTTAACAATTTTTAATTATTTTTTACAAGATTTAACTAAAGCAGAAGATATTTTAAATTTTAATTAAATGTGAATATTAAAAACATATATACATATATATATATAAAGTGTATACCCAGAACCAATATAGAAAGAACAACATACACATATGAGGAGCGAACAAAAATATGATATATTATAACGATCCGTACTGTTGTTGTTGTTTATAAATAATACTGTTTCTCTATGAGCATCAATCAACTATGAAATTAAATATTATTAAGTGAATACATCTTGGTGGTATTTTTAAAATTGATTATTAATTTATTTACCTTATAAAATGAAGAACTGTTTGTGAATTCTATTATTTGCTATTAATCATAGATAGCATAAAAATACTACATAAAAATGAGTGTTTAGTTTAGCGGGAACCCTACTCGAGGGAGTAAAATATTTAATATTTTCATTTCGTCGGTCTGTCGACAAGGCAAAGCGCGGCGTTGAGTTCCGTCACTCAACGTGCATTGCCGCAATGTCTGCGGACAGTAGGAAACAGACCTAAATGTCTTAACACTTAGGTATTTAAGTTCCCTCTGTCTACCCTACCATATGCGGGATATAGCGTGAACCTGTTTAGTTTTGTATGATTATTGATTGAAGTGCTTCATTTACATATCAAACACTAGTTTATTTATTGTTGTGGTGATTACAAAACTTTATTTGAACAAATAGAGTTTGAAATATGGATAAAGATTAAAAAAAACATTGAGGCAGACATGGCAGCTGTGCCTGAACGAAAGATTTGCACGTACGTTTGTACCGTAAGATAAAAATATATAACAAAATACTAAATTCCATCCGTCTATTCAACTATATGCAGAATCTCAAGTTAAGCACCAACAACAAATCTAAGAACCTGACAATCTACAACACTAGGCAGTAATGAATTCATATGTTCGCATACAACAACAGCCGCTCAACAAACAACAACAACACCCCACACAACAACAGTACGGCCGTGCGCGCGCGGGTGCGGGGGGCGCGCGGGGGCGGGGAGCGCGGGGGCGGGGAGCGCGCGCGCGTTACCTTGAGCGGGACGGGCGGCGCCTCCAGGTGGTAGCCGATGTCGCACAGCGACCGGAGCAACTCGATACCTGTGCACAATCGATTATTTATTGAAGGTATATATGTAATCGATTTTATGTGTGGCTGCGAGGTTTACTTTGTATAGGCTTATTAAATATTTTAATATTAACGTTTAAAGGCGTTAATTAAATAAGGAGTTTATATTAGTTATATTTTGAATGTATGATTTGAATTTTACTATGTATATATATTTATTTTATTTTTTTCTTTTTTCATATTAAATAGCTAATATGAAAAAAGTGTTACATAAATTTAATATGAGGCCTGTCATGGCGCAATGGCACAGATTGTGCGTGATTTAAATTCCACCCACCAGGGCGGCGGTCGCGCTCGTAGCGCGCCTCCCAGGCGTCGAAGAGGCGGTTGTAGTAGCGCGGGCCGGCCAGGTAGCGCAGGTAGCGGTGCGTGTGCGCGGCGGGGAACACGCGCTCCACGCGCCCGCGCGCCGCCGCCGCGCCCGCCAGCTCGTCCTCCGCCTGCAGCAGGTGGCGCACGTCGTCCGGCGTCAGCGTGGACAGGATGTCGCGGAGGTACTGCAACCAAACACTTATTAAACATTTTATTTTACTATATTTTTTCACGTTATATCATGTCAAAGATTAGAAAACACTCCAATTCCTCGATTAGGACTCGGACCCAACCCAACTAGCATTTACAATTTAATACATAGATAGCCTGAGCCGCGCTGGCCTCTGGAGATCTAGAGACCTCTATCCACCAAGAAGAAATTAATAAAAGTTCTTAATCGTAGACAACAATTACAACTGTATATAAAAAAAAAGAAATCTTTACATTTGTACGTCGTTGCTTTACTTTCGTTATATAATAGACGCTCTATCACTGCAAAATACACACAAAAAAACATTTCACCAACAAAAATGGAATAAAATTAAAAAATCAATCAAAACTTGACTGATTTTTTTATATCAACTTACCATATCTCTATCGTCCATGTTAGTGTAAATAATATGTTTGTCTCTTTCTTCTTTCGACAGGTATACCGTATATAATCTACTATCATAAGGCAAGCCCGCCTGGAAATATAAAAAAAAAAAAATCTAAATTTATGGTATATCTGTGAAATCATGACAAAAACTGACATAGCAGAGAAAAAAATATATATATTTTTCTCTGCTATGTCAGTTTTTGATAAAATTAATTATTAAATTGTCATGAGCACTATTTTAATCGCCTGAAGTATCTCTGATGACAGTTGCATCGAATATACCTAAATTAAATATAACCCTTAGATAGAAGATACTTTTTTTTCAGCTTCACGCCGTATCCCGCACATAGCAGGCTAAGCAGAGGAGACTTGCGAACCTAGTCCAGTCCGTTCCGTTCTGCATTTTCTGCCGAATTTATGGTGTAGCCTGTAGAGCGGAACTTAACGCCACGCTTTGTCTTGTTAGCAGGGCGGTGCGGCGATTAAAACATTAAATATTTATTTTGAAAATATTAAGAGGCCTGTCGTGGCGCAGCGGCACAAGCGTGTGACTGTAACCGTTAGGTTCTGGGTTCGATCCCCAGTCGAGGAAATGAAATATTTAATATTTTCAATTTAAATATATATTAATTTTTCATTTCTTCGCTCTGGTAATAAGGCAAAACGCGGCGTTGAATTCCGCCACTTAACACGCAATGCCTCAAATTCGGCGGAAAGTGTGGAACAGAAGTGGAACGGAGTATCGTAACAACCTCCATGCATCGAGTCCGTAATTCTTTTATGGGTCAGGGTGTACGCTTTTACAATAGGATCCCAGAAAACATCCGTGAATTATCTATTTCGCAATTTAAAAAAGTTGTGATAAGACGTTTGTGTGTTAAAGATTATTGCCAAATTAACGATTTTATAAATGATAAAACGCCTTGGGAATAAAATGCTCGCTCCAGGCTATTTCAAATGTATCATTGTCACAATTGATTATATGATGTAAAATTTTGATTAAAAAAAGACATGTCCCGCTGAGTTTCTTTCGCCGGTTCTTCTCAGGTCTGAGGCAGTAACTTTAGTGAACTGGTGGTAAATTGCTTGACGTTAAAAAAAAGAAGCTTGTAACTTTTTATTTTGAATAAAAATATTTGAATTTGAATTTGACTAGGTTCCCGGGTTCTCTCTGCCTACCCTGCCTCGTGCGGGATACAGGGTGAAGCTAAAAAAAAAAGAAAATATTAAATATGTCATTTCCTTGAGAAAGGTTCCAACTCACAACCTGTAGCGTTTACAGTCATATGCTTGTGGCTTTTCTAAATAAATTGAATATATAACACAAAATAATATATCATACTTCAATTTGAACCAGTAGCTTTAAAGATAACCGCATGTTTAACCCAACCAAGTCTTCATCTTTATAATATTAATATAGAATCAGCAATATAGTTCCTATACACTGTACAGTACATTTTAAGAGTTGTGGTCAGCCTTAAAGTAAGCCTTAGAAAGCTGTCCAGATTATTTTTTTTATTATTTTTTTATTTTTACTTAATTTCTTTACAAGTTTTAAATGTGCAAAAACTACAGAACCACAAACTTTTATTATTAAAAAAAAACATACCAATTTACTAGGTTTCTCTTTGCATAGAGTTTCCAAGTTAATTTTAGCGGGCACTTGGAACTGCGCTATGTTGAGCACCGTCGATACTAACGGACCCTTCACGTGGATGTCCAACGGGGAGGCGCTGTGTAAGCTCGGCGATATGTTTACCTGGAATTATTTATGTTCTTTTTATATACATACATACTTAATAAAGTTTATTATACGATTAATAAAAAAAACAATGAAAGGTGTCAAGGGACACCCATGCTAAATACAAGGTTTTACCTGCAACTTTGCGGCCAAATTAAAATGACTGAGACTTTCTACTATACATATAACTACATATGTATTAATGTATGCCTCTTATTCAGCGAAAAGTGGGGAATGGAACGAAGTGACGGAACACTAGGCTCCCAAGGTCCCTCTGCCTACTCTGCCATATGCAGGATATAGAGTAAAGCTGAAAAAAAATTACATGTGTACTAACACCACCACAGATATATAACCTGCACTTTTTAAGCGCAAGTTAGGTTAGAATTTTTTATATAACTAAACTAACGAAACAGTTTTGCTGTAAAACCGACCTATCAGGATAAACTTTTTGGATTGACAATTAAGTAAAAAGGGATAGCAATGAAACAATTTCAGTTTGGTTGATTATAATGTAATGAAAAATATTTAGTTAAATTATGAAAAATATGGTACAAATAACAGTTGTAGATAAATTAAATGTTAAAAGTTGTTGATAAAAGTTTATATATTAAACTAAAAACTGTTAAATTACACTATACGTAAAGAGAACAGAAATATATATAATATATGTTAATTTTCAACAAACAAAAACCAAATTAAATAAATAAAAATTCCAAACATACCTCCAACAGCCACGGCTTCAAGTCCTCATCCAAGAGAACGTCAATACCAAATAATTCGTAACAATTGTACCTCGAGGTTATATTGGCTTTAGTCAGCGAGCTGATACTCGCTTCACCAGATATGATTGTCTTGATTACTAAGTCTTTTATGTTCTCCCATAGCTTGTCTGTATCTACGTTCTGTTCAGTCTTTAGATATTGAAATAGTGTTTGTAGAGTCCTGGAAAATTGTTGGATTACAATTAATGGATTACAATTAAGTAGTTTGACAGTCAGTTGTCAAGTATGATCACAAACCATGTTATTTTGTTTGGATACTATAGACTAGGGCTAAATAAAGTAGAATATTTAGTATTTTTTTTTCATATATAATATTGTTATTTTACTATTATTCAATGGGAAAAGTTCATGATTAGAAACATTTTAATATGAAAGCATTGTGGTATTATATTAATTTTTAATCTACACTTAATAATATAAAGCTAAAGATTTTATATTGAATAAATATATTTTATTTACAATTTTTTTTCTTTCAATGTAGCCCATAGTAACTCAGGTCAGAGTTACTACGGGCAGTTACAATGTCTCATATAAAGTAGTATAGTATATATAAGTCTTAGTCATTTCAATTTGGCCACAAAGCTGCAGGTAAAACCTTGTATTTAGCATATGTACATATGATGTATCAAAATAAAAAATAAATTATAATTACCACTTATGTCCCTCACAAGCGGCAAAATCCTCATTAGGTGTATAATTCT